>OX637799.1:2449754-3062193 GCA_951802425.1 Clavaria fumosa | reverse complement strand
CACTTATGAATTATGGCCCTTATATGACCCTGTACACAATACTGCATTGCCTTCTGTAGCTTCTGGAGATTTCCGTAGGATCGGATTTGCTGTACTTAGAAAAATTGTACATAAGTATGTACCGGACTCTATGGAAATCCAGCTTTTTGAACACCCACATTGTGCTGTGATCTTTAGCAAGCTCACCCTTCGTCGTACCTATTGATCCGCTGGCCTTCGTCGTCGCTGGCCCCTCAAACCTTTGATCCGAACATCGGACTCTACCAGATCCGATACCAGACACTTCAGACAATGTATATTTTCATTCTCTGAACATTTTACACTCAGCCTCTACATCATCCAAGGTTCTGTCCAGTGTCTACGTCGTGTAACAAGACCCCCTGAAGAACCTGGCCGCGAACATCTATTTGCAGCCAACACCTGTACAGCCTACTACACCAGTGTCAACCCACCACCCTCAGCACATGGGTCACAACATCTGCTGCAACCCTGAACCTCCAGCCACAGTTGCCGCCACAACCCTTCGAGATTCCGGGAATTCTGCAGGGAATTCCACCAGCGGTACCCCTTGTGGTACCCATCGAAAATCTGCCTGCCGGTCCACCACAGTACATCTACTACCCGATACCTGTAGATGATGGCCCCAAGCTCAAGGAGCCTGACATCTTTATGGGTAAGGACCTGGCACAGCTAACAATGTTCATCTCACAGTGCATTACATGGTTTCTGAGGAAGCTGCAGAAATTCACTACTGATCAGGATCGCATCCTATTCGCCACGTCGTACCTCCAAGACCAAGCAAATACCTGGTGGATGCCTTACCTCATCCAACAACTGCCCCCCGTGATGTTGGACAACTGGGACAGCTTCACTGCAGAATTATTTCTGGTATTCGGAAACCCTCATCTACACATGACCTCGAAGAGTGCACTGTGTAATTTGAAGATGCCCGACAATTCCCATGTCACGGAATACATTGTTGCCTTCAATTCACATGTGCCCTACACCAGATACAACAACGCTGCGCTCGCCAACTGCATCAAAGACCAATTTCAATACACGAGTCGAGAGCAGGAGTTCACCAGACTCCGCCAGCAAGCTTTGGCCTTCAACAAGTGGTACTGGCAATGTGAGGAGGAATGAGGCCGCTTTCCGACATCCGTCCAATACGGAAAGCGACCCAGCGACTTGTCACATGGAAATTCGTCGAACCCAATGAAAGACTGCAACATGAAGCCCACCAACAACCAGTCCTCAAACCACCCCATGCCTGCTCCAGCAACCACCCCCATGACACCCGCTCCAGCCAAACCTGCCTTGACCCCTGTAGCGAAACCGAAGGAGGGTAAGACAGAAATCTGCTCCTCGCAGACCACTCTCCACCAAGGAGAAAGACCACCACTGGGCCGCCAGACTTTGCTTGTATTGTGTGGGTCAAGGGCATTTCTCGAATACATGCCTGGCGATTCCTGCTAACCACAAGTCCACTGCCCATGCTACCCTCACATTTACCATGACCACAGCCAAGCCCTCGGCCAGCGATGAGTCAGGAAATGCTCCAGCGCCTCAAGGCATGTAGGGAGATTCTTGAGTTGTGATACTGTTGTAGATACTAATGCCAATACTGATACCCATACCTTGGACAAACTCCCTTTATATGCTGTTCTGTCATCTATTTCTTCCGCTGCCTTTTTGATTTCCGTTGTCATTCCACAAATTAGTAATACCCCTGTACCCACGCTTGTAGATTGCGGAGCTACTGAATGTTTTGTTTTGCCTGACTTTGCACCCTTGAAATTCCATTCAACACTAACCCACCCTATACAACTTAGGTTATTTGACAGGTCCGTCGCAGGACTGATCACCCAGGTGACTGACCAACAATTCCGCAATGAGGACGTCACGACACATACCAAATGCTTCTATGTTACCCAACTCCATTCAGATGCGAAGGTTGTACTCGGACTGTTGTGGCTTCGGAAACACAACCTGGACATCGATTGGCTAACCCTTTTGATGCAATTCTGCAATTCCGATACCCAACCGTTGACAATGAAGCCCTCGCCTGCTGTGGCCACCGATGCGGCAAGGCCTGCAGGGTCTCACAACCCAACCACTGATGAACTCAGGGTCCTGAAGGAGCTCGCTCCCAAGGACTGGTCGACACTGAGTTGAGGACTACCCATGGGGACCACTGGAAATCCACCATCAGAGTCGAACCCCACCATGCCCAATAGCAATTCCACTACATTGGGAACTTTGAACTCCACTACACAGGACTGGGAAAACCCACCCAAGGAGCCTTTGTCACCTTTTTCTACCATTGTTGCTGCTGATAAAATTTCCCCCAACTCGAATTTACAGAGAATGGGGCCACAGGAAAATTCTGCTACCCCATTGCCCAAGCCAGCACCCACTGACCCTGCCCACTTTGCCAACCATCTAGTGGGCGAGGATATAGTCCTCCACACTGTTTATCACTTTTTCCCTGCACCCAAAGATTCGCTCCGAGCTAATGCTGCACTGACCAATTCTGAACCCACAGAAGCAGGGGCGAATCTACCACCACAATATGCAGACTTTGTTGACATTTTCTCTGAGGAAGAGGCCCACACCCTTCCACCCCATTGAACTTATGACCACATGATACAGCTCGAACTGGACACCAAAGCCCCTTGGGGTCTGCTGTACAACATGTCCGAGCTGGAACTAAAGGTTTTGCATGATTACATTGACGACATGCTCCAGAAGGGATTTATCCGCCCTTCCGAATCCCCCACGGGAGCCCCTGTCATATTTGCAAAAAAGAAGGATGGTTCACTCTGCCTTTGTGTCGACTACCATGGTTTAAACAGGGTGACGATCAAAAACTGCTACCCAATCCCACTAATCAACAACATGCTCGACTGCTTACAAGATGTGTGGATCTACTCGAAAATCGACCTCTGCACTGGATACAACAATATCTGCATCAAGGAGGGCGACAAGTGGAAAACCGCTTTCCACACCCAATACAGCACCTTCGAATACTTGGTGATGCCATTCAGGCTAACCAATGCCCCGGTGACATTCCAATGATTTATGAATGACATCTTCGCCGACATGGTCGACTCCTTTGTGGTCATCTACCTTGACAATATTCCGACAACATGACGGAGCATGAGGGTCATGTCTGCCGCATTCTACCATGGCTCTGCAACAATCAACTTCATGCAAACCCGACAAAATCGAGTTTCCACCTCGATTCTGTAGAGTATTTGGGTTTTATTGTTTCTCCTGGTGGAATTTCTATGGACTCTACGAAAATTGATGCCATCTTAACTTGGCCAACGCCTACTAATGTTAAAGAAACACAGTCCTTTTTAGGTTTCGCAAATTTCTACCAATGATTCATCCATGGCTACTCAAGAATAACCCGACCACTCAATAACCTTACATGGAAAGGGCTCCGCTTTGACTGGATGACAGATTGCCAAGCAGCATTCGACCGCTTAAAGTCAGCATTTACATCTGCTCTGGTCCTTGCACATTACAACCCAGAAAACCCCACTGTTGTAGAGACAGACAGGTCAGAATATGCCAAAGTGGCAATCCTTTCTCAAATTGACTGGACGACTAACCTTCTCCACCCAATAGCCTTCCACTCACAATCTATGTCCCCTGTGGAATTAAATTACAACATTTATGACAAAGAACTCCTTGCCATCTACAAGGCCTTCCACCAATGGAGGCCCTATTTGGAGGGAGCTCAACATTCAGTACTGGTGGTAACAGACCATAACAATTTGCAGTACTTTACGACCTCTAAACAACTTTCCCAATGGCAAGCCTGCTGGTCAGAATTTCTCTCCAGCTTCGATTTCATGATCAAATACTGTCTGGGTCGCCTTGGGACTAAACCCGACATGCTCACCCACCGCTCGGACATTTACCCTAAAGGGGAAGATAGGGCTTATGCCCAAGCTAACCCACAAAATTTCCAACCTTTGTTTAACCCTAGACAGGTCCTTGTGGCAGTCACGATGGACTTGGCGGCAATGCACCACCGAATCTGGAGTGCACTCACCCATGACACTTATGCCCAAGAACACCTCCAACAACTCAAAATCAACATGGGAGTTAATTCTGATGACAAGCCCTTCTCGCTCTCTGACGACAAACTCCTACTCTGCAACAAGCGGATTTACGTCCCCGACCACGACAACCTCCGACTCGAGATCCTATGCACCTACCATGACCATAAACTCATTGGACACCCAGGGATCCACAAAACAATTCAGCAGATCCACCGGCACTACTTCTGGCCCAAAATCTGACAATTCATTATGACCTACATCTGTTCTTGCGCTGAATGCATGTGGACGAAGACAGTCTGACACAAGCCGTATGGACTAATAAAATTCCTACCCATTCTGCAGCGCCCATGGAGTTCCATTTCGATGGACTTCATTGAGGGATTACCACAGTCTCTTGATTTTGATTCAATTTTAGTTGTTGTGGACAGACTAACGAAATATGCAATCTTTGTAGAATGCCACAAGACAGATGGCACCATGGAACTGGCCGCACTGTTCTTAAAGCATGTCTTTGCCAAACATGGCGCACCCCATGACATAGTTTCTGATCGAGGGAAACTATTCATCTCCAAATTCTGGTCTTCACTATGTCATCTACTTGACATTAAAGCAAACCTCTCGACCACCTACCACCCCAAGACTGACGGACAGACTGAACACGTCAACCAGATCCTCAAACAGTATATCCGCCTGTACATTAACTACCAACAGGATGACTGGGTACCCCTTTTACTGCTGGTGGAATTTGTGTACAACAACACTCCGCAACCCAAGTAACACCCTTCTTTGCGAATAAAGGGTATCACCCCAGGTTCGAGATCGGGATTGATGATGTTAGCTCTTATGCAGCTTGACAACATGCAGATGACCTCACTGCCCTTCATGACTACCTGAAGGAGCAACTCTGCATTGCGATTGAACAATATGCCTGGGCTACGGAGCACCACTGGATTCCGCCTCCAGATTTCCGCATTGGCTCCAAGGTCTGGCTGGATGTGTGTAACATTAAAATGAAGCACCCATCCAAAAAGCTTGACTTTAAGTATGTCAGACCACTTACGATTTCACAGAAAATCTCCGACCACACATCCTGGTCAAATTACTCCAACTGCATGTCCAGAGCGGGAGTTCGGAGGTCCGGGTCCGGAGATTGGAGGTCGGGTCCGGAGATTGGAAGTCGGGGTCCAGAGATCCGAAGTCGGGGGCGGGAGATGGGAGTCGAGGCCGGAGATAGGAAGTCCGGGACTGGAGATGGTGTTTCCGGTCCGGACCCGAAGGGAGCAGCATGGATGTGACACATACTGAAATCAACAATGGAGAACTTACCATCCCTCTACATCCTTGATGGCTTAACCTGCTTCACTTTTTCTATCTGGCCCTTTGCCAATCAGGTTGTCGTGCAATTTGTAGAGTTTAGCTGTTGTTCCAAGAGACCCGTTCATCTGTGGTCCTTTATGACCTGGTTTGCACACATATGGGGTGAGGTGTATGCAAATCATATGCTTTGGTTTGCTGTATTGTGAGCATTGACCCTCCTTATCAAATGGTAAGAATGAATGTAGGTGGGAGAAGACTTGCCATAGAGAGATGCCATTGATGAGGTGCTAGGCTGTTGGGCTTGTGACAGCAAAACCCCTTTGGTGTGCAAGGGTAGAGTGAAGGGTCTGTTCAGTTTCTAATGCTAGTCGATAGTCCTGATGGATTTGTCTCTCGATATGCAGGGAATACTCCTGCAATAGTCAAAGTGTCTGGTAATAGGTCTGTGGATTGGCTCTGAGTAGTCGGTCCTTTATCCAAGTCCTTGTATATGTCTGGTAATACTCGAACTGATAGAGGTTCTGCTCAATCGATGGGTGGCTGGTGAAACTCTCAGGAGGGATGACTTGTGACCTTAATGGTGGGAAGATGAATCCTTCCAGTGCGAAGTTCTCAGCAGCAACGTTTGCTGTCAGACTTAGTTGAGGTCTCTCAAGTAAGTGTATAGATGAAAAGATCGAAGCTAGGGTACATGTGGGCTAGTCCGAGGTCTTATATACTCTAGCTATGGGCTGTACGTGATGGATGAGTCATTGATTAAATATCGGAACTGATAGATGATCAGGAAAGCTGTGCGCTTGCACTGGAATGCTGAGTATGAGCAGTGTCAATCTTCATTGGGATCCCTGTGATGATGATGTCATCAGTGATTGGGTAGAGTCCCCGCTTCGATGCATTACATCATGGTTGGCTGCATCTGATCTTGTTGGGGATAAGATCGGAGGATCAGATGATCTGTGATCGAGCTGTTCTGAGTCATGATCACTTGATTGATCAACATGATGCAGTGATCGAGTGAAACTGATCTTTGATCAGAGATCTTCTTAGGGGTGATCATGTCTGGTAGATAAGAGATCTTCTTAGGGGTGATTGTGTCTGGTAGATGGGAAGAGGAGTCTTGGGGGTCTGAGTACGGCACCTCGGGCTCTTCTCTTGATGAAGAGGGGTCTTGGCTTTCTTTCATGTAGATAAGTATTGTACTTATCTTCCAATAAAATATATAGCTGGGGTTTAGCCCCTTGTTCACCTGATTTGCATGGTGTTTCTTAAGTTAAAGGATTGAAATTTGTTGGCTTGATAGTATGGATGACGCTTTCATGACACAACCCTCTCTCCTAAGCTTCACCAGAGATTTTTGAGGATGAATCACGGGCCTTCCTCTTCTTGGCAGTCATCCAGACGAACTCTGGATGGGTGTCATGAAAGTATTTGATTGCCTCCTCCGCATGTCCTAATTCTTTTTCTGGTTTCCACATGTCTTTGTTTGGTCCATATCCTTCCCATCCAACTAGGTATTGTTTCTGACTTCGCCATAGCCGTCCATCTTTGATTTCTCCAATCTCGTATTCCTCCTCTCCCTCCACTTCCACTGGTGGTGGTGGGGGTTCTATTCGTCCTGGAATCATTGATTCTTTGTATGGGTATAGTAGGGAGATGTGAAACACTGGGTGGACCTGAATCAAGGCTGGTAGCTTCAATTTGTAATTGACGTCAGAGAGAACTTCAATGATTTCAAATGGCCCTAGTCGTCGATCAGCCAGTGTCTTGCTGGGGGCTGTAGTGGTGATATTTCTGGCATCTAACCACACCTTCTGTCCCAATTTAAATGGTGATTCTTTCTGATGGTCCTTGTCGTAGTACCACGCCATTTGCTCCTGAGACAGCTTCATAGCTGCTCTCAGTTCGTCCTGTACCTGATGGAGATGGCTGATCACTTCCTCCGCCTTGGGCACCCCTGTATCCTTTCCTGTGTCAAACGTCATCCTTGGATGATACCCTCTTGCGGCATAGAAGGGAGATTGCTTGGTGGTGGTGCTAACATTGTTGTTGTAGGCGAACTCTGCCATCGGCAGGTAGTGGCTCCAGTCATTCTGTCCATAGCGACAGAAGAGTCGTAAATATTGCTTCAAGGTCTGATTGATCCATTTGGTCTGTCCATCTGTTTGTGGGTGGTATGCAGTAGAATAGGCCCCTTGTACGCCTAATTTCTTGAATACTCCCCTCATCAGCTTAGATGTGAATTGTGTTCCTCAATCCAAGATCATCTTCTCTGGGACTCCATGCAGCTTCCAGACATGTTGTAAATACAAGTCGATGGTCTCTTCTGTGTCGATGTCCGACTTGACTGGAATGAAGTGTGCTTCCTTGGTTAGATGGTCTGCTATTACCCAAATTCCATCGTATCCTGCCGACTTAGGTAGTCCCACGATGAAATCATTAATAGCCACTTGCCAAGGTCGTTCTGCTGGCGGAATGGGTTGGAGTTCTCCCCTGGGTTTCTGTGCCCAATTCTTCTTCCGGTTGCAGGTGTTGCAGGTTTCTACATAATGCTTGATGTATTTGGTCATACCTGGCCACCAGTAGTTTCGAGAGATGAGCTCCATTGTCTTGTAGACCTCTGGATGGCCCACTTCCAATGAATCATGGTGTAATTTAACCAGATCCCTTCGTATTCCCAGATTGTCTGGTACGCACACCTTCCCTTGGAAGAGCAGCAGTCCATCCTCCAGGTTCCAATCTTCCAGTCCCTTTCGCAGTTGCCTTGGTCCCATCTTCAGGAGTTTCATTGCTTCCATTACCTCAGGGTCGTATTCTACTTCCTTCCTAATTCGTTTCTGAATAGGGTGATCCTGTAGGCTCGAAGCATGTCCTCTCTTCATGGCACAGATCCTAATCCCCTCTGGTTGTAGTACCTCTGGGGAGTTCAGTTGTAGGACCTGCCATCCCTGGTTGTCTGGGGTTTCTGGTTTATGGTCGGGTCTCCGTGACAGCCTGTCTGGCTTCCCTCCCAGCCATCCAGGTCGATGTTTGATTTCGTAATCAAATCGTGTCAGGAACAAACCCCACCTTGCCTGCCTCTGGGTAAGTGTTTGTGCTCCTCCAAAATACTGTAAGTTCTGATGGTCAGATAGAATGGTTACTCTGTGCCGCGCCCCCTCTAAGTAGTGTCGCCATTGCTTAAGAGCCAGAATGATAGCCAGTAATTCCTTGTTGTAAATCTGATAGTTCCTTTCAGCGGCATTCATTGCTTTTGACATGAAGGCTATCGGGTGCACATTTCCATCTTCTCCCTTTTGTGACAGTACTGCTCTGACTGCAAAGTCTGAAGCATCACACTCTACTACGTAAGGCTCTTCTGGATTTGGGATGATCAGGACAGGGGTGTCCTTGAATTTACCCTTGTACTGCCTGAATGCTTGTCTCTGTTCCTCTCCCCATTCGAAGACTTTCCCTTTCTTTAACAGACTAGTCAAAGGTCTGACCTGTTCAGAGTACCCTTTGATAAACCTTCGGTAGAAGTTGCTGAACCCCAAGACTTCTTGTATCCCTTTCACGGTTGTTGGTTCTGGCCAGTCCATGATCGCCTGTACCTTCGCTGGATCCATTCTGATTTGATTGTGTGAAATCAAAAATCCTAAGTACTCTGTCTCCTCACGGAAGAACTTGCACTTTTCTGGTTTGCAGAATAGATCATTTTCCTGTAGTCGTCGAAGTACCTCCAGGACTGTTGTCACATGCTCTTCTCTCGTCTCTGAGAATATCAGGATGTCGTCCAGGTATACCACCACATTGGCCATATCCTTGAATATGTCATGCATCATCCGTTGGAAGGTTGCCGGGGCATTACACAGTCCGAATCCCATAACCTCTGGCTCATACAATCCTTCCTCAGTCACGAAGGCGGCCTTGTATTGGTCTCCATCCCTCACTCGGACATTATTGTATCCCCACCGTAGATCTAAAGCAGTGAAATAATAGGCTAAGGCCAGCTTGTCGAGCAAGGTCTGAGTCAAGGGTAGTGGGAATTGATCCTTGATGGTAATCGCATTTAGTTTTCTATAATCGACCACTAATCTCAGGCTCCCATCCTTCTTCTTGATGAAGAATACCGGTGAGGCTGCTGGTGACCCTGGTCCTTCTGATTTCCTGATGTATCCCTTGGCTAGGTTCTCATCCAAGTACTCCATTAGGGCTTCTCTTTCTTTCGGGGACATGGTGTACTTCTTGGAGTTAGGTAAGGGAGTTCCTTCCTCCAAGTTTATTGCATGGTCCCATGGTTTCCTCTCGGGGAGTTGTTCTGATGCCTTTTGTTCAAACACCTTCTTGTACCTTCGAAACTCCTTGGGTACCATTTCTTCGAACGTTCGTACCTTCTCTTGTCGAAGTACCTGCTCTGCTATTTGCTGTGACTTGGTAAACCCTGCGGCAATTTGCATGATCCTCTCTGTGTCTGTAACTTCGAATACTTGGTCTCCCTCCTCAGGTTGGTTGTCTTCATTGGGTTCTTCTTCTTCTCCCTCTAGACATTCAGTGATGTCTTCGAATTCCTTCATCAGCCTCTGAAAGGTGTCCCTTGCATTTATTCCTCCAAAACTCATTGTCACCGGGGTATAACGCCTCCCTTTCTCTTTTGTGCAGCTCACCGGGCACTCGGAGAATGTGAACTTCCCTGTTCTCCAATCTATGGTTGGGTTGTGTTTCCTCAACCAGTCGATTCCTATGATGACATCTTCGATCCCTATGTCTGCTATCAATAGGTTCTCCTTTGATTCATGCCCCTGTGCCTTCAGGGTCGCCCTTACTTGATGGGTGATCTTCCCAATCTGATTAGGGGTCCCGTCAATATTAGTCAGGGAAATTGCCTTTCTGAGGTTTTGTCGCCTGAATCGTTTGGCCAGTCTCGGGGATATGAATAGACTTGAGGCTCCACTGTCCACCAGTGCCTTTACCTTAGTATTCATTCTCTCAGTCTCCAGCATGATGTCAAGATAAATATGGTCATCATTGGGGACTGATCGAATAAATACAGGTGCAGACTCTGGGGTACTATAGGTCGAAGAGTTCGTGGGTCCTCTCTTCAACCTTCCTGAAAATCCTCCTCTTTCTTGGTTTCTTCATTTGCTGTTCCTCGGATTTGCATTCTCTGTCATTGAGGACACTCACGAGTGAGGTGTCCTTTCTGATCACAAATAAAACATGTTCCTTCTTTGAGTCGTCTCATTCGTTCTGCTGGGGTGAGTCTCGAGGCTTTGATCACTACTCTGTTCATGTCTCCCCTAGCTGTCTCTCCTTTAAAGGGTTGTCTGGGCATCTTCCAGACTGGTCCCCTTTCTCTGATTCTCGTTAGGATGCCCTGTTCATATTGAATGGCCACTCCAAGTAGTCCGGACACGATTGTTAAGAGCAAACTCAGCAGTCGACAACCACTCGGCCCAATCATTCTGGAGGTGGTCCACATAGGCCCGGAGATAGATCTCCATCTCCTGGTTCGTCCGTTCCATCTGTCCATCAGTCTGTGGATGAAAGGCAGTACTTGGATTTGCCTTTACCCGGATCATGGAGTAGAACTCCTTCATGAAGCGGGACACAAACTGGGACCCCCGGTCACTCACAACCTTGTGAGGGACTCCATGGTCATGAAACACTCGATCCTGGAGGAGACGTGCTGCTCCAAGTCCCGTGAGGTCGAGCCCAATTGCTTCAAGCAGTGTCCATTTTGTGAACTTGTTGACAATGACAAGGATGGCATTATGTCCACGGGAGAGGGGGAGGGGACCGACTATGTCCCATGAGATCACCGACCAGGGACCATTGGGAACCGGATGGGGGTGCAGTGGGGCAGCATGCTTGGTACTGTCGGGCTTTGTCCGCTGGCATGTCTCACACCCCTGGGCATACCGATCCACATCTTTCACCATGTCTGGCCACCAATAACCCTTCACTAGTGCTGCTCTCAACTTCTGGGGCCCAGGGTGTCCAGCAGCAGGGAGGTCATGCTCAAACTCAAGGACAGCCTCACGAGCTCCTAGGGGGACCCAAGTGACTATCCCCTTTTGCCAGAGTCCAGCACGATCTTGCATCCACTCATCATCAAGCTCCTCCGGCTTCTGTACGTGTACTGTGCTATTTTTCTGGAGCAGCGTCTCCATTTCTGATGTGAATGACACACGGACTTCCATTTCCAGGAAAACCTGCACCAGTGCATCCTCCTCCACCATCTCTCCATAGTCCGGTCTCTGGGAGAGTGCATCTGCCTTTGTATTCGACTTGCCAGTGCGATACTTTATCTCAAAGTCAAAGCACTGGAGCTCCCCAACCCAACAGACCTGTCTTGGTTTCAACTTCTGGAGCTTCCAGAAGTATTGGAGGTTCGCATGGTCTGTCCAGATCTCAATTGTCTCATCTGCTCCAATGAGGTATGCCCGCCACTCACAAAGTGCCCAAATCACAGCCAAGAACTCCTTGTCATACACGTTGTAGTGCTTCTCAGCTGCAGTGAGGGCCTTGGAGATATAGTCAACAACTCTCCATGTTCCATCCGTCTGCTGCTGCGAGAGCACTCCACCAGTCGCCAGGTTACTTGCATCCGTCTCTACCTTCCATCTCCCTTTGTCCTGAGGCAGAGCCAAGACCGGGGCTGATACAAGTGCCTGACAGAGATCTTGGAAGGCTGCTTCCTCCTCCTCCTCCCATTTCCAAGGAACATTCCCAGTCAGCCGGAAGAGTGGCTTGGCCCTGGCAGAAAGATTCGGGATGTGCCAGCAGAGGTAGTTCAACATCCCATTGAACCTCTGGACATCCTTCACATTCCTAGGATGTGGCCAATCTTGGACTGCCACACCCTTTGCTGGGTCATGCTCTAGCCAGTTGTGAGAGATCTTCATCCCCAGAAAGATGATCTCACTCTTCTCAAACTCGCATTTACTGAGTTTGAGACACAACCCATTCTCTCCAAACTTCCTCAAGACCCGATCCATCCAATACTGGTGTGTTGCCAAATCCTCTGCAAACACAATCACATCATCCACATAAGCCCAGACATGTCCTCCCACAATCTCCTCCCTCAACACATGATTCATGAAGCGCTGGAAGGTGGCAGGTGCATTCTGCAGTCCAAACCACATGACAGCTGGTTTGAAGAGTCCATGGGGTGTCAGGAAGGCACAGTGGTGCTGGTGCTCGGGCCAGACCTGCATAGATGGGAAACCTCCCTTTGCATCAATCTTAGAGTAGATCGACGCTCCTTTAAGCACATCCACTGTGCCTTGGATGCGGGGGAGTGGGTACTTGTCCTTGATCAGGTGTGCATTCAGCCTCGAGTAGTCAATGATTGGCCGCAGCTTGTCCTTCTCATGTTTGAAGAAGAAGGGGCTGGCATACGGGGATTTTGAGGGGCGGATTCATCCAGAAGCAAGTTGCTCATCCACCCAACGGTTCATCTCCACCATCTCCTGCCATGTCAGTGAGTATAGCTTGGAGGAGAGGTGCTCTGGGTCCTTTTTGAACTCGATTTTAATATCGAAGTCCAGTCGGGAGTGGGGAAGCTCATCCCACTTTGCTTCACTAAAAACCAAAGGGTAGCGGCTGGGCCAGAGTTGGGAAAACGGGTGTCCGGAATACTTGCAGATGCAAGGGTACTCATTTTCGGGGGTGCAGGGGCTCGAGGGGATGGGGAACACTGTGGGGGGCAGTGGGTAAGGCTCAGCTCTGCCTTCTTCCAGTCGATGTCAGGGTTGTGTCACTTGAGCCAGTCATGCCCAAGGATGACCTTGTGGGATTGGATCTTTCCCAGCAGGAAATGGACCCATTCACAATGGTCGCCCACCTTCACCAGCAGCTCAATTCCAAACCGGATTTTACCCTCTCTGTTCTGTGACCCATCCACATTGTACATCATGATTGGGTTCAGCAAGGGAGATGGCTCCAGGCCCACTCTTTTCGCCCACTCCAAATCCATGAAACAGTTGGTGCATCCTGAGTTGACAAGGGCCTTCGTCATAGCCCACTTGCCAGTGCTGAGGGCCTCCAAGTGCACCTGGATGGCTAGCTCTTGTGGCACCCATTTCTCCACCTCTGGCTGCACCTTGGTTGGGTGCTCCGCCAGTCTCACTTCCTCTTTCACCTCAGCCCCAATTCGGGTATGTCTCTGCTGCAAGATAGTATACTTCAGTATACTTGCTGCGGGTACAGGGACGGAATGGGGGCTGGAACGACTCTTCTCCCCAGCCAGAGTCCTCCTTTCTCTCTCAAGTGGCTCCAGTTTTGCTTGGAGCAACGCAATCTCTCTCTGGTAATCCTCCATTGTTCAGGGGGTACCTGGCACTGCACGGGTTTGGACCCTTGGGACCTGCAGACGCATATCGGGCAGGGTGCAGAATCGGACAACATGGCCAGTCTGGTGGCATCGGAAACAATGTCTCTCATCAGCAGGGGCACATCCATGGCCCATGGCCACATTCAGAGGGTGCGAGAGGGTCGTGGCAGGTTGCGGAAAGGTTGCGGTGGGTCGCACAGGGGTCGTGAAAGGTTGCACGGGGGTCGTGAAAGGTTGCACAGGGGTTGCGATGGGTCGTGGTGTCTGTTCCATGACTATCGCATCAAATTGCCTTTGCTGGGCATCCAGTCTTTCTGCCAGCACTTTCCATCCTCCATATGTCTCTGGCATCGGGGAGACACCATAGATTCTCTCCACCAACCTCCCACTCAGGTTCAACTCCAGCCAATGGACTAGGATTCCTGAGTCCTTCTCTGCACTCAACTTCGCATGTCGGAACAGTGTCTCGAATTTCGCAAAGAACTCCAGTGCTGTCATGGCACCCTGTTTCAGCCTTGCAATATTGGCAAGGGCAGTCGCACGGTCATTTGGGTCATCAAATGCATGCTTCATTTCCTCCACAAACTCTGCCCAGGTTCCAGCCTCACCACTACCCAGGATCTCTTCTGCCTTCATATTCGCCCACTCTGCAGCGAATCCTTCTCCAACAATTTTGCTCAGAGCAAAGAGGACCTTCACCAGGTCCACAGCATAGGTAGTCGGGTTCGCCATAAACAGGAGGCAAAGGGATCTCAGGAACATACAGAAGTTCCTTTTCTGCCCATCAAAGGGGGCAACAGCTAGGTCCAGCATTCTATAGCACTGTAAAATAAAATTCCGGGCCTTTGGCACTCAGGATTTCTTCGATCTCTTAACAGTCCTGTCGTCTCAGGCTGCTCTTCTAGGTACTTATGTACCTATGGAACTCTTATTCTATGAAACTTTTGTTAATGTGGGGCCTGAATGGTGTCCCAGGTGGTCACTCCACAACTCCTAATGAGTTGCCCGTGTGCCCTTCTGACAATGGTCACAGAGCAAGGGCCCTGTCCACTGGACCAGGAAACTACAGAAAGACTATGTAGGGGCCTTTCCTTGCCCTGTACACTACACGATTCACTGGTATGTAGCTGTAAAAACAAAGTTCTGGGCCTTGGGCACTCAGTATCACTTGGGGAGGGTCACAGTTGACCTCCTCCTGGTCTGGTCACGTGTATCTACACACAGTAAAAATTTCGCGCAGTTCTGTTACACACCACAGGCAGGGTAAAGGAGAAGAGGATGATAGGGGCTGAGCTGTGACAATGTGTCACAGTTTGAAATTAAGGGTCCAGGCTAGCCGGGTTAGGACACAGGGCTAGGGCGGACAGGCGGATCTTAGTATTATATCAGACTGGGTCTCACACAACTTAAGCGTAAGGTCATGATGACAATACTAAGATAAGGGGAAAAGAGTACAAAAAAGGAAAAGCGAAAGTACTTATAGCGAACGCTTCGGCACTTGCCGGCATTCCCACGCTCGGACCCTCGGATCACGTGATGTGCCCAGGCTCCAGGTCATGTGATCTTACATGATTACATAATCCGACCCAGCCACAGGTCATGTGACCTTCCAACAACCCTCCCCAGTTTCTCCACAACTGCACTTTGGGATGGCTTACATAAGCGATCCTAACATGTTGGCAGTGATGGGTAGAGCAAGGGTGGGTCAGACTTCAAAGAAATTTCAACATATGATCACATGATCCCATGTTACACTCACATTTCAAGTCTGACGCTTGCTTGTTGCCACCACTGAGTCTGAAACTCCCCTCTTTCACTGTCTACCCTCCCCATCCTCTCTCGCTGCCCTGCCCAACCCTCCACCATCTCGACGTTTGGTCGCACTCGCTCCTCACTAAACCTGAGGAACCACTTGAAGGTGGCTGTGGCACCCAGCGTTGAGTGGCGGCCCGCAGCAGCAGTGACCAGCAGCATGTGGCGGCGGTGATTGCAACCAGTAGCAGTGGTGCAGCAACCACACAAGGAAGTGGTGACCAGCAGCAGTAGTGGCAATCACAACAGGCAGCGGCAGTAGCAGCAACTGACAGCGGCAGTGGCGGCAAAGCACAGTGGTGATGGCGGCAGAGCAACGGGGGGGGGGGGATTTATTATTATTTCCACCTTTCATCTTTGTTTCCTTCAGTTGGACTTATACTACTTATATTACTTAATGTGCCTTGCCATACATTGTAGAATGGACTTTGACTTTAACCCTTATTCTGTACTTAATGAAATGTTTACTAAGACACCCTCAGGATGACTAGAGTGTCTTAGATGCCTTAATTGTCTTAAACTCAATTCTAAGTCCACTAAGTCACCCTAAGTAACCCTCAGAGATTTCCCTTCTTCCTGATGCAGGTGGTGTAGACAGGGAAGAGATAGAAGAAGCAGTGTCGAGGGATACATCTGGAAAAACCTCTCTCACTAATTGGGGCTAATTAGGGATAATTAGCCCTAATTAGCCCTAATTAGCCCTAATTCTCTGGAAGCCTTTATTAGAATAATTAGCTTACCCCCTCTTCTAATTATTAAAATTTGTCACTAATTAGCTCCAGTTAAGGCTTACATGGCCCTTATTTAGGGATGAAGTATCCTAATTATTCAGATGCTACTGCTAATTTAGGCAAAATTATTCTAGCCATTAGATCCCTAATTTTTTCTATGATGGATTCCTTTTCATTAGAGTAATTTATCTCTAATTATACCATTTTTATCTTGATCCTAAGGGTAGATATGGTTAGATTAGAAAGGAAGGCTTTAATTTGTCTAGCATTATCACACAATTAGAAAAATTTAAACAAAATAGATTTAAATTGTTCTAGCTATCACATATTTAGAAACAAAAAGACCTAATTTATTCTAGCCTGCTGCACAACTAAGCTGCTGCCGCCACTGCCACCACTGCCACTGTTACTGCTGCTGCCACCGCTGCCTCTCACCATTGCTAGTCGCTGCTGCTGGTTGCTGCTGTTGGCCACCGCCACTGGTTGCCACCGCCGCCGCTGCTGCTGCTGCTGCCATCACTGGTCGCCACTGCCACTGCCGCCATCGTCACTGGTCGCCACCGCTGCTGCCGCTGTCATCACTGGTCACCACCGCTGCTGCCGCCATCATCACTGGTTGCCACTGCCACCGTCGCTGGTTGCCACTGCCGCCATCGCTGGCTGCCACTGCCATCGCCGCCATCGCTTGGGGGAAGGGAGAGAGGGGGGAGAGAGAAGAGAGGGAGAGGGGGCGCCTCCTGCCGTCGTTGTTGCCGCTGCCGCCATCGTCATTGCCATCGCCGTCTGTTACCCTGTGAGGCATCTCACGACTCCGGGTTACCCACAAGTCTTAACAAGTAAACCCGTGGGAATACTTGTGGGTCACACAACTCACAGATTCAGGTAACTCCTGGATTCCTCTGCCACAGATCTGGGTACAGCTGAAAACATCCATGGGTACCCACATGGGTACCTGCCACTGTAGTGGAGAAAAAATACCAATTTCATAGGCAATATTTTCAACTGTTATCTAGCATCTAATCTTCCAAGCTTGGTAGCTCCTCATCATCCACATCAGAAGTATCAACAAAAGTTGGAGCACTAAATACAAATCAATCAGTCAGGCCTATGTTAAAGTAGGAATCAGAATACTTTTCAATGAACAGGCTTGTTCACAAACAAGTACAAGAGTGATTGCAAAACAATCAACTATCTTAACTGTGTTCAACGAGAAGAGTAAGTGACTGAAAGGAACTAAGGATGTGGTGGTGCAGGATGATGGCAAGGATGTTCTCATCATTGAGTAGTCTAATGGTGCCATGTATTCCAACTCCAAACTCACAGGTACCCTTGGGTACCCATAGGTACTTGTGGGTATTTACCTGACCCAGACTTGACTTGGATCCTCAGTCAAAACTCATAGGCACTTGTTGATACCCATAGACTTGACTTACAAGTCCAGATCTCTCTTTATACTCATAATACACAGATCTGAGTATGCCTCTGATAGTGGGTAAGACCCATGGGTAAGGATCTGAATCACCTGTGAGTGCACTCATGAGATGCCTTATTACCCTGTAAATAGTGAAATGAAAAAGAAAAAAATTAAAAGAAAAAGAACTACGGGGAAGGGCACACCTGGTGATTCTCACCTGTCGCCACCATTGTCGCTGTTGCTGGTTGCCGCCGCCACTGTCACTGGTCACCACTGCTGCCATTGCTGGTTACTTCCACCGCCGTCGTTGGCCACTGGTCACTGCCATCGCTGGCGCCGTCACTGGTCACTGCCACCACCGCCATTGTCGCCGGTCGCCATTGCTGCTGTGGTTGGTTGCTGCCGCCACTGCCGTCGCTGTCATCGCTTGGGAGAAGGGAGAGAGGGGGGAGAGAGAAGAGAGGGGGAGAGGGGGCACCGCTGCTGCCGCTGCCATCATCATCATTGCCATCGCTGTCTGTCATCGTCTGCTGCCATCTGTCATCATCCACTGCCATCTGTCATCCTCGTCTGTCATTGTCCACTGCTGTCTGTTGTTGTCATCTGTTATCATCCACCACTGTCCGTTACCCTGTAAGTAGTGAAATGAAAAAATGAAAAAATGAAAAAATAATGAAAATGAACTATGGGGAAGGGCGCACCTGGTGATTCCCACCCGTCACCGCCATTGTCACCATTGCTGGTCACCGCTGCCGCCATCACTGGTTGCCACCGCTGCCATCATTGGTCGCTGGTCACTGCCATCGTTGCTGTCGCCATCTGTCATTGTCTGCCGCCATCTGTTGTCGTCATCTGTTATCATTCACCACCGTCCGTTACCCTGTAAGTAGTGAAATGAAAAAATGAAAATAATAATAATAATGAAAATGAAAATGAACTATGGGGAAGGGCACACCTGGTGATTCCCACCCATTGCCGCCGTTGTCGCCATTGCTGGTCACCGCTGCCACCGTCACTGGTCACCACCGCCGCCATCATTGGTTGCTGCCACCACGGCCATTGTCACTGGTCACCGCTGCTGCCATCGCTGGTTGCCACTGCTGATGCCATTGCTGCCACTGCCAACACTGCCGCTGCTGCTGCCGCCACTGTTGCTGCTGCCGCTGTTGCTGCCGCCCACCGTTGCTGCCACTGTGGCTGTTGCTGCTGCTGCGCCGCCACTGCTGGTCACTGCTGCCACCTTTTCGGGTCACCGCCACCACCGTTGCTCGTCGCCATCCGCCGCTGCTGGTTGCTGTTGGTGGTGCCGCCGCCGCTGCTGTTGCTATTGCTGCCGCCACCGCCGCTGCTGCTGGTGCCGCCGCTGGTTGCTGCCGCCACTGCCGCCGCTGCTGGTGGTGGTGATGGTTCTGGTCGCAATCACCGTCGCCACTTGCTGCTAGTCGCTGCCGCCGCTCGCCGCTGGGTGCTGCAGCTGCCTTCAAGCAGTTCCTCAGGTGTGGTGGGGAGTGAGCGCAACCAAACATCGAGACGGTGGAGGGTTGGGCAGCGAGAGAGGATGGGGAGGAGAGAGGGAGTTTTGGACTTAGTGTGGCAATGAGCAAGGGTCAGACTTCAAAAAAAGATCAACATGGGATCATGTGATCCCATGTTGAAAGTCCGACATGCCTCAGCCCCTTGTCTTGTTCTACCTGTCAGCAGCAACAACGACAGACGACACAACCACAGCGGCAGTGGCTAGCAGTCATGGTGGCAGCGACCAGCAGGCAGCAATGGCGGCAGCGCTAGCAGCGAGGGCGGCGGCAGCAAGCGGCGGTGGCGGCAGCATCCAGCAGCAGCGGCGGGTGAAAGCAACACCTAGCAGCGACCAGCAGCGGCGGGCGGCAGTGGCGGGCGGCAGCAACACCCAACAATCAGCAGCGGCAGGCAGCAGGCGGTGGTGGCGGCAGGTAGCAGTGGCGGGCAGCAGTGGGCAGCAGTGGTGGGCAGCAGCAGTGGTGGGCAGCAGCGGTGGGCAGCAGCAGTGGCGGGCAGCAGCGGTGGGCAGCAGCGGTGGTGGGCAGCAGTGGCAGGCAGCAGTGGTGGCAGGCAGCAGCAGCAGGCAGCAGCGGTGGTGGGCAGCAGCGGCAGGCAGCAGCTGTGGTGGGCAGCAGCAGCAGGCAGCAGTGGTGGCAGGCAGCAGCAGCAGGCAGCAGCGGTGGCGGGCAGCAGCGGCAGGCAGCAGCTGTGGTGGGCAGCAGCAGCAGGCAGCAGCAGTGGCAGGCAGCAGCGGCGGGCAGCAGCGGCGGGCAGCAGCGGCGGGCAGCAGCAGCGGGCAGCAGCAGCGGGCGGCAGCGGCGGGCAGCAGTGGCGGGCAGCAGCGGCGGGTGGCAGTGGCGGGCGGCAGCGGTGGCAGTGGGCTGCAGCAGCAGTGGCAGCGGCAGTGACAGCGGTGTGGCAGCAGAGGTACAACTTATAACTACTTAGGACTACTTACATTGGAGTTTTTTTATGATCATAGTAGTTAGCTAAAAATGTAATAAAATGTGAACTAAGATGAGATTAAGGCAAGTGGTGTGACTTAGGTAACTTAATCAGCTTATTTTGAGAATAAGTGTAATAAGTCACCCTAAGTGATTTGATGTTTTGCTGATGAGATAAGGCAGGTGTTATGAAGCTATGAGTGTGCTATGGAAACACTGTGGCTACTTTGGATTTGGCATCTTGCTATGGGAGAGCTATCAAGCTCAACTCTCATAATAACCTGGATCTTGGACAGAAACATCAGGCACACATCTAATTAGGGATTCCAACAACCAAGGCTGGGACTCCTAATCTTAATTATCCCCTCACACATCTCAAAGACCCTTACATCATTCTAATTAAGGATTCCAACAACCAAGGCTAGGAGGCCTAAAGCTAATTATACCTCCAGACATCTTATAGACCCTTACATACTTCTAATTAAGGATTCCAACTACCAAGGCTAGGAAGCCTAATCCTAATTATACTTCCAGACATCTTTTTTTTTTTTTTTTTTCCATTAGACTCCTGTTGGGGCTTTGCCCTATGTCGGAGTATGCTACCATATTGTACATTCATGTGATACTCTAGTTTGTGTTGTTTGCAAGGGCTTTGGGTCACTTAGCGATCGCCATTGCACGAATGCGCTTGAAATTACTTATAACAGGGTCAGAGCCGGGTGCGTTAAAAACCCCCAGTGGGGGAAAAGCTACCGGTTGCCGAGCGAAAATACATTAAACTTATCAACACCTTTGGGCTCGAGCGGTCATCTAGTTTGGTGGAGCTTTGGATGACCTGGCTAGCGAGAGCCGGGGTCAGGCGTGGTTATCGCCCGCCTGCACATCGTTGTCGTTGTCGTTGGGGGCCAGTCGATGCGTTCGGTTGAAGCGTTTCGTGGCCATCGCGAACTTGATGACCTTTTTTATTGCTGTCGGGTCTGTGAGTAGGTACCTGAGACTGCGGGCGCCTCTGCCCAGGCTGCCCAGTATCGCGTTCCTTCGGGTGGTCGTGCTTGTGCATGTGAGGAGAAAGTGTTGGACGGACTCCTCCTCCTGGCCGCAGTGTGGGCACTGGGGGTCCGTGGAGGCGCCTATTCTGAACAGATGTCGTCGTAGTGGGGCATGTCCAGTCTGTAGCTGTAAGAGGATAGATGAGTGTGGCTTCGGTAGCTCTTCAACTAACCGCAGGAAGTGTTTTGAAGGTAGAGAGTCATCTATGTTCTTCATGTGATTATACCTTGGCGATCCCCTCCACCATCGTCTCGCCCTTTCCTGTATGGTTTTTCTGAGTGTCAGTGATAGGGCAGCTTTGCTGCCTGCGATCCTCCGCCTGAGGAGTCTCGGGAGGTCCTCCTCGGGGCTGGTGAGGCCTCGCGCCGCCTCCTTGGCAGCCGTGTCGGCTAATTCGTTCCCTGCTACTCCGTGGTGGCCGGGGACCCATATTGCCTTGCATTTCACTTCGTTTCCTCTGCGTTGTAGGCGGCTGATTGTCGATTCGAAGGCCTTGAGGATGTCATGAGAGGGTGCCGGCCGGGAGAGCTGGGTGGCATGGAGGGCTGCCTGGTTATCAACGACGAAGGCGACCGTTCTGAACCTTCCTTTCTCTTTCTGTAGTAGGTGTGCTCCTAGCAGTAGTGCCGCTGTCTCCGCCGCATAGACCGTGTGTCGCGTCTGCTTCCCCAGGTGGAGCTGGATTGTCTTGGGTGGTCGGTTCCCTCGAGTTAGTACGGCTGCCGCGCCAATTCCCCCTTCGTAACCTGACCCGTCGGTGAAGATGTAGATATCCGCCTCTTCCTCCTGTAGGCTTTGGATTGCTGCTTCGTTGTTTTCCTTGATTTCTATTTGTACTGGCGGGGTGGATTTCGGGTGACGCCCCACCGCGGGTGTTTTCTCTACAGTGTCTGGGTTGATTTTCCTGAAGTCCGCGGTGAGCTGGTGTAGCGGGGACTGGTGGGCTCTGGGGGTGTGCTTGTGGGCGCGGGATAGGTGTTTGTTGATCGGGTGGGATCCCGGGAGTGTCGCCATGCGAAGTAGCGCTGCCAGGCGGAGTTTATCAACTAGTAGGTGAAAGGGTAGGAGGTTCGCGTGCGCTTCGATCGTGTCTGTGGCCGTGGTCTTCATTGGGCCTAGTGTCAAGAGGGCCTGTCGCTGTATCCTAGTTAGCTTTCCTCCCGCTGTAGTTCTCCTTCCACGCCTCGCCGTGTGTCCCCTCCACGGGTTTCCCCATATATCGACTGCATATAGCATTCTGGGGACGCATACCGCCAGGTAGAGTCGTCTCGCCAGGTGTAGAGGGATGCCGCTGTGTGTCTTGGAAATTCTTCTCGCTTGCGACGCCCAGTACGTACCTTTGGCCAGCGCGTTCGTGACCTGCTCCGTCCATGAGAGGCTTTGGTTGAGTATTACACCAAGAAACTTCGTGCTTTGGGATGGTCGTATTGTGTGATCTCCTATCGTGATTGCTTTCCTAGGCTCTGGTTGTCGTCTGTTCAGTTGTAGCAGTCTTGGTACTTGTCTGCGAGAGAACCCGATCAGTGCGCATTTTGGGATCTCAACCTCGCAGTTGTGTGTCCTGGCCCATTCCAGGAAGCCGCCCGGTTTCTCCATCGTCTCCTTGAGCGTCTGGTTGGCTTCTTCGAAGGTCTGGCCTCTCACCAGGAAGACTTGATCGTCGATGAAACCGCTGACAGTCTGCATGTTGGCCCTGTCAGTGGTGACCGCTTCGAGGGCTGGGGAGTTGTAGACAATGTAACAGATCGGCGACAGGGGGCATCCCTGATCTAGACCTGCCGTTATGTCGAGGGGGTCAGATCGGAAATCGTCGAAGACGATGTTGGTGGATTGGCCGCGTAGTTTTTCTCCTAGCCAGTCCGTGTATTCCTTCGGTATTCCTCTCATTCGCATTCCGTGCTGCAGCATCCGGACGTCGACGCTAGGAAAGGCCCCCTTGATGTCTAGAAATAGTCCCGCAACTACTTTTTGTCGTTGCCATGCGTCCTTTATGTATTTCATGACTAGGTGCAGCGTGTCGGTAGCTGTTCTGCCAGGTCTCCCGCCGAAGTGTTTGTCAGGTAGGAGCTGGAACTTCTCCAGGATATAGGTCAGATCTTCGGCTATCGCCATAGACAGAGGTTTTGCGAGGGTCTTAAGTAGGACAATCGGCCTGTAGGCTTTCGGTACGGTGTAATCAGGGCGGTTGGGTTTGCGAATTACTACTGTGTTGTACGATTTCCATGCCGTTGGGTAGGTGCCCAGCCTGAACGTCGCCCTGTATATCTGTACAAGGTAGGGGGTCAGCAGGTCTGCCGTTCTTTTCAATGCGATGTTAGCCATATCCCCTTCCATTACCGCTTTATAGAGCTTGAGTCGTCGGATCATCCTGTGCACTTGTTCTGAGGTGATATGCTGGAATTTCGTTACTGGCGGCGGGTAATTGTTGTCCAGGGCTATTGGATTGGGGGGAGGGGGAGGGAAAAACACCGAGTGTAGCGCTTTGCTCTTGTCGCAGTTCGTCGTTGCTATCGGGGTTGGCGCACCCACAGGGTTTTGCAGGTTGGGTAGACGAGCCAATGTGTCGGAGTTGGAGGCCGATGCGGTATACCTGTTTATCGTCCAGATGGAGTGGTCATTTGCATCTTCTAACCATTGAGTCCAGTGTTCCTGCTTTGTAGTTTTGATTAGCTGGGTGTACTTATTCCTTGCCTTACGCGCTTCTTCGTGGGCTGGGTGTGCTGGGGTGAGTCGTAACGCGTATGACCGTCGGTTTAGTCTTTTGAGGTCGGATCGGGCCCGGGACAGGTCCTTGGTCCACCATCGTTTGGTGAAGGGGCACAGTTTTACTAGAGGCACTGCTGTGTTGGTCGCCATCCTCAGGGCGTCGTCTAGGAAGTCTACCGCATTGTTCATGTCTTCGCCGGTGCGCAGGGCTCGAGGGGGTGGTCCTGCCTGTAAGGTACTCTTTAGTGATGTTCTGAATACCTCCCAGTCCGCTGCTCTCCAGTTCCGCTTGTTGAGGTTGCGTGCTCTGAGGGCGGGGATTTCTATAGTGGTCAGTATGGGGAGATGGTCTGCCTTGGGCGGGGCCTTCTCTGGGGCGGTGTTGCAGTAGATCACTGCGTCGCCTAGCGCACCGGAAATGAAAACATTGTCCGGTCACGACCATGTCTTCGTTGTGGATAGTTGTAGGGTGGGAGTTCCTTTTGGTAGGATCATCTCAAGGTCTCTTGATGCAATTAGCTCTAGTAGTGGTTGAGCCAGGTCCAGCGCTGGCGCGGTGAAGAGGTGCGAGTTTCCCTCGTCTTCCCACATAGGGTGGTGGCGATTAAAGTCCCCCATTATCAAGTCGTAAACCGGGTGCATCGGCGGCGTGGTGGGTTGCGTCGCGTCGCCGTTCATGTCGGTATCAGTGTTAGTTAGCCATTCGCTTACCGTTTGGATCGCCCTGGAGTGGTGGCAGTCGGCGTAGATGTTGATGATTCGTATTGTGCCGAAATCGCCCCATAATTGTATGCCTGTCAGGTCTGGTGGTATTTCGGATCGAGGCTGTTGATGAGGTGGAGAGTGTTATCTAAGGACTTTCGACAGTTTTGCTGCCAGATTCTCAGGCGCGGTTGGATGTGAGGGTTCTCCTCGTCCATCAATTAAGGTGTTGTGTTTGCTGGCGTGGACCCATCAACCGTGGGTAGGGGCGCGGGGGCGTGGGGGTCGGCGGGGTTGGGCGGTTGGGACTCGCCCTCCGGTTCATTCCGTTGGTCGGCGGTCGTTGTCGGTGTCGTGTTTGGGGGGTGTGGGTTGGGTGCCGGTGTTGTCGACGTCCCCGCCGTAGTCGTGGTCGTAGTCACGTTTATCCACTGGTCGAGGCTGGTCTGCCCTCCTGGGGGTGCTCTGCTCGTGTTGATGGCGATGCCGCGGGCGGTGCGTCCTCCGTCTGCCCTACCTTTCCCTTTGTCTCTGCTCCGGGGCCATCCTGTGTCTCTCAGGGGGGGTCGGAAGTTGGGCCTGGTGTGTTGGGAGATACGTGGGTCGAGGGGTTGGGTCGTTCCTTCCCATGGGGGGATTGCCGTCCGTGGTAGTTGGGTTTGGGCTAGGGTTTGGTTTTCGGGTCTGCGTTGTGTGCGAGGGGGGGACCGGTGTTCTGTCTGGGCTTGGGGGGGTGTTGGTGTCGGCGTTCTCGTGCCATCCTTGGGCTGGGCTAGTTCTCAGGTGGTCGTGTCGTCAATAATGGGAAAATATCTGTACTTATTCTCTGGGAAGTGCTGGTTGATTTTGTCGCACTCCGCTTTGAAGATCGGGCAGTTCCTGTCGCTGGCGGTGTGCCCATCTTTTCTACAGTTTGCACAGAATCTCTTGCCGTCTTCCATCGGGCAGTCCGCAGATCTGTGCATTCGTCCACAGATGGCGCACGTGTCATGGATTTGCGGACAGTTCGCTGCCATATGTCGGTGGGCATAGCCTTGGCATTTCAGGCATCGTCTTGCCTCCTGTATGTCTTTGCGTCCAAAAACCTTCTTGCCCTCGATGATGAGGCCTTCCCGGAGGGCTTTGTTGGCTTGACGTGCCGTCCTGAAGGTGAGCAGGACGAAGGCTGTTCGTTGGTTCGGGCTTCGTTTCTTGGGGTCTTTGAGGTATCTGGCCTCCGATATGGCGCCCGCAGGGAGGTCGTTGACGACTTCGATGGTTGCGCTGCCAGAGTTAGGGTCAAAGGAGATAGGCACATACTCACATATCACGCCGTATCCCTGCCCTCGTACTCTGACTGGTGACCCGTAGTGGTCAGTGAAAGCTTTCCTGACGTTCTCCTGTCGTAGCCAGTTCGCCGCCTCCTCGCTGGCCATTAGGTAGAGGATTCGCCCTCGTGCCAGTTTCTGAGCCCCCATGAAGAGTTTGTTGAGGTGAGGTCAGCCCGGGACTTCGTCGCCCATGAGGTCGATCGCGGCGTTGGCTTTCTCCACCAGAACTTTCTCTGTTAGCGCCTCATCGAGTTGAGCCGTGGCGTCGTCCACAGCAGATGTCCTTTCAATTATGACCTGTCGTAACCGTCCCTGTGACCGTGCTAGGACTTCCTCGTGTCCGGGGGTGAGGGCAGCGCGGACTGCGGCAGCGTAGGAGGCCGGGGAGGGGGTCGGTGTTTGAGTCCGTTCATGGTTGGGTGGAATGTTGTTGCTCAAATCCGGGTTCGAGGGGGTGTGTGTATCTGCTTCGTCCTGCAGGCGTCGTGCTGTAGTTTGAGGTTGGGATAGGAGCTCTAGGATGTCCCTCTGGGCTTGGGACGCGTCGCGGGTGGCCGTATCGGTTTTCTGGGTGAGCTCATCGACTGTGGTGTTCAGGTGTTCTCGCAGACTTTGCAGGGCTTGCGTTTCTTTCCTAATCTCGTTCAGCATGTCGGTGTTGGTCTGCACTTCAGCGAGGATCTGTGAGGTGGCTCGTTTGACGTCGTCGGCAATTTCGTTCAGCCTCTCGATCGCAGGGGCGATCGTCGCGTTGGGATCGCCAGTCTGAGGTAGGGGTTCCTGAGCGTTGAGGAGCGTGGCCATGGCATTGATGATGTCGAGCGCCGGTTTGGGGATGCGGGCCACGTTGTGGGCGAGTCTCGTGAGAGCTGTCGCCAAAGATCGTGGTGTGATGGTGCCGTTCGGTGGGATCAGGCCTTCCCTTTCCAGCACGGCCCTGGCTCGGGTGGTGTCGTCATTGGTGATACTCATCTGGCGGGGTGTGGCCTGGTGATCAGTATGGGGGGGACGGGTTCGTGGTGTCCTGCTTCCCCCTGCGCCTTCGGTCTGGTGACCGCCAGCATTGGTTGACATTCGGTTTTGGTTTTACTTGCTTCTCTCTGCTCTGCTCAAGTACGGGTAGGTGGTTCGGAAGAGTAGTTATAGTAGCTAGGGGGTTCTTGTAAGGGCTATAGTACTAGGCGACTGGGCGTTCTTGATTTTGTAGTTGGGCTTGTGCAGTGTTGTCGTGGTCGCCTAGAAAGGAAGTCCTCCAGACATCTTATAGACCCTTACATACTTCTAATTAAGGATTCCAACAACCAAGGCTAGGAGGCCTAAAGCCAATTATACTTCCAGACATCTTATAAACCCTTACATACTTCTAATTAAGGATTCCAACAACCAAGGCTAGGAAGCCTAATCCTAATTATACTTCCAGACATCTTATTGACCCTTACATACTTCTAATTAAGGATTCCAACAACCAAGGCTAGGAAGCCTAATCCTAATTATACTTCCAGACATCTTACATACTTCTAATTAAGAATTCCAATGACCAAGGCTAGGAGGCATAATTCTAATTATGCCCCTACAATATCTTGAAAACCCTTATATACTTCTAATTAGGGATTCTAACAACCAAGGCTAGGAAGCCTAATCCTAATTATACTTCCACATATCTTATAGATCCTTACATACTTCTAATTAGGATTCCAACAACCAAAGTTAGCATGCTTAATCCTAAATATGTCTAAATTAGTCTAATCACATTCTAATTTGGACTTATAATGCTTTTTTAGGAAAAATAGTATATTTTAGAGAGGAGGTAGCTTTATTATGACTTATTATCCTAAATGCCAGCTAATAAATTTCTAATTAATATAATAAGCAAGAGAGGTTTTTCCTGATGTACATAGGCGGTGGGGACGAAGACACCACAGCAAGTAACTGTCAGATCCAAACCCATCGTCGAAAAAAACATGACCCGTGAGGGGATATCGGACGAACAACATACGATGAGCGATGCAGGCGTTCCATCATCGCATTTCTGCATCGTGACAATGTCATTGACCAACAATGCCCCAAAAGGGCGGCGACAGTAGGGTCGTAAAGGGTCGTGAAGGGAGCAAGGCTGAGGCTTGTGTTCGATGAAGGACCCCAAAGAGATGAGTTGCAAGATGAGAGTGAGGATGTAGAGGGATGATTTCCTAGAGCCCTGCGACGGAAGGAATGAGAGGGAAGCCGGGTGATAAGGCGGGGAGAAGTCGGATTGGGCTGGTTGGTGACAAATACCGATCCTCGTAATGTGTGTGTCTAAGTACGCTCATGCGCCAGACCGACCTTGGTGGTAAAACGTAAAACTAGTAGAGACTGAGAAGTAACACCAGAATACATTTCTTTCGATTCAAACAACATATTTGTACACTTTCTAAAGACATAAGAAAACGCCCGCATCTATTGGCTTCAAGTAGCCACGGGGAGTCATCTGGGAACCGAAAAATGAGGAAGAAAATGAGTAAAAGGTGTGCATTTCTCCGAACCTTCATAAGTTCATTGGGTGCCGCAGCCGGGGTTGCGATCGAGCGCTTCCAAGGCTTCCGCCGTTGTCATTGTGTTTCCGCCCTGCATTCGCAAAATCTCCTTAAAAAATCCTTCCCGTGCGTCTGACCGTTGAAAAATGACGCACTGCAGTGTCTGTACTTGGAGCAGTGGTAGCAGTGCTGCCACTGCTTGCCGTTGTGGTGTCCTTTCCAAAAATGGATGTCAGTATGTATTAGGTAAGACCGTTGAAAAACGACGCACAGTATTGGGTTTAGGAGGCATTTTATTATCTTGGTTGCGGGTGCGTGTCTGCTTCTGTGTGGTTGGGCTGTCTCTTTATATACTAATTCGGTGCGGTTACTCTCGGTAAGTAAATTGCCGATTTGGATGCAGCGGAATGCCACAAACTGCAAGAGAAAGGAGTTGTATGTTTCCTTGAAACCTCACCACCGTGTGTCCAGTGGCGAATGCGAATGCGAATCATCCGAGTATCGGTATATGCTGCATGCTCCTCAGTTTCGAACTAGTTCCTCACTCGGGTGAATTGTCGTATTCACGGCCACTCCGGTTTTCGTAGATAGAGAAACTCGGAGAGTTTCTTCAAACAAACCATCCGCTTCAGGAGGTACTATCCGCTTCAGGAGGTACAAACTCAGTTTCTTTCCTCCCATGAACCTGTCGCAGCAATGCATTTGGGTGCAAAGACGAACACATATCTGATATGGGTTGTTTATGACCTCTCGCCTCTCGTATGTAGCCGCTGTGCTCCTCGGGAATCTGCGATCCGCTTGTCTGACGCTCCGGCGAAGTCTAGGCTCGGGAAGCTCGTGTCTGTGCACGAAACACGAAACATTCGGAGCGTCCATTCGTGTTTGAAGTCACTCAGCATCGCCAACGGCACTGCATTTTCGGCCGCGACGGCGGCGCTGGCGCTGTACGATGCCGTACACCTGCTCCTTCCCTGTGTCCTGAGCATCATTACTTCTATTTTACAGCAGCGGACAATCCCCTCTTCGACATGCAAAATGGGGAGGCGCATCACTGCGGAAATTTCCCGGCCATGGCTGTCAACAATGCGATGGAGAAGACTAGGCTCACTGCACCACATTGGCAAGATTCTGTTCGCGCAGTCCGCAAAGCTGCTCAACCCGCGATTGCATGCCCCTGAATGAATGTCCATGCCAAAGGAATCGATATCGCCACTGCTCCGTATGTCAGCGAACTGGGCTACCTAGCCCTGTTACGATGCATGAGGCACACCATCAGTCTGTCAGGTAAGAATTTATTTGTTGACATGTCGCCCACCTGTTCTTACACCCTTGTTCTCGTTCTCTTTCTCTCCCCCTTCAGCTCATCAGTGTTGGTCTCTGCCCGTACTACGATAGATTCACTGGAAGTGCTATCTATGCTCATGGCGTCATACAGTGTCAGGTGCCCGACTTGCGAACTACTATTACGCCGGTTTGAGACAATCAGCTAGAGGATATGGATGGCCATGCGCAAGACGCTTGTGTCAACAAGCACGACAGACACCGACTAGCGGATCCAGAAGATGACCACGAGCGTGTGCGGGTGTGTCAAGTGCTGGAAGACTTTTGCGCGTGTCGAGGAGCGCACGCGTGCTCTACTGTATTACAGGGGCTGCGGACGCTACAGACTCTTACTAGCCTGAGTATGTAGTACAGCGAAAGAAAAGCTGTTTTGAAACATCACCGCAGCAAATTCAATGGCAGCGGACTGCCGTAAATCGGACCAACTGAACCGACACCATCGGACTTGGTAGCAAGAGGAAGGCATCCACTCCTTCCGCTCAACGTTAGACTGAGCTCAGGATTATCCGTGATCAGGGGGAACCCCCGCGACCACCACCCCTGCAACACCGGGGATTGACCCTTGCCACCTCGGGGATTGACTCTTGCCACACCGGGGATTGGACTTGGGAGTTTGGACAATTGACTGGCAGCCGAGCGACACCGAAGGACTGGCAAGAAGCGCAATATCTTCCGCCGCCGACCCCCTTCATGGGGAGCCTACTGGACATTAATGTCCAGTAGGAAGTGATAATCAAATTCTGGTGTGAATTATCAGATGGCTCTGTCGGGCGCCCATCTTTCACTTATCGCAACTGCCTCCTCCCTGTCCCGCGCTCAGTAGGGGAATGGCCCCAACCCTTCGTTTTCTGGCTGTGGCAAAAGGTCAAATCGACGGCCGCCGCATCCTTGTCTGATTCAAAAGCTGCAGATGGAACCCGTCCTCGCGATGATGTCCCGCGTCGAGCACCCCAAATCGTGGTCCGGGGAATCGACAACTGGAAGCCGCCGCCGCTCTCTCACGTTTGCAAGAAAAGAGCTGGCCGCCACCTGCGCCGAGACCGGTGAAACCGGACGTCAGGCCAACGATAGCGAGATTCGTCAATGACGCCGACGACAATTTGGAGTGGTCCAATCTCATCTGCTCAGATGACACAAGCATTTGGGATTAACAAGTTTTGGGGTTTCATCTTTCATGCGGTTGCATGTTGTGCTGCAGCTTGAAAGGAGCAAGTCATTCATGTGCATGGTGTAACAAAGCTGGTGAACACCCGGGAGATTAGGTCAGGTAACATAAGCAAAGAGCGTGAAGATCTTCCCAAGCTAGGGCTAAGTGCTTTCGGTGCGACACTTGCCAGCGGGCATTTAGTGCTAAACGCTGAACACTCCGGGCGACAAAGATTTATTTCTCCGTTTTGTGGCCCTGAAGTCCTCTGCTGGTACGGTTTTTTAGGTAGTCACTGCCGGTTCAGGGGGTTTGACCTCGCGTGTGATCATGTCTAGCTCTGCTGGCGACAGCTGGAACAACTTGGCTTTCTGCCGCACGAGCCACCTTCTGAGCTGTCCCAACGGGCACGAAGCCATGAGTGCCAAAGATTGTGCCTGAATGTGCATGAACGGCCACATACTGGCATGTAGACATGCTCGTGGTCACCATAGTCGTGCAAGAACATCATGTACATCACGATAGCTATGTAATACAGATTAGGCAAAGCTGTAGATTCTCTAGGTGAGATGTAGCTTCTGTTACGTACAGGGTACAGTCACCCATTTCCCTACACTGGCGACGCGATATAACCAGGCTGGGCGAGGATCGACCCAATCAGTTCCTTGGCCGAGATTTAAGTTGAGATCATTGAGCTTCGACGGTGGAGAGTCGTATTGTGTGCGCCGAGCCTTTAATTCACGGAACGTCGCAAATGGGCGCGACGACGAGGAGCGACAGGGCGATCGAGCGAGGAATCGCGCGAGCATAGTTTATGGCTGGGTCAACCAGAAATTCGATGCACGTGACGCAGGCCTTTTATTGTTGAAGCTATTTTTATACCACAGTTATACCGTACAAGTACGCGTAGATGAATTTAGGTTGTAAGTGTGGTGGTGGGCGAGGAGGTAAGTAGTGTGCGTGTGTAAGGTATGCTTGAATGTGGGTCAAGTGATTCCGCTGAGTACGACGCGGGTCTATTCCAGGGAGGTCTGGAGGAGCCAGGGGCTCGAGGAGTTTGCCAGTCGCAATGAACGATCCGGAAATGCATAAAATTTTTGCAATTGCAAGTCCCTTGGTGCCGCTTAGTAGAATCGGGGGCAGCGTATGGTTGATATCACGATGTTCGTCATTGGTTCGGCAATCTCGGTATCTCGTTGGTGGCATGTTGGGAATCGTGTCGCTGCATGAGCGCTTGCAGTTTACAACACAACACGATGATCGAGGCATTCCTACAGAGTTTTCTTGTTAAGGGGCTAGTCTTTCTATCTTCCAGCTGGGCGACGCCTCGTCTGGGGCATCTGTTCGCAGGTAACGAACCCGGTCGTGCAACCGTGAGGGTTTGCCACACCAGAACTCGATCTCACTACAATGGAAGAAAGCAGAGCCATCAGCCAATACCCAGGATACAGGTAAATTAACACACACCTTGGCACCACTCTCCAACCACCCCAGAAATCGGGTAACGGTACATCCGCAGCCTCGTGAGATCCGAACCGCTTTTCCATCTCCTTTAACCGTGTATGTAACTCGCCTTCCTCAACCACGGCGCTTTGTCTGCTTGCCCAAGCGCCGAGCCTACTCCCAAGCGGGCGGCTCGCAAAGTACTCCTCGCTCTGCTCCCGGCTGACCTTCTCCACCGTGCCCACCACGCGCACGGAGCGATGAACCTCTCTCCAGTAAAACACCAGGGCGGCATGCGCGTTTTCCGCCATCTCCTGCGACTTGCGTGAGCCGTAGTTGGTGTAGAAGACGAACCCGCGCTGGTCGAGCTCCTTGAACAGCACCACCCGCGCGGACGGCACCCCGCGCTGCGTCGCTGTGGCTAGAACCATCGCCTCCGGCTCTTGCACTTTCTTGCCCTCGACGGCCTCCGCGAACCACGCCCGAAACTGCTCGAACGGCAATGGCACAACCGTGCGTGGTGACAGAGTGTCTGGCGTATGGTACTGGTAGCGCTCGGTGACTTTGAGCTTCTCAGGTGTCATCTTGATTGGCGGCGTTTGCTGCTGTGCGAAGGGGTTGACTACTAAACTTCGTGTGTAAACGAGGTACTGCGCTGCCGAAGCCGCGCGATATCTGGGTACTGGGTAAAGTAACCTTGAGGAGCCAAGCATTCACTACTTCAAGTAATTGACATCAACTCAATCTCATGTGGCAAATACAGTACAATATATCATACTGCATCACCGCATACTGTATCAGGTCCCATAATGTATCGGTTTTGACCTGGAACAGACTTGGGCCAGTGGGGATATCCATATTTTGTGGATAACGAATATTGTATCAGGCTGATGGTCTGTTTATACAGTATGGAATTCAAATACTAGCCCTAGGTATATTTGAAATATGAGAAGTTTTCACTGGCTGAACCCCCAGCATGTCCAAAACAGCTGACGGAAGTGTAAACCACACCAACCTGCTGCATATGCAAGTAAACCTGGTCCCAAAGGCCCCCAAGCCTGCACACACATTATGTAATTAATATGTGTTGTTCATGTTTGTATCAACTGGTTACATAAGCAAACACACTTTGATGTCTTGTGAAAATTTTCAATTGATGGAGCAAGGTTCCCAGAGGTGCCAGAATCAGCGACAACCACTAGTTACTACAGAAGGAGCTACAAACTATGAAGCAGGTGACATTGAGCAGTCTCTGGAGCAAATGCAACGGGGCTCAGGGTGTCACACTGTAGCAGGGTCACAGTGTCACAAAATGTGACGCCACACCCTATCGTATACCATGGCATACCGTATCACCCTAGGGCTTGGCCAAATCATATACGTTATGATATATTGTACTGTACTGCCAATCAAATAATACAAGCAAACCTGACAGTGTTCATGACCAACTTATTACAGTGTAGAAAATTATAATAAAGGATGCCAAATTTTTTTAAACTTGTAGGCATTGAAAATGTAAAAAATATTGAATTTATTTATAAAGGATTATTTCAGATATCCAAGGCAAGAAAGGTTGGTTAGAAAATATGAAATTTGTAGGGTTATAATTTTTTAATTTTTTCATCTAATTTTTTGGTATTATTATATATAAAATTTTTGAATATGATGATTTGAATTTGTCTCAGTAAGGGTGCGTCCGGCAGCGATTTCACATGCGGCAACACCAGCCAAAAATAAAAATAGTGATTTCAAAATTTCTTGTTTGGCAATGAGGTGTTCGGCAGCCTCTGCTGCAAATTGAGGTTGAGTTTTGCGACAGAGATTTCCCTATGAAAAATCCGTCGAGCTCTGACCTCGACGGATTTCTGAAATCGTGACATGGGAGGTCACATTTCGCGCGACTTGCAGGCTCAAGGCTCGCACACTTCCTCTTGTACACTTCCTCTCCCTCCGGCTTTTGCTTTCTTGGACAGTACATCACTCATTTCTACTTCTAGAGCTATTTATACTGCACTTCCGTCTACTGCCTTGCTTCGATGGGAAACGACAAAGACAAGAGTGCTACCAAATGGACATCTGCAGACGAAGCACTTCTTGTTGACGTTCTTGCTCGAGAAAAGGTGAAAGGCCACTAGGGTGACAACAACCCAAAGCCGGTTGTGTACACAGCTTGTGAGGCTTCCTTGTCTGGTAGCGAGAAGATTTCGGGCGGTAGTGCAAAAGGCGTTTTGGCCATCAAAAGTCGTTGGCAAAGGGTGATACATGCTCATATTTTTTGCTCGTCAGGCTAACCAGAGGCAATACAGCTCAAGCAAGAATTCGACATTGTAAAGGAGCTCCGTGGGCTTTCGGGTTTTGGCTGGGATGATGAGCGCAAAGTTGTTATGGCAACGGCTGAAGTTTGGGAGGCCTATCTCAAGGTGAGCTGTTTCTTGATGACCCCATCTTGGAAGCTGACTTGTATGGGCTTGTAGAAACACCCGAAAGCAAAGCCATGGCGCAAGAAGGCATTTCTGTTGTATGACGACATCTCAGAACTCATAGATGGTACTCGGGCAACTGGGCAGAATGCCTTTCGTGCTGGACAACCACTCCCGACATCTCGTAGCCGCTCCTCAACATCTTCTTCTTCTGTCTATGTCCCTAGCCGCTCCTCAACATCTTCTGTCTATGTCCCTGTCATTGACCCAGCTCTTCTTCAAATCTCTGTTGATGGAAGTGAGGAAATGGATCAAATGGACAAGGGCTCTGTCTCGAATGAGGACATGGCCGGTTTGGTGAGGCTCCGACATCTTCTTGCACTTGATCTGACTACGTACATAGGAAACTCAGGCCAGGAACACGAAGAAGAGGGGGAAAGAACTGGCACATGATTCGGATAACAACAGTGTATGTTGTCGTTCTTTGTATTGAAGTCTAGTCTGGTCCAATCATGTTTAGGATGAGGATAGCTCCAATCCAAGGCTGCACAAGCAGACAAAAGGGGACAAGAAGACAGGCAACGACCGCCGCAAATCGAAATCCATCACTGCCGGGCAGGGTTTGAAGAACGTGGCTGATTCCATGCAGACTGCGATGGACACACTTGCTGATTCCATTGTGATGGCTACAAAAGGTGGGGCTGTGGATCCGTCAGCACGGAAGGCCGCTGCGATTGCGACTATCGAGGAGGAGGAAGGTCTTTCTGAGGGTGAATTCGACACGGCAGTGGAACTGATCATGGCCAACATGGAAGCTGCAAACATGTATCTCGCTATCAAGAAACCTGCTGCTCGTACTCGATTCCTTCAATCCCAGCTCGAGAAGTTTCGCCATTCCTAGCTATATTCCTTTCCTTTCATACTACTTGGACAGTTCGAACAGCAATGGCAGCTTGTAATGACTGTATTAGAGCCATAAATTGTACATGATTCATGCCCTCCGACGCCCATGTGCCCTATAATCTACCCACATCGCCTTTGCAATCTCATCTCTTCGAGCTGTTGCCCTTCTGCGCTCCTCGACCATGACGTGATTCTGCAGCCTGCCACGAGAATCTGTAGCATCACTGTCACCATTGTCGTCCTCACTGGTGTCTTCAAGAAGGTCTTCGGGGTCATAAATGCGAATAAAATTGTGTACAACAGCAAGGGCAGAAATAATTTGGGCCTGGGTCAGGAGGCTGTACTCTTGTGGAACGACAAGAACTTTGTTTCGTTTCTTGAAAACACCAAAAATACGCTCAACCACGTTTCGAAGCTGCGCATGTCGATAGTTGAATAGTTCTTGATGAGTCTTTGGGCTGTGAAAGATACAGTAAGCAGTGTCTTGGTGACAAAAACGAAGCATACCGCTCATTCATTTGCCCCCATTCCTTGAGGTGGTATCTCACTCCACGATATGGAACCAGCAGTGCATCTGAACCTCCATATCCACCATCAGCAAGATAATACTTGCCTTGCGGTACTGTGAAGTCACTTGTACGAGCATCTTCATACACGCGAGTGTCTGGGGCACTGCCTTCCCACCCTGGCAATACGTATAGAAACCGCATGTCAAGTGATGAAACTGCAAGCACATTTTGTGATATTTGGCCCTTGCGATTCCGATAGGATGCCCGAGAGGATTCAGGGACATGGGCAGGGATATGACTTCCATCAAGGGCACCAATGCAATCCTTGAAATAGGGAAAGAACCGATGTTGATCTCGAATCTCTTCAGGGACAGGTGCCCCAGTAGCTGGCAGCTTCACGTAGGTGTTGTACATTTGCTTTGATGTCAAAGCATCAAGTACTCGATGGATGACCCTTGACAATAGGCGCAAGTGAGATATGAAAAGATTGGGGGCAAGCAGGCTCACTTTGTGATAGTATCACCACTCCTTTGGAAGCGCTCCTGCAAGGCTCGGTTGGACAAGCCTCGATGTGTGAAGTGAAGAAAGATGGCAAGTTGCTCTTCGGCCGACACATGCTTTGTATCATGAAGTCCGGCAAGCCGTTCTAGCACTGCCAAGAGTCTCTGGAAGACATGTTTGTGTAGCCCTAGCTCATCATAGAATCTGCCATCATGTCCCTCCAGGATTTCAGTCACCCAGTCCTGTCCGGTGAGCTTAGATGTATGTTTCGGGGTCTTGTCGAAGCGTGAAGCATAGGCAGCTGCAGATGCTCCACCAGCAAATAGGATGGCAAGGCCAGCAGCAGCAGCCACCGAAACAAGTGTTGACGAGGAAATGGCAGCCATGGAACTATCTACTGCAAGTGTCACAATTTTTTGCTCAGCCCCAGATGTGTTCGGTCATTGCCCATCTCTATCTCAATCTCAAATAGCTCTGTCACAATCACGCACTTGCCACATTGAGATTTGGTGCGAAAATTGTCATATGCGAAATCGCTGCCGGACGCACTCTAATGAATGCAAGAATTTTTTTTTGTTGGAATATTTCTCCCTCAGAAATCCTTTGAGCCAGTGCCAGCAAAGGTATCAGACTCAGTCTCACACTACCAAATGCAAGGTCAATGATGATGATACTAACATAAGGGGAAAAGAGTACAAGAAAGGAAAAGCAACTGTATACAGTATATGGTGAATGCTTCAGCACTTGCCAGCATTCCCATGCTCAGGCCTCTTGGGATCATGTGATGCACCAAGGTGCAGGTCAGGTGACCTGAGGATTATGTAATCCAAATACTCAGCAACAGCCCTCCCCAGTTTCTGCACTGGGAAGTTGAACACAAAGGCTGATGTGCTCTTGCAGAATGGAGACATGGTGGAGGAGGATGCACTGGTGCAGGTTTTCCCAGAAACTGAGGTCTGTGTGTCATTCACATCAGAAATGGAGATGCTACTCCAGAAAAATAGTGTGGTACATGTACAGAAGCTGGAGGAGCTTGATGATGTTAGGATTGCTTACATAAGCCATCCCAAAGAGGAGTTGTGGAGAAACTGGGGAGGGTTGTCAGAAGGTCACATGACCTGTGGCTGGGGGTGAGATTACATAATTATGAGATCACATGACCTGTGGCCTGGGTGCATCACATGATCTGAGGGTCCAAGCATGGGAACACCAGCAAGTGCTGAAGCATTCGCAATAAGTACCTTTGCTTTTCCTTTTTTGTACTCTTTTCCCCTTATCTTAGTATTGTTGTCATGACCTTACCCTTAAGTTGTGTGAGACCCAGTCAGATATAATACTAAGATCTGCCTGTCTGCCCTAGCCCCATGTCCTAACCTGGCTAGCCTGGACCCTTAATTTCAAACTGTGACACATTGTCACAGCTCAGCCCCTATCATCCTCTTCTCCTTTCCCTTGCCTGTGGTGTGTAACAGAACCACACGGAATTTTTACTGTGTGGACCTGGAGGACAACTACTGTGACCCTCTCTGACAGATACTGAGTGCCCAAGGCCCAGAACCTTATTTTACAGTGCCATAGAATGATGCTGGACCTAGCTGTCGCCTCCTTCGATGGGCAGAAAAGGAACTTCTGTAATTCCTCTGATCACTTCACCTCCAGTTTATGGCAAACCCGACCACCTATGCTACAGACCTGGTAAAGGTCCTCTTTGCTCTGAGCAAAATTACTGGAGAAGGATTTGCTGCAGAATGGGCGAATATGAAAGTGGAAGAGATCCTGGGTAGTGGCAAGGCTGGAACATGGGTGGTGTTTGTGGAGGAACTGAAGCAAGCATTTTGATGACCCAAACAACTGAGCAACTGCCCCTGCAGACATTGCTAGTCTGAAACAGGGTGCCATGACAGCACCAGAGTACTTTGCAAAATTTGAGACACTGTTCTGACAGGCAGAGATGAGTGCAGAGAAGGACTCGGACATCCTAGTCCATTGGCTGGAGCCAAACCTGAGTAGGAGGTTGGTGGAGAAGATACTGTATATGGTGTCTCCCCAATGCCAGAGACATATGGGGGATGGAAAGTGCTGGTAGAAAGACATGATGCCCAGCAAAGATGACTTGATGGGATAGTTGTGGAACAAAATACACAACCCACCATGACCCTACCACAACCTTTCACAACCTTTCGCAGCCTTTGCACAACCTGCTGCGACCCTACCACGACCTTTCATGACCTTTGCGTGACCTGCTGCGACCCTCTTGTGCCCTCTGGATGTGGCCATGGGCTGAGGATGGGCCCCTGCTGCTGAGAGACATTGTTTCTGATGCCACCAGACTGGGCATGCTGTCTGATTCTGCCCCCTGCCTGATATGTGTCCACAGGTCCCAAGGGCCCAAACCTGTGCAGTATCAGGTGCCCCCCAAATGGCAGAGGAATATGAGAAAGAGATTGCATGGCTCTGAGCCTGCCTGGAGCTGTACGAGAGAGAGAGGAGGGCTCCTGCTGGGGAGAAGAACTGTGCCAGCCCCCATTCCGTCCCTGTGCCTGCTGCAAGTATACCCTGATATACTATCTTGCAGCAGAGACATACCCAAATTGGGGCTGAGGTGAAGGAGGAAGTGAGGCTGGCAGAGTGCCCAACCAAGTGGGGAAATGCATGCCACAAGAGCTAGCCATCCAGGTGCACTTGGAGGCCCTCAGCACTGGCAAGTGGGCTACGATGAAGGCCCTTGTTGACCCAGGATGCACCAACTGTTTCATGGATGTGGAGTGGGCAAAAAGAGTGGGCCTGGAGCCATCTCCCTTGCTGAACCCGATCACAATGTACAACATGGATGGGTCACAGAACAGAGAGGGTAAAATCCGGTTTGGAATTGAGCTGCTGGTGAAGGTGGGTGACCATCATGAATGGGTCCATTTCCTGCTGGGAAAGATCCAATCCCACAAGGCCATCCTTGGGCATGACTGGCTCAAGCGACATAACCCTGACATCAACTGGAAGAAGGCAGAGATGAGCCTTACCTGTTGCCCCACACAGTGCTCTCCATCCCCACAAGCCCCTGCACCCCTGAAAACGAGTACCCTCACATCTGCGAGTATTCCGGACACCCGTTTTCCCAACTCTGGCCCCACCCCTGAATGGCCCAGCCACTACCCTTCGGTTTTTAGTGAAGCAAAGTGGGATGAGCTTCCCTGCTCCTGACCAGACTTCGATATCAAGATTGAGTTCAAAAAGGACCCTGAGCACCTCTCCTCCAAGCTATACTCTTTGACACAAGATGAGATGGTGGAGATGAACCATTGGGTGGATGAGCAGCTGGCTTCTGGATGTATCCAGCCCTCAAAATCCCCATATGCTAGCCCTTTCTTCTTCAAACATGAGAAGAATGAACTGTGGCTGATTATCGACTACTCAAGGCTGAATGCACATCTGGTCAAGGACAAGTACCCCCTCCCATGCATCCAAGACACAGTGGATGTGCTTAAGGGAGCATCAATCTACTCTAAGATTGATGCAAAGGGAGGTTTCCCATCCATGCAGGTCTGGCCTGAGCACCAGCACTGCTGTGCCTTCCTGACACCCTGTGGACTCTTTGAACCAGCCATCATGTGGTTTGGACTGCAGAACACACCTGCCACCTTCCAGTGTTTCATGAACCATGTGCTGAAGGAGGAGATTGTGGGAGGGCATGTCTGAGCATATGTGGATGATGTCATTGTGTTTGCAGAGGATTTGGCTACACACCAGTATTGGATGGATTGGGTCTTGAGGAAGTTCGGAGAGAATGGGTTGTGTCTTAAACTCAGTAAATGCAAGTTTGAGAAGAGTGAGATCATCTTCCTGGGGATGAAGATCTCTCACAACCATCTGGAGCATGACCCAGCTAAAGGCATGGTGATCCGTAACTGGCCATGACCAAGGAATGTGAAAGAGGTCCAGAGGTTTAATGGGATGCTAAACTACCTCTGTCGGCACATCCCAAATCTTTCTGCCCAGGCAAAGCCACTCTTCTGGCTGACTGGGAATGTTCCATGGAAATGGGAGGAGGAGGAGGAAGCAGCCTTCCGAGATCTCCACCTGGCACTCAGTGCTCTCGCAGCAGCAGATGGACAGAACCTGGAGAGTTGTGGACTATATCTCCAAGGCCCTCACTACAGCTGAGAAGAACTATGATGTGTATGACAAGGAGTTCTTAGCTGTGATTCAGGCACTTCACAAGTGGTGGGCATACCTCATTGGAGTGGATGAGATGATTGGGATCTGGACGGACCATGCGAACCTCCAGTACTTCCAGAAGCCCCAGAAGTTGAAACCAAGACAGGTCCATTGGGTTGGGGAGCTCCAGTGCTTTGACTTTGAGATAAAGTATTGCACTGGCAAGTCAAACATGAAGGCGGACACACTCTCTCGGAGACCAGACTATGGAGAGATGGTGGAGGAGGATGCACCGGTGCAGGTCTTCCCAGAAACAGAAGTCTGTGTGTCATTCACATCAGAAATGGAGATGCTACTCCAGAAAAATAGCACAGTACACATACAGAAGCCGGAGGAGCTTGATGATGAGTGGACACGAGATCATGCTGGACTCTGGTGAAAGGGGATAGTCACTTGGGTCCCCCTAGGAGCTCGTGAGGCCATCCTCAAGTTCGAGCATGACCTCCCTGCTGCTGGACACCCTGGGCCCCGGAAGTTGAGAGTGGCACTAGTGAAGGGTTATTGGTGGCCGGATGCAGATCAGTATGCCCAGGGGTGTGAGACCTGCCAGCGGATGAAGCCTGACCGTACCAAGTGTGCTGCCCCACTGCACCCCCACCCTGTTCCCGATGGTCCCTGGTTGGTGATCTCATGGGACATAGTTGGTCCCCTCCCCTCTCCCATGGACATAATGCCATCCTTGTCATCATCGACAAGTTCACAAAACGGACACTGCTCGAGGTGATTGGACTTGACCTCACAGGACTTGGAGCAGCACATCTCCTCTGAGATCGAGTGTTTCAGGACCATGGAGTCCCTCATAAGGTCATGAGTGACCAAGTCTCCCAGTTTGTGTCTCAGTTCATGAAGGAGTTCTACTCTATGATCTGAGTAAAGGCAAACCTGAGTACGGCCTTCCACCCACAGACTGATGGGCAGACAGAGTGGGCGAATCAGGAGATGGAGATCTATCTCCGGGCCTATGTGGACCACCTCCAGGACAATTGGGCCAAGTGGTTGTCGACTGCTGAGTTTGCTCTTAACAATCATGAACACTCTGCAACAGGACAGACACCTTTCTTCCTTGACTATGGCTGGCACCCATGGAATGGGGGACTCTGCCCACCTTCTGAGGTGAACCCGGCAGCAGATGAGTGGATGGCTAAGCTCACGGAGTCCTGAAGAGCAGCCAAGGAGGTGATGGAGAAAGTGGCGGCAGCAATGAAGAAGAGCTACAATAAGGGGAAATGCCCAAGTCCTGAGTACTCTGAGGGAGATCTGGTCTGGCTGGATACTAGAAACTTGAAGATGGACCAGCCCTCTAAAAAGCTTGACAACAAGAGAGCAGGCCCCTTTGCAGTTGAGGAGAAGGTGGGACCTGCTGGGTATTGCCTCAAGCTCCCTCAGGCCTGGTGCATCCATCAGGTCTTCAATGAGTTGCTGTTGATGCCATACCATCCCCCTTCCTTCCCTTCACAGAACCTGCCTCCCCCTCTGCCCCCTACAATTGATGATGACCACCTGGAGTATGATGTGGAGGCGATCCTTGATGTTAAGAAGGTGGGGCATGGGGTGAAGTACTTGGTGAAGTGGTTGGGATATCCAGTGGAGGAAAACACTTGGGAGCCCTGTAGGAACCTCACTAATGTAACATTGCTTCTCCAGGACTTCTTCCTCTCCCACCCCGACAAGGCCAAGCTAGCTGGTCAGGATGCCCAGCCTTAAGAGGGGGGTGATGTCAGGATTGCTTACATAAGCCATCCCAAAGAGGAGTTATGGAGAAACTGGGGAGGGTTGTTGGAAGGTCACATGACCTGTGGCTGTGGTCAGATTACATAATTGTAAGATCACATGACCTGGGCCTGGGTGTGTCACATGACCTGAGGGTCCAAGTGTGGGAACATTGGCAAGTGCCGGGGCTCTCGCTATAAGTACTTCATCATTTCCCTTCTTGTACTCTTTTCCCCTTATCTTAGTATTGTCATCATGACCTTACACTGAAGTTGTGTGAGACCCAGTCTGATAAGGACAAGCTGCAGCCAATCATCAACTATTCAAGGCTGAACTTGCACTTGATCAAGGACAAGTACCCTCTTCCTCGCATCCAAGACATGGTGGATGTACTCAAGGGGGCAAATATCTATTCTAAGATTGATGTGAAGGGAGGTTTTCCATCAATGAAGATCTGTCCTGAGCACCAACATTGTTGTGCCTTCCTTACACCTCATGGACTCTTTGAACCCACAGTTATGTGGTTTGGACTACAGAATGCCCCTGCCACCTTCCAATGCTTCATGAATCATGTGTTGAGGGAGGACATTGTGGGAGGACATGTCAGGGCCTATGTGGATGATGTCATTGTGTTTGCAGAGGATTTGGCTACACACTGGTATTGGATGGATTGGGTCTTGAGGAAGTTTGGAGAGAATGGGTTGTGTCTCAAACTCAGTAAATGCAAGTTTGAGAAGAGTGAGATCATCTTCCTGGGGATGAAGATCTCTCACAACCAGCTAGAGCATGACCCAGCCAAGGGTGCAGCAGTCTGAGATTGGCCATGTCCTAGGAATGTGAAGGATGTCCAGAAGTTCAATGGGATGTTGAACTACCTCTGCTGGCACATCCCAAATCTTTCTGCCCAGGCAAAGCCACTCTTCTGGCTGACTGGGAAGGTTCCATGGAAATGGGAGGAGGAGGAGGAAGCAGCCTTCTGAGATCTCTGCCTGGCACTTGTATCAGCCCTGGTCTTGGCTCTGCCACAAGACAAAGGGAGATGGAAGGTAGAGAAGGACACAAGTAACTTGGCAACTGGTGGAGGGACCTGGAGAGTCATGGACTACATCTCCAAGGCCCTCACTGCAGCTGAGAAGAACTATGATCTGTACAACAAAGAGTTCTTGGCTGTGATTTGGGCACTTCACAAGTGGTGGGCATACCTCATCAGAGCAGATGAGACAATCGAGATCTGGACAGACCATGCGAACTGTCAAGAGTAGGTCAATTCCACCAAAATACACATGTAAATGACAGCAAGGGAGGGCGTAGCGGTAATTCCGACAGTGAAAGGGAATTCCGCACGTGAGCCGCCTCAATGGGAAGAGGCGCGGGTACAACAGGAGAAGGTGGGAGGTAGCGGGACAACACAAGGAGGAGTTTTGACCCAGAGACCGCATGAGAGGGTGGCCGCTATGCGACACCCAGTCAAGTACCTAAGGTGACTCTCGACAGTGATCCTTGCGCGTAAGCGAGTAATCGAGTTTATGTCGTATGCTGTAGCATCTACTACAGCTCTGAGGTTTATATAGTAGGTAAATATCTAAAATGGGATAGTATCGAAGAAGATCTACAAAGAAGAAGTCATAAAACAAATACTAAGAAATTGTCCAGAAACACATTTCAGCCACCATATCCAGACCCCAAAGCCCAATATTGTTGATGTGCCTTTGTTAGCTCGTCTAGAGGCCACCTTGCAGGTCCTAAACCAACTCCACTCATTCCCAAGGCTTCCCAACATCGGCCGAACAACAGCGAAGCCCGCAGAGTCCATCGGAATTACGGTCCGCATGCAGAATTGCCGATTGTAGGTTCGGGGTGATCGTTGAGCAGCGGGAGCGGTCGTCGAGTGTGAAGACGCATCGGGCGGCCCATAACGGGGTGTGTTGGGTTGTGACAGTACCTCCTCCCTAGGAGCCAAGCTCCTGCGAGGCAGGCCTGTATGTGACCAGTCATGTGATTCCATTGATTTGCGGCAGTGCTCAATTTTCTTTTTCTGTAGAGTTGTGCCTCTCTGTTCCATCGCAACATCATGGCACCTACTCTCCACCCCCTCCTTCCTCTTTTGCGTGAAATCGTTGCCGAGTTCCAAACCTGGCATTCGCTGATGGCGGAGAGGTCTCTCCCCCCCCAAACAGACCTGCGGGCAGAATTTGAGGTGGTGACGGAGGTGAGGAAGCTGCGGGCGTGGGCAGACGATGCCCAGTGATTGGTGGTAAGTCACCCAACCTCTTGGCTCTAATGCTGATATGATAGTGCTGCCATAGGACCGCTGTAGGCGGTATATGGCGTTTGCCATGGCGGAGGGAGACATCGTCGAGTCCAAGGGGCAGCTGGAGGTGGCGGAGCAGGCGATCGTTGACACCCGCTATTTTCTGAAGAAGATCGACAACGTGTGTGCGGAGTGGGCAGCGGAGGTAGAGCGGGTGCGCCAAGAGGAGGAAGCACGGAGGGAAGGGGAGCACGAGCGGAACATGCGGCGTGAGGAAGAGGCAGCAGCAGCAGCCGTGGCGACTGAGGCGGCGGCAGCGGCCTGCGTTCCTACGTCAGAGGAGCGCAGGCGAAGCGAGGACGTCTGACAACAACAAGACGCATCGGCGCATGACGCGGGCGATGCGGAGATCGAGGAAGTCGACGCCGAGGGCTATCGGTACGCCTGCCTCGGATTCCTCAAGACATGCACACGGTGGGAAGGGCAGACATTGGTGGATGGGAAGGTAAGTAATTTTAATCAAGAGAAAAAAGTTCTAACATAATATTTTGTAGGATAAGGTGTTGGTCTTGCGGGACCCCCTCTGCGAATGCTGCGCATTCATGAGCGTACGGTGCATTGGGGGTTGCGGAGATGTCGTGCGACCAGTGCGCGTGGCAAAAACGGTCATGCAACACGCTGGGCAGCAAGTCGCTCAAGCGGGGTCGGAAGCGGGCGCGAGGGCCCTGTCGCTGGGCCGAGTCGGGTGCGGTGGCCAGTGGTGGTCATACCCCCGGCCCCGCAGACCGTGCAGCAACGGGAGGCGCAGAGGTGACGGCAGCGGTTCCTGCCCGGTGAGGCGGATGATCTCCACCTCACCGAGAGCCTGCAGTCGATACAGTCAGCATGCGTAACACTCATGCGCGGGTTCGCCGAGCTGAATGACACCTTCAGGGACATGAAGCGGGCGATCGAGGAGCGGGAGTACGATGCATCGGACTAGTTTTCTTTTTTTCTTTCTTTCTCTCTCCTCCCCATCGGCTGCTGTATATAAAAAATTTTGTGGAAAAAACTTGTCTCACATGACGAAAGGTGAAAACTGCAAGGAGTGAGATTAAAACAAGGTAAACGGAGAGACAAAGGGTGAAGTGGAAATGAATGATAGTGCGTACGAGAGGTGGAAAGTGGCGTTTCTTTTGAAATAGTAGTTGAGTTTCGAAGTTTTGTAACAAAGCGGAGTATGTGGAATTTGTGCAGGTATTCTGTAGGATGTCTTTAACGTTTTTTTATTTTTATTTATTTATTTATAGTGTGTTGTATCGGAAATGAGGAAAAGGAACGTAAGTAAGTGAGTAAAAGAAGTAAATTGCATATGTAGGCCCATTAAACGGGGTGGGGTTTGTGTGGATAACGTCGGTGGAAATCCCGAACATATTCCGTGGCGTGCTTGAGGTTCTCGCCAGGTTGCCAGGTGTGGTGTTCTGTTGTCCCTTCATAGCTGACCCATTCCACAAGAGATTGAAGTTTCTTGTGGTGGAAACAACTGTCCAGGACGGCCGATACCTTGTGCTTGACTTTGCTGTCAACTTTGACTGGGGGCAGAGGAGGCTGCTGGCAGTGCGGAATCTGGTTCTCGACATGCAGTTGAAGTAATTTGACCGGGAAGACGTCGTGTAACGCCTTCATGGCTGGGGGTAGTTCGAGTCGGTATGCATGGTCGGAGATTTTCTGTGAAATCGTGAGTGGTCCGACATACTTGGAGTCAAGCTTTTTAGATGGGCGCTTTGTTTTAATGTTACACGCATCCAGCCAGACCTTGGAGCCGACGCGGAAATCTGGGGGCAGAATTCGGCGGTGCTCCGTAGCCTGGGCATATTGATCAATTGTGATGCAGAGCTGTTCCTTCAGGTAGTCGTGAAGGGCAGTGAGGTTGTCCGCATGTTGTCGAGCTGTGTAAGAGCTAACATCATCGATCCTGATCTCAAACCTGGGGTGGTACCCTTTATTCACAAAGAAGGGCGTTACTTGGGTTGCGGAGTGCAGAGTGTTGTTGTACGTGAATTCTGCAAGCGGTAAAAGGGGTACCCAATCGTCCTGTTGGTAGTTAACATACAGGCAGATATACTGTTCGAGGATCTGGTTGACACGTTTGGTCTGTCCATCAGTCTTGGGGTGGTAGGCAGTCGAGAGGTTCACTTTGATGTTGAGTAAATGACATAGCGAGGACCAGTATTTGGAAACAAATAGTTTCCCTTGGTTGGAAACTATGTTGTGGGGTGCGCCGTGTTTGGCGAAGATATGCTTTAAGAACAGCGCAGCCAATTCCATGGCACCATCTGTCTTGTGGCATTCTACAAAGATTGCATATTTCGTTAGTCTGTCCACAACAACTAAAATTGAATTGAAATCAAGAGACTGCAGTAATCCCTCAATGAAGTCCATTGAAATGGAACTCCATGGGCGCTGTGGAATAGGTAAAAACTTCATTAGTCTGTATGGCTTGTGTCGGACTGTCTTCGTCCGCATGCATTCGGCGCACAATCGGATGTAGGTCGTAACGAATTGTCGGATTTTGGGCCAGAAGTAGTGCCGGTGGATCTGCTGAATCGTTTTGCAGATCCCTGGGTGTCTGATGAGCTTATGATTGTGGTAGGTGCATAAGATTTCGAGTCGAAGGTTGTCGTGGTCAGGAACGTAAATCTGCTTGTCACGGAGTAGGAGTTTGTTGTCAGAGAGCGAGAAGGGCTCTTCGTTGGAATTAACTCCTGCATTGTTTTGGAGTCATCGGAGGTGTTCTTGGGCATAAGAGTCATGGGCAAGTGCGTTCCGGATTCGGTGGCACATTGCTGCCAGATCCATCATGATTGCCGCAAGGACCTGTTTAGGGTTAAACAAAGGTTGGAAATTTTGTGGGTTAGCTTGGGTGTAAGCCCTATCTTCCCCTTTAGGGTAAATGTCTGAGCGGCAGGTGAGTGTGTTGGGCTTAGTCCCAAGGCAACCCGGATGGTATTTAATCACAAGTCGAAGCTGGAGAGAAATTCTGACCAGCAGGCTTGCCGTCGGGAAAGTTGTTTGGAGGTCGTAAAGTACTGCAAATTGTTATGGTCTGTTACCACCAGTACCGAATGTCGAGCTCCCTCCAAATAGGGCCTCCATTGGTGGAAGGCCTTGTAGATGGCGAGGAGTTCTTTGTCATAAATGCCGTAGTTTAATTCCGCAGGGGACATGGATCGTGAGTGAAAGGCTATTGGGTGGAGAAGGTTAGTCATCCGGTCAATTTGAGAAAGGATTGCCGCTATGGTGTATTCTGACCTGTCTGTCTCTACGACAGTGGGGTTTTCTGGGTCATAATGCACGAGGACTGGAGCGGATGTAAATGCTGACTTTAAGCGGTCAAATGCTGCCTGGCAATCCATCGTCCAGTCGAAGCGGAGCCCTTTCCACGTGAGGTTATTGAGTGGTTGGGTTATTCTCGAGTAGCCGTGGATGAATTGTCAGTAGAAATTCGTGAAACCTAAGAAGGATTGTGTTTCTTTAACATTAGTAGGCGATGGCCAGGTTAGGATGGTGTCAATTTTTGTAGAGTCCATAGAAATTCCATTAGGAGAAACAATAAAACCCAAATATTCCACGGAATCAAGGTGGAAACTCGATTTCGTCGGGTTTGCATGAAGTTGATTGTCGTGGAGCTGCTGTAGAACGTGGCGGACGTGACCCTCATGCTCCGTCGTGTTGTCAGAATAAATTAAAATATCGTCGAGATAGACGACCACAAAGGAGTCGACCATGTCAGCGAAGATGTCGTTCATGAACTGCTGGAACGTTGCCGGAGCATTGGTTAGCCCAAATGGCATTACCAAGTACTCAAAGGCGCTGTATTGGGTGCAGAAGGCAGTTTTCCACTCATTGCCATCCTTGATGTGGATATTGTTGTATCTGGTGTGGAGGTTGATTTTCGAGTAGATCTGCACACCCCATAAGCGGTCAAGCATATTGTTGATTAGCGGGATTGGGTAGCAGTTTTTGATCATCACCCTGTTTAAACCTCGGTAGTCAACACAAAGATGGAGTGAACCGTCCTTCTTTTTTGCAAATACAACAGGGGCTCCCACAGGGGATTTGGAAGGATGGATAAATCCCTTCTGGAGCATGTTGTCAATATAGTCATGCAAAACCTTTAATTCCAGCTTGGACATGTTGTACAGTGGACCCCAAGGGGCTTTGGTGTCCGGTTCGAGCTGTATCGCATGGTCATGAGTTCGGTGGGGTGGAAGGGTGCGGGCCTCTTCCTCGGAGAAGACGTCGGTAAAGTCCGCGTATTGTGGTGGTACAGTGACTCAAAAAACTGTCCGGATGTTTTGTGCTTTTGGATTATTTCAGCAATATCTCAATAACAGGTCAGGATGCAGACATGTAAAACACACCATCTGATAGCCCTACTTCTTGGCTATCTATCTATGTGTTCAGCTTTAATATATGTTTGGTTTAAGCAGAGATATTTGGCCTTGTTTGTGGGTGTGTCATCCAGACAGTTTTTTTGCAGGCATCAAAAAGTAGAATAATTGAATGAATTTGTTGAATGGACATCCCAATAAACAAAATAATGCTCCCAGACCACCTTCTGGTATATAAGGAGGGCCTTCCTTCACTTTCCTCCAACTCTCCCACCATGAAGCAGCTCCCTACTAAGGGTAAGGCATCCATCATCTCTATGGTGGGAAATGGTGATTCCTGTCACAAATTTGCTGTTAGGCTTTGTGTTAGCCACTATACTGTCTCTGGACTGTGCTATCAGACTTCTAGGACTCTTACTGAAAGTGATTTGGTCACTTTTGACCCCCAGTTGCTATAATTCAGTACAGCTTATCACCACAAACAAGGCTGAGGTAGCTTCCCACCTCCAAAATAAGCTTAGAAATCAAAGGGAGAGTGTGTAAAACTGAGCTACAGTATGCCTAGCAGTGTTTTAAAAGTGTTGGGAGTTATGCAAAGTACAAACTTACTTGTTGTTTACTTATGTGACTCAAAAAATGGTATAGATGTTTCATGTTTTTGGATTATGTCAGCAATATCTCATTAATGACTAAATGAGGAAACATATAAAATGCATCATCTGATAGCCCTCCTGCTCAGCTATCTGTCCATATATTTAGCTTCAACACAAGTCCAGCATAAGCTAAGATATTTGCATTTGTTTGTGAGGGTGTCATCCTGACAGTCATTTGCAGACATTCAAAGTAGGTAAACAACAAGTAAGTTTGTACTTTGCATAACTCCCAACACTTTTAAAACAGTATGCCTAGCAGTGTTTTAAAAGTGTTGGGAGTTATGCAAAGTACAAACTTACTTGTTGTTTACCTACTTTGAATGTCTGCAAATGACTGTCAGGATGACACCCTCACAAACAAATGCAAATATCTTAGCTTATGCTGGACTTGTGTTGAAGCTAAATATATGGACAGATAGCTGAGCAGGAGGGCTATCAGATGATGCATTTTATATGTTTCCTCATTTAGTCATTAATGAGATATTGCTGACATAATCCAAAAACATGAAACATCTATACCATTTTTTGAGTCACATAAGTAAACAACAAGTAAGTTTGTACTTTGCATAACTCCCAACACTTTTAAAACACTGCTAGGCATACTGTAGCTCAGTTTTACACACTCTCCCTTTGATTTCTAAGCTTATTTTGGAGGTGGGAAGCTACCTCAGCCTTGTTTGTGGTGATAAGCTGTACTGAATTATAGCAACTGGGGGTCAAAAGTGACCAAATCACTTTCAGTAAGAGTCCTAGAAGTCTGATAGCACAGTCCAGAGACAGTATAGTGGCTAACACAAAGCCTAACAGCAAATTTGTGACAGGAATCACCATTTCCCACCATAGAGATGATGGATGCCTTACCCTTAGTAGGGAGCTGCTTCATGGTGGGAGAGTTGGAGGAAAGTGAAGGAAGGCCCTCCTTATATACCAGAAGGTGGTCTGGGAGCATTATTTTGTTTATTGGGATGTCCATTCAACAAATTCATTCAATTATTCTACTTTTTGATGCCTGCAAAAAAACTGTCTGGATGACACACCCACAAACAAGGCCAAATATCTCTGCTTAAACCAAACATATATTAAAGCTGAACACATAGATAGATAGCCAAGAAGTAGGGCTATCAGATGGTGTGTTTTACATGTCTGCATCCTGACCTGTTATTGAGATATTGTGGTTGGTGAAGCAGGTGGGATCCAAAATTCGAATGTTGATAGGTGCTGGTTCGGGCAACGGGGCAGTGGAATTTTCCTGTGACCCCATTCTCTGTAAATTCGTGTTGGGTGAAGTTCTATCAGTAGCAACAATGGTGGGAAAAGGTGGCAAAGGCTCCTTGGGTAGGTTTCCCCAGTCCCGTGTAGTGGAGTTCAAAGTTCCCGATGTAGCAGAATTGCTATCGGGCACGGTGGGGTTCGACTCTGACAGTGGATTTCCAGTGGTCCCCATGGGTAGTCCTCAGCGGTTGGGTGTCGGAATTGCGGAATCGTATCGAGAGGGTTGGCCAATCGATGTCCGGGTTGTGTTTCCAAAGCCACGACAGTCTGAGTACGACCTTCGCATCCGAATGGAGTTGGGTAATGTAGAAATGTTCAGTATGTGTCGTGCTGTCTTCGAAGCGGAATTGTTGGTCGGTCACTTGGGTGATCAGTCCTGTGACAGACCCGTCAAATAGCCTAAGTTGTATAGGGCGGGTTAGTGTTGAACGGAATTTCAAAGGTGCAAAGTTGGGCAAAATGAAACATTCGGTAGCTCCGCAATCTACAAGCATGGGTACAGGGGTATTGCTAATTTGTGGAATAACAATGGAAATCAAAAAGGCAGCGGAAGAAATAGATGACAAAACAGCGTATAAAGGGAGTTCGTCCATGGTACAGGTATCAGTATTGGCATTGGTATCTACAACAATATCGCGACTCAAGAATCTCCCTACATGCCTTGAGACGCTGGAGCGTTTCCTGACTTGTCACTGGCTGAGGGCTCGGCTGCGGTCGTGGTAAACATGAGGGTGGCGTGGGCAGCGGATTTGCAGTTAGTGGGGATTGACAGGCACATATTCGAGAAATGCCCTTGACCCGCGCAATATAAGCAAAGTCCGGCGGTCCGGCGGCAGTCTTTCTCCTTGGCGGAGAGTGGTCCGTGAGGAGCAGATTTCTCCATCTTACCCTCCTTCAGCTTCACTACAGGGGTTGAGGCGGGTTTGGCTGGAGCGGATGTCATGACGGGGGTGGTTACTGGAGTGGGCGCGGGGCGGTTCGAGGATTGGTTGTTGGCGGGTTTTGCGTTGCGGTCTTTCATCTGGTTTGACGAATTTCCGCGCGATGAGTCGCTGGGTCGCTTCCCGTATTGGACGGACATCGGAAAGCGGCCTCGTTCTTCCTCGCATTGCCAGTACCGCTCGTTGAAGCCAAAGCTTGTTGATGGAGTCCGGTGAACTCCTGCTCTCAACTCGTGTATTGAAACTGGTCCTTGATGCAGTCAGCGAGCCCCTGATAAAAGGCCTCGGCAAGTGCAGCGTCATTGTATCCGGTGTAGGGCGCATGCGAATTGAAGGCGACGATGTATTCCGTGACACGGGAATTGTCGGGCATCTTCAAATTATGCAGCGTGCTCTTCGAAGTCGTGTGTAGGTGGGGGTTTCCAAATACCAGGAATAATTCTGTGGTGAAGTTGTCCCAATTGTCCAACATCGCGGGGGGCGGTTGCTGGACGAGGTATGGCATCCACCAGGTGTTTGCTTGGTCTTGGAGGTATGACGTGGCGAATAGGACACGATCCTGATCAGTAGCGAATTTCTGCGGCTTCCCCAGAAACCACGTAATGCACTGCAAGATGAACATTGTTAGCCGTGCCGGGTCCTTACCCATGAAGACATCAGGCTCCTTGAGTTTGGGGCCGTCGTCTCCAGGTGCCGGGTAGTAGATGTAGTGTGGTGGACTGGCAGGCGGATTTCCGATGGGTACCGTGGGGAGTACTGCCAGTGGAATTCCTCGCGGAATCCCCAGAATCTCGAACGGTCGTGGCGGCAACTGTGGCGGGAGGCTCGGGGTTGGCGGCAGCAGACGTTGCGACCCTCGTGCTGAGGATGGTGGGTTGACACCAGGTATCAGGAAGGGAAGCGCTAGTAGCACTCCAGAGTAGTTAGTTGTGAGTGGGGATAGTGGGGGTAGTACCAGTGTAAGTGTATATCTCGACCCAAGAGCAGGGACTGAGGGTCAAGGTAGTGGAGTAGGGCTTGGAGGCATCGTGGGTGGAGCGGGAGGATAAGGGGGTACTGGGGCCAAGGGGTTGGAGCTCCCCGAGGAAGCCAAACCTGGTCCGAGCATCCTCCCTAACGAAGCGGACGCAGAGGCCGGGGTCTGGGGACCCGAAGGGCCTTGCGAGGTTGTTGGTCAGGTGTGTATGGATGGTGAGGGGGCCTGAGGCAGCACCGTTTCGTCCTGATGGGACCTCAAGCGCATCCTCGGCAGGTTGGGTTGGGGCGTCTGTGGTGGAGCATACGACATACTGTCAAGAGTAGGTCAAACAAAATACATGTGTAAATGACAGCGAGGGAGGGCGTAGCAGTAATTCCGATGGTGAAAGGGAATTCCGCATGCGAGCCATGTTGACGGGAAGAGGCGCGGGTACAACAGGAGAAGGTGGGAGGTAGTGGGACAACACAAGGAGGAGTTTTGACCCAGAGACCGCACGAGAGGGTGGCCACTATGCGACATGCAGTCAAGTACCTAAGGCGGCTCTCGACAGCGATCCTTGCGCGTAAGCGAGTAATCGAGTTTATGTCGTATGCTGTAGTATCTACTACAGCTCTGAGGTTTATATAGTAGGTAAATATCTAAAATGGGATAGTATCGAAGAAGATCTACAAAGAAGAAGTCATAAAACAAATACTAAGAAATTGTCCAGAAACACGTTTCAGCCACCGTATCCAGACCCCAAAGCCTAATATCATCGATGTGCCTTCGTTACCTCGTCTAGAGGCCACCTTGCAGGTCCTAAACCAACTCCACTCATTCCCAAGGCTTCCCAACATCGGCCGAACAACAGCGAAGCCCGCGGAGTCCGTCAGAATTATGGTCTGCATGCAGAATTGCCGATTGTAGGTTCGGGGCAATTGTTGAGCAGCGGAATTGAGTCGGGAGCGGTCGTCAAGTGTGAAGACGCATCGGGCAGCCCATAACGGGGTGTGTTGGGTTGTGACACGAACCTCCAGTACTTCCAGAAGCCCCAGAAGTTGAAGCCAAGGCAGGTCCATTGGGTTGGGGAGCTCCAGTGTTTTGACTTTGAGATAAAGTATTGCACTGGCAAGTTGAATACAAAGGCAGATGCACTCTCCCAGAGACTGGACTATGAAGAGATGGTGGAGGAGGATGCACTGGTGCAGGTTTTCCTGGAAACAGAAGTCTGCATGTCATGCACTCTCCTGGAGACCGGACTATGGAGAGATGGTGGAGGAAGATGCACCAGTGCAGGTCTTCCCAGTGGCTGAGATCTGGACATTGTTCACATTGGAAATGGAGATGCTACTCCAGAAAAATAGCACAGCTGTCAGGATCACTTACATAAGCAGGCAAGAGAAGCCAGGAAAGGATTGCAAAAGAGTTGCAGGAAGATCACAGGTAAGTCACATGACTGGGACAGCTGACAGATTAGGTAATCACATGTCATGTGACCCAGGCCTCTGGCGCATCACGTGATGCACAGGGTCCGAGCATGGGAACACCAGCAGTGCCTGAACCATTTGCTATATATACACTGTACTACAACTTTTCCTTTCTTGTACTTTTTTCCCCTTATGTATTGTCATCATTGACCTTACATTAAGTTGTGAGAGCATGAGACTGAGTCTGATACAATACTAACATCCACCCATCCACCCTAGCCCCAGGTCCTAACCTGGCTAGCCTGGACCCTTAATCTCAAACTGTGACACATCATCACAGCTCAGCCCCTATCATCCTCTACTTCTTTACCCTGCCCACAGTGTGCAACAGAACTGTGTGAAATTTTTACTGTGTGTAGATACACGTGACCAAAACTGGAGGATGACCTCTGTGACCCTGCCTGAGACTGAGACTGGGTTGAGCCCCACTCCCCCCCAATTCCCCTGTTACTGACATCCCCAAAACCCCATCACCACCACCAGGGCCTGTGATGGCTGACCATGTTGCCCTGCCTGTAGCCCAAGCCATGAGGCTGGACCTGTCTGTTGCCCCTTTCAATGGGCAGAAAAGAAACTTCCATATGTTCCTCCAGTTGCTATGCCTCCTGTTCATGGTGAACCCAACTATCTACAATCTATTATGAGAATGACCATTTAGCTTAGTGGTAATGTACATGGCTCAGTTTGTCTGGAGGCCTGAGTTCAATCCTGAGAGTTGCCAAAACATTTATGACTCCTTACTACTCCTCACTACTCCTCAGGAGGCCTCCGCATGGAGCACTGAGGACTCCTGACTGAGTTGGGACTCCTGAGGAATAGTGAGGAGTCCTCACAGCAATTTGGCTGGGAGGATTCCTGACAGGCTCCTCAGGAGTCCCAACTCACTCCTCAGGAGTCCTCACTACTCCTCACCTGCTCCTCACTACTCCTCAGTACTCCTCACTCACTCCTCAGGAGTACTGAGGACTCCTGAGGAATGGGTGGGTGAGTGTAAAGTTCTTGGTCCTTCTGATATCTGATGTTGGATGGGGCCAGGTGCTGGGATAGACTCATGGGTAATAGGAGACCAAGAGTGGAGTCTAGGGGGGGTTCAGTAGATATTGATGACAAGCCATGCATTGCTTGTGCATGCTCATAGGAAACAGTCAGTTTGGGGGTGGGACTTGGGGGTGTTGGTCTGAACCGCAGCATCAGTGTGGTCAGGGAGTCATGGGGAAGTAGGGGGTGAAGGTGTTCTTGGTGGGGACTCGATGTTTTCAATGTCTTCAATCATCAGACCTTCTATGGTCTGGCAGAAATTTTCTTGGTTGAGGGCAGCAGTGAGTAGGGCAGGAAACTCAGCAGGAGTGTAGTTTGGGAGGAGCCTTTGCTGATGAATCTCTCTTGAGGACCAAAGTCCGGGCTGTATAAACTGTCATTCCACTGAATGATAAACTGTGCTCTGCAGGAAACATCTGTTTGGAGAGTTGCAATATGTAATTGGTACTGGTGTACAGTGATTGATGTATTGGAGGGTGAAGAATCTATGTGCTTTCTGCCCATTGGTGAGGCCTAGGGGTTCCAGAAGGTTCCTCTTTTGGAGTTGCTGTGAATCCAGTTTGGCTAAATGTCAGGATTGCTTACATAAGCAGGCTGGAAAGGCCAAGAAAGGATTGCAAAAGAGTTGCGGGAAGATTGCAGACGAGTCACGTGACCCAAATGGGTGGCGGATTATGTAATGGGAAAATCACGTGACCCGGGCCTGGGCGCATCACGTGACGCACGGGGTCCGAGCATGGGAATGCCAGCAACTCCCGAAGCACTCGCTATATATACTTTGTCCTTTTCTTACTTGTACCCTTTTCCCCTTATGTTAGTATCATCATCATTGACCTTACGTTAAGTTGTGTGAGTGTGAGACTAAGTCTGACACAATACTAACATCAAACCCAATCCACCCTAGCCCCGTGTCCCAACCCAGCTAGCCTGGACCCCTATCTCAAACTGTCACACTCTGTCACAGCTTATCCCCCTCATCCTCTTCTTCTTTACCCTGCCTGCGGTGTGTAACAGAACTGCACAAAATTTTTACTGTGTGTAGATACACATGACCAGACCCAGAGGAAGTCTACTGTGACCCTCCCCAAGTGATACCAAGTGCCCAAGGCCCGGATCTTTACTTTACAGCTACGTACCAGTGAATCGTTAGTGTACAGGGCAAGGAAAGGCCCTCTACATAGTCTTTCTGTAGTTTCCTGGTCCAGTGGACAGAGCCCTTGCTCTGTGACCATTGTCAGAAGGGCGCACGGGCAACTCATTAGGAGTTGTGGAGCGACCACCTGGGACACCATTTGGGCCCCACGCTAGCAAACAGCTTTATAGAATAAGAGTTCTATAAGTACCTAAAGTACCTAGAGAGCAGCCTGAGAGGACAGGACTGCTAAGAGATCGAAGAAATCCTGAGTGCCCAAGGCCCGGAATTTTATTTGCAGTGTCTATGACCGAGACCGGGTCGAGCCCAGCTCCCCCCCGATTCCCCCGTTACTGACGTCCCCAAAACCCCATCACCACCACCAGGGTCTGTGATGGCTGACCATGTCACCCCGCCTGAAGTCCATGCCATGAGGCTGGATTTAGTCGTTGCCCCATTCGATGGGCAAAAAAGAAATTTCTGTACATTCCTCCGGTCGCTCCACCTCCTGTTTATGGCGAATCCGATAATCTATGCCATGGACCTGGCAAAGGTCCTCTACACCCTCAGCAAAATTACTGGCGAGAGGTTTGCCACAGAATGGGCAAATGTGAAGGGAGAGGAAATCCTGGGTAACAACGAGGTTGGAACCTGGGCAGAATTTGTGGAAGAGATGAAGCGAGTGTTCGATGACCCGAACGACCATGCGACTGCCCTCACAGACATTGTGAGGTTGAAACAGGGTGTCATGACAGCACCTGAGTTCTTCGCAAAGTTCGAAATGATGTTCCGAAGAGCGGGGATGACAGAAGTGGCCGATTCGGACATCCTGGTCCATTGGCTGGAGTCAAATCTGAGCAGGAGGCTAGTGGGAAAGGTCTATGGTGTTTCACCAATGCCAGAGACCTACGTGCAGTGGAAGGCACTCGCCGAAAGGCTAGATGCTCAGCAGCGTCGCCTCGATGGAGTCATTGCACAGCAGAACTCTGTGCATCCTGCTCCGCCTGCAACCAGCCACCCCCTCCCTCAACAAACCCGCTTCACCCCAGCCCCCCACCCCTTCCTGGCCCAGCCTCTGGCCTGCACCCCTGCCCCTCCCACCATGCCGTGTCCCACCAATGCCAGTGATGCCATGGTGGTGGATCGTGCCCGTGCCCCTGGAGTGTTGCGCACCTGCTTCTGATGTGGCCAAGCTGGTCACATGGTGAGAGATTGCCAGCTCCAGGACACACGTCCGCAGATCCCGAGGCCGCAGGTCCACGCCGTGGAAAGCCAGGCACATAGTGCAGAGGACTATGAGAATGAGATTGCACTGCTCCAAGACCACCTGGATTTGCTCGAGAGAGAGAAGAGGGCTCCTGTTGAGGAGCTGGATTTTGGAGATGAGGCCCAGTGAGTCTGAACTGGAGTCTCAGGAGTAGATATCCCAGCCCCCCTCCTGTCCCTGTACCCACAGCTAGTATCCCAAAATACACTATCTTGCAGTGGAGACACACCCGGATTGGGGCTGAGGTGAAGGACAAAGCGGAAACGGAAACTGCTAAAAGTGAAATACCGAAAAGTGAAAAGGGGACTAGCAGCCAAGTGGAGCCAACAAAGCACCTTGCAGAGGTGCTGAAGGACACCCTATTGCATATGCCCCGAGAGCTCTCCATCCAGGTGCACCTGGAGGCTCTCAGCACTGGCAAAGGAGCAACTATGAAAGCCCTTGTTGACTCAGGCTGCACCAACTGCTTTATGGACTTGGAGTGGGTGAAAAAAGTGGGACTGGAACCATCTCCCTTGCTGAATCCAATCACCATGTATAATGTGGATGGAACACAGAACAGGGATGGTAAGATCCGGTATGGGATGGAGCTGCTTGTGACGGTTGGTGACCACCAGGAGCAGATCCACTTCCTGCTAGGGAAGACCCAGTCCCACATGGTGATTCTTGGGCATGATTGGCTAAAGCGTCATAACCCAGAGATTGACTGGGTGAAAGCTGAAGTAAGGCTCACCTGCTGCCCCAACACCTGTGCCTCCTCCCCACACAGCCACCAGCCCCCTGCCCAACCCTTGGTTCCACCAAAAGCGAGTACCCTGGCCTCAGCCAGTATCCCGGACACTCGCTTTCCCAACACTGGCCCTACCCCTGATTGGCCCAGCCGCTACCCTTTGGTTTTTAGTGAAGCAAAGTGGGATGAGCTTCCCCGCTCCTGCCCTGACTTTGATATCAAAATCGAGTTTAAAACAGACCCTGGACACCTCTCCTCTAAGCTATACTCTCTAACACGAGAAGAGATGGTAGAGATGAATCGCTGGGTGGATGAACAGCTAGCTTCTGGATGAATCTGACCTTCGAAGTCCCCGTATGCAAGCCCCTTCTTCTTCAAATGTGAGAAGGACAAGCTGCAGCCGATTATCGATTACTCTAGGCTGAACTCACATCTAATCAAAGACAAGTACCCCCTCCCCCTCATCTGAGACACTGTGGATGTGTTAAAGGGGGCAACCATCTATTCCAAGATTGATGCGAAGGGAGGCTTCCCATCGATGCAGATCTGGCCAGAACATCAGCACCACTGTGCTTTCCTAACGCCTCATGGACTCTTCGAACCAGCAGTTATGTGGTTTGGGCTGCAGAATGTGCCTGCAACCTTCCAGCGCTTCATGAACCATGTGTTGAGGGAAGAGATTGCAGGGGGGCATGTCCGAGCCTATGTCGACGATGTTATAGTGTTTGCAGAGGATCTGGCTACCCACTGGTATTGGATGGATCAGGTCTTGAGGAAATTTGGGGAGAATGGGCTGTGTCTCAGACTCAGCAAGTGCGAGTTCGAGAAGAGTGAGGTCTTCTTCCTGGGGATGAAGATCTCCCACAACTGTCTGGAGCATGACCCAGCTAAAGGCGCGGCGATCTGTAACTGGCCCAGACCAAAGAATGTGAAAGAGGCACAAAGATTCAACGGGATGCTGAACTACCTCCACCGGCACATCCCGAACCTCTTGGCCCAGGCAAAGCCACTCTTCTGGCTGACAGGCAAGGTCCCGTGGAGATGGGAGGAGGAGGAAGAAGCAGCCTTCCGAGATCTCCGCCTGGCACTAGTGTCGGCCCCGGTCTTGGCTCTACCACAAGACAAAGGGAGATGGAAAGTAGAAATGGACATGAGCAACTTGGCGACTGGAGGAGTTCTCTCGCAGCAGCAGGTGGATGGGACTTGGAGAGTTGTAGACTATATCTCCAAAGCCCTCACTGCAGCTGAGAAGAATTATGACATGTACGACAAGGAGTTCACGGCTGTAATCCGGGCACTACGTGAGTGGCGGGCTTACCTGATTGGGGTGGAAGAGACTATTGAAATCTGGATGGACCATGCTAACCTCCAGTACTTCTGGAAGCCCCAGAAGTTGAAACCAAGGCAAGTCTGTTGGGTTGGAGAGCTCCAGTGCTTTGACTTCGAGATCAAGTACTGTACTGGGAAGTCAAACACGAAAGCTGATGCACTCTCACGGAGGCCAGATTATGGAGAGATGGTGGAGGAGGATGCACCAGTACAGGTCTTCCCAGAGGCTGAGACCCGGACATCATTCACATCAGAGATGGAGATGCTACTCCAGAAAAACAGCACAGTATATGAGCAGAAGCCGGAGGAGCTTGATGATGAGTGGACGAGAGATTGGATGGGACTCTGGTGGAAGGCAGAAATCACATGGGTGCCCCCAGAAGCACGTGAGGCAGTGCTCACCTTTGAGCATGACCTCCCCATCGCAGGGCACCCTGGTCCACAGAAGCTGAGGGCGGCTCTGTTGAGGTCCTACTGGTGGGTGGGCATGGTGAAGGATTCCAATCGGTATGCAGGTGGATGCGAGACATGCCAACAAATCAAGCCTGATCGTACCAGGCGTGCTGCTCCTCTCCATCTGCACCCTGTCCCTGAGAGTCCCTGGGCAGTCATCTCTTGGGACATTGTTGGGCCTTTCCCCCTCTCATGTGGTCACAATGCGATCCTTGTCATTGTCAACAAGTTTACAAAATGAACTCTCATCGAAGCTATTGGCCTTGACCTCATGGGACTTGGTGCTGCTCGGATCCTTTGAGACTAGGTCTTCCGCGACCATGGAGTCCCACAGAAAGTTGTGAGTGACCAGGGAACCCAATTCGTGTCCAGATTCATGAGGGAGTTCTATGGGATGATTGGGGTTAAGGCGAACCCAAGCACTGCCTTCCACCCACAAACAGATGGACAGACAGAAAGGGTCAATCAGGAGGTTGAAGTGTATCTCCGGGCCTATGTTGACCATCTGCAGGACGATTGGTGAATACTCAAAGGGGGACTTAGTCTGGCTGGACACTCGGAACCTGAAAATGGATCGACCCTCCAAGAAGCTTGATAACAAATGTGCAGGACCCTTCACCATTGAAGAAAAGGTCGGACCAGCTGCATACCGGCTCAAGCTCCCTCGAGCATGGTGCATTCACCGAGTTTTCAATGAGCTGCTACTCACTCCATATGTTGCCCCCTCTTTCCCTTCCCAGAACTTGCCTCCACCCCCACCCCCCACAATTGACGACAACCACTTGGAGTATGATGTGGAGGCAATTCTTGACGTCAAGAAGGTTGGACAGGGAGTGAAGTATTTGGTGAAGTGGTTGGGATACCCAGTGGAGGAGAACACTTGGGAGCCCTGTCGCAACCTCACTAACGTTACACTGTTGCTCTGGGACTTCTTTCAGCAACACCCCGACAAAGCAAAATTAGCTGGTTGAGACGCCCAGCCTTAAGAGGGGGGTGATGTCAGGATTGCTTACATAAGCAGGCTGGAAAGGCCAAGAAAGGATTGCAAAAGAGTTGCAGGAAGATTGCGGACGAGTCACGTGACCCGAACGGGTGGCGGATTATGTAATGGGAAAATCACGTGACCCGGGCCTGGGCGCATCACGTGACGCACGGGGTCCGAGCGTGGGAATGCCGGCAACTCCCGAAGCACTCGCTATATATACTTTGTCCTTTTCTTACTTGTACCCTTTTCCCCTTATGTTAGTATCGTCATCATTGACCTTACGTTAAGTTGTGTGAGCGTGAGACTAAGTCTGACACTAAATGGCAAGGGTTGCGGCTTCCAGGTATGTTAGGTTGGCTGGGCAGGAGTGGACAGTTGTCAGTCATTGATGTTGAAGTGTTGCAGACACTAAGTTGGGATGAGGGACAGGCTGAGACTTTGATATTATGTTGCAGCCAATCCAAAATCAGGAGTCCAGAGGTTGCAGTGAGGTTGCAATATGGTCATGAAGGCCATGTGTTTAAGCAGATGCATGGGCTCAACTTTGAAGTAGAAAGGTGCAGATACTGAGAATATCAAAGTCTAAGGAAAATACATGTTTCTACCATAGGAGTATATATACCAAGTCCGAATCCATGGAGACAAGGTAAGTACAAAGTTGTGACAGAACAATGGCCAGTGGGAATGACAGTAGGGAAGAAACAAAGGTATCTGAGTAACAATCATGGCAGTACCATGATGTTGGCAGGGTACAAGGGGTTGATGAGGGGACATGAAGCCGTTGTGAGAAGGGGACAAGAGTGCCAAGGGGATGGGAGAGCAGTAACGCAAGGAATCAGGGAATATAAGGTAGGGATGGGGATGGTTGTTTGATGGAGAAGTGACAGCTGTCACAGGGTTGACAGGGTGATGGCATCCTGCTTGATGTGCCATCACACAAATGGGCCATGCTGTTGGTAGTAGTCATGTGAGCTCCCATGACTTACTGGTCATGTGACCACGACCTTTGGTGGGTCACATGATATCGCCATGACACCAAGGCTTTTCATGCTGACAATGGTTTGCCTCTTGTAGCAACTTAGTGCTGACCAGCTCTGAGGAAAGAATCTCAGGCTTGAATAGAGGGATTTTGACTAACTCCCATGATGGAGTCTTCAGAAGGGATAGGACCATGGCTTGGGCTAGATGCAGATCATTGATCCTCCCACTGCTAGCCATAATCCAGTGACTAATCTTGAGGAGGGAAGTGATATGCTCATCCATTGAGGCACTGTCCAAGCACTTCCCAGTATAGAGATCTTTGAAAAGATAGTGCATGTTTACCTTTGAAAGACTCGTTGATGAATGTTCTTCAGCTCATCCCACAGGGAAGACTGAGATTCACATGAGGGGAATAAGAGCAAGATATTAGACATGTGGTAGTGATTAGAATAATAGACTATACCTGAGGGGAATAAGGGCATGAATCTCCAGGATAGTTACAGCAAAACTATATGAGCCAAAAGGAACCAAACAGAAGGTTTAAGGTTACATGCTAGGCACATTCTGTAAGTGATGGCATTCAGCCAAACACCTAAACTCTGTCACTGTGATAGGTACAAGCCTTTGTGTCATACCCCTATGTTTCTGCTGCAATTGTACATGTCTTGTATTTTCCCTGTAATCTGCATATCAAAAAGTCTGTGTTTACAAAAAATCCCAAACCAAATGCTAGAGAATTGACTGAGGAGAGTGTGAGATATCTTTGGGTAACAGGTGTGGCGCATTTGCTTACGTAAGCGTCACCACTCTTAGAATCCCCAAATGGAGATAACGACTATCCCATGATCGCACGCACAGCCTTTTGGCCGCCGTGCGGAGACAGACGCGGGATTAAGGTGTGCGAGAAATGAGGACAGAAAGAGGTCAAATACATCCCTTGTCGACCCTGCATCTGTCTCAACCAAGTGAGCATCGGAATGTCAATCTGTGTACATGCCAAATTGATGCCGACGGGTGTGGCGGTCTCTTATACACAAGTCACTTGCAAGCGATGCGGGTTTTCTTTCACCCGAATTGCAACTAAATAGTTCTCCTTTCTTTGCGCTCTTTGTCCAGTGTCCAGTACTGGCCCCGCCACTCGTCTAGGGGGATCATGGGTCCCCTCACCATATGGGACATCTTCATCGCAGCTCATCTGGCACTCAATAGGTTGTCAACCCGACTTACAGTTAATACTCCTTGTCTGATTTTCTCCTTTCTCCCCCCAGAGGCAGATACAGCATCGTAGGTGAGCTTGCTCTCCCTAATCTTCCCGGCAAATACATATCATGAAGCCTTTTTTTTGCTATCTTGACACGCAGCCGCATGTAAGCGAAAAGTCCACCATGTGCATCGTCAGCCTTCGGAGCTATCTTACGATTGCGTTCAGATACCATCCAAGTCTATGAATGGCTACTCACGTAGGCCGCTCAAACTTCGACGCCCAGATCTGACCCTGCTCACATTTCACCCCTGTGTAGGCTGGAGCAGGAAGTCAGATTGGTACGCTTCCTATGAAATTGTATCAGAGCAGTCCCGAGCCGATGGCGTTACGCTTGTCTTTCCTGTTGTGCGCTATCCGCAGATCCACAATGCCCGATGGACAAGCATCAAGGTCGCGTATCTCATCAGCAGGTACTACCCGCTCTGCACCTGGCCCGTACTCATGTGGGCATGGCTGGGGAACCACGAGGAATCGTTCTGCGCTCACGTCGTACATCCCCTGTACGCCTTCCTCGTTCCATTCGTGAGTACCCTCTGCTTCTCCTAATTGATCGTTTCTCATTTTTCGGTTTCAGCAAACCACCGCTCGAGGTCAGTCTAAGTCCCCCAATCGATACACATCCTCCAGGCTGACATCTCGACCTATGACAGCGGTGACTTACATCAGGACGTACGCTTTCACGGGCCGGCAGCGATCCGTGCTGATTGTGCTCTTGCTCGGCTTCCTAACACTGCTTGGGGCCGATATATGGCTGTTTGGGATTAACTTTAGCTGTAAGTGTCTCACGAACGAATAAGATTTATTCGCTTCCTGAGACAGGACACGGTTCCAGTGATCCCCACCTTGTACTTCGTCGTTGGCCCTTCTGGTTGCTTCGCCAACGACGCCGTGACCGAGTCTGGGCCCATGTTTGCAAACAGACCAGGCCGTCGCACAGGGGTGCGTAGCTTCGTTGCCCGGCGCTGATTGTTTATCTTTACATTCTATCCGTACTTGCAGCTGGTGATGGTAAGCCGCAAATTGCGCGCACCTGCCAGTGACTAACAGCCTCCGTGTTTCCTTATCAGTTGGCCGCCGTGGTTATGGACGTGTTTGTGGTAATTCTTCTGGTTGCGGTGAGACGCCTTCTGTTATCATGTGAGCCCTTTTGCTGATCGCACCTGTGACTGCAGCACTGTGTGCGAACAAGAAGCATGCAAAGCCGTCTTGGAAAATTCTTCCTCGCGCAAGGTGAGAAAGGTTTTCTTCCCCAATTTCGTCCGCGCCAGAGGCTCAAGCGGTTGTGCAGGCGTCGGATACTTCATCGTCATGAGTATATTGAATCTAACAACCGCGACTATTTTTTTGGGGTGCGTCCCGTCTCTCGCAATTCTAAAAGCCTAGGCGATGGCGACTTGTGCTGAATCTGTCCGTCTCGTCGCCAGGAACAACCGTCTGTATGACGGTCTTAGTATCCCCATGTCCTGCATCCTCTCGGATGTGATGGTTCGTGTGTCCATTCAACGTTTCTCAAGCAGATTTTGATCGTCCGCCATTCGTTACATTTGCAGGCTTGCAGATTGTAAGTTTCATTAAGGGATCCCCATCGTGTAATCAGCCAGGAAGCTAACCCTCCCTCGCCCCACAAAAGAATACTCCAAATCCGCCAAAAGGTGATGCCCACTGAGAGCGAGATCCGCGTTGAGCACTCCCAGCTGGTCCGCCAGGCGTTCGAGGCCGCGGACCTACCTCCAGGCCCCACCGCGCAGCCTGCCCAGGACGATGTCGGCCATTGGGCTTGAGCCAGCGCCCCCGCCGCTGCGGGGCTTTGTCGTTGCCATGTAGCAGCGCCGTCCATCCGAGGCAGACGAGGGAGCGCGAGCACGAGCATGACGACGGGGACGGAGGTGGAGACGGAGACGAGGACAAGGGTCTCTGTCACTCGCCTGGGTGGGATGTGCTTCGGGGAGCACCCTGGTGGGGGTGAGATCGGGATCACGAGGGTGGTTTGGGACTTGGGGATCATTTTCATCCGCTGCTGCGACCCCTTCCTGCGACCCAGGGCGTGTTGACCATCCTACCCACACACACCACCATTTCAGACACCACATACCGTAGATACACAATTATAACATGGAAGAGCCGCGCAACACCGGCGACGACGGCACTGCGCCGCCCTCCTCGTCGGACGGCGCCGACCTCGAAGGGCAGCTGGCTGCGGTCCAGTTGCTCGTGTACGCCAGTTGGGCGGAATGCGCCGAGACCTGCCAAGTGGTGCGGGAGCGGGAGGACGCACGGGCCCAGCGCGATGAGGATGCCGAGCGCAGGGTTAGTGTGTTGCGCGCTTCGCTGTCCTCGCTCGCGGTGGAAGACGAACGTGCGCGGATGGAGGCGATGGCTGCCCGAGATGCGGCGACAGGCAAGTCCGTGGTCATATGCGTAGGGAAACAACTCTCAGCCCTTCACATCCCTTTTTGTATTCCTGCCACATCGTCGTAGGCGACGAAGACGACGTGGCCAAGTTGCTCTGGATCTTAGAGGAGCGCCATCGGGAGCGCATGGCAGAAATCACCTCTTTCGTAGAAGGTGAGATTTGTACAAGCCCGAGTCAACGGGGTTGAGCCTGTTTACAGAGTGTCGCAGCATTCATCACGTCCCTCACACGCGAGAGGAAGAATAGAGAAAAAATAGGAATGATGAGCGCGCGGAGATTTGGCGGCTCTCACACTCCCAGACGAACGACCGGGGAAACGAAATTGGAATTGATGCAGGATAATTGTACATGCACAACAAGCTACCCACAGCCACGTACTCACATGGCGGTGGGGGTATCGAGGGTGGTCTGGTTGATGCTTAGGAATGATTTTGACCAATGTTACGCGGGTCTGGTTGATGCTTTTGGAATGATTTTGACCAATGTTACGCGGAAGACGAGCGTCGCCTCCGGGGGAATCAGTCCCGCATAGCCTCTGCCGGCATATGCCTGTGACAATGCATCAGCAACAACACAAGATTCGCAAGGCGAGTAGAGCGAACGAAGTGAGGGGCCACGATCAAAGTAGCGCTTTCGCCCTCAAACAACTGCGGTATTGCTGGGAAGAGGGCAGGGTATGAGTACAGCGGCACTAGAAGGATATAAAGGGAACCACGCACCTTCATCCCATCCTCTGATCACTTTGCCTGTGCCGATCTCCGTTTTGAAAGGATCTCTGACGAGGAAAGATGCCATCGGACTGTGGATGTATGCGATGAGAGTTCGAGACTCACCGGCCAAAAGTGCAATCAAATTCTCTGCCAGAGCCATGCAATGTTCCTCTGTAATGTATTGCGACAATGTCTGTAATGGTTCCTTTGAATTGCGGGACATATCGGATGTGAGGATGGACTGACCGCCCTTCCTTGGCTGCTTAGCCTCTGGATTTGGCTTACCAGTTCTTTCTGTGATTATGACGCCCTGCTGGGGCTCGTGTTGAGGCGAGGACGGGCCCGACATGTCGCTGGCAAGTGTAATCGGGGAGGACTAGGAGAGTTAGGAACTTTGAGGAAACATGGAGAGCGCGGAGAACGGATCAAGATCCGACTGCAGCATTTTGCGATCCTGGTTTCTGGAACCTGTTTACCTCAAAGCTTTGTTATCGATGATGATTGGGCGAACGTCGGCGCGGTGCCCTAGGGGCTGGTCACATGTCCCGCGTTATCGTGTTACGACGCGATGGTGTTCACGCGATTGGCATTCACGCGTTCAGGAGGTACATGATGTCCCATCGATCTGATCTCTTCACGACCCGCTGCTTCCGTAGAAAACGACTAGTTGCTTTCATCCGAAACCCCGACGATGCCCATTCTTGAGGAACGTGAACTGTTTTAATGAATGAAAACTGAAGCGGATCGCAACCTTTTGATTAGGAGAATTACAGTAAACCGAACGCGTCGCCAAAAACAGATGTTGAAGAGTCAGAGATGCAAAATGATTACATTCCACGATGGCGCGGCTTCGTCTTGAGCTGTGGATTAACCGTCCGCCTTTGATTCTGGATGCTTTATCGTTATACGTCTTTCTGCCCATCTGGGCTTTGGCGTCTGAAATAAACCGATTGATGTATCGTGAGCGTGGGAATTTCTGCACCCGAAGATTCTGTAAAATAGAATCAAGTCAACGGATGGCTGATTTTGAACGCGGAGCAAAGGTCAAACCTCCAAACCTATCCTGAATGCTCGAGGTCGCCTTGTCGCAAAAGGGAAAGTTAGAGGGCTCTGTGGTGGTGAATATCTTGATGTACAAAATAGCAACGTCGCCTGTCTGGTGCGCCTACAAAGGAGCCATCAACACCAGGTCTACATCCAGCACTGGAAATGGCACACCAGAAGTGGGCCACGACATTCACGAAACAGATACATCTTCCACGCGAGCTCCGGTCGTACATCGTACCCAATTCCAACGGCAACCAGCCAAGCCGGACGGACGGACAGAGGCCAGTCGATGACACTAGTGATTGTTTCAAGTCCAGGAGTTAACCAAGACCTCCCGAAGATTGAAATCGCGATGGGCAAAGCGTGAAGCACAGAGGTGTGAGACAGACGCTGCATTCTGACGGTAAAGTGAAGCGACGACGAGATATATCTCGAGAGCATTTTGGTCAGAGGCTGACCAAGGAAAACAAACGCAGCGTTTAAGTAATAAAAGACTACAGAATTGTGGGGAGTCGATTACTAGGTCCACATAGTTATCGAAGGTCAAGTTGTTCATTGAACCAGTACGACATTGTCCGATGGGATGGATACTCGAGCCGGCGAGGTACCGTACCTTGGATAGAGATTGGGATTAGATGCCCTCGAGGTCAAACAAACGTGAAGAGCATATGGAACAGATGCTGCGATATGGAGTCGTGATCCGGAAACATGACAGCCAAGCATACTCTTGCGCAGGCTTTATGCTGGGAGGCGAGATGTTTGAGGCAATTCCAATGACGGCAGCACCCTACAAAACCCATTCAGCTGCTACAGCACTACAGAATTATGTGGAGTGAAGCGATTGAGGTGCGCCTCCGGGAGCTGGACAGAATATTGGATGGGAATAAAATTGAAGTTCCTCGTATGAGTTCGACGGATTCACGAATTCACGCACGGGAAACACGATTCGCCTCATTCCTATCATTCTCCAGGCCTACAGATGCACAGGCACCGCCGCCCAGTAAGCACTGGCAGAGACAACAGCTAGATTGACACAAGTGTCTTGTCATCGTCGCGCACACGCAGTCAAGGAGACTTGTGGGGGTAGAAGCCGCTTGAATTTGTCCTTGAAAATGCAGCTGTCGGTCTGTGAGAGGCAAAGTAAAAATTTGGAGTACAGTACAACCACTGTTCCAAATGCGCTGCGGCTGGTAACCGTTCAGAGTAGCGAGCGTAGTTGTGTTGTCTGCGAACCTTGCGCTTGAAACTGTGCAGTTCAACCCGAACGATGCACACCACAACCGTTCCTCATCCTTCATCACAACCACCGTCGTCGTCGAGCTTACCCCCGCAAGGTCTGTAGAATTTCTCTCCGCCCTGGTGTTATTCACCGACAAGCCTCTACCTATCTAGACTGGCACTTACAGAACCTAAAGCGACGATACCTCACACTCCTGCCACCGCCTCAAATCGTCGAGATATGTCTAGCGTTCGAACCGCACGCTCCCTTGCATGTGCAGAGCGCGATGTGGCCTGCGGATCTGAGCGCGTCCATCGCGGCGCTCGAATCGCTGGCGAATAATCTGGCACCACCGCTGGGAGATGCCCCTCCCTCGACAGCGCAGGAGAACCCTCCAATGGCATCCTTGACGCCTCCGGAGTCGTCCAATGGGTCCACGGCGCATGACCCTGCGACGGAGCGCGTCAATGACGCTGCGGTGGCAACGGTGTCCGCCTCTCAACCTGTCGCATCGCAGCCAGCGAACGACGCTGCGCCCGCTCCCTATCCTCACTTTCCTTATCCACTGCCACATCATGCGTATATGTACCCGCCCTATCATTCAGGCGCATTCTATGCTCCTCCACATACTCCCTTTCCATCCTATCTCTCGCATCCCCATCCACCTCCACCTCCTTTTCCTCCTGGGGCGTCTCATGGACCCTTTCTTCCATACTACCCTCCTAGCACGTCTGGCTCATACCCACCGAACTCGCATCAGAAACCTCCACCGCTGCCACCACAGATGGGTCCGCCATTCTCCATTGCGCCCGTCTTGCCAGATCCACTCCCATTGCAAGACGACCTTCCCAGCTACGAAGAGATGATTGTCGAGGCCATCATAGATATCGGTGAACCAGACGGTTGCGTGCCCAAAGCTCTGTTCAATTGGATGGCATCGCACTATCCTTTGCAGTCCAACTTTAGGCCTTCGGCGAGTCAGGCACTGCAGAAAGCGTATAAGCGTGGCCGGCTAGAGAAACGACCTGGTGGTAAATATCGTCTGAACGCGTTATGGGGTGGGGGAAATGTGAGTGATCTCCCACTGACAGTCTGCCCATACCGCTCACAACAATATTCAGACGTCGCGTCGAGCCACTCGACGTCCACAAACACAAACGTCGCGTGAGGTTCAGTCCTTACCCGTTCAAGGCGCACCCGTCGACCCGCCTTTCACGCATTCACCCCTACATCGTGACCAGCCATCACATGGGGGTGGCCCTTTCCCCATCGCGTACGTCCCGCTGCCGTCTGCGGCGCCAATACATATCTCCACTGGGGGAGACACCCTTAACGGCAATGACGCTTGGAGCGCGGCGCAGGCCATCCTCAAAGCCATCAACTTTGGTGGGTTGCTCGAGAGGATGTCCAATCAAGGAGACACCCTCCATGAGACGGCAAGGGCCGCACATCCGGCAGCAGCCATGATCGGAGAGCGTGCGGAATTACAGACGCAGCTGGCACTACTTGCTGCGCAATTGACGGAGATTGCCGCCGCTGACGGGGAGTGAATAAGACGCTCTACCCTGCAGCTGAGTCAAAAGACAAAGAAAAACTGGCGAGTTCTGTACACCTTGAGTCTGCAGTCATCCTCATGATCATATAGTCTTGCTTTACCGCCGTGCAACATAGACATAAATCACTGCTCATTCTTCAGCACCTTTCGTCTTTGCCATTCGGTCAGGGGTTTCTGGCCGTCACCGCCAGGTGCCGTGGGAGGATTGCTTTGTTGTTACTGGGCCAGTGCCGTGTGTCCGGAGGGGCAAGGCCCAGGCCAAACCGAAAATGACTATGGGTGGAGGAGAGCTCAAGCTCGTCGTCATCTTTGCTCCCAGTCACGATGCTAATTGACGAGAGTTCGGTGTTAAACGGTTAATGAGAGAATGAGCAGAGTGTGAGCAGCTTTGACATTGTCTGGTGAAAACTCAGATAAGGGATAGCACTTTAGGAGGTCTGGCATGGTTGATGGGAGGAGGGAGGCAGACCGTACGGCGAAAGCATTCTGGTAAATATTTGCTCCGATGATTTGCTCATGACTGAATTATGATCAACGATGTCCAAACTCGGCCGTCGACCTGCGGGACAAAACGGATGCTGTGAGAAAAGGGCAATGCCGGCTTAGTCAGACTCATAGACTCACTTTGCTACTACTTCGACCAACTGTGGGAGCGGCCCTGATGTCCACACAGACTTCGCTCCACTCAGGAGGCCTGCATAACATACAGTGACTGGCCTCTCGTACTCATCTCGTCCCCCCCTCCTCTTTTTCTTGGTTGATCATTACTGACCCGTTCTTCATGACAATACCACGAACTATTCATGTCCTTATTCTCCTCGCAGCATCGTTAGCAGGGCTCAGCCTCACCTCGCCCTTAGCCAAACGTATCGTGTTCTCCCCGCCCATTACGCAACCCTCCGCAGGGACCGTATGGCACGTGGGTGAGAAACAAACCGTCGCCTGGTGTGCTTCTTTTCTGCCTCACTTGTTCCCATCGTCGTTAACTAGGACCCCAGGAATGCCTCCCAGATTCCAGCGGGCACAGGCCCAGGCATGGTCGTCCTTGGGTTCCTTACTCTTGACCCTTACAGCGAGAATTTGATGCTTGGTCAGTTCTACAAACCCCCTCATCATCTGCAAGGCCAGACGAAGTCTGATCTCGTTTCCCCTTCCCTCCTTCACTTTCTTGGTCCCTGGATCTACCAGACAGGCCCCTGGCGAAAGGTTTCTCCCTAGCAGACGGGCACGTTGACATCATCGTTCCCTTTGTGCCCGAAAGAAACAACTATATCGTTGTCGGTAGGTTCCCCGTCTCACCTTTGAAATATCATTATTAGAATTTTCAACTGCCGCTCGTGTCTCCATGGTGTCTTCCATTGGGAATTTAGTACGGTCCGTTGACAAAATATCCTTCTGTTTTTACCCCATAGTATTCGGCGACAGCGGAAACGCGAGCCCAACGTTCACAATCCTCGGTGGCCCTCTACCCGGGCCAACCACCGGATTAGCAACTGCTCCTATCGCTGTAACGACAATCGGGGCCGAGACTGACACCACGACTAAACTGCCTCCCCAAGCCGGGACCACCACTCCCACGACGACTGCTGCTGCAACGGAGATGGTCACTGCCTCTACGCCTCCTGCAGCGCCCCTTGTGACTCTTCCGCCGGTAAGGACTGTCCCGCTCTCAACTATGTCGGATCAGGTTGGCACGGATACGACGACGACGACGACGAGAACGGTAGTGCCCACGCAGTCGGCCACAGCGAGCAGGGATTCCTCATCGTCAGTTGCAGAGCGTATGACACCGCCGCTCTTGGCGCCGGGGGTTATGTTGGCCACGCTCGCGAGCTTACTGGCGTTTGTTGGTCCGTAAGGGGGCGACAGTCAACAAAATGGGACAGTTTATCTTTCTTTCCGCTTTGCACTCATAATGACAGGTTACGGTTTCCACTTGTACAACTACGCTCCATTTTCCTTTCGCAAGCGATCACCTTTGTCAAATGACCAGATGAGACAAACACTTACACATTCTCCGGACTTTTCATGTTGTCGTTACGAAGCCTTGCTCCTTTCTTTTGCGCAATGATGGTGTACATTTCAATGTGTTGACTTAAACTTCGTCCATGTTAACAATGTGTGCCTGATGGATCTTCCACCAGACCCAACCTGCTTCTTCTTTGCTTGCTTGGGGAAGTTGACCATGTAATAATGCATCAAGTTTGACCACTTCCTAAGTGAAGATATTATGAAATGCATGATGTTGGCCATGGGGTCAGTTACCCCATTTTGTGGCAAAATTGGGTTGTGAAAATTGGGTTACATTTCAGTGTTGGATTGGCTTCCAAGGCATTTTATATTTATCCCCATTATTGTAAACACAAGCCTTGATGTCTATCAGGCCTAATTGAAAATCATCAAATGGCTATAGAATCATAGTGTTGCCTCAGCTTGTGGACTTCATCTTGAAAACTTTCTCCCCAGTGGAGATGAATTACAGTATGTGCATCAGCACTTTTACAAATGTCTTGTTGCCTTTTTAACCTTTTTCATGACTTTTTCAATCTTTTTAATGACTTGTCTGCCTTGAACAAGTAGGTCCCATTTCTTGTACAAGGTAATCAAGGTGATGGGACCACCAAAAGTAGCATAAAAGTTCTCAACAAGGCAACAAGTCCTTAACAAGTCAATCCACAAGACACTTGTACAAGTACTGATATTGAGAAATTACTTTTCTCAGTTTGGCAAGGTGGCTCTTGGTGTGTTTTTCTTCTCGCTTTCCTGGCTCAAATCCTGCGGGACCATCCAGGTTGGTGCCAGTCTCATCCTGCGCGATGCGGACGGCCGTTCGCGCGGCTTCGCATTCCTCACCTTTGAGGATCCCGCGTGTGTCAACGCCGTCATGGCGCGCGAACACGTCTTAGACGGCAAGACCGTAAAGTTTTTTACCGTTCGTGCAGACCTGCTGTCTCTCACATTTTCGCCCCGATCCATGCCACTAGATCGACCCGAAGCGCGCCATATCCCGAGATGAGCATCTCAGAAGCGTGCGGTACTTCGTCGGCGGTCTGTCGTCCGACACGACGTCAGAATCCATGCGTGAATTCTTTTCGGCTTATGGAAGAGTCGCTGATACCACCGTTATGGTGGATCGCGACACGGGCCGCTCAAAGGGTTTCGGATTTGCGACGTTTGAAGACTCCTCGAACGGCGGGCAGTTCGTAGGAAAGCTGGGTCTCATCCTAGATGGCAAACAGGTACATTCTTTGTCTCGAACGAGTACGTCTTGTGTGTCGACGAGCACGCACCACGCAGATCGAGGTCAGAATGGCCCAGCCTCGCAGTCAACGGGACACCACCCGCGCGACGAACACCGCAGCCATGACGACACGCGACAACTTCTTCCACCACCAGGCCCACGACGAGCGTGCCCTTCATGCCCTCGCAACCGGTCGGGATGAATCCCATGTCGATGCTATACCAGCGTTCACTGGCGCAAATGCCCATGATGGCCGGGGCGATGCCCATGATGGGCATCAACCCCATGGCGATGGGCCTCGGCATGAATGGGGCGTTCAACCCCATCGGCGGGATGGGCATGATGTGAATGGGCATGAACGGCATGCACGTCAACCCCATGGCCGCTGCTGCTGTCGCCGCCGCCGGCTTGGGGCCCATGAGTCTCGGGGGCATGCGTCTCGGCATGGGTCCCATCAGGATGGCGCCCGGCGGCATGATGGGCACGCCGAGCGCCGGGGTGATGTCGGGTGCTATGATGGCTGGACTCAACAACCCAGGGATGCGGATGAGACCAGGGATGGGTGTGGGTGGAGCCGGAGGTGTGAATCCGCAGGTGATATCCCGGTCTCCGACAGCAGGCACGGCATCCGCAGGGACTGGGCCAGTGAGGGCAACGAGTCGGGGACAGTATAATTATCACCCGTATGCGAGATGAAATGGCGGGCCTTTGCATAAGACTGCAGTTATTTCCTTGTGTACCTTGTTAGTAATGTTTATTTTTTGGTAGTCGTCATAAGAGAATGTTTGTTATGTCAGGCCACATAGGGGTAGAGTAAACCTACACTTAGCTTCCATTCATGGAAGAATGGACTGCTTGAAGATTACCTGCTCTATTTTAAGTGCTAGGAATAGCCTGAAGCATTGATTTTGTGTGCTGGAACTCAAATGGGAGGGCACCTACATGATCCTCACCTATCTAGTTGCTGGTGAAACAAAGCATATACACACATTCATGAAATAAAGCATATACACACATTCATGAAACAAAGCATATACACACATTCATGCATATACATCATTGCTCCTACTTGATGGTACACAGGACATGTCCCTTAGATCCCTTTAACCATTGTGAGTCTTGTCATGAGTGAATCAGAGTGATATATGGCAACAAGTCATATACAAAAGGCACCCCTCTTAGAAAGGACCATGAAGTGTGGAAACAAGAAAATGGAGGGCTCATGCAGCTTCAGCAGAAGCAGGGTGTGTGATTTGAGTCCATATTTCAATTCAAGTTACAATTCCATCAACATCACATCTCTAGATGAGTGTAAACTTTTGGAGGAGCTAAAGAATTTGTCAAGGCAAATGTAAATGGATTGCATATCAAGGTAGGAGTAGAGGGTGAGGCAATGGATGAAAACAATGGAATGCTGGAATGTGATTGCTGCCAGTTGATCAACAGTGGTTGCCCATATGTGACGATAAGCCACAGGAATCCAACAAAGCTTGTGTCCTGTGAAAGCAGTACATAACCATCCATTATTGATGAGGTATGGCCATGACAGCCCACAGTTTTCATCACTGTATATGCTGTGAAGTACACCAGTTCCTGCATCCCACACTTGCACACTCCTGTCTACAGACCCTGAAATGATCCTTGTGCCATCTGGAGAGAATGATACTGATGTGATATGAGAATGGCCCTCAAGTGTCTGTAGATGAACACCAGTGAATGCATCCCAGACTCTCACTGTCTTATCTGAAGACCCTGAAACTATCCTTGTGCCATCTGGAGAGAATGACACTGATACAATCCCACCAGAATGGCCCTCAAGTGTCTTTAGATGATGACCAATGACTGCATCCCACAATCTCACAGTCCTATCTATAGACCCTGAAACTATCCTTGTGCCATCTGGAGAGAATGACACTGATGTGGCTCCACACCAATGGCCCATAAGTGTCTGTAGATGACCACCAGTGACAGCATTCCACACTCCCACTGTGCCATCTATAGACCCTAAAGCTATCCTTGTGCCATCTGGAGAGAATGACACTGATGTGATTTGATGGGAGTGGCCATCACGTGTCTGCAGATGATGACCAGTGACTGCATCCCATGCTGTCAGTGTCCTATCATCAGATGCTGAAACTATCCTTTTGCCATCTGGAGAGAATGACACTGATATAATACCATTAGAATGGCCCTCAAGTGTTTGTAGATGGACACCAGTGACTGCATCCCACACCCGCACTGTCTTATCTGAAGACCCTGAAGCTATCCTTGTACCATCTGGAGAAAATGACACTGATCTGATCCTCCCAGAGTGGCCCTCAAGTGACTGTAAATGATGACCAGTGACTGCATCCCACACCCTCACTGTCTGATCATCAGACCCTGAAGCTATCCCTGTGCCATCTGGAGAGAATGACACTGATCTGATCCTCCCATAATGGCCCTTAAGTGTCTGTAGATGACCACCAGTGGCTGCATCCCACACCCTCACTGTATTATCCCAAGACCCTGAAGCTATCCTTGTGCCATCTGGAGAGAATGACACTGATCCAATCCTCCCAGAGTGGCCCTCAAGTGTCTGTAGATGATCACCAGTGACTGCATCCCACACTCTCACTCTCTTATCCAATGACCCTGAAACAATCCTTGTGCCATTTGGTGAGAATGACACTGATGTGATATGAGAATGGTCCTCAAGGGTCTGCAGATGAACACCAGTGGCTGTACCCCACACCCTTGCTGTCCTATTCAATGATGATGATGTGTTATCATCAGAGTAACCCTCAAGCATCTGTAGATGACGACCAGTGACTGCATCCCACACCTTCACTCTCTTATCTGAAGTCCCTGAAACTATCCTTGTGCCATCTGGAGAGAATGACACTGATCTGATCCTCTCAGAATGGCCCTCAAGTGTCTGTAGATGACCACCATCTGCATCCCACACTCTCACTGTACTGTTTTCAGACCCTGAAACTATCCTTTGGCCATCTGGAGAGAATGACACTGATGTGGCTCCACACAAATGGCCCATAAGTGTCTGTATATGACCACCAGTGACAGCATCCCACACTCCCACTGTGCCATCTATAGACCCTAAAGCTATCCTTGTGCCATCTGGAGAGAATGACACTGATGTGATTTGATGGGAATGGCCATCACATGTTTGCAAATGATGACCAGTGACTGCATCCCACACTCTCAGCATCTTATCATCAGACCCTGAAACTATCCTTTTGCCATCTGGAGAGAATGATGCTGATATGATCCCACCAGAATGGCCATCAAGTGTCTGTAGATGATCACCAGTGACTGCATCCCACACTCTCAGTTTCCTATCAGAAGATGCTGAAACTATCCTTGTGCCATCTGGAGAGAATGACACTTGATTGATCCACTCAGAATGGCCCTCAAGTGTCTGTAGATGATCACCAGTGACTGCATCCCACACTCTCAGTGTCCTATCATAAGACCCTGAAACTATCCTTGTGCCATCTGGAGAGAATGATACTGATATGATCCCACCAGAATGGCCCTCAAGTGTCTGTAGATGATAACCAGTGACTGCATCCCACACTCTCACTCTCTTATCCCAAGACCCTGAAATGATCCTTGTGCCATCTGGTGAGAATGATGCTGATGCAATATGAGAATGGGCCTCAAGTGTCTGCAGATGAACACCAGTGGCTGCATCCCACACCCTCACTGTCTTATCTGAAGACCCTGAAACTATCCTTGTGCCATCTGGAGAGAATGACACTGATCTGATCCTCCCAGAATGGCCCTCAAGTGTCTGTAGATGACCACCAGTGACTGCATCCCACACTCTCACTCTCTTATCCCAAGACCCTGAAATGATCCTTGTGCCATCTGGTGAGAATGATGCTGATGTGACATGAGAATGGCTCTCAAGTGTCTGCAGATGAACACCAGTGACTGCATCCCACACCCTCACTGTCCTATCCAATGACCCTGAAACTATCCTTGTGCCATCTGGAGAGAATGACACTGACATGATCTCCTCAGAATGGCCCTCTATGACTTGCACACATGCACTCCATTTTTTTCTTAATGCTCCTTTCACTGTCACTGCACCCTCCATCTGCTTATGATATGTTTTGTATATTTCAGTGCCAAGTGGGGTAAAGGGTAAAGCTGTAAAATACAGGTGCAAGGCTGACACACTGATTGCTGGAAAGAACTCTTGAATCAGTCTTTCACCATCTTGTAACAGTTCCAAGACTGCTATATCCAAATGATTGTTCATCTACAAAAAACCACATGTAAGTTTTGCCACCCTTACTCAACAAGTATATGCACTTACTGTAAGACAAGCATACACAGATGCCAACATTTGCAATGCATTTCTCAGATACCCAAGAAGGCTGCAGACCTCTATCCAGTTAAGCAAATGTTTTGAGCAAAAGTATCCCAGAAGCTGCAATACATTGCTTGAAAGCTTTCCACTGCAAACATGAATACTCCAATATTTACATGCATACTGCATACTGCATGAGATGTGTTTTGATATCATGTCTGGGAGATTGGGCACCTCATGGTTGAATTTGGTGGGATCTCCTATGCCACAAATATCCTTCTTCAGCCTTTTCATCATAATCAGGCATTTCTCTGCTAGGATGGTGTGCTGCTCATGAGGATTGATTCTAAACTGCTTGTCCTGGCATCTGAATGGATCCACAATGAAGTCAAAGAATGATGGATGGATCAATCTAATAGCTCCAACACCATCACTTGGAACTGTAATGATTGCCTGCAGCTGCTGAAGATAGCTACCTACATTGACTTCATTCCCAAGCAGATCTTCTAATTGATCTGATGGGAGAGGATCCTGAAGTACAGCAACAGTGCCAAGAACCAAGCACAATTTGACTCCAATATGACCAGAAATATCTGGGAATGCAGTGTTGAGCACTTGGGAGTATAACTGATCCAGATGCCAAAAAGGAGAAGAGTCAGCGACAGTTGTTGTGTGCAAAAGTATCTTCAATTGCTCCATGGGATCAGCAACATCAATGAACCTTGTTGCAGTTGCAGCAAATATGAACAGTCCTGAGGACATATGGGTCAAGGCCTCAACATCTGTAGGGGATGGCCATGATCCGTGAATATGATATTTCTGCTTGATTGCATCAAGGTGGCATGTCAAGTAGTACTGGATATCACTCTTAATGACTTCCAACTTGACTTCATGAAGAATCAATGCTCTGGTTGTTTTTTTGAGCTGTGGGTGTTGGAAAGCTCCAGTGATCTGGAGAATTGGTCTGCTGGTGATCAGGAATTGCAATGGGAATAACTTGCCAATATGTTGAGATAAAGATGCTAGAATGGCAGATGTGTAATTGTCATCCTTGCATTCATCCAAAGCATCAATCACAACTATACTGGGAGGGAACCTCTTCTTCATGGCAAGCATTGGTCCAACAATCATCTTTTCCAACTGATAAGAGACATTTGAGTAGACAATATCAGGGTCAGACCTGATAACTTCTGAAAGAGCAGCTCTGAACTCTGGACAAAACTGTCCCAATTGATAGGCAATGGTAGTGAAAACCAGTTTGAGATTGCTGCAATCAGCATTATCCCTAGAGCAGAAGAAGCTTGCCCCCAGGATTCTGTTCTCCTCACAGAACTTTGCAGCGGTATAAGCAATTGTGGTCTTTCCACTCCCAGCTGCACCATTGATCCAAAATATAAGCCGAGACTCTCTGACACCCAAATGGTCAGAGGATGTGAGAACGACCTCTTGAGAGAGGTGTTCAACAGCATGACTAATCCACTGGTACACCTCCTTAAGAACTACTTCCCGAGTACCACCAAGACATGGGACTAGTTTATCATTGCACCTGAAATGAGCAGTGATTGCACGAGGCAGATTGAGACCAGCTGCATGGCCCAATAATAAGTAGAGCACTACGGCCAAATTATGAGTAACCCATTACCATAGACATCAAGCCTTGTCTTGATTTCCTGGCAAATTAATTGTATGAGAAGGGGATAAGAACTAAGAACACTGATAGGAAGAGACAAACCTGGAAACTGGCCTCAGCTCGGTCAGCATAATCCTGGCAATCAGTCAGCCAACCCTGCATATTTGCAAACTGATGGTTCATGAGCTTACTCCAAGTGTGACCTCAATAGCAAGTGCACTTTGAACCTTAGGGTGGCCGCACCTCAATCACAGTATTCCAAATATATAGGCCACCTACTCACTAGGAAATGTTGTATTGAGTCATTGACAACAGAGATGAGGCCTGTAATCTCAACAGCATCACGGTCTCGGGTGAGGACACGCTTCAAGCGGTTGCGTGTAATCATATGCTGAGCTTTCTCGCCAACAGACTTCCATGATCTGCCATCCGAGACCAAAGATCAATGGGGTATTATGTCAGGAGATAATGGCTCACTCGGACAAGCAGTTGATACGGCCAGTCATGGCTGTAGGCAGGGCGCCACCATTGGACGCATCCTGCAGCATTGTGTGTAAGTCTCGAAGGCGCCGGTCTAATGATCCCAAGTCGTTGCTGTTCTGTGAGGTTTTCTGCGCGGAGGATTAGCAAGCAATGCGACGGCACGACAAATGAGATATTTCACGCACTTGGATAGCATCGAGGAGAACTACAAATCCCTTGATACCTTCCTGAAGTCCTGGTACACCCAACTTCCCGGCGGCCTCCTTGAGAAGTGCGAGAGCATTCTGGAGGCTGATGAAAGCAAGAGACTGAGGTCCTGAAGAGAATTTGAGCTTTGCCAAGGTGATGTCGATTCTGTCGAGAGCTTTGCGCATGGTGGTGATAGTAGCGTCGACGAAAGATACGAGTCTGCTTATCGACGACGGTTGACCCCGAGGTATGCGGTGTGACAGGCACCATTTGATGTGACGTTGATTTGACGTTGCCTCAATGCTGTAAACCGCGGAAAGGGTATAATACATTATGAGGTATTCTACGGTAGCCAAATGTGGTAGCGGGTCGCCGCAAATTCATAGTGACGGGAGACTGGCTTCCCCTCGTTGTGCACTGCCCAGATGCTGTTGAGACTATCGTTTTCTTCGGTCAGTACACCTCCTATAGGTGCCTCAAGGTTACCTTATTCCCGTTTGCGGCGCTCTCTTGCGACGGTTGCCGAGCAACCCGTTCGACGATACGGCGGTTTGAAAGACCAAGATCGCATATTTACCAACGTATACTGTAGACACGACTACGGCCTAAAGGGCGCGAAGGTGTGTATCCTTAACATCTCACTACATCCCTGCCTCATGCCCATATAGGCACGCGGAGACTGGCATCATACTAAAGACATACTGCTTAAAGGAGACGCATGGATTATTCAAACAATTAAAGAATCTGGATTGCGTGGCCGCGGCGGCGCCGGTTTTCCGAGTGGGCTGAAGTGGAGTTTCATGAATAAACCCGGCTGGCAGGCAGACAAGCGGTATGTGTTTCTTTTTGACATGACTTGTACTTTCGGGAGACAAGACTGCCACTTTGCAGGCCACGCTATCTTGTCGTGAATGCCGACGAAGGCGAACCAGGAACTTGCAAGGACCGCGAGATCATGCGTGGCGATCCACACAAGCTGGTCGAAGGATGCCTTGTCGCAGGCCGAGCTATGAACGCGTCTGCCGCTTACATCTATATTCGAGGTGAATTTGTCCAGGAGGCTCGGCATCTCCAGAAGGCTATTGCCGAGGCCTATGCCGCCGGACTCATTGGGCGCAACGCTTGCGGAAGCAGCTACGATTTCGACGTCTACCTGCATCGGGGTGCTGGCGCATACATCTGTGGCGAAGAGACAGCGTTAATCGAGAGTCTGGAAGGAAAGCAAGGAAAGCCCAGGCTAAAACCCCCATTTCCGGCTGACGTTGGGTTATTCGGGTGTCCAACTACTGTTGCAAACGTGGAAACCGTTGCAGTTGCACCCACCATATGTCGGAGGGGTGCAAGCTGGTTTGCAGGGTTCGGGAGGGACAGAAATCAAGGTACAAAACTATTTTGCATCAGCGGCCACGTGAACAACCCCTGTGTTGTCGAAGAGGAGATGAGCATACCGCTCAAAGACTTGGTTGAAAAACATTGCGGTGGCGTGAAAGGAGGCTGGAACAACCTTCTCGGGATCATACCGGGGGGTAGCTCGGTGCCTGTTCTGCCGAAAGACATCTGTGCCGAAGTTCTGTATGTCATATACTCTACAGTGCCATCCTTTCTGATCGCGTCGCAGCATGGACTTCGATTCTCTCAAGGATGCACAGTCAGGGCTCGGAACAGGCGCTGTCATTGTCATGGATAAGAGCACGGATATTGTGGCCGCCATCGCTCGTTTCTCTCACGTCAGTCCCTCCCTGTGCCTCTATCGACGCCGATTCGAGACTAATACCCATACAGTTTTACAAGCATGAATCTTGTGGTCAATGCACACCATGCAGGGAAGGCACCAGCTGGATGATGAACATGATGGATCGGCTAGTGGAAGGCCGCGGACACGAACGCGAAATTGACATGTTGCTTGAGCTCACGTAGGCGCACATTATGACGAAAATCGCTTCGCAATGCGCTGACAGCGGCAATTCTACAGAAAACAAGTCGAGGGTCGCACCATTTGTGCGCTTGGTGACGCTGCGGCGTGGCCCATCCAGGGTCTCATGCGGCACTTCCGTCCGCAAGTAGAAGAGCGCATCAGGACTTTCAGGCAGGCGCATGGGCCTGTCTTGTTTGGCGGAAGACTACGAAGCGAGACGGATCCGAATTTCGCTTTACCCGATAACCTTGGAGCGAACGTGCCGGAGGTCGCTGCTCCGCCTTCTTCCGTCTGATGGGGCACGCCGCGGTACCCCCACCCCACATGTCAGACTGGCGGAGGAATTGATGTATAGCGATGTGGAAAATAGAAGGCGTTTTGAGAGGGATATCCGATGTTGTGGAGGCCAGCAAAAGAAGGTATAAGCAGTGATACATCCATTAGTTGTCCGTCCGCTATTACTTTGAGGATGATGCCTCAGTCTCAGAGGCTACAGGATAACGAAATAGTCTTCTAGATACATAAACAACACCTTGTGCGAAGGCAATACTAACGCGTGCAACCCTCCGCGCGAACTGATGCAAGCCATAAACGACGAATTGAAGGGTGACCAACAAGCCAGCGATCAAACATAGCACAATCGTGCCGAGTGGCCATGCAGTCCAGGCGACGCGGAGAAGGAAGATCATGAGTGCACACGCAGATACAAACATGCACAGTGCGGGTACTCGTGAAGATAGACAAAAGTAGAAGTAAGTCCCGTACACGTCCATGGCTCGACGCTGAAAAAATGCGTCAATTGGGAAGCTTCTCATGCAAAAATGGGCAATAAACATACCTGAAACTTCGCGGAGCTTGCTCCACTGTATCTAAGCAAGAAGTAGGCATCAATGAAGAGCCCAAGGCCACAGGCTACGCTCCCCACGGCCACGACGCGTTTGTCGAAGTCGTCAATGTGGAAGTTGGCGCCTGGGGCGATCCCAAATACAGTCGCATCGAGTCTTCAAGAAGTGATCAGGGTATGGTCAGTGGAGAAGAAAAAAAGGGTTTATACCCTGCGAGAGCCACGAGCTGAATGTGTAGTGAGAAAAAAGGCCGAGGGAAATCAACAGAGTCGTTCTTACCGATCCACCGACGTAAAACCACTCAGCTTGCTGCCTCGACAGAATCCGTTCGAATTCGCTGTCGGTACAGGCCTCGCGGAGCTCCCGATACATTGAAAACGTTTCGAGAAACGATTCAGCAGCCGACATCGTTGAGTTCACGCTGATCTGATCGGTGTATGTTGGAAGCAGGGAAGCGGCGATGCGGTGGATGAAATTTTGCGTCGCAGGTATGAAATAGTCATTAGACTCATCAAATGGGTCTAGGAAGGAGTCAAACTCGCGAGAGTCCTCGCAAGAGTCTAATGTTTGATCCTCTTCCTCGGAATCAATGGCGTAGCCCGTGATTCGTCGTCTCATCCCATTAGCAGGGCCGATATCATCAAGTAATGGCTCGAAGTCATCCAACGATGAAGGCGAAGACGTGTCTGAGAGTACATCTGAATTGGTATTACATTCTGGATAAAATCCGAGTTAGTTAGGGTAAAGGGCAGAGAGATATCTGAAAAAAGAGGATGGACCTAGAGAATGAGGAGCCTTGTCTAGATCCACAAGTGGCTCTGGTGAGAAAGCAGGAGCCTGGACACGGACTGTAAGATAAGCGCCATTTTGTGGTCTTCCTCGGACAGCGCCGTTAGTTGCTTCACAACGAAGACGAATATCGGCCCCTGTAAGCTTTACGTTAGATGAGCACAGAAGGACTGGCGCATTGGCATTTACTGGCTTCGGTGCTCTGTTGCCTGTAAAGTTCACGCAGAGTTGGGCATGCACTGCCGACAAGTCTTCGTTTCTTGGACTTCTTTTTGGTTTGAGGACATTGCCAGACTCTGATTTCGACTCGGGAATCGGGGGTAACGTCATGTCTGGCTCATTTATCTTGAGTGCCGTATACTTCTCGGAATTTCGACACAAGAAGAAACTGTATGCTTACAGCAGAAACGGCGCTTTGAGGTTGACGTTCTGACCATCTGTACCCAGGATTGCCTCGTGAGTCTCATGTGCATCAGTCATCACTGTTACGACTGGCCGCCATGCTCTCTGTGGCCATAAAAGACGAAGTCCATGAGCGTGGACCACTAGCAACCACCAGAGCGATGAGCAACTACTTGAGAAAGCGGTCAAAAGTGAATACGAACCGGTGAACGTCCAAGCGTTGGGCTCCTCTGCATTTATTGAGAGATGTGGTATCATGTACGCTGATTGTTGAGAGGAGGGGAATAAATGGAGCCTTGGCGACCACCAGCGTTAGGCCGTAAGCGCGCATAGATTCACACGCCCTGATCCCGCCCCATATCTGCACAACCAAAAACCGCCCCCTCCGTCGTCCGCGCGTTCAACTCTTTGCTTCTGACCTCCAAATCATGGCGGGCGTTTCGCGAACGGATCTGCTGGCGTGGCTCAACGACCTCCTTCAGCTCAACTACACCAAAGTCGAGCAATGCGGCAGCGGCGGTGCCTACTGCCAAATCCTCGACTCGATCTACAGTGCGCCCGCCTTTCATTCTTGTCCTGTGTGCGTGTCCTGCGTGGCTATGTGTCCCTCTCTGCAGACGACGTGCCCATGAATCGGGTCAAAATGAACGCAAAGCACGAGTACGAGTTCGTCGCCAATTACAAGATCATGCAAAACACGTTCAAGACGAAGAAGATCGATAAAGTAAAAAAACGCGTCGTTCTCAACATGTTCGCCATGAATCGCAGGGGGCTGATGATCTCCGTCTCATAGCCAATACCCGTGGAGAAACTCGTGAAGTGCAAGATGCAGTACGTTCCCCCGTTTGGATCCTATCCGCCACTCCCCCGCACACCTCTCACCCCCGCCCAGGGATAATCTTGAGTTCCTGCAATGGATGAAGCGATTCTGGGATTCCAACTACGGGGGGCAGCTGTATGATGCAGTTGCGCGTCGAAAAGGAGCACCGACCGACATCCCAGCCACCATCGCGCCAGTCTCGTCGTCCACACGGGCACTCAACGTCGCCCCCTCCAGGTCGGGCGTCAAGACCCCGGTCGGCGGCCCAAGATCGGGGAGCGCACAGCCGGAGGTCGTGGCGGGGCTGCAGGCGCAGCTGAGGGAGATGAGCACGCATCTGGAGGGCTTGGAGAAGGAGCGAGATTTTTATTTCGCGAAGGTGCGTCCCCCGTCCGTGGACTCGTTACAGCCGCCAGGAAGCAGAGCGCCGGTTCCCAGTTGCGTGATATCGAAATTTTGGTGCAAGCAGAGCTCGAAGTTTTGGAAAGCAGCGGTACTGATAATGAGACGCTGAAGGAGATCCAGAAGATTTTGTATTCTACTGAGGTACGTCTTGGGGCTATGCATGCGCTACCAACTTTCCCCCTCCATAACATCAATATATCACTCATACTATTTGCATAGGAAGGATTCGAGGTACCTGACGGCACTGCAGTGGTGGATGAGGAGGAAACTTTCTAGTCCGAACACACTCCGAGATCTGTCGCAGCGTAGCACTTCGTGTTTACTACGTATGGTCAGCCCCACATTTTTTCAATCCGCTGTTGGCGAATCTGTTTACTGGTCGTGCGTTAGCAACATATTTTTAAAAAAGAAAGTCATTCCCAATTGGCGAATTTCAGCCCTGAGTCTCGGGGTGAAGTGAGAGTCGATCGTTGTCCAGAAACGGCGAATCATCCGTTTCCCCTTGGCCCTGAGTTGTTGAAGAAAGGTGACACGCCTCTGGGCAGGGGCGCCGTCAGGCCATGTCAGGCGCTCGACCATCCCCCCTCCCACTCCGTGCACATTTTCCATACGTCCCCGACCGGCCCCGCAGGCACGGCGGCGTCGCATGGCTGCTGGGCCTCATGTGCGGGCGGGCCCTCAAACAGGCGCCACACAGACCGCCGCCCCGCGATCCACAAGACGACCGCCGTCAGCGTGGCGCAGTAGGTCTTCAGCTCGGTGACCAGTATGCGCTGGATCATGGGCGCCAGCGCGTGGCCCGCCTGCTGCTGCCGCTGCCGGTGGCGGTGCGAGGGCGGCCGGTAGGAGGGTAGCGCCCATTGGTGCGAGTCAAGCGCGATTTCTAGGGAGTGGAGGGGGAGGGCGCAGAGCTGTCTGTGGAGATCGTGTCGCTGTGGACATATCAGAGGTTGGGGGCGGAGATAGAAAGGGGGGAGTAAGAAACGTACACTATGTGCGGGATACGGAAGCACCCCGAGGTGCCGCAAATTCGGACATGAGTTGGCAATGACGCGCACGGCGTCGGAGACCATACGTTCTGGTATATCGAGCACGTTGAGCCCGCGCAGGTACTGGCCGGGTTTGAACGAGAACAGCGCGAGGAACTCGAAGAGGAAGGGGATGCTCTCTTCCTCGATGAAGACTTGCAGATGGGACAGATGGCACGATGGGACCAGATCCGCCGCCACGGTGATCGGGCCTTCGAAGACGCGGAACGCGGGGATGGAGCCGGGCACAACACGGGGGCGCTGTTCGTCCTCGGGTGCGTCCGCGTACTGCATATACCAGAGGTGCTTCTGGCGCATCAAAAAGTCGACGAGGGCCTGGTCCCAGCACAGCTTGACCTTGATCTCCTTCACGACGGTGCTCTTCACGCCGTCCAGGACCCAGGTGTTCTCGCAGACGGGGTCGACCACGACCATCGTCTCCAGGTTCGGCATGTGCTCCAGCGCGCGGGCGACGAGCGTCCACAGCGCGCGGGGCCACGCGCCAACACGGCGCGGGTGGTGGTGGTGCTGGTGCTGGTGCTGGTACACCGCAAACGAGCGGACGTGCGCCCCGAGCAGGGGGGAGTCCACGATCGTCTGGCACGCCGCGAGCGTGCGCTGCGGCGTCGCGACGTGCACGGCCGCGTACAGCACGGGGCGCGTCGCCTGCAGGAAGGCCTTGGACGTCAGCGCGAGCGCGGGCAGGTCGGCGCGGGGGCTCCAGTGCGCGATGCGGGCGCATAGCTCGACGGACGCGTGCCACGGCATCTCTGGGCGCCGGGGGATGGGGATGGGGATGGGGGGTTATATGACGGACGATGATGACGGACGACGACGACCCCGCAGTCACGCATCGCCGCATCGGGGAATCGATGCGTTGTGGAGCCCGCCAAGGGTCTGGCCGCGTCGAGCGATTGCTCTCTCAGCTGTACCAGCAGCGGCCCCGTTCTCTTTCGTAGTCTCGTTGCATGGACGCCCAACAATGGCCGTCGTCTGCGCCCCCCCTCCAACACCCCGCGCACGGCCAATCGCACGGCCAATCGCACCGCAATACCCTGCCGCAGCAGCAACTAAGCTAAGCTCACTGCCACTCTCTACGCCCCTGGCCGAGAGTTTGCAAAAAAAGAATTAAGCGAATAGAACCCCTTTCCCCCCCTCTCTTCCCTCTTCCCCTCGTGGACTTTTTGCGATTATTCTGTTCTTGCCGGCGGCACACACCCGACAGCCAGCCACGTGTGTGCACCTGTCATCGATCAATTATTTTATTACTTGCGAGGTTGAAGGGAAACACGATGCATTTTCCTATTTTCGCTCATTGTCCCCTCAGTGTCCTGCGTCGGTGGTACTAGCTAGCCCTCTCGGGGTTGGGTCAATGGCCCCAACGAGCCTCGTCGTCGCTTCTCATCTGTGACATGCCCCCCCCGCCGACGAAGGATTAACAACAGCAACAGACAGGGTCAGCACACACATCGTACCTCGCCTCTGCCGTAATGGACTACTTATCATCCTCATGGTCGTGGTTAGCTCCCACGAGCAGTTTCAGCGTACCCGAGATGGTACCGTCCCTGGCATCTCCAGATGCTAACGTCTAGACGGTTCCGGCGTTAGCGTATGGAAAAGGCTGGCAGCTGCATGGCTTTGCCCCCGGGTGGGCCTTGTCTTTGCCCCTTTACTGTAAGCCACACCCAAACCCGTCTGCCTCGCCTTAAATGCAATGAGCCCTTTAGCCCCCCCTCCCCCCACACCACCACCACCTCTTGGCTGATCGGCTATGTCTTCCACCCACCTCGCCATCACCTCGTTTTTTCGTGCCGCACCTCGTTTATGTATGTCGTCTATGATCCTTGACCAACCCACCCACCCCCCTCCGTCATAGTCCGTGGTCCATCGCGTTCACCTCGTGTCGAAAATTCAAATAAACCAAAAAGTGTAGGGTTTTCCTCCTAAGGGCTGACGACTACTGCACACCCCCCCCCAACCCAACCCAATCACCCCTGCTGAGCACACCGACAACAGGTGAGAGAGAAGCTTGTCAGGTTTTTTTTTTCTCCTTGTATGTGTGTGTGTCCCAACAACCACTCCCGCTTGATTTGGTTGAGATCTGGACGGCCCTCTCGATGCGCGATGCACCTGTCCCTCGAAATTTATCACCTTGTCATCTCGTCCCTCGATGACCTCGCCGACCTCGCCGCCGCCTGCCGGGTGTCCCGGGCCTTCCGACGGATCGCCGAAGCGGCGCTGTACCGCACCCTCTGCTTTACGCACGACTCCAAGGGGACGGCGCCGCTCTGCGCGACGCTCGCGCGGGACGCGCGTCTCGCGGCGCTCGTGAGGACGGTGACGCTGGTCCTGTCCGATGGCGAGAAGGCGCGGACGGACAACGACGACGATGACGACGACAACGACAACGACAACTACTGGCGGGGCGTGCGGGGCGCGCTGCGGGCGGTGGGCGAGCTGCGGACGCTCCGCCTCTTGAACCGGGGCCCGCGATTCGCGGGGTGCGCGTGGGTGCTGTCGGAGTGCACGTTCCGGCGGCTGCGGCGGCTGCACTGCGAGCTGCGGTGGGACGGGGCGCTGCTGGGGTTCCTGCGGCGGCACGACGCGCTGGCGGACGTGTACCTCGCGGACTACGCGGACGGACGGCTGCCGTCGCGCTCGCACGGGCGGCTGCTCCCGGGATTGTCGGTGCTGGAGACGACGTCGGTGCGGGCGGCGGCGTTCTTGGCGGCGCAGCGGCCGGTGACGCGCGTGAAGACGAGGTTGTCCGGGGCGTTGCCGCGGCAGAAGCTGCTGGAGGTGAAGCGGCTGTGCACGCACCTGCAGCGGTCGACGCAGGGTGTGTATGCGCTGGACGTGTTTGACCCGTCGGCGACGGAGGGGTTCACGCTGGACATGCTGTCGTATGTGGTGGACTCGTTTGATAAGGCGGTGGGATTGCGGTATTTGGGACGGATGATGTTGCCCGTGCGCGGGAGCGAGGTTCGGAGTTGTTTCCCCATGCCGCACCCCTTCTTATTCTATTTATTCCGTGATTTCTGGCTCAGCGCCTCAAGTTCTACGCGCTGCTGATGTGTCTCCCGCGACTGCGACACCTCCAGCTGGACGTGTCGCACTGGCGTCCGATGCCGCGGTCCCCGGCGGGCCTGCGTGCGCTGGCGGGCGAGCTGCGGCTGTATTGCACTGAGATTGCGAGCGTGGTGTTTGTGCTGGATGCGACGCAGGTGGTGTTGCGGTATACGGAGGGGGTGTGTGTAGTGGATGATCGGGTGCGTGGTGAGGATGTGTGGCGGGAGTGTTGAGCTGGCACTGCCCAGACATGGTCATGCCTCAGAACCCAATTAACTTACAGTTTCGCATGCAATAGACATTGACAAAGACAGTTGCTGTAGAGTATGTAGCGATGATGCGCAGTTGTAATAGCTGTGTTAATAACACGTGATGAGACCACACACACCTTTAGTAGTCTACTTCTCTGCTTTTACTGTCTCAATCGATATCACCACAGCCAAGCTAATATTATAAAACACTTCTCTTCTCAAACCACTGTCTCACTCCACTACTACTACTACTACCACTCTCCCTCTCACTGCTACTACGATGAGCCATTACGATGAACCTGACGAAGCTCAACTACGCAATCGTGGTGATCCTTATTCCCCTCCTCCAATTATTTACTCTCCATCTTCAAATAACAACTCTCAAAGACTTCTCTTCCCTGAACCTTACGCTGCTCCTCCAATTCATGCTCCTCGTACTCCCTCTCCTCGTCTACCTCCCCCTCCCCCCCTCTCTCCAGTCCCTTCCGAATTACAACCCCCTCCTCGCAGTCCCGTCCCAGCCTATCCCCTCTCAGACCCCTTCGCCCTCCCCTCCGCTATCCGCACCTCTCCCCCTCGCGACCCCTTCTCTTCCTCCTCCGCAGTCCGCACCTCCCCTCCTCGTGCACCCAGTGTCCTGTCCGGCTCCCACTTCGATGACGACAACATAGATCCTGGGGCTATGCCCCTCCTCTCTCGCTCCCGTCGCCCCTCCGACAACCACCGGCCCGCCCTCAGCATCCCCATGGCGTACACCGGCTCCTTGGAGGGCTCCACTCTCTATGGCGGGTCCATCCCCGGGAGCTACTCCGACCAGGGCTCGGAGGAGGACGGAGACTCGAATATCAGATATGGCAGGATCCCTCAGCGTGTCCCAAGAAGATACAAGACCGTCAAGAGAGTCGAGTACGTCTCGCCATGCATAGCCCAGCCTAACCGTGCCACATGACTGACCATTTCCCCGCAGACTGTTTCACGGAAACTTCGTCTTCGACTCCGCCGTCCCCCGCAAGCTGCTCGAGAAATGCCAAAACCAGACCGACCGCGAGTTCACCCACATGCGCTACTCCGCCGCCACCTGCGACCCCAACGACTTCAAGAGCGCCGGCTTCACCCTGCGCCAGCGCGACTACTCGCCCGCCCGCCGCACCGAGCTCTTCATCGTCATGACCATGTACAACGAGGACGAGCAGCTCTTCTGCCGCTCCATGCACGGCGTCATGAGGAACATCGCCCATCTCTGCAGCCGAAACCGCAGCAAGATATGGGGCGAGGACGGCTGGCGGAAGGTCGTCGTCTGCATCGTCAGCGACGGCCGCGCCAAGATCAACTCGCGCACCCTCAGCGTCATCGCTGCTATGGGCGTCTACCAGGAAGGCATCGCAAAGAACATCGTCAATGGAAAGCCCGTCGCAGCTCATATCTACGAGTACACCACGCAGAGTGAGTGAACGGGAAACCTCACGCTGACTCAATCTAATTTCCTCCTTCGCTACACACAGTCTCCGTCTCGCCCTCGCTCAAAATCGAAGGCCACGAGCGCGGCGTCGTCCCCATCCAAGTGATCTTCTGCCTCAAAGAAAAGAACCAAAAGAAGATCAACTCCCACCGCTGGTTCTTCAACGCCTTCGGGCCCATCCTCGAGCCGAACGTGTGCGTGCTGCTCGACGTCGGCACCATGCCCGGCCCGACCTCGATCTACCACCTCTGGAAGGCGTTCGACATCAACTCGAACGTCGGCGGCGCGTGCGGCGAGATCGTCGCCCTCAAAGGCAAGTGGGGCCTGAACCTCCTCAACCCGCTCGTCGCTGCCCAGAACTTTGAGTACAAAATGTCGAACATACTGGATAAGCCGCTGTGCGTTGGCGTGGCGTTCTTTTCTTTTTTTTTCTTTCTCCTTTTTTTAACTTGGGTCTTGTGTGTAGGGAATCGGTGTTTGGCTATATTACCGTGCTGCCTGGTGCGTTTAGCGCGTATCGATACATCGCCCTGCAGAACGACATTCGTGGAGAGGGGCCATTACAGAAATATTTCCTCGGCGAGAAAATGGTGCGCTATCATTTAACATTTTTCGCCGGTTTATCCCGACTCAATATATTACAGCACGGCGCGAAAGCGGACATCTTCACGGCGAACATGTACCTCGCAGAAGACCGCATCCTGTGCTGGGAGCTCGTCTCGAAGCGCGGCGGGAGCTGGCTGCTGCACTACGTCAAGAGCGCCTACGGCGTGACCGACGTGCCGGACCAAGTGCCCGAGCTCATCTCGCAGCGGCGGCGCTGGCTGAACGGCTCCTTCTTCGCAGCGGTGCACTCCGTCGTGCACTTCCACTACATCTACCGCAGCTCGCACACGTTCCTGCGCAAGTTCTGGATCCACATCGAGATGCTGTACCAGGTGTTCAACCTCGTCTTCTCGTGGTTCGCGCTCGCGAACTTCTACATCGCGTTCCGCATCCTGTCCGAGTCGATTGAGGACCCCGCGTTCAAGTTCCGCGGGATCCATGTCGCGAATGTGATTCTGAACTATGTGTACCTGGGCTTGCTGATTATGTGCTTCATTCTGGCGCTCGGGAACCGGCCGCAGGGGAGCAAGTGGGGGTACACGCTTGCCTTTGTCGGGTTTGGGCTCATCACGATCTACATGACGGTGCGTGCGCCTAGACCAGACCGCGTCCATGCTAGGGCCGCCAAAAGTTGACTGACCCTCTCTTTTCTTCTTTGTGCGCCCCCTCAGTTCGCGGCGGTCTTCCTGGCGGTCAAGGGCATCGAGAACATCGCGTCCGTGGGCAACCGGCGGATCCGCTTCTCGGACGTGTTTGTGAACCCGATCTTCAGGAACATCGTCCTCTCCTTGCTTGCGACGTTTGGGCTTTACGTCGCTGCGTCGCTGATCTTTGTGCGTCGTGCAGTCTATCCATCTCCTTGCTCGCTCGCTTGCTGATGGTGATGATGCCCCTCCCCCCACCTAGTTTGAGCCGTGGCATATGATCACGAGTTTTGGGCAGTACTTGCTCATGGCCCCGTCGTATATCACCGTGCTAAACGTCTACGCCGTACGTGTCTATCCCACCCACGCGCTCACGACAAATAATAACCCTCCTTCCTCTTCCCCCTTCCCAGTTCGCAAACACCCACGACGTATCATGGGGCACGAAGGGGGACAACAAAGTGAGCACGGACCTGGGGGTGGTCGCAGCGGGCAAGGACAACAAGAACGAGGTCGAGGTGACGGTGCCGTCCGAGGAGAAGGACATCGACGCGGCGTACGAGGACGCGCTGCATGTGCTGCAGACGAAGACGCCCAAGGAGAAGACGAAGGTGGACGAGCATACGCGCCAGGAGGACTATTATCGGCAGTTTAGGACTAAGTGCGTTTCGCTGCTTCCCTTTTTTTTTTTTTCATGTCGTGTCGTTTCGCTTGGAGGCTGACCAATGTGTTTTCTTTTTTTTTTTGTGCAGCGTAAGTGGCTCGTGGACGTGCTTGTGCGGATGTTAACCCTGTCCCCCTCCCCCCCCTCTCTTAGGTCTTGCTGATATGGACGTTGACGAACGTACGTGTTCTCCATAAACCGTCTGCGCCCCCCCTCCTTTTTTGCTTTGCTCAAGCTCCTGTCCTACAGGGGCTCCTCGCGACTGTCATTGTGTACGTTCCGTTCTAGACCGTTGCGCTGCTACCCCTTTGCTTACACACTCCCCCCTTCTTTTTTTGGCTGGGCAGGACGGCGACGGGCTCAGCTGCGGACCGAGGCGCGGCTGCTACGGTCAACGGATACATGGCGTTCTTGCTCTTCTCTGTCGCGGGTCTAGCACGTGAGTCCTTTTTTTGTTCATCTCCCGCTAATGCGTGACGCCCGAACCACCCCACAGTCGTGCGCTTCATTGGGTCGACGTCGTACATGATCGTACGGATGTTCGCCGGGGAATAAGTCAGTGAGTTGATGACGTATTTTTGCATTTTAGGCGGGAGGGGGTTATTAGCGCCGTGGGACCTTTTTTTAATATTATTTATATATGGCGATTTGGCGGCGCCGAGGCTTATTGAATTATTGTGCGCGTCGGGGACGCCCATACTGCGTTAGCAACGACTTTGTTATGATGATCCCCCTTGATGATCTTTTTTTTCTTTCTCTCTCACTTTTTCTATTGTAATGGTGCAATGTATGTAATGGTGCACTTGTATGAGAAATGATGACACACCCACTGGCAGACGGAAGAACTCTGCTGCGGCCATCCGCATTGGCCCTCTCACACTGCCTCAGCAGCCTCATGATGGCCCCACACACACAGCACCGCGTGCGAGAGAGGGTGTCGGGTGGCGAATTTCCTTGGCATAGGGTCGCGCGCCGGAGTATCCAATATACCATTGGTACCTCCCACCAATACTTTACTTTACCCGCAGTGGCACTGGCACCGCCAACGCCGGCCCCCTTTGAAATGCCCACCACAGGCAAGCGGTGACAGATTGCCGTACATGAATTGTCTGGCAAAGGGTCGCGCGCCGGAGTATCCAATATACCGTGTCCATTGGTACCGCCAATACATTACTTTACCCGCAGTGATGAGTGCACCGCCAAACGTTGGCCCTTTGACAAGCGGTGACGGATTGCCGTACATGAATTATCATCGTACGAGGAGGGCAGGGCAGTCGCGTGCAAGGTCGCTTTTATCGCACCACTTCACAAGCGAGCATCATCATCATCAAAAAAAAAAAAGGGAAAACCGGTACCGAACAGCCAACCTTAGATTTTTTGGGGTTGCCAACCCTGGGCTCGTTACGTTACGGAACGCCCCCCGGCATCCAGTCTAGTCCGCGAAAAATCTCGTTTCAGAAACGTAGAAGTAACGTACGCGATGGGAGGGACAGAGTTTTGGGATAACTTCGAACATGATCTTTGAAACGCGACATGAAATATTGACATGGAAATACTACTATTCAGAGGTCCGCTGTTCATTTGCATGGAAAGAGAGAAAGAAAAGAAAAGAAGAAGAAAAAAGGGGGCATCACCGTAACGACAAAAAAGGAGGGAAGAAGTCATCGTATAATCTCGGCAAGCTCTTTTTCGTGTCACCTGCCGCAGGCTCAGAGGACGACCTCGGCGCCCAGGCAGGCCCCCATGAGCGCGACGACGACTCCCAGTCCGCTGAGGCCGTACTTGCCCATGGCTGAACTCGTGGTGGAGGTCGCGGTCGAAGCACCCGTAGCGGCGGTCCCGGTGCCAGTGCCAGTGCCAGTGCCAGCAGCAGCCGTGGTAACGGAGCCGGTAACGGAGCCGGTGCGGGTGGTGCCAGGAGCGCCAGTGCCAGTGACAGCAGCGCCAGTAGCGGTGGTACCAGAGGCAAGAGCGCCGCCTGTTGGGGGGGGAGGGGGAGGGGGTGCTCAGAACCGCGGCCTGAGCGACTGCGCCGAGGAAGAAAGGTTACTTACACACTTGTCCTTGGAGCTGTACGGCGGCCGCTTGCTCTGCCGGCGTGCAGCCTGCCAAGCACGTAGCCGCCGCGGTCTGGAAGGCCGTATTGGTGCAAAGACACATGGGGTCGACGCTGCGATTCCGCGTCAGTGTTCCGTCGCTGCACGGCACATGGGGGGCGGGGGTGAGGGGGTGGAACTTACGGGCTACAGCCGGCACCCGTCGCTGCGGTGTTGACACAATTCTGAACGCATGGTGGAATAGCCGGAATCGAGGTGGGGGCTGCTGTCCCCGTGGTGCTAGTCGTCTGTGCGTGGGCGAAGAGAGCCGCGCAGAGGACAACAACGAGATGCTTAGCGTCGAGTAACATTGCGTGCACGATGTACGAAGCAAAGGTCGCTTTTATCAAGTGCCAAAAAAGTAAACCGGGCCTTAGATTTTTGGGGTTGCCAAGCTTAGCTCGTTACGGAACGCCCCCGGCGTCTAGTCTAGTCCGCGAAAATCTCGTTTTTCAGAAACGTAGAAGTAACGTACGCGATGGTCGACTTGGGGGGAGAAGGGTTTTGGGATACTTCGAACATGATCTTTGAAACGCGACATGCAATATTGACATCGAAATACTACTACTATTCAGAGGTCCGCTGTTCGTTATTTACCAGCACTTGCAAGGAAAGAGAGGAAGAAAAAAAAAGAAAAGGGGGCATTAACGAAAAAAAAGGGGGGAGAGGTCATCGTATAGTCTCGGCAAGCTCTTTTTCGTGTCACCCGCGGGCTCAGAGTCAGAGGACGAGCTCGGCGCCAAGGCTGGCCCCCATGAGCGCAACGACGACTCCCAGTCCGCTCAAGCCGTACTTGCCCATGGCTGAACTCGTGGTGGAGGTCGCGGTCGAAGCACCCGTAGCAGTGGTCCCGGTGCCAGCCCCAGTGGTGGCGCCGGTGCCAGCAGCCGTGGTAGCGGTGCCAGTAGCGGTGGCGGCGCGGGTGCCAGTGCCAGTGCCAGTGCCAGCAGCGCCAGTACCGGTGGCAGTGCCAGAGGAGGAACCGGTACCAGAAGCAAGAGCGCCGCCTGGTGGGGGAAGGGTGCTCAGAACCGCGGCCTGAGCGACTGCGCCGAAGAAGAAAGGTACTTACACACTTGTGCTTGGAGCTGTACCGCGACCGCTTGCTCTGCCGGCGTGCACGCTGCCAAGCAAGTAGCCGCCGCGGTCTGGAAGGCCGTGTTGGTGCAAACACATGCGGTCTCGGCGCTGCGATTCCGCGTCAGTGTTCCGTCGCTGCATGGCGGGGCGCATGGGGGGGGGTGAGGGGTGGAACTTACGGGTTACAGCCGGCGCTCGTCGCTGCGGTGGTGACACAATTCGCAACGCATTGTGGAACAGCAGGCGGGGTGGGGGCTGCTGTCCCTGTCGCTGCCCCAGTCCCTGTCGCCGTCCCTGTCGCCGTCCCTGTCCCCGTGGTGGTCGTCTGTGCGTGGGCGAAGAGAGCGGCGCAGAGGACAACAGCGAGATGCTTGGCGTCGAGTAACATTGCGTTTTCTTGGTGTTTTTTTTTGGGGGGGGAGAGGGCCTGTTTTTTTTTGGTGGTGGTGCGAGTACGTGGAGTGGAAAGGAGATGATGCCAAACCGTGTCTCAACGAGTTGGACGGCTATATAGGCTCGCTCCGGCATGTGCCGAAAGGGTCCTTCATTAGGCCTTATTAGGTAAGGCCATGTCGGAGAAAATGCCACGTGCCAAAAGGTCAATCATTCCGTGTGAATAATGGAACCTTGGCAACTGTCATGCACGCATTCGTGCAAAACTACATTGACATCTGTAACGGGGTGGCGCCGCAGACATATCCGGGAGTTATGCTCCTACTGAATATCTTTCTGTTGAGGATTCTAGGACCTGTCGCCCACACCATAATAATTTCACTAGAATTTACCTGTTTTTATACCAAAAAGGGGTTTGATGTTGCTGCATATTTCGGGGGATAACCATAGGCTCAGTTGCAGATTTCCACAGTGGTTCATTCCCCTGCAATCTTGACACCTGGTGATTCTGCACATCATGCCCTTGTATTTCTGGAAGTGGTTGAGTGGCCTCCCAAAAATGTGCCAGAGAGAAAGCAACTTACAACAAGCACAAAGTCATCCTTCTACATGTCATCATTGGTTGGCATGCTGGCTCTGGCCTGGCTGGAAGGCACTGATGGTGGAGGGGTTCTTGGCAGAGCAAAATCATCTCTGTAACTGCATGGCTTCAACAACTCTGTGATTATGTCATTTACTATCTGCAGAGAATGTTCACTCATGTGCAATTGATAAAAAGGCATAGTCTTGAGCCAAGTGACCAGCAGGTGTTGTAACATTTGTCTGGGAAATGGTAAGACATTGCATCACTATCATTTGAAACTATGTGATTTGATGACTATCACAAAACCAACACAAGATGCAGGTACTTATGTGGCATACTGTGGGAGTACTGTACACCCACTGGCTAAGTGAGAAACTACAAGACTTCACCACCAACATCACCTTTGACAACTAATGCTCAGACCTGCTTGTAGGGCTGGACCAAGAATGCCCACTTTCACCAATATGTTACATCATTTACAACTCACCAGCACTAGAGATGATACCACAAGACAGAAAAACCTCACAGGGTTCATTGATGACCAAGTCTTCCTGGCAAAGGGACAAACTTTCAAAGAGGCCAACACTGCACTGAAGAACATGATGGAGAAGCCAGGTGGCTTCATGGAATGGGCATGCACCCACAATTGCAAGGTAGAAATGCCAAAATGCATGCTGATGGGCTTTTCTTGTCAGCCTTCAGTGGTGGGTCATTGCTGGGCTTGGTAGAGGGTCCTATTCCCTCTGGCTGCATGATGCCTGTGTTGTGCAGAGGTCCTACCAAGTGAGGGGATTCCACTCCTTTTCACTGGTTTTGCCTTTTCAGCATGGCTGTACAGGCATTGCCCATTGACCACAATTGTTGTGTATGAAGGTTCAAAAAATGTAAGGCCCCAGGCCTTCTATATTTCTGATTACATAATCCACCTACCATATTTAGTTCAATAAGCATAGCCGCTTGGCTATGCTTATGTCAGCAGCCCTCTGGAGGGCTCACCTATATATATGATGTTGCGACTGTACAGAGAGGGCAGATCCCTCTACCTACTCAATATACTGTTGAGTCTGGTTCTTTTGAGGGATAAGCTACCTTATAACTTTTTTGAACCTTGAACACAATGAGTGTGGTTAAAATGGGTCACCCCTGTATAGCCACACCAAAAAAGCACAACCAAAAGGGAGTGGAGACTCCTCCCTTGGTAGGACCCCTGTGCAACACAAGCATCACACAGCCAGAGGGGATAGGACCCTCTGTCGAGCCCAGCAGTGAACCACCGCTAAGGGCTGATGTGGCATCACTGGCCCCTGATGATGGCATTAGGTCCAAAACACTGTCAACACATGGCAATTGCCACAAGGATGGTGCTACAATGCGCCAAGTCATTGGCAAGGTGCCATTGGGTGGGAAGGCTGGGCCTTCCAAAGGAAAGGGCAAAGAGCCCTTAGAAACTCGTGAGAGGTGGTCATGAGACCACTCAAGCTTGCAGGCTCCCTCCAACATCAGAGATGAGCAAACAGCAATAGCACAAGCTAACGCTGTAGCTGAGAGACTCTCGGATATTCAGGTGGAGCTCTCCTGCCAGGACGAAGAGTTTGATGCTCTTGTAAGGGCAATGAAAAATCGCCAGGCCGGTATCCAGCAATGGCTAAGCGAGGAAGCTACCCATGTTAGGCAGGTATTGGACTTGCTAGATGACCAGGGAGCAGCACTAGCGGCCCCCTTATGGCAGCAACACTGTGAATCGTTGGATCATGAGGTGGGACTTGTCCCACCTAGCCAGGCACTCTTGGGGGTAGCCCCGGAGGCTGGATGGACAGCGCCAGCCAACTGTGAGGAAGGGTGGTGAAGGGAGAACCACACAGATGGTTCTCGAACCCCTGGCGAACCAGGATTGGAGGGCGGCAGCCCTCGAGAGACAGTGGGGCTGGAACTGCAGCCCACCTCACGTTACCCACAATTGGGTCAGCAAGAGCCAACAGGTTGAATGGGCCTGTTCAGATAGATGGAACCACCCCAGAAGGAGTGGGCAGGTTGAATGGGCCTGTTCAGATAGATGGAACCACCCCAGAAGGAGTGGGAGATTACTTGGGAAGTATCCCTGAGTTCTACCAACTACCAAAGTGATGTGTTACATCACTATCTTGTAATGATATGAGATAAAACCTTGCTATTGCCCAAGGCAATTGCTGAGATTAAGGGGATCAAGATTGAGCCCCCTGAGCTCTATGATGGACAAGATGATCTAGTCATCTGGGAAAGGTGGCTCGATGGCCTCCTTAACTACTTCTACTTTTATAGAGTAGTCAGACTGCAGTTGGAGAACCAACATGTCATGTTAGCAGGTTCGCGACTGAGCAGAATAGCCGCTACTTGGTATACCCAAGAAGTAACAGGACTGTCCCATGCTCCTTGAAGGTGGACCTTTGAGGAATTGATAACCACTATGTTTAAGTGGTTCCTGACTGAGGTAACAGCCCAAAAGGCAGTGGATGCCTTCTACCAGGTAAAGTTCACAAAGGCAAAGGGTGCCTTGGGATTCTGGAACGAACTGGCCCAGGCAGCTGAGCAAATGCTCACCCCACCTGATGCTGGTACAATGAAGAGGCAATTCCTTAACAGACTGCCTAATGAGATGGTGGAGGCCATCTTCAAAACTTGTGTGATTAGTGTCAAGTTATCCTCTGTTGAAGATATTATTGATGCTAGTTGCCAAGTGGAAGTGACCCTCCACTACCTCCAGCAGCAGAGGGCAGTGCCTTCATCAGGGAACCCAGTGGGTACCAGAGGAAACCTGCCCACAGGTAGAGTACCTGTGGGGCAGCAGTTTGTGAGACTGCAGCCATATTGGCCACACACAGACCACAGGCCAGGGGAACCTGTTCCCCTGCAGATTGATCATGCATGGGATGAACACACCCCAGCCGGAGGGAGTAAACCCTGGCTAGAATCGCCTAAGGCTGGGCCACAAATTGGAGAGGAGTGGAAGGCTCCTCTAACATGTGAAACCTGTGGGAAAGCAGGGCACTATGTGAGTGTGTGTCCACAGTTGCAGCAAAAGCCAGAGGCTTTTAGGGGAAATGTAAGGAACTATGCCTTACAGGAGGATCTGGGTGAGGCAGAGCCTGATAAACCACAGGAGATACCTGTGGTTGAAAGCAAGGAGCCAGAGGGCGAAGACCTACTGGAGGAAGTCGTGGAAGATGACTATGCTGGTTGTGGGGACCAGTACGATTCAGACAAGCTCTTCATCCTCAAAGAGCTTGAGGAAGAGATGGAAAGTGACCAGGTTGCTGGAATCCATGAAGTGGAGGAAGACGACATCCTCTATGTGATGGAAGTGCATGTTGGACATGTGGATGACAGGCCATTCCAGGTCCATGTCCAGAAAGAATGGACAGGATTGCATCTGGTAGTAATGAAGGAAGCAAGACAATGCCTTGCAGCCTACATCACTGTGAATGGTGTGAAAGCATACACACTTTTTGATTCAGGAAGCACCCTGGACTTAATGAGCCTGGACTTTGCCCAGGTGATGAAGGTACCAACCTTCCAACTGGATAACCCAGTTTCAGTCTAACTTAGCTGCATTGGCAGCTGATCAATGATCACACATGGATGCTGCATAGCAGTGGATTTGGGAGGAATATTGGTGGAAGACCAGTATTTTGATATAGTGAACACTGTGTGATATTGGATGTGCACTGATGTGCAATCCGTATTGGTGATGGAAAGGGAAAAACCCTTCAGGCTATGTTGCTGAGTGAGGAAATGGAAGTGTTATGCCTCCATGTATCAGCAAAGAGTGTGCTGAGGAAGGAAGCTCCAAAGAGCTGACTACACTTGGGCCCCTGTGACAAGTAGTGAATTGCATGGGTATTGGTACCTGCACGGGTATGCATCATGGGTACGGCCAGGTGCGGGTACAGGTAATGGATTCTGGACCCTTCCAAAACCCGTACCCTTCATAGGGGTACATGGGTAGCCAGTCAGCATGGATCCTATTGTTGCATGTCCAGATTTGGCTGTCAGCTCAGTCAACTTGGGCATTGATTTGCATTGGTATGTGGAGTAAGTTAGGTCTAGTGAAGGACAATGATGTTATGGGTGTCACAGTACTGGCTGAAGTTGAAGGAGATGAGGAGGAGATGGTAGATGGGTGGGACACCATTGTATCTGTGCACAGCACAGCCAGAAGCACAAACCCGCACCCGTACCTGGCAGTTTAGTGGACCCGTACCCATGGGTAAGGGTATTGTCAGGTGCAGGTACGGGTACAGTCAAATTTACCTGTGGGTTACCCATGCCATTCACTAGTGACAAGGGTAAGCCCTGGAAGGGGGGAGAGGCTAATGCCTCTGTAAAATTGAAAGACGATGCCTACCTCAAGGGCAGGTGTGAGTACTGGTTTAACCAGTACACTGAACTCTTTGGGGGAGTCCCCCCCAGACTGCCTCTGTTTCGGGCAGTAAACCACCATATGCCCTTGATAGACGAAAAGAAAGTCTATAACTATTACTTGCCTTGGTGTGCTGAGGCATTCAAGGAACAATTCCTTGAGAAAGTGAACTGTTACATTACTAATGGTTGGTGGGAGGCAGGAGCAGCATCACAGGCAGCTCCTATGCTGTGTATACTGAAAAGCAGCCGGAACCTGCTGCTATGGACAGTTGTAAACTGCCAGAAATGGAATGCGAACACCATACAGGATATATTACCCCATTGCCTGATCAAGATCAGATCAGACAGGACATGGCTAGAGCTGCGTATAGGTCAAAGATTGACCTATTGGATGCATACAAACAAGTACACATAGAGCCTGAGGACATGTGGAAGATGGCATTTGCGACTGTCTTGGGCACCATGTTCTCACAGGTGATGCAGATAGGGGATTGTAATGCCCCTGCTACCTTTCAGCACCTGATGACACACATATTTCATCATCAGCTGGGGAAGTATGTGCATGTGTACTTAGACGATGTATTCGTCTTCTCCAAGACCTTGGAGGACCATGAGCATCACTTAGGGATGGTCTTTGGGACCCTCAAAGGTGCAAGCCTTTTCTTGAGCAAGAAAAAGTGCTCATTATACACAAAGAGTGTAGACTGCTTAGGGCACATAATAGATGTCCAGGGAATCCACATTACAGTGGATAAAATGGAAAAAATCCATAATTGGAAAATGCTGACAAGCGTTAATAAGGTACAGAGGTTCCTCAAGTTAGTACAGTACATCAGACAGTTCCTGCCCAATCTGTCTGCATATACTAGCCCATTAGCCAGTCTGTGTAGTGAAATGCAAATGTTTCACTGGAGGCTGCTCCATGATAGATGCATGGAGATGATCAAGGCATTGGCATGTAAAACACCAATATTATGCCCAGTAGAGGCAGCAGTACAGGAGCCAATATGGCTTGTGTGCAACACCTCAGTGTTGGGCATAGGGGCCATGTATGGCCAGGGGAAGACATGGGAAACCTGCTGCCCAGTGGGGTTTATGTCTAAAAGGTTTAGCCTGGCCCAGTTTAGTTATAAAACTTGGGACCGGGAGGCCTTAGCGATTGTTGAATCACTGCAGAAATGGGAGGATAAACTCCTTGGCAGACAGATGAAGTGCTGGAGTTCTTCAAGAACCAAACATGCTTGTCTGGCCAGCAGGCCAGGTGGATGGAATATATGGAGAGGCTTGACTACTCCATTACTTACATTAAAGGCAAGTGCAACAAAGTTGCGGATTGCCTTTCATGTTACCATATGAGTGATGTGACGGATGAGATTCGTCCGGATCATGAGTATGTAAAGGCAGATATTTGCCTTGACCCCAAAGGGGACGAGCTGCCCCGCGGACGCCTGGAGGAGGTGTGCACACCTGCCATGGACCAGGAGACCAAGCAGGAGCAGCTGCTGCCTGAGCCCCAAGTGGACAGGGATGTACAGGACAAGATGCTCGTGCTGTTAAGGCCCTGTGTGGAAGGGGGGAATGACAGGGTGCTGCAAAGCATCCATGATGGCTACAAACAGGATCGCCCATTTAAAATAATACAGGAAAAACTGGGGAATTACACTGGTTTCAAGATCAGGGATGACCTGATCTTCGCAGAGAACAGAAAGGGAGATGAGGTGCTCTGTGTGCCTTGAACCCTTCATGAAGGGAAAAGCATCCCTGGAATAGTGATCCAGGAGGCCCATGCAGTCCTAGGACACATGGGGTCACGGATAATGATGGACTATGTCCACCACTATTATTGGTGGCCATCAGTGTCTAAGGACATCGAGAAGTTTTGCTTGTCATGTGGCATGTGCCAAACAAGCAAGACTTCCCCTCAGAAGCCGCAGGGGCTTCTACATACCCTCCCAATTCCCAGGTGGCCCTGGGAATCAATAGGAATGGACTTTGTAGGTCCATTTCCTATGTCAAAAGAGGCAGACTACCTCTGGGTGATGATTTGCTTCCTCACCTCATTGGTACACCTAGTACCAGTCACCGTGTTGGTAATGGCAGCAGAGCTAGCCTGGCTCTTTCTAACACATGTAGTGAGACTACATGGGTTGCCAGGATCGATCGTGTCTGACTGCAATCCTAGATTCACATCTCCCTTTTGGCAGGAAATGCACTGATTACTTGGTGTTAAGCTGCAGATGTCCACAGCTTTCCATCTGCAGATGGATGGAGTGACAGAGCAGTCGATCCCATCTGTGGTCCAGCTGGACCAGACAGATTGGGCAGAGTGAATCCCAATGGTCGAGTTTGCCATTAACACATCAATAAGCGCATCTACGGGGTTCACCCCATTTGAATTAACCTATGGGTATATGCCCCAGATGATGGCAGAGTTGCCAGACAACCTCCGGGCTGTGCCCAGAGGAGTAAGGATGTTTGCGGAGAAGGCTGCACTCAACCTTGTGATGGTGCATGACATGATTATAGAAAGTCGTGTCCACCAGACGTTTTATGCTAATCAGTGTAGATGGGAAGAGCACCCATTTAGAGAGGGAGAATTAGTCTACCTCTCAACAGAGAACTTAAATCTCCCTAAAAAGCAAGCTAGAAAGCTCATGCCCAAGTTTATTGGGCCTTACCCAATACAGTCATGTAGACTGGAATCATCCACATACAAGCTGGAGCTCCCCAACTCACTAAAGTTGAGAAGAATCCACCTGACGTTCCATGTCAGCCAGCTACAGCAATGTGAGCCAAACAATGATGCATTGTTTCTGCACCATGAAGTGAAAGTCTTTTATGACTTTGGAATGGATCCGAAGGAGGAATGGCTGGTTGACACCATTATTGGCCATAGGTGGGAAGGATGCCACCTAGAATGTGAGGTCTGATGGAACCTTGGGGATATGACTTGGGAGCTGTATATGGGAGTCAAAGAGCTAGCAGCTCTAGACCACTACCTTGAATTGCAAGGGGTGGAATCATGGAGGGTGCTGCCTAGGTGCCCTCAAGCAGAGCACAGAGTAGTAAACATGATCGAGCCAGACCATGGGGTCATTAGCCACAGTGATTAAGTCATGTGGTGGCTCAGGTACAAAACCTTAAGAGGGTCCACCCTCTTTTTCTCTTTTCTCCATCAACCATAACCATAGATGATCTGATGGGGGAGACCCCATCTCCTTGTGCTACCTGCACTGCTGCTGCTGCTGCTGCCACTGCTACCACCACTGTCCCTGGCCTTGCACCAGGGAACTTGTTGCCAATGAGCATCGTCAGAATGGCTGGGTTGTCCCAGCCATTATTGTCACAAGGGGAGGAGGCCCTCCCCTGGGTCCAAGACTGCATGATTCATGCAATCACTCATGGATCCCAGTGCCCTCAGTGCATCGGGTTCCATTGTCACATCTTCAAGTCACTGTTGCACTCAGATGAAGCATTTCAGCAAATGCTTAAGGAAGCACAGGAAAGTGCTAAGCACAAACTCAGGCTGGAGCTTGAGGTGATGCAGTGCAAGCTGGAAGACTTGTGCAAGGATAATGAGAAGGGCAGTGCCCTTTGCATGGGTCATTGGCAAAAGCTTGAAAAAGCTTATGATAATTTGGACAAGGTCAAAGAAGACCTTAGAGGGAGAAGATTCTCTCCTTGACAGAAAAGTTGGCAAGCACCAACAAGGAACTTGCCATGCTGCAAACCACAGCAAAGGGAAAGGGACCCAAAAGGGATCCCTTGGAGTGGGACCCAAAACGGGCCCACACCACCATCTCGTATGCAGACATAGCACCGCCTATGGGTGACATTGACATCCCCATGAGTTTTGAAGAGGGATATCCCCCTCTTCCACCTGCTGGTGTCAGTCAGCAGAATCCTGATGCCTCACTGAGGCATAAACGAACTTTCGCAGAGACGATTCTTGTGCCTCTGACAAGAGGTTATCCCTTTAATGCCCCCCAACTGGATAGAGCTCCAGATGGCTACCCTTGGCCATCTGGGGTGTCCATGAAACCCGGTGCATGGGTTGTCAAGTTGAAGATGGTTGAGGAGGTGATTGCCCTCAACCAACAGGTGCATCATGGAGCACCTGAAGGCAGTTACAATATGACTGCCATGATGAAGATGTGATGGGCCATCAAGGAGGCCCAGAAGAATGCTGTGGTGGCTAAGCCACCTATGCCAGTCGAGGACTGGCTGCTGAGGAACTGGAGAGTTCCTGCCAGGGTCAAGAAATTGGCAGACCAGGTAGCCTGCCATCTGCAAGGGCAGATGTTGTGAGAGAGTGGAGGGATGGGCAACCCATCCCTGAGGGCAGGACCCTTGGAACTTGCAGGAGGGGGAGTACCCTCCTATCCATCATACCAGACATTGCTGCTGGCAATGACAAGAGTAGTTGTACCTCCCATGAGGGAGTTCATAGAGGTTGGGGAGCCATTGCTCCCCCAAGAGTTGTGGCTCTCCTTTGTAGGAGAGAAGGGGGAAATTCCCCCCATGAATCAGAAAGGCAACAGAGGTGCAGTGTCAGACCTGCGCTGCTGTGTCAAGGAAATAAGGATGGGCAGAGTGGCCATCCTTGGCATTGATAAAGATGGGGACTCACCCCTGTCTTTTGTGCACAAGGTGGCCATCTGGTGCACCATAATGGCATGTGTGCCATCCTGGGCCCGGATGCGGCACCCGTTCCTGGCCATGGCCATGGCCCTCTTTGTCTCAAAGGGGGCGTATGCACAGGCCATCAAAGAGAGAGTCCTCCCTGTGCGACGGTCCAGACTCTGGACCACAAAAAGTAATGCTGACAATTGCACAGACGATCAAGGCATTTGCTGATGCCAGAGTCTCTGTTGAAGAAGTGGAGCTCTGGGACGAATTCGTACTTGTGTGCCCATGTGAGTACATGCAAAAGGGGAATGCCCCCTTGGACAATGACATCCAGCTATCACTGGCTGAATGGGAGAAGCCTCCCATACCCCCCCGAACATATGCACTGCTAGAGTGCATAGGGCACAGCGCATGTCCATGCTGCTTCCAGGTGGGGGAGAGGACGGGGGATGAATGGAAGGGCGACATGCCCCTGGAAGACAGTGGAAGTACATCCACTGTCCAAAACCCCCTAGGGCTGCCTATTGGGGATTTAACAATATCCCAAACAGAGGGTGTGGGGCCCTCTCAAAAACAAAAAAAGAAAGCAGCTAAGTCATCAGCCACTAAGGCCACAAAGAGGCCTGTTGTGTTGTCACCTGACTGGAGCAATGATGAGGGTGAGCTGCCATGTGACTATGAGCAGGGCTCGGACTAAGTGTCTGAGCCTTTAAAAAAAAATTGCCTACCCTGCAGGATGAGACAGCAGCACTTGGGGCACCCCCCACTGGGGCATGCCACTTGTGACACACTGTCCAACTGGGGGCAGGTTGTGCAGACCACCAGGCCAGACCTGTCAGCACCAGGCAAAGGCCCCAGGAGGGGATTGCACCTGGTGACATGGCAACAACCCTGCCCAAGGGGATGTGCCCCTTTAATATTTTATACAATCCTGCTTGTCATCCTGCACTGCCTGCACATCGTCTCCAGTTAGGGGCCTCTCCAGTGGGGGAGGGTGTAAGGCCCCAGGCCTTCTATATTTCTGATTACATAATCTACATACCATATTTAGTTCAATAAGCATAGCTGCTTGGCTATGCTTACATCAGTGGCCCTCCAGAGGGCTGCTCACCTATATATACAATGTCATGACTGTACAGAGAGGGCAGATCCCTCTACATAGAACTACCTACTCAATATACTGTTGAGTCTGGTTCTTTTGAGGGATAAGCTACCTTATAAAAAAGTTGTAATATGACTTATCCCTCAAAAGAACTGGACTCAACTGTATATTGAGTGTAGTTCTATGTAGAGGGATCTGCCCTCTGTGTACAGTCATGACACAGTATATAGGCAAGTGGCCCTCCAGAGGGCTGCTGACATAAGCATAGCCAAGCAGCTATGCTAGGTAGACTAAATAGGGTATATGGATTATATAATCAAGTACATACAAAAGGCCTATGGCCTTACCCACCCAAACACCTGCAGGGCAGAAAATGTGAGTGAGGCCAGATACCCCTTATACATGCCATTCAAACAGACACTGGTAGCTTTTTCCCCCATGCTGGGGTTTTTTTAGTGCACCTGGCATCCCCCATTCTACATACATCTTTTCATTCTTACACCTAAAAGGTGCATCCCATGCAATAGTGCCACACAGCAGCCCAGAGTATATGTATAGACAAATGTTGGAGTATTCAAGGATCATGAAGATCCGTCCATGGTATAACTTGTATTACTATGACTGTAACTAACTTATAAGAGCATTGCGCTCATACAAGATAGTGTAGAGTAGAACGATTACATAAGCAATGATTGTAGCATAGGGATTGTACACATCACAGTAACGCAACTACTGTCGCATCACAGTACTGAGGTACATAACTATGGAGGATGTATATAAGGACAGTAGAAGTACCAATACAACTCCTGTCACCTCCCAGTCAGTCGTGATCTACCATACCTGGCGCTCTCAACAAACACTCCAGCAACACAGCAGAGGCAATCAGTAGTGTACTCTAACATAGGGTATGGCCCCAAAATGAGTATAAATTGGATTAAAATTAAAAAATTAAAAAATTAAAAAACAGGGGTGATGTATCAGACTGGGTCTCACAAACTTAAGGGTAAGGTCATGACAACAATACTAAGATAAGGGGAAAAGAGTACAAAAAAGGAAAAGCAGCTTGGCAGTAATGATGTGAGTATCATAGTCATGAAATTGTCATCAGCAACTGATGCACCAATTCCTTCCAGCTCTTCTCAAACCTTTAGCATTGAGTTCAGGTGGGCTTTTACATCAGCATCTTCACCGCAGACCATTGACTGAAGTCTGCAGCACATATCGACCTTGGGAGCTGACTCTTTTTCATAGTGTCAGTGTGGATAGCAGTCCACATTTCAGTAGGGGACATTGACAATTGTAGCCAGCCAGGGGGATACCGTCATGAGCAGTATGTGTTGCACACCATACTGTTTCTGCTCATACTCATCAAGTTTTCTTCTAGTTCTTCATCAGTCACTCAGACTCCTGGAGTCTTCATCGGGATTCTGTTTACTTCTGGGTAAGCAACCAGTTTTCATGCAGAGCCATCACAATGTCTGATTAAACCTTTTGTGCCCATAGCTGTGCAGGCTTTCAACTTGTAGTCAGCCCAGTTCGCCCTGTCATTGTGGAGTCGAGGCATGCTTAAAGTGTTGGAGAAGGTGTTGGGCAGGGTGAGGTCGTTTTGTGCAGTGAATCTCATAATCTGTTAGAAACTAGGGTAACTTCGTTAGCTCAGTCGAATTTAAGACTGAGCTGTGGCACTGTCTGAGCCATTTCCAAATACGTCGCGTGATTATGTAAGCTGCCTGGGTGATTACCAACAGTGCAGGCTATCTCATCTTACACTGCCAGTCCCTCACATGATTGCACATCCGTCACCTCAACCTCAACCTCACCTGTCCAATATCGATATCCTTTTCCACTTCCCTCAACGGGACGACTTTCTCTGGCGACCGAAGGAGTCTTCCAGCCCCATGAACGGCGCTATTCTAGGCGTTCGTCCAAAGTCCACATCGTGATAGGCGACATATCACGTGAAGCCACCCCGAATTCGCCGCCCCCACCCCTCTTCACCACGCCGGCCGAATATAACGATGTGAAGCAGCAGGCGGGCCCCTCCTTGAGTTCGACAAGCCAGGTACCTACGGATTTACTGTGCGCGATTCGGAGGGAGTGAAGGCGTTACTCACGCGTTACTCACGGAGCGGGCCATGGTGATGCATCTGTATTTTTCATACCAGAGTGTGTTGAGGAGTCAGGAAGTCATGTGGGGCGAGTTGAAGGACCGCATAAGGAACAGGAAAAAGGAGTTGATCAAGTTCGGTTGGGACGATGACGGGGAATTACAGGAATTCCAAGGGCGAAAGCGGTTCGAGAGGCTGATGGAACGGTACAAATCGTCAGCGAAGCATTTATGCCTTACCCACTGGCTCCTGCCTCACTCGCGTTTGTTTAGGGATATCCTGACGCGCATGGCGTTATGATGCTCTCCTGTCGGCATGGGCTGGCCATTTCCCGCGCGTGAGCCCCTCTCTAAGGTCAATATGCCTCTGAATAGTCAGGAGACCGATCATAGGATACTGGGTAAGGCGCCTTCTCGGAATCATATAGGTGATGCCTTTGGCCGTACTTGTACCGGAAGCGTCGCGTGATTCTCGTCCGCCAATTCATTGGGAGCGGGAGTGATTCACTCTGGTAACTGTACCCGGATTGATACCTTTGTACCCAACTCGTTTCCATGCGACTTTGCTGCCTTGTTGCCTCGCTCTCTCTGGTCCTCGCTCCGATGTCGTTCACCGAACCACCAAGTTTCGAAGAAATTGCGTCGAAAATTCTACGTATCGGAGATGAAGAAACTGTCCAACTTGATCGCCCACCCCCGCTTCATTTGCAATCTTCGAAACCAATTTTGATCCAATTTCCCATTGGAGATGAGAAAGGCAAGCCTAAACAACCAGCTGCTCAAGAACCCGAGTATCCGGAAGGCGGCCTCCAGGCATGGTTGACCGTCCTTGGGGGGTGCTTCGCCTCGGAAAGCGGTCATCAGGACGTTGCGCTGATTGTTCTTCAGAGCGATACTCATATTTTGTTCTGTTGGAACTGTGCAGTCTTATGGTGTGTTTGAAGACTTCTATACGGTATATTCATTTATTTGTGTGCTACCTACTCTGACGTTTTAAATGTAGCGGGTTCATCTAAGAAATCACTCACCATCTCAAGTCAGCTGGATAGGCAGTGTCCAAGTATTTCTGCTCTTCTTCCTCGGGATCCCTGCCGGCAAGCTCTTCGATGCGGGCCACCTCAAAAGTTTACTCTCCATTGGAACTATTATCTACATTTTCTCGTGAGTTTCGTGTTTTGAATGCGCCTGTTCCTCTGCTGACGTCGTCTCGTAAGGTCGTTCGTGCTCTCGTTAGCTAGTCCCGGGAACTACTTCGTGCACTTAGTTTCCCAGGGCTTCGGAATGGGCATCGGAATGGGACTGTTGTTTTTGCCGGGAATTTCTATTCCAGCACAGTACTTCAAGGTCAAGAGAGCTGTCGCTATGGGCGTCGTTGTGGCTGGCAGCTCTGTGGCTGCCGTGGTTAAACCAATCATCCTCAACAGTCTTATTCACAAGGCGACGGGCTTTCCCTGGGCCGTTAGGTTTGTGATGAAATCTGAGGGATCTCATCGAGTCGGGTGATGATGAGGCTGTGTTTTCACATCCTACAGAGTGGTAGCAATCATGGAGCTCGCGTTGCTTATTTTGGCCAATCAATTGGTTAAGACACGACTCCCCCCTGGATCGAAAACGACAAGCACCCCGTTCAAATTAATCTCGACAGACTCCGCGTTCGTCTTGTATCTACTAGGGTACCATATTTATCTATGTCACATTTGGAACCCCCTCGCTCATTTTGGTCTCCTCAGATCAACACTTGCATTCTGGGGTCTGTACATCCCATACTTCTATGTTCAGCTCTTTTCCACACTCCACCAAGTGCCATTCCACACGGCGATTTATGCTGTGTGTTGCCTATTCTTTCTGATACTTCTTTGGCTTGAAGAGCAACCCTTTGCAAGGTATCAATTATGAATGGGGCTTCCATATTCGGGCGGACTCTGCCGAACTTCGCCGCTCAGCGGTGGGGGAACCACAATGGTTCGCACTTTTGCTCTTTAGCCAACAACTGATTGCTCGATTTCGTAGTGCTGATCCCATGCATGTTCTTGTCCGGGGCATCAGCATGGGGCATGCTCGGCTCCACGCATGTGACAGGAATGATTGTTTTTACCATATTTTACGGTTTTTTCTCGGGAGGGCGTGAGTGCACATGCTTTCGCACGCGCAGCACTGATATCTGACGGCTCACCAAAAGTGATTACGATGTCTGTGTCGACATGTGCATCGTATGCCACTCACCCAAGCGAGATAGGGTATGTGGACAAGTAGCACTTCCTCTTATGCATGTTTGATTAGAGCTGTGTTACAGGTTGCGTTCTGGAATGCAATCAACTGCATGGTCATTTGCAGTGCTTACAGGTAGCCCCATCGCAGGTGCCCTGCTATCACCCCCGCAATTTATTTGGTGGCGCCCGCTTCTCTTTTCCTCTGTAAGCCTTGATGTTGTGCTGTTAGAATCTGGCCAGTCAGTCCGATTCACTTAGACTGCAATGTGGTTCGGGACAGCGTGCGTCATTCTTGCGAGGAGCCTGCGGCGGAGGGGTAAGGAGACGAGTCTCATTTGATTGGCCTTTTGGTTCTGCACCAATGGCAACAAAGTGTTCAGGTACATCTGTGGCTACCAATATTATTGTTACGTGGTATGCACCTTGTAAACTTGGGTGATTCATATATCGGGCTTAATTTGAATCACTTGTCAACTGAGCATTTTAGCAATCTATTGATTAGAGTGTGTTCGGAAGCACTTTGTCTTGCCACAAAATCTCTATCTTGCACTTGCGAAACTGAGATAGACTTTGAGAATGAGATTCAACTTGCCCCTGCTGAATGCTACAGTCATGTGACTGGCCTCAGAGTGACAGGATGCCCTCCATGACCTTTGATTGACACTTGCAAGAACCTGAGGTCAACAAGAAAGGAGATCTCATGTACCTGGACTTGCAGAACCTCCCACTCTGCCTCCCCTCTCAGAAACTCAGGCCAAAATCTGTGGGACCCCTCCCCATTGACAAAAAGATTGGGACTTCTGCATGCTATCTTGTCCTCCCCTCAAGCTGGCAGATCCACCTGGTCTTTATTAATAATGACACCTTACTCAAACCCTTTCACAGAGACCCCACCACTATTTGCCCACTGCCCAAACTTGTTGAGGGAGGGGAATGGTACAATGTCAACAAGGTCCTGGCCAAAATGGAAGGTCCAATACCTTGGTAAGCTGGGTAGGCCATCCCCCCAAAGAGAACACCTGGGAGCCTTTGGAGAACCTCACAAGAGTGAAAGAGGCCATCACCAAGTTTATTTCAGACTTTGGAAGGGCATATGTCATGGTTGAGTCATGTGACTGCACCAAAGTCATGAACATGTGATCCACTAATCATGTGACAGGTTCCAACAGGCACATCAATGTGGGATGCCATCACCATGTCATCATCTGTCAAGGGTCAGTCCAGAAGCACTTGCCACAGGGGCAGAAGACATACTTTCTCTATCTGAATTGTAGCACCCATTGGCAAGTGGTTATGAATCTCATTCCAGGTAAGATATGTGCTGTGATGGAATGAAAATGAATGACTAATGCAGCATCAGGTGAACTAGATCTTTCCTCAGATATGCCTCAATCGAAACCAACCACATCACATGACCTAAAGCGTGATAAAGCGTGACAAAATCACTAAAAATTTAATGGATGAGTCAGATTTTATTTTTCTGCAAATTGGCTTGCAAGGAAAATTCGTGATTCAGATTCTGCTCATATCCTTGCAGACAAAATTTCTGATTGTGTCCATTTGGAGATGCCATTAATATTTTAGTCATACATCTTGCCCATTTTGGTGATGAAGACACATTTTACATAGCGGCATGAAAGGTACCAGGGACATCACAGGCTCCCAGAAACAATTCTTGTTGAACTCAAGAAGGCAAAGATTCATTAATATATTGAATTCATTGAGGTAGATGAGCTAAAGTGCTTGAGCAATGGTTTGTGCAGTACCATTGTCACAGAATGTCACAGAATGTCATGGCATGTCACACATCATGTGATGTAGTTGGTTTCAATTGAGGTGTATCTTATAAAGAAGCAAGATCATTTATTTACCTTTGTTGAAAAAATTCATGATGGTACTATTAAGAGAGTAACAAGGTCCTCAAGACTAGAGGAAAACATAGCAGACCATGTTGTGCAAAAGCTGTTGCTGAAGGAGAACATTCTTGACTTAATGGTGGATAAAGTGTTGTAGAGGCCATTTCAAAACAGGGACTAGATGTTAAGCACAAATCTCCACCAATGTGATATCCTTGAGGCAAGGTCAAATGTTCCATTCAGCAGAGTACACCCTCCAGTAATGCCAATGCAGATCCAAGTGGCAATGCCTACCTATACAAGGGAGACCAGTACTCAGCATAATATTGACCTGTGAATTCTGTTCATTCATTGTAATCTATTCAGTGACAAGAGTGTTTCAATCCCATCTAGGGAGAGGAGGAACAGGACATTTCAAGGGGTTCAGGAAGCAACCCCAGCATCACTACAGCTAACACAAGCAGCACCACTCATGTCAAACAGCAAGGGTTTACAAATAAGCCAGCTCAAGTGGAGTTTGGAAGATGCATCATTTGGTGCATGTCATGGGGAACAGAAGAGACAAAACTTGGATTAAGATAATCCTATTTTTGTTGCCTAACATGTTGGAAATGCACCAATGAGTGTATCAGACTGGGTCTCACACAACTTAAATGTAAGGTCATGATGACAATACTAACATAAGGGGAAAAGAGTACAAAATAGGAAAATTGAAAGTACTTATAGTAAGAGCTTTGGGACTTCCCAGAGTTCCCACACTCAGACCTCTTGCATCACATGAAGCACCAAAGGCCAGGTCATGTGACATGGGTATTAGGTAAGCCAGCTCCCATCTGGGTCATGTGACTCATCTGCAACCTTCTCACAACCTTCTACCACTACTTTCTGGTGGCTTACATAAGTGATCCTAACATCACCCCTCTCTCAAGGCTGGGCATCTTGACCTGCCAACTTTGCTTTGTTGGGGTGTTGCTGGAAGAAGTCCTGGAGCAACAGTGTTACATTGGTGAGGTTCTGGCAAGGTTCCCAAGTGTTCTCCTCCACTGGGTATCCCAACCACTTCACCAAATACTTCACCCCACATCCAACCTTCTTGATGTCAAGAATTGCCTTGACATCATACTCCAGGTGGTTGTCATCAATTGTGGGAGGCAGGGGTGGAGGTAAGTTCTGAGAAGGGAAAGAGGGGGCAACATATGGGGTGAGCAGCACCTCATTGAAAACCTGGTGAATGCGCCATGCTCAGGGGAGTTTGAGCTGGTATGCTGCTGGTCCAACCTTCTCTTCAATGATGAAGGGTCCTGCCTGCTTGTTGTCAAGCTTCTTGGAGGGTCAATCCATGTTTAAGTTTCAGGTGTCCAGCCAGACTAAGTTCCCCTTTGAGTATTCATGACTTGGGCACTTCCCCTTATTGTAGCTGGCCTTCATCACATCTGCCACCTTCCCCATTGCCTCCCTGGCTGCTCTTTCGGATTCCATGAGCTTGGCCATCCATTTGTCTGCTGCAGGGTTCACCTTGGAGGGTGGCTGGATTCCACCATTCCATGGGTGCTGGCTGTACTCCAGGTAGAAAGGTGTGAATCCAGTGGCAGAGTGCTCACAGTTATTGAACACAAACTCTGCCATAGACAGCCACTCTGCCCAGTCATCCTGCAGATGGTCAACATAGGCCCAGAGATATACCTTGACCTCCTGGTTGACCTGTTCTGTCTGTCCATCCATCTGTGGGTGGAAGGCTGTGCTTGGGTTTGCCTTAACCCCAATCATCCCATAGAACTCCCTCATGAATTTGGACACAAATTGGGTCCCCCAGTCACTCATGACTTTCTGTGGGGCTCCATGGTCGCAGAAGACCTGGTCTTGAAGGATCTGAGCAGCACCAAGTCCTGTAAGGTCAAGGCCAATTGCCTCAATGATGGTCCATTTTGTGAACTTGTCAATGATGACAAGGATTGCAATGTGAGAGGGGGAAAGGTCTGACAATGTCCCAAGAGATTACTGCCCAGGGCCCTTGAGGGACAGGGTGTGGATGGAGTGGAGCAGCATGCCTGGTATGGTTGGGCTTCACCCATTGGCACATCTCACACCCACCAGCATACCAATCAGAATCCTTCACCATGCTCACCCACCAGTAGGACCTCAGCAATGCAGCTCTCAGCTTCCATGGACTGGGGTGTCCTGCAATAGGGAGGTCATGCTCAAAGGTGAGCACTGCCTCACATGCCTCTGGGGGCACCCATGTGATTTCAGCCCTCTGCCAGATTCCCATCTGATCTCTTGTCCACTCATCATCAAGCCCCTCTGGCTTCTGTACATGTACCATGCTATTTTTCTGGAGTAGCATCTCCATCTCCAATGTGAATGATGTCTGGGTCTCAGCCTCTGGGAAGACCTGCACTGGTGCATCTTCCTCCACCATCTCTCCATAGTCTGGCCTTCACAAGAGTGCATCAGCCTTTGTGTTAGACTTTCCTGTGTGATACTTTATCTCAAAGTCAAAGCACTGGAGCTCTCTGACCCAATGGACCTGCCTTGGCTTCAACTTCTGAGGCTTCCGGAAGTACTGAAGGTTTGCATGGTCCATCCAGATCTTGATTGTCTCACCTGCTCCAATGAGGTATGCCTGCCACTCACAAAGTGCCCAAATCACAGCCAAGAACTCCTTGTTGTACACATTGTAGTTCTTCTCAGCTGCAGTGAGGGCCTTGGAGATATAATCCACAACTCTCCAGGTCCCATCCATCTGCTGCTGCAAAAGCACTCCACCAGTCACCAAGTTACTCACATCCATCTCCACCTTCCATCTCCCTTCATCCTGTGGCAGAGCCAAGACTGGGGCCAATATGAGTGCCAAGCAAAGATCTTGAAAAGCTGCTTCCTCCTCTTCCTCCCATTTCCATGGAACCTTCCCAGTCAGCCAGAATAGTGGTTTAGCTTGGGCAGAGAGGTTTGGAATGTGCCAATGGAGGTAGTTTAACATCCCATTAAACCTCTGGACCTCCTTCACATTCCTTGGTTGTGGCCAGTTATGGATCACTGCACCCTTAGCAGGACCATGTTCCAGACAGTTGTGGGAGATCTTCATCCAAGGAAGATGATCTTGTTCTTCTCAAACTCACACTTGCTGAGTCTGAGACACAGTCCATTCTTTCTGAACTTCCACAAGACCTGATCCATCCAGTACTGGTGTGTTGCCAAATCCTCTGCAAACACAATGATGTCATCCATATAAGCTTGGACATGTCCTCCCACAACCTCCTCCCTCAGCACATGATTCATGAAACATTGGAAAGTGGCAGTCACATTCTGCAGTCCAAACCACATGACAGCTGGTTCAAAGAGTCCATGAGGTGTCAAGAAGGCACAGCAGTGCTGGTGCTTGGGCCAGACCTGCATGGATGGGAAGCCTCCCTTTGCATTGATCTTAGAGTAAATCAAAGCTCCCTTAAGCACATCCACCATGTCTCGGATGCAGGGGAGGGGGTACTTGTCCTTGATCAGGTGTGCATTCAGCCTTGAGTAGTCAATAATCAGCTGCAGCTTGTTCTTCTCATGTTTGAAGAAGAAGGGGCTAGCATACAGGGATTTCGAGGGCCAGATACATCCAGAAGCTAGCTGCTCATCCACCCAATGGTTCATCTCCACCATCTCCTCTTGTGTCAGTGAGTATAGCTTAGAGGAAAGATGCCCAGGGTCCTTTTTGAACTCAATTTTAATGTCAAAGTCTGGGCAGGAGTGGGGGAGCTCATCCCATTTAGCTTCACTAAAGACTGAGGGGTAGTGGCTGGGCCAATCAGGGGTAGGGCCATGTTTTGGAATACAGGTGTCCAGAATACTTGTGGATGTGAGGGTACTCATTTTCAGCAGTGCAGGGGCTTGCAGGGATGGAGAACACTCTGGGGGGCAGTGGGTAAGGCTCAGCTCTGCCTTCTTCCAGTCAATATCTGGATGGCTAGCTCTTGTGGCACACATTTCCCCACTTCCAGCTGCACCATGGTTAGGTGCTCTGCCAGTCTCACTTCCTCCTTCACCTCAGCCCCAATTCAGGTATGTCTCTGCTGCAAGATAGTATACTTGGGTATACTTGCTGTGGGCACAGGGATGGAATGGGGGCTGGGACAACTTTTCTCCCCAGCAGGAGCCCTTCTTCTCTCTCTCTTGTATGGCTCCAGTTGGGCTTGGAGCAGTGCAATCTCCTTCTTATACTCTTCTGCCATTTGGGGGGCACTTGACACTGCACAGGTTTGAGCCCTTGGGACCTGCAGATGCATATTGGGCAGGGGGCAGAATCAGACAGCATGGCCAGTCTGGTGGCATTGGAAACAACATCTCTCAGCAGCAGGGGCCCATCCTCAGCCCATGGCCACATCCAGAGTATGCTGCAGAGGGGTCGGGAAAGGTCACAAAAAGGTCACAGAAGGTTGCAGTAGGGTTGCAGCAGGTTGTGGGTATTGTTCTGTGACTATTGCATCAAGTTGCCTTTGCTGGGCATCAAGTCTTTCTGCCAGCACTTTCCATTCTCCATATGTCTCTGGCATTGGGGAGACACCATAGATCTTCCCCACCAACCTCCTACTCAGGTTCAACTCCAGCCAATGGACTAGGATTCCTGAGTCCTTCTCTTCACACATCTCTGCCTGTCAGAACAGTGTCTCAAACTTCACAAAGAACTCCAGCACTGTCATGGCACCCTGTTTCAACCCTGCAATATCTGCAAGGGCAGTCACACAGTCATTCAGGTCATCAAATGCCCACTTCATTTTCTCCACAAACTCTGTCCAGGTTCTGGCCTCACCATTACCCAGGATCTCTTCTGCCTTCATATTTGCCCATTCTGCAGCAAATCCTTCTCCAGTAATTTTTCTCAAAGTAACAGAATGGCCAAGGTTACATCATAAATCACTTTCCCAGATTCATTAGACTCATCAAGACAGCTTTCTAATCATGACTTAAGACAGAACAGGTGGGTACATAAATCCCATGGGAAAGCTGGTACCTGGCACAGGTTCAAACTCATGACTTGAGTGAACTGGCCTCAATGCACTCATGTGGAACATTCAACCCACTGGACTACTTGATCTAAAGTGCTAAATAGACATAGCAAATATCACACAACAACCTGGTGTGAACCTATCATTCTTGCTCGTGCTTGTGCACTGTCGGACTCACTGTGTCCATTGTCAATCCGATCAACAGGGACATACTATACAATCTCCATCTTGGATAGTTGCGACGGCCTTTTTCATGTCGTGGGTCTTTGTGCAGTCACATCTCTCACTGTGCTCCAGAGACATGCTTACTTATGTAATTACATGTGAGGGTGTCGTTGGGTAGAGTCAACTGAATCTCGCTGACATATCAAAAATTTCGAACGGGAATCAGTCTGTTACAAAGCCAATGGAAGGTAGTGGATCAAGAGCACAGAGCATAATATAGGGACAATACCTTAAAAGTCGGCCCGCCACGGCTTTACAGAGGCATCACCGATCGACGGACATTTGAGAGAGATAGTCGGAAAGCTGTAAGGAAAATGGACGAGATGAGCTGAATACAAGTGGAAGGATGTGCGACAGAAAACGACCTTGAGAGCACCAGCGCGAATACTATCTCCAACGTTTTGCACGTCAGGGTTGCTCAAGACTTTTGTCACAACTTCCCTTGCAGCCACTTCCAGACCTGCCAGAGTGCCGTCCCCCAGGAGACCTTCTGATCCGCCGGACATTGCACTATTCATATCTTCGTCTTCGTCGCGGCCGAAATATGCATTGGACGAGATAGCAGTAGCGCCTTGGAATGCCTGCAACCGCGTCCGGGCTTCAGTGTCGGCAGCAGGGTCATATGCATTTCGACCAAAGTACATATCCGAAGATATGGCCTTCTGATTTCCGAAACGTTCACGGGCTGTTGTTGGTGAGTCGTCATTCGGTGCTCCAGAATTACTAGTAGATCTTTAAGTTCATTGTGTATGGGGAAGGATTGTAGATCTTACCTTGATCGAGAAGTGGTTGTTGTAGCAGCGGCTCCCGCACCCGGCATAGACCCAAAGCCGAACCTCTTGGAGCCCATGCCTAACCTCTCCAACTGCGCTGGGTTTACGTTGGGTTGTACCTCTGCAAATGCATGTGGCGTAGTCTCAGTTGCACTTGGGTTCTTGTTCGATCTACCCTCGAGCGCTTTTTGCAAGTTATCGGCCTCCTTGGCTCGTTCTTCTTGTTCTTCCTTAATTCGGTCGTATCCTAATTGCTTTACTCGCTCCGCTTCTTCGACAGCTTTCCTTTCGGCTTCCGCGAAATCAACTGCCTTCTTGACCCCTCCCAATCCACCCAATTTTCCTTTCTTGGAACTTGTAGCACCCGACGTTGCCCCAGTCGAGGAGGTAAGTCTAGATACACCGCCAAGTCTCCGCCCACTGCTGATGCTACCCGCAGTGTTAGAAGTCGCACGCAGCGTGGAGGAGGTCACCGTTCGTGGGGCCGCAGGTGCTGAAACTGCAGATGCCGAGGTTGCCAACGTGCCATTAACAGGCGTACCGGAGCGTGAGATGGCAGGAGTGACTGGCTTCGATGAGTGGGCAGAGCCCGAACGCGAATTCGCTGGTTTATCCCAAGATGTGAAGAAATCCTCATCTGTAGATTTGGCTTCAGGCGGGGTTGGGGGTTCCATGCCTTCGACTGTCACACGATCCGGATATCTGATCGGCAGACGGATAAGTGGATAAATGGATAGGAACAAACATAAGAATAACCCCGTACTTCGACGCATCTTCCTTTACATGTTTCGCCAGTTCTGCCTTGTATAGTTCGGCAACAGGGCTGGCGTATTTCGCTTTGGTGTCCGCATTGCTTAACAACGATGCCCCTCCGTGACGGTGAAAGAATTCAGCCGCTAATGCATTCCCTCCAACTTTCATAGTTCGCAACTGATTGAGCTGCCAGCTGTCGAGATTCGTCGACCTGGTGAACGTCATGTTTTCAGCATCGTCGTTTGTCATTACACGATAGTAGTGATGCTGACCGCACGAAGCTTATGTGAACACCCATGTTCCTGTGAATGCTCGAGCAGTCGAGGCAGATATAAACGCCAAAAGTGACGCTTGACCAGCTCGGGTTGCGCGCAGAACAATCGAAGCAGAGCTTGAATTTTGTCAAGAGAAGATTGCCAGTAGAATGGAGTTGGTTTTACCTTGTTTGCTTTCTGCTCCTTCAGAATACTAAAAACTCGCTCCGTCTCGGCCTTTGATGGGTCAGCCATTCTTGACGGATATCAGTTGCAAGAAGCGGACTGTCCCAGTGCAGAAGAAGCACCAGCGAATGGGTGATCCATCACGTGGACGCTTTGCTCAGACAATTTGAAGCTTGAAGGGTCTTGACAGCATTTCTTTCTCTGACGCACCATGACCTACGCATAAACCGAGTGTAGCTACATTCCTTCTGGTGTCTTGACAGTCGCATTTAACTGGTGGCTCTGCGACTTGTCATGGCTCAACAATGTGAGATCTACGGGTTGTTTAACAAAAACACGCCCATCACGATGGATGTTCCGGGGATCCTCTGAACCGCTGCATTTTGGGTCAGCAACAGAAGCGGCAATAACGGTCATAGACCATTCATTGGCTTACTTGATGCTCACGCTGCTCTCATCGGCAACGATCGCGTTATTTTATCCGGCACTCCCTTTCTCGCGTACACGGCTGTTGTGGAACTAGGCCCAGAACCGTGTCTAATATCCCGAATTGGCGCTACAATTGCGGCTAGCATGGTCCCCCTCGTTTTGAAGGTATTCTGCAAAGGTTTCAACATCATCTTGACCTTTTTTGCGCACACCAAAGGTTTGGAAACAGATGGCTATCTCTATCCCAGCAAGACCAGACCCGTTGTAAGCAACAAGCGCGTTGTCTCCCTATCTATCCCAACATACCTTCCATTAATGTCAGAAGGGACTTGAGGCAATGGATGGCGCCAGTATAGAATCTTCGAATGAGGTCTCACGTCACAATGTAGCCTCTCCCAAATATGAACGTTGGCTCGATCAGGATGATGAATCTAATGCAATTGCGAATTTTGCGCTGTTCCGCCGTGCGCTGGGTCATCAAGCTAGACCAGCATCTTTGTGGAGTGGCTCATGGTTGCGAGCAATCGTTGCTTATGTCTGATTTTGTGTCTCGTCAGTGTGCTAGGCGACCATCCTCGCGGGTACGAACTTCGGTTCATGATCCTCTTCATCAAGATCATGCACGACGCGGTGCCATTTTGCTCACCGTCGCGGTCACATCGGCGCTGTCAACTTCACGTTTTGGCCAGCGAGGAAGGACTGCTCTGTGATTCTGTCTTGGCCTTGAAGGGTATCCAGATTAGTCCGCGGTGGAGCCCGCCCTCCAAAATCGTTGTGGAACAGGCTTAGGAATGTGGAAGGTAGTGTAGGGAAGATATTCTCATCATACTCGTCGAATTTCACTTTTTAGAAAGCGGAGTCAACGTCTCATTCTAATTTTTGTAGCTGATCCAACCGGCTCAGTACGACATCTTTACTTGTTTCCTCTATCTCTCCGGCGAGAAATATCTCATCGAGAATTGCGTATACCTACGCCAGACGGCGGAAGAAATATCATCGACGAAGTCTGTCGGAAAAGGAGAAGATGCACCTTGTAGAAGTTGAATACGAGGTCAAGTTCACAGACGTTATCGAAGAAAGAGTCTGGTCACATCCAAGCGATAAGTTTTGAATCCATTAATGGTAGTTTAGGCAATACTTTCCTAGAACTTCGACGAAGAGATGGATTGCTTCCAGATACGCAAGTTCATTATCGTTCGCATCCACGCATAGGCAGAAGAAAAGGCCAGCATAGCGTCGGTAAACGATCTTGTAATTGCGAAATTCCACAAAATTTGACTGGTATTTCTGGTCTCGAGGCGCAACGACTCGATGCACTTCTCCGCGAAGTCGAACCTTCTCGTCGTCGTCGTACGGGACATACCATTTTGAGAGACGAGTTTTGCCCTGACGGTTCTACTTTATTCGTTAAAAAGACGCACACTCTGGACGGTCGGACGCTGTTGACCTGAACGAGAATGAAGCGTATCATTTTTGACTGCGGTGGAACGAATGTCTGAGTGGTTTTAGCGAGCGCGGCCTTCAAAAACGCGTAATCGAGCAAGTATATATTCCTCTTGACTAAAGCAGAGCAGAATAAAATTGTATCACAGAAGTACAACAAGCAACATGGCCTCGGTTCCGTCTGACAAATGTTTACGACAACCAAGTCATCTCATCGGAAGAATTTGTTGGTGACAAGAGACAAAAACTCGAGCAACTAAAGTGATGGGAAGTACGGAAACATGGACAAGTGCTGATAACAACCATACGGTAATCGGCACGTACGGAAGAAACTACGCTTCGTCCCGACTTACAAAATGGTGCATTTCGTACCGGTTTTCTTGTGTGAACCCCGGGCGAGCAAAGCTGCACGAGTAGCACATTGGAATACTTCACGGACACCTTCCCCAGTCTTGGCAGAACACTCCAAGTAGTGTTTTGCGCCAATCTTCTGTGCGACTGCCATTCCCTAGGCAAGGAAAGTAAGTCACTTGTGTGTGGAGATGGACAACTAGTCACCTCTTCGGGTGTTACAGGCCGTTGACTCGTCTTCCGGAGTTCTTCGATGACACGTGGATCTCGTCTGAGGTCCTTCTTGCATCCGACAAGGATTATAGGTAAGTTAGCGCAGAAATGCATAACCTCGGAGATCCACTGTGATGTTTGGTCAGCGAAGAAATGATAGAAATGGTGATCCGGCCCACTTTCTCCTGTACGTTGTCCAACGAATCTGGAGAGTCCACAGCAAAACATATGAGGATGACGTGCGAGTCGGGGTAACTGAGTGGTCGAAGACGATCATAATCTTCCTGGCCTGCCGTATCCCACAAGGCCAGTTCAACGTGTTTGCCGTCTACCTCCACATCCGCCACATAGTTCTCAAAAACAGTTGGCACATAGACCTGGGTTGGGGCAACATGGTTATGACACAGTCATTATCAGAAAGCAAGACAGGTGATCACCTCGGGGAACGTTCCTTTTGAGAACACAATCAAGAGGCATGTCTAACATTAGAGCAAGTCAGTCTTCGAGGCGTGATTTCAAGGACGTGATGCAGCGCACCTTTCCGCAAGCACCATCGCCCACAATAACTAGCTTTCTACGAATTTCGGCCATGCTTTAGAGGAAGATGAAGGATAACGATGGTGAAAAGGCTTAAAAGGCGTCGTTGCGGTTGGCGGTGCTTAGGTGGTTCGAGGCGGTCTTTGAAGCGGTCTTTGAACCCTGACGAGGCTGTCCTTGGCCTGTGCGTGTGAACTATTGTTGTGACGTTATGCCCCGTGACCAAAAGCGTGACGAGACCTTTTTTTGAATCAGCATTGATATACTGCAACATGTGTGGCTAGGACAAAGATGTGGGGTACATGGATTTTAGTGATGCGGGTGTGCGGGGTGAAGATGTAAGTAGTGTACATATGGTAGGTATGATTGCTGTGATTTAGTGTGGGTTGGGGGTTCCGGCGAGGATGGAGTAGTATCTCAGAGATTGAGGCTGAGTAACTCTGAGGGAGTAGGCTCTGAAAGTTTTCATGACAAAACCTGAGTGCATTTTACAAAGTGGTTTTCAAACTTCATACTTAGCTTGAGTGACAAAAAATGTACCAAAAGCCCCTCTAATCTCCTGTGCATGTGAGTTTTATGCCTAATCACAGAGCTGAGTTGTGACTGCAGTGCCTGAATTGAATCTTGTGGGTGTCAATTGGACACTCATAGGAGTCCACATGTCATTATTCTACCATGTGAACTCCAGGTTGATACTTTATCCTATCACAGACTAATAATATGCATTACTCTACTGTGTGAACTCCAGCTTCATCTTGGTGCACCTGTGCTGCTGTGAGATTATGAGACCCAGTAACAGACAATTGGATTTAGCTGCTATGGACACCTTCAGATTCCCCAAACTGAATGGTCAAAATTACACTAACTGGTCAGTACAAATGAAGTCCATACTGCAGGCAAAATGTTTGTGGTTAATCATAATGGACATCAAGACATGCCCAGCCATACCAGCTGATCTCCCACTGGAATCTGCACTCTGCACCAAGCAATGATGATCACACAAAGCTCTGTGAGTACCTTGACTGGGTGACTCACAACAGTGCTGTGCAGGGTTTGATGCACATTGCAACTGACAAGACACAATGGCCACATGTTATGAGGAAATGTCAAAGGAAATGTGGGATGTGTGGAAGTGTTAGGATTGCTTACATAAGCCATCCCAAAGAGGAGTTGTGGAGAAACTGGGGAGGGTTGTCGGAAGGTCACATGACCTGTGGCTGGGGTGAGATTACATAATCATAAGATCACATGACCTGAGGCCTGGGCACATCACGTGATCCAAGGGTCTGAGCATGGGAATGCTGGCAAGTGCCGAAGTGTTCACTATAAGTACTTTGCTTTTCCTTTTTTGTACTCTTTTCCCCTTATCTTAGTATTGTTGTCATGGCCTTACCTTTAAGTTGTGTGAGACCCAGTCTGATATAATACTAAGATCCGCCTGTCCACCCTAGCCCTGTGTCCTAACCTGGCTAGCCTGGACCCTTAATTTCAAACTGTGACACATTGTCACAGCTCAGCCCCTATCATCCTCTTCTCCTTTTCCCTTGCCTGTGGTGTAACAGAACCACACGAAATTTTTACTGTGTGTAGATACGTGTGACCTGACCTGGAGGACAACCTCTGTGACCCTCTCCAAGTGATACTGAGTGCCCAAGGCCTGGAACCTTATTTTTTACAGCGCCATAAAAAGGATGCTGGACCTAGCTGTTGCCCCCTTCAATGGTGTCGCGGTCGATCCTAAATTCGGAGCTCAAAGGTCGCGGTGAGGTCATGACAAGGTCGCGAAGGTCACGTGGATAGCTGACATAAAGGCTCAACGAAGAGGTAGAAAGAGGTGATTTCTGAAGAATATCAAAGTCTAAGGAATACATGCTGAGTGTTTACTCGTATATATACTGGAGTCCGAGACCATAGGAACGATATTAGTACAAGGTAGTAAGGGAAGACTTACAACGGAAGCGACAGTAGGGAGGAAATGAAAGTATCTGGGCAACAATCACGAAGTCGTCATGGTCCCAAGAAGGGAAGCGTCAGTCGGCGGGGGAACGGGATAGCGGTATAAGGGCGCCAGGGGAACAAGAAGTTGTCGTGGGAAGGAGATGGGGATGCCAAGGGGACGGGATAGCGGTAAAGGCGGGGTGTCATGAAAGCGTTGTCCGTACTACCAGGCCAGCAAATTTCAATCCTTTAACTTAAGGAACACCATGCAATCAGGCGAACAAGGGGCTAAACCCCAACTATATATTTTATCGCAAGATAAGTACAATACTTATCTACACGAAAGAAAGCCAAGACCCCTCTTCATCAAGGGAGGAGCCTGAGGTGCCATACTCAGACCCCCAAGACTCCTCTTCCCACGACTCATCTGAAGAGTCTGAGAAGTCAGACTCACCCACGAACCCGAGAGCTACCCTCAAGGGATGGGAGGCGAACTGACCATCCCAGATTCCCGCCTCCAGGGCAGCCTCTCGCAGATCTCGCACAGCGCCGAGAGAACCTCCGTCATCCAGAGTAGGAGACGGGAGGGGGGAATAGGTGGGGGGGAGGTCAACGGTAGGAAGGGAGGGCGACGGAGGAGGCGCCACCAACGGGGTGTCCAGAGGTTGGGAATCTGGACCTGGGGACGGTAAGCTGGATGTACAGGACCAGAACCAATCTCAGCCCAATTCTGCCCACCTTGGTACCAAGTACCTTGGTCACCCCAAGGGGTGGTGGCCCAGACAGTCGGCGAGGGAGGATGGGGAGGAGCCCGGTCCCAATCTATAAAGAATCAGACTTACTGGAGACAGAGAGAAGCAGCTCGGCTAACTCACCATGAGGGTCCTCGAGAAGGTCACAAATACGTCGGTAAGGACCTTGGGTCAAGGAGCAGTCCTTGACAAGGTGGGAGGGATCCCCACAGGCGAAGCATCGGTCGAGGACCCAATAGAGGTCCGCGTTGGCAGGGACGAGTTGAACCCACCAGTGGAAGGTGTCGCAGGAGAACTTGATCCCAGTGCGGGGAGCGAAGAGGGAAGAGCTGTGGAAGAACTCGACGAGGTGGTGACCTTGGAGACACATAGCAGGCAGACTCTGAAGAGATGGCGAAAGGAGGAAGACTGTCCTTTTATCCAATAACCGCCACAGGCTGATCTTGACCTCGATTGGGCAAACCCCTATCTACCAGACACGATCACCCCTGAGAAGATCTCTGATCAGAGATCAGTTTCACTTGATCACTGCATCACACCGATCAATCAAGTAATCATGACTCAGAATAACTCGATCACAGATCATCTGATCCTCCGATCATATCCCCAACAAGATCAGTTGCAGCCGACGCGATATAATGCATCGAAGCGGGGACCCTATCTGATTGCGGATGACATCATCATCACAAGGATCCCAACAAAGATCGACACTGCTCAGACTCATCATTCCAGTGCAAGCGCGCAGCTTTCCTGATCATCTATCAGATTCCGATATTTAATCACAGTGGTCCCTGTTAATTTAGTATACTAAATATCAGTTAATGTACCAAAATGCTTTGAACTCAAGCCAGCTACAGCTGATCCTACTAATGTCAGCAAATGCTGTAAAGGTAGTATACTTACATCCAGCTACTGCTGACTATACTAGTATACTTACATCCAGCTACTGCTGACTATACTAGTATACTTACATCCAGCTACTGCTGACTATACTAGTATATTTACATCCAGCTACTGTTGACTATACTAGTATATTTACATCCAGCTACTGTTGACTATACTAGTATACTTACATCCAGCTACTGTTGACTATACTAGTATACTTACATCCAGCTACTGCTGACTATACTAGTATAGCATGACATCACACTTAATTAACTTGAGCTGTGAACTTAGTGCAGTAGTTGCTATCAAATAGTTAACTAGACATAATAGCTGTGTATTTATTGACATGAAATAAATAAGCCCAAATACAGACAAATATTTATCAAATGCCTCTATATTGAAATTCAGCTTATATAAACATCAAAATATGGCCTCAAATTAAAACATTATATAAAATTGAATGAACTTCCTGAAGCTGTGGCAGTACATTGCCATGTTTATATTATCATAATTACAAGTGCTGTGCTCAAATTAATGATTCAATTCACAAGTACTACAACTGAGTTAATTAAACCTGCTTGTAACTACTGCACTCACAGATAGTAGACTCAAGTTGTGCATAGTGTGCAGAAATTACTGTGTAAAAGTGCACTATGGACCAAGTTAACTGGCAATATTTTATGACTGCTATTACTGTTGAATAGTATACTACATCAATCAGCAGTTGCTGGATCAAGTTAACTGGAATATTTTTACCACTGCTTTTGCTGTAGAATAGTATACTATACTAACCAGCAGCTACTGGACCAAGTTAACTGGTGTTATTTTATGACTGCTATTACTGTTGAATAGTATACTACAACAATCAGCAGCTGCTGGATCAAGTTAACTGGAAATACCCTGTAGCTGTTATTACTGTAGATTAGTATACTATGTTCACCAGCAGCTGCTGGATTAAGTTGACTTCTACTGTACTGTAATAGTATAGTCAGCATTAGCTGGACATAAGTATACTGCCTTCACAGCATTTGCTGACATTAGTAGGATCAGCTGTAGCTGGCTTGAGTTCAAAGCATTTTGGTACATTAACTGATATTTAGTATACTAAACTAGCTGGGACTATTGTTAATCAATGACTCATACATCATGCATAGCCCATAGCTAGACCTGGGACCAGCCCACATGTACCCTAGCTTCGATCTTTTCGTCTATACACTTACTTGAGAGACCTCAACTAAGTCTGACAGCAAACGTCGCTGCTGAGAACTTCGCACTGGAAGGATTTGTCTTCCCACCTTTAAGGTCGCAAGTCATCCCTCCTGAGAGTTTCACCAGCCACCCATCGATTGAGCAGAACCTCTATCGGTTCGAGTATTACCAAAGGTATACGAGGACTTGGATAAAGGACCGACTACTCCGAGCCAATCCCCAGACTTATTACCAGACACTCCGATTGCTGCAGGAGTATTCCTTGCATATCGAGAGACAAGTCCACCAGGACTATCGACTAGCATTAGAAACTGAACAGACCCTTCGCTCTACCCTTGCACACCAAAGGGGTTTTGCTGTCACAAGCCCGACACAAGATCGAAGCTCTTCAGTAAGCCTAGAGCGAGAGAGAGAACCGGATTGGGAGACCACAGACACCTCTGAAGAAAGACGAGAGAGACTACAAAGAAGAAGAAGACACGTTGACCCAGATGATTCAGATATCTCTGTTACCAATTTGGAACAGAACATAGTGGGACGAGTCTTAGACACCGCAGTATTGTGGACACGACCTTTAGGGAGAGTAATACCCCCCAGAACCATTCAGAGGAGAACCGCACATCGGAACCTGCAAGTATTATACGCTGCCCAGGAAGGGATAGCAGAGCGAGAAAGAAATCCAGTCATCTCATTTGTACCCGTACTCGAGTTTAAACACCGAGACTACGCCAACCTAGGGTACCCAATCACCTGGCTTGACGCACTCAGAGCAGAAGTACAGATCGAGCATAACCCGGAAGGAAGGATCATAGAGATCATTTGCAGGAACCCGCACGAAAGAAGAAGTCATACCAATGAGCTCCGTTAAAGAAGATATTCCAGGGAGCAAGGGAGGGGCAAAGATTGCCACGGCCTACACAGCAGAAAGACAGACTTCAGTCCTGGCATCAGGATTGGAAGAAGACATCTTTAGAAGAGAAAGGGAGTTCGAGGCCGAAATGGCTGCACACAGGGAAGAAGAAGCCAAATATAGGGCAAGAATGGGACTAACAGAGGTAGAGTCCTCCGTGAGCGCAGAACGAGAATACTTTATACCCAAGCACGAACCGACAACACCAACACCAGCACCAAAGGGCAAGGGAAGAGTCACCATGTCGACAGATCCCTTCGAAGGAGTGAAGGAAGGCACCACACCTGCAGCAGAATACAACCCCTTCACCTTACCAAGAGGGACCGGAAGCAAACCACCAGGTGGAGACCCACCAAGGAGGGACCCTTCTGGGAGTGAACCTTTTGGGAGGAGACCACCAGGAAGGGAACCACCAAGTGGAGGCCCACCAGGAGGAGGCCCACCAGGAGGAGACCCACCAGGAGGAGGCCCACCAGGAGGAGGATACCCAGGAATGATCGGAATGCCAGAAAGGATAGGAATACATAAACCACCAAAGCCAACACCCCCCGTCCCATTTGATGGAGAACGAGAAAACTGGGGACCATTCGTGGTACAGGCATACCTATATTTCACAGCATATCCATTCTATTTTGGAGCAGGTCAAGACGAAGCAAGGTGCCTGCAGTTCCTGCGATGGTTTGAAGGACCTGTAGTGAAGACTTGGGCCTATGGATTATTGACAACAATAGGGACCTCACAGCAACATCCCTTCCTCAGTGATTGGAACGCACTCCTCGGAGAGGCCGCCAAACTCTGGGGCCCCATCAATGAACCACAGATGGCCAGGGCAAAACTCAGAGAACTCAAACAGGAGAAGACAGTATCTGAATACCACGCCATGTTCACCAGATGGTCAGTACCAAGTGGATACAATGAAATCGCCTTAGGAGAGATGTTCTATCATGGATTGAAACCAGCAATCAAGGATCTCCTAGTGCATGTCGAGAGACCAGAGACAGTGTCCGGACTGCTTGGAGTGGCCATCCAATATGAACAGGGTATCCTAACAAGAATCAGAGAAAGGGGACCAGTCTGGAAGACGCCCAGACAACCCTTCAAAGGAGAGACAGCCAGGGGAGACATGAACAGAGTAGCGATCAAAGCCTCGAGACTCGCCCCAGCAGAACGGATGAGACGACTCAAAGAAGGAACATGTTTTATTTGCGATCAGAAAGGACACCTTGCTCGTGAATGTCCTCAACGACAGAGAATGCAAATCCAAGGAACAGCAAACGAAGAAACCAAGAAAGAAGAGGATTTTCAGGAAGGTTGAAGAGAGAGCCCACAAACTCTTTGACCTATAGTACCCCAGAGTCTGCACCTGTATTTATTCGATCAGTCCCAAATGATGACCATATTTATCTTGACATCATGCTGGAGACTGAGAGAATAAATACTAAGGTAAGGGCACTGGTGGACAGTGGGGCCTCAAGTCTGTTCATATCCCCAAGACTGGCCAAGCGATTCAGGCGACAGCACCTCAGAAAGGCAATTTCCCTGACCAATATTGATGGGACCCCTAACCAGATCGGGAAGATCACCCATCAAGTGAAGGCGACCCTGAAGGCACAGGGGCATGAATCAAAGGAGAACCTATTGATAGCAGACATAGGGGTCGAAGACGTCATCATAGGAATCGACTGGTTGAGGAAACACAACCGAATGTCTAGAGGGAGAAGAAGAAGAACCCAGTGAAGATGACCAACCTGAAGAGGGAGACCAAGTGTTCGAGGTTATGGATACAGAAAGGATCATGCAAATTGCCACAGGGTTTACCAAGTCACAGCAAATAGCAGAGCAGGTACTTTGACAAGAGAAGGTACGGACGTTCGAAGAAATGGTACCCAGGGAGTTTCGAAGGTACAAGAAGGTGTTCGAACAAAAGGCATCAGAACGACTTCCCGAGAGGAAACCATGGGACCACGCAATAAACTTGGAGGAAGGAGCGCCCTTACCTAACTCCAAGAAGTACGCTATGTCCCCGAAAGAAAGAGAAGCCTTGATGGAGTACTTGGACGAGAACCTAGCCAAAGGGTACATCAGGAAGTCAGAAGGACCAGGGTCACCAGCAGCCTCACCAGTGTTCTTCATCAAGAAAAAGGATGGTAGCCTGAGGTTAGTGGTTGATTATAGGAAGCTGAATGCAATTACCATCAAGGATCGATTCCCACTACCCTTGACTCAGACCTTACTTGACAAGCTGGCCTTAGCCTATTACTTCACGGCCTTGGATTTACGGTGGGGATACAATAACGTCCGAGTAAGGAATGGAGACCAGTACAAGGCCGCCTTCGTGACTGAGGAAGGATTGTATGAGCCGGAGGTTATGGGATTCGGACTGTGTAACGCCCCGGCAACCTTCCAGCGGATGATGCACGACATATTCAAAGATATGACCAATGTGGTGGTATACCTGGACGACATCCTGATATTCTCAGAGACGAGAGAGGAGCATGTGATGACAGTCCTGGAGGTGCTTCGACGACTACAGGAGAATGACCTATTCTGTAAACCAGAAAAGTGCAAGTTCTTCCGTGGAGAGACAGAATACTTAGGATTTTTGATTTCACACAATCAAATCAGAATGGATCCAGCAAAGGTACAGGCGATCATGGACTGGCCAGAACCAACAACTGTGAAGGGAATACAAGAAGTCCTGGGGTTTGGCAATTTCTACCGAAGGTTTATCAAGGGGTACTCTGAACAGGTCAGACCTTTGACTAGTCTATTGAAGAAGGGGAAGGTCTTTGAATGGGGGGAGGAACAAAGACAAGCATTCAGACAGTACAAGGATAAGTTCAAGGATGCCCCTGTCTTGATCATCCCAAATCTGGAAGAGCCCTATGTAGTGGAGTGCGATGCTTCAGACTTTGCAGTCGGAGCAGTACTGTCACAGAAGGGAGAGGATGGGAATGTGCACCCAATAGCCTTCATGTCAAAAGCAATGAATGCCGCTGAAAGAAACTACCAGATTTACGACAAGGAGTTACTGGCTATCATTCTGGCCCTTAAGCAGTGGCGACATTACTTGGAGGGGGCACGACACAGGGTGACCATTCTATCCGACCATCAGAACTTACAGTACTTTGGGGGAGCACAGACACTCACCCGGAGACAGGCGAGGTGGGGTTTATTCCTGACACGATTTGATTACAAGATCAAACATCGACCTGGACGACTGGGAGGGAAGCCAGACAAGCTATCACGGAGGCCTGACCATAAGCCAGAAACCCCAGACAACCAGGGATGGCAGGTCCTACAGCTGAACCCCCCAGAGGTGCTACAACCAGAAAGGATTAGGATCTGTGCCATGAAGAGAGGACATGCTTCGAGCCTCCAGGATCACCCTATTCGGAAACGAATCAGGAAGGAAGTAGAATACGACCCTGAGGTAATGGAAGCAATGAAACTCCTGAAGATGGGACCAAGGCAACTGCGAAAGGGACTGGAAGATTGGAACCTGGAGGACGGACTGCTACTCTTCCAGGGGAAAGTATGCGTACCAGACAACCCAGGGATACGAAGAGATCTGGTTAAACTGCACCACGACTCACTAGAAGTAGGCCATCCAGGGGTCTACAAGACAATGGAACTTATTTCCCGGAACTACTGGTGGCCAGGGATGACCAGGTACATCAAGCATTACGTAGAAACCTGCGACACCTGCAATCGGAAGAAGAACTGGGCGCAGAAGCCCAGAGGGGAACTTCGACCCATTCCACCAGCAGAACGACCTTGGCAGGTGGCCACCAATGACTTCATCGTGGAATTACCTAAGTCGGCAGGATACGATGGAATTTGGGTGGTAGCAGACCATCTAACCAAGGAGGCACATTTCATTCCAGTCAAGTCAGACATTGACACAGAAGAGACCATTGACTTGTATTTACAACATGTCTGGAAGCTGCATGGAGTCCCAGAGAAGATGATCTCAGATCGAGGAACACAATTCACATCCAAGCTGATGAGAGGAGTGTTCAAGAAATTAGGCGTACAGGGGGCCTATTCCACTGCATACCACCCACAGACAGATGGACAGACCGAGCGAATCAATCAGACCTTAAAGCAATATTTACGACTCTTCTGTCGCTATCGACAGAATGACTGGAGCCACTACCTGCCAATGGCAGAATTCGCCTACAACAACAACGTTAGCACCACCACTAAGCAATCTCCCTTCTATGCTGCAAGGGGATATCATCCAAGGATGACATTTGACACAGGAAAGGATACAGGGGTGCCCAAGGCAGAGGAAGTAGTCAGCCATCTCCATCAGGTACAGGACGAACTGAGAGCAGCTATGAAGCTGTCTCAAGAACAAATGGCGTGGTACTACGACAAGGACCGTCAGAAAGAATCACCATTTAAACTAGGACAGAAGGTGTGGTTAGATGCCAGAAATATCACCACCACAGCCCCCAGCAAGACACTGGCCGATCGACGACTAGGACCATTTGAGATCATTGAAGTTCTCTCTGACGTCAACTACAAATTGGAACTACCAGCCTCGATTCGGGTCCACCCAGTGTTTCACATCTCCCTGCTATATCCGTACAGAGAATCAATGATTCCAGGACGAATAGAACCCCCACCACCACCAGTGGAAGTGGAGGGAGAGGAGGAATATGAGATTGGTGAAATCAAGGACGGATGGCTATGGCGAAGTCAGAAACAGTACCTAGTCAGATGGGAAGGATATGGACCAAACGAAGACATGTGGAAACCAGAGAAGGAATTGGGACACGCGGAAGAGGCAATCAGACACTTTCATGACACCCATCCAGAGTTCGTCTGGATGACTGCTAAGAGGAGGAAGGCCCGTGGTTCATCCTCGAAAATCCCCAGTGAAGCTTAAGAGAGAGGGTCGTGTCATGAAAGCATCGTCCGTACTACCAGGCCAGCAAATTTCAATCCTTTAACTTAAGGAACACCATGAGATCAGGCGAACAAGGGGCTAAACCCCAACTATATATTTTATCACAAGATAAGTACAATACTTATCTACATGAAAGAAAGCCAAGACCCCTCTTCATCAAGGGAGGAGCCCGAGGTGCCGTACTCAGACCCCCAAGACTCCTCTTCCCATGACTCATCTGAAGAGTCTGAGAAGTCAGACTCACCCACGAACCCGAGAGCTACCCTCAAGGGATGGGAGGCAAACTGACCATCCCAGATTCCCGCCTCCAGGGCAGCCTCTTGCAGATCTCGCACAGCGCCGAGAGAACCTCCGTCGTCCAGAGTAGGAGATGGGAGGGGGGAATAGGCGGGGGGGAGGTCAACAGTAGGAAGGGAGGGCGATGGAGGAGGTGCCACCAATGGGGTGTCCAGAGGTTGGGAATCTGGACCTGGGGACGGTAAGCCGGATGTACAGGACCAGAACCAATCTCAGCCCAATCCTGCCCACCTTGGTACCAAGTACCTTGGTCACCCCAAGGGGTGGTGGCCCAGACAGTCGGCGAGGGAGGATGGGGAGGAGCCCAGTCCCAATCTATAAAGAATCAGACTTACTGGAGACAGAGAGAAGCAGCTCGGCTAACTCACCATGAGGGTCCTCGAGAAGGTCACAAATACGTCGGTAAGGACCTTGGGTCAAGGAGCAGTCCTTGACAAGGTGGGAGGGATCCCCACAGGCAAAGCATCGGTCGAGGACCCAATAGAGATCCGCGTCGGCAGGGACGAGTTGAACCCACCAGTGGAAGGTGTTGCAGGAGAACTTGATCCCAGTGCGGGGAGCGAAGAGGGAAGAGCTGTGGAAGAACTCGACAAGGTGGTGACCTTGGAGACACATAGCAGGCAGACTCTGAAGAGACGGCGAAAGGAGGAAGACCGTCCTTTTATCCAATAACCGCCACAGGCTGATCTCGACCTCGATTGGGCAAACCCCTATCTACCAGACACGATCACCCCTGAGAAGATCTCTGATCAGAGATCAGTTTCACTCGATCACTGCATCACACTGATCGATCAAGTAATCATGACTCAGAATAACTCGATCACAGATCATCTGATCCTCCGATCATATCCCCAACAAGATCAGTTGCAGCCGACGCGATATAATGCATCAAAGCAGGGACCCTATCTGATTGCGGATGACATCATCATCACAAGGATCCCAACAAAGATCGACACTGCTCAGACTCATCATTCCAGTGCAAGCGCGCAGCTTTCCTGATCATCTATCAGATTCCAATATTTAATCAATGACTCATACATCATGCATAGCCCATAGCTAGAGTATATAAGACCTGGGACCAGCCCACATGTACCCTAGCTTCGATCTTTTCGTCTATACACTTACTTGAGAGACCTCAACTAAGTCTGACAGCAAACGTCGCTGCTGAGAACTTCGCACTGGAAGGATTTGTCTTCCCACCTTTAAGGTCGCAAGTCATCCCTCCTGAGAGTTTCACCAGCCACCCATCGATTGAGCAGAACCTCTATCGGTTCGAGTATTACCAAAGGTATACGAGGACTTGGATAAAGGACCGACTACTCCGAGCCAATCCCCAGACTTATTACCAGACACTCCGATTGCTGCAGGAGTATTCCTTGCATATCGAGAGACAAGTCCACCAGGACTATCGACTAGCATTAGAAACTGAACAGACCCTTCGCTCTACCCTTGCACACCAAAGGGGTTTTGCTGTCACAAGCCCGACACGGGGTGCGGGAAAGAACAAGGTTGCGTTAGGGATAGTCGCTTGATGGGCGATGTCAGGCATCAGCCTGTTGACAGGGTGATGGCATCCCGCTTGATGTGCCATCACATATTTGGGCCGTACTGTTGGTGGTGGTCACGTGAGTTCTTGTGACTTACTGATTATGTGACGGGTCACGTGATGTCACCGCGACATATTCCCCTTCCTAAGATTTGTTCTCCTGAACAAACTCCGCAACGGCCTCCTTCGCATGCATGAGGTTCTCCAGGGGTTCCCAGGTATTTTCCTTGGGCGGATAGCCGACCCAGCTCACCAGGTACTGGACCTTCCCTCTCCTCTTCCTCTTGGCTAGGACTCGTTCAACGTCATACTGCTCGCCTCCCTCTATGAGCTCGGGCGGTGGTCGAACAGAAGACGGGTCTCCTCGGAAGGGCTTGAGTAAGGCCTCATTGAAGACCGGGTGGATCCGCCAGCTCGGGGGAAGTGTGAGGCGATAAGCCGAGGTTCCTACCTTCTCCTCCACAGGGAAGGGGCCAACGAACTTAGGCCCAAGTTTCTTGGAGGGGAGTTTGAGGGGAGGTTCCACGAATCTAAATATACCAGGCCACCTTTCCTATAGATCTCCGGTTCTCGTGAGTGGTCGTCGTAAGTCGCGGAGTCAGTTGCTTGTCCCTTCCGCAAGACATCCCGGAGGCGGTCACGGGCAGCGGAAATTTGTGCGAGGAACTCATCGGCGGCAGGTATATCGAAGCTGGCGGGGAAACCGGGGATCGGGGCAGGGTCGAAACCATGGAGAGCCGAAAAAGGAGTGATGTCCAAGTTGCGGATAGGTCGCGAGTTGAGAGCAAACTGGGCGAGGGGGAGCACGGCGGCCCAATCGGCCTGGTCTTCCTTGGTCAGTGCGCGGAGAACCACTTCTACTTCCTGATTGGCCCTCTCTACTTGCCCATCCGTCTGCAGGTGGTAGGCAGTGGAGGCAGCAGATTTGATGCCTAACTTATCGTATACTTCGTGCATGAACTTGGAGATAAATTGGCCCCCTCGATCAGACACTACCTTCTCTGGAAGCCTGTAGTAGGCGTAGATCTTCTTGAGGAGAATTGAGGCTGCTCCTTCCGACGTGAGTTCCTTAACAGTTGGGGCAAGGACAATGGTCTTGGTTAAGTAGTCTTTGATCACCAAGATCATGTCGTAACCTGCGGATTCTGAGACAGGGCCGATCAAGTCCCAACCGATGACTTGCCAAGGTCGCGAGGGGATTGGGAGAGGGTGGAGGGGAGCCGGCTTTCGTCTGCGTCGGGGTTTGATTCTTGGGCAGACATCGCAGGCAATAACGTAGGCGCGGGTGTCCTTCTTAAGCATGGGCCAGTACCAGTACTTCGCGACCGCAACCTGGGTTTTGGAGATCCCCGGGTGTACGGAAGTTCGAGCCGAGTGGTGGAGGTCGAGGATGTCTTTTACGAGCGATGGCGGGACCCAGAGCTTCTTGCGTACCCGGAAGTACCCTTCCTTATCCTTCTCCGCTTCTTCCGGAGGGGTCACCAGGGCCTGTTCGATCCTCAGTTTCTCCATTAGAGACAGGGTCTCGTTGACCCGGAAGAAGTGGTCCGGTAACAGGACTTGGGCAGGGCAGGGAGGTTGGTCGTCGTAGTCGGGGTGTTGGGAAAGAGCATCAGCGGCGGCATTCGACTTTCCGGAGCGGGGAACAATCTTGAAACGGAAGAGGGACAGGAATTGTCTCCACCGGTTTTGGCGTCCATTGAGCGGGTTTGGCTTCCGGAAATACGAGAGGTTTTTATAGTCCGTATGGACCTCGAAATCCTGGCCGAGGAGGTAGTGTTGCCACTCCTCGAGCGCTCTTATCACTGCGAGGAGTTCCAGGTTGTAGACGTCGTAGTTTAACTGGGCGTCCTGGAGTTTTGTCGATAGGCAGTCCACCATTCTCCACACTCCATCCTGTTGCTGGTATAGGATAGCCGAAGTCGCGATCTCGCTGGCGTCCGTCTCGATCTTCCATGGCATTCCATCCTGTGGGATTGTGACCTGGACCGAATTCCTGATTGCATCCTGGATGTCGTAGAACAATTTTAGCGCGGCATCCATTAAGTTAAATTCACCTTTGCCGGTGCAGGCATGAAGAGGGGCGGCAATCTTGGCGTAATTTGGAATGTACCGTCGATAGTAACTTCCGAGGGCCATGTACCTGTGCACGTCCTTGGCAGATTTCGGAATCGGCCAGTTGTTGATTGCCGAACATCTCTTCTCACTCTTCTTGATGGTTCCTTGCTGGATCTTGTTTCTGAGGAAAGTCACCTCCATCCTTTCAAATTCGCATTTTGCGGGTTTGACGGTCAGGTGATTTTCTTGGAGAACTTGGAAAACACGTGCGGTAAGGTCGCAAAGTTCTTCGCGGGTGTCGGAGCAGATGAGGATGTCGTCAATATATACGAAGACCTGGTTGGTGGCCACCAGATCCTTCAGGATACTATCCATGAAACCCTGAAAGATCGCGGGGGCATTAGTCACTCCGAAAGGCATGACTCGACAGAGAAATTGGCTGTATTCACATATGAATGCCAATAGCTTCTCGCTCTCCTTCAATGCCTGGATATTGTTGAATCCAATCCGGATATCGATTTTTGAGTAATACTGGAACTTCTGCAGGCGATCGTAGATGTTTCGGATGAGAGGGAGAGGGTAGGCGTTCTTGATCGTGACTTCATTTAGCCATTTGTAGTCGACCACAGGCCGGAGCTTGTCTCCTTCGTTCTTGAAAAAGAGAGGGCTAGCCCAGGGCGACTGACCTGGATAGATCCGTCCAGTCGCGAGGTTTTCATCTAGCCACTTTCGGAGCTCTGCGCGGTAGGCCTTGGGTGTCGGGTAAATTTGGGACCGGTATGGATGGGCATCATTCCCTAGCTGGATGTCAATGTCGACTCTGGGACGGTGCGGGGGTAAAACATTGTAGAACTCCTCTCCGAATACCCGCGGAAAGAGAGTCGGCCAGTCGGGGGAGTCGTTCGCAATGACACAGACCGCAGCACTGCAGGGAAGGTTGCAGCAATGTCGAAATTCGAGGGAGCGAGTCTGCCAGTCGATAGTAGGGTTATGCTTTTGGAGCCAATCATTGCCTAGCACAAGGTCGAAGTCGGGGTAGTCGCCCAGGTAGCACTCGACTAACTTCACGGTGTCCAAGACCGAATTCGACCGCAACCTTGGTGAAATGCATGATGGGGCCTCGCGAGTTCGCGGTACTGTCTGCGTTCCTTGTGATCATCGGGGATGGGAGTCGTTCCATGGGGAAACGATTTCGATTGGCGAAACTGTAGTCCATGACCGAGGTTGTACTGCCGCTGTCAATAAGCACTTTCCCGTGCACGGCTCTACTCGGGAATGCAGGGGGGGAGATTCGAACTCTGAATTCGAGTTGGGCTGTTTCTTGGCAGCCCACTATTTTCGTCATCCTTAGAAGCAGTTTGGGAGACGAATCAGAGACTGGCATTGTCGCAGTACTAGTACAGGGGGGGACTTAGGCAGGGAAGCTGCTTCCTTCATTCCTCGCCTGTGGGAAAATCCGCCTTCGCCTCTTTCAGCGCCCCGAGTTCCTTATCCTTCACCTCGATGGTGTCGCGGAGCTGGGCCACCAGGGCCTCGAGCTTGTCGGCAGTCATGGTCGAGGTGTCGTTGGCCCGGACGTCGATCCGGGGAACTCGGGGGGCTTGTGAGGGAGTGGGCAGTTGCGCGCGAGGTGGCCGGGCTGCTGACAATTGTAGCAATTGCCGCACAACAGGATCCGGTCGACCTGCATCGCATTCGGGTTGTGTTGGGGGGGCACAGAAGGTCGCGGAGCCAGGCAGTCGGGTGGTTTGGCGTAGACGATCTGCCGGGCGGGGCGCATGGCGTCGCGTCGTTCGAGCATCAAGTTGATGGCGATGTCAGGACCCATCCATTTTTCCTCAACCTAACAACTCTATCACCACTCATGGACCTCCCGACGTTCCCCTACCACCTCGCGAACCCCCCTACACTCTTCCGAAACCCGCTATCAACTTCCGAACACCTCTCAGGCCTCCATCATCTCCTCACGACACTCGCGATCATACCACCATACTCGCATCACCTCCCGCCACCTCACCTTACGCGTATTCACCGCCGAACCCACTATTCGATGCTCAACACGCTCTTACATGGCTCCTGCAGCGACATGTGACTTGCTGCACGGCACACCAGCGTTACTCGTGTTACTCGCGTTACCAGCATTACTCACGTGACATACCACCCAAAGACCGCCCAAGGTCACCTGCCTCACCAGCGCCGTCCACGTGACCACTCGCCTGACCGCGCGACCTTAATGATGAAACGCGCCACTGGCGGTCAAGCTGTGTATCCTTTCAAATTATGTTCTCCCTTCTTCTTCTCAGTCGTCTATAACTGCATTAGCCCTGGACCAAGCCCCTCTGCCCAGTCGTAGTTACACATACGCTTATTTAGTTAGGTCGTGACCCATGACCGGTCACGTCCGCGACCTTACCTATGCTTAGTTTACCCCTCGCGATCTTAGTAGAACACGCGCACGGTCACTCTACGACTAGTTATACCCCGTACTACTATAGTCTTGTCGCCTGGCGCTCTCTGTACTTTCCCTTTCTCATCATACTCCCTGCACGTACGTATATATAAGGTCTCGCATGTACTTATGGTACTCTAGACTTGATATTGACGCACATTGGTTTAAGCTTGAGGCTAGTACGCCCTTTGAGCTTGGAACCATCGCGATTGATAGGTCTTGTCTCTCTTGGTGACCACAAGATCGCCAAGACACACTCTACTCTGTCCTAACTCATCCTCTGCGCTCATACAACTTGTGCAATCTAAGTATTCTTCATTACTCGTCTTGGTACTGATCTTGGAACCCTACAGGTTTACCTGTCGGTTGGCAAAGTCATCGCCTACACCAACACATTCTCAGCACCGTTGCGACCACCACGACCCTTCCAGCATTCTCTATTTCTTTCACCTCATCTTTTTTCCTTCTCTATGCTTCGTCGGTTGACCTTGCGACCTTCTCAGCGTTGTCACTTTCTCCCACCTCATCTATTTCTTTCTTCACGCTTCATTGGTCGACTTCGCGACCCTCTCAGCATCACCCATTTCCCCCCTCCTCGTCAATTTCCTCCTTTACACTTAGTTTACTGACTTCGTGACCTTCCCAACGACGTCTTCCTCCTCTATACTTGTCTTTCCTCGCTCTTACATCTCCTCAGACGTCTTCGCGACCTTCCAGGACCGAGCATTCTCGACTGTGCTCAACAGTTGATTGGTCTTAGCGAGTTTCCAGCATAGGTCACCAACAAGTCGATCTCCGGCACTACTATTGAGACGGGACAGGCCCTAACAGGCGAGGGCCTTCCTCTTCCAGGCAGAATAGTTGGGTGGAAGGGCGGCAGCGGCATAGATGCGATCGGTGATGTTGTAATTGAGGGCGGGTTCGAGGAGGGTGACGAGAAGGTCTCCGTGAGTTTGCTCAGAGAGCTCGGCCTTTGCGACTAGCTGGTCGAACTCTGTCAGGAACTCTTTTACTGGGCGTTTACCTTGCTTAAGCTTCCCAAGCTTAAGGTAGGCATTCTCCTTCTCTACCAAATCCGAAAACTCGGCATCCATGCTCCCTCTGAAGACAGCCCAGGTGGGGCACGAGGCGGGGGCCGCAACTATCTTTTCGACCATGGAGTTGGCCCAATCTCTGGTGTATCCTCTGCGCATCTGGTTTAGGGCAAACAAAATTCGTTTAAGGTCCGTATTGAACCTATCTGGCTTGGCGAGGAAGAAGACATTGAGCTGCCGAACAAAAGTCCGGTAGGCAACGCTACTCCCATCGAAGGGGGCGATAGTGAATCCGCTAGACATCGTATCCGCAGAGTTCCTTGTCGATGTCTGGGAGTTCCGTTGAGTCGGAGGCGAAGGAGATGGAGGAGACTGAGGAGGGGGAGAAGGAGTCCGAGGTGACGGGGGATTGAGTCGAACGGGGAGGGCAAGGTTTGTGGGTGGTGGCGAGGGTGCTCTGCTGGCCGAGGGCGTCCTGAAGACTTCTTCGGATATCTGAAGCAGGCCGAGGCCAGGCACTAGGATACGCTCGGGGGTTGATGGGCACCCAAGAGGCGAGTCGGGGCGGGTTTTGGCTGGTGTCAATGACGAGCCAAGCGTTGGCTGTGCGTGCTCATAAGAAACGCTCGGGGGCGGGTTCGGGCTCAGGGGCGTCGGTCTGAACTGAGGCGGCAGTGTAGGTAGGGGGTCGTGGGGTAGGAGCGGGCGAGGGCGTTCTCGGCGGGGACTCGACGTTTTCGATGTCCTCAATCGTCAGGCCTTCTGTAGCCTGACGGAATATCTCTTGGTTAAGGGCGGTGGTAAGTAGCACAGGGAATTCTCTGGGGAAGTAGCCTGGGTGGAGCTTCTGCTCACGGATCTCTCTCGAGGACCAAGGTCTGGTTTTGATAAACTGTCGTTCGACTGAGCGATAAACGGTGCTCCGCAGCGGTCATCCATCCGGGGAGTTGCAGCAAGTGATGGGTACCGGTGTACGGCAATTGATGTAGCGAAGAGTGAAAAAACGATGTTGTTTCTGCCTGTCTGTGAGGCCTAGGGGTTCTGGCAAGTTCTTCTTTCTCAATGTTTGAGAATCCAGTTTGGCGAATAGTGAGGGTCGCGGCTTTCCAGGTACGTTAGGAGGGCTGGGCAGGTTTGGTTTGAGTCGGTCATTGATGTCGGGACGTCGTGGACGTCGAGTTGGGACGAGGGACAGGGTTGAGACTTTGATATTATGTCGCGGTCGATCCTAAATTCGGAGCTCAAAGGTCGTGGTGAGGTCGCGACAAGGTCGCGAAGGTCATGTGGATAGCTGACGTAAAGGCTCAACAAGGAGGTAGAAAGAGGCGATTTCTGAAGAATATCAAAGTCTAAGGAATACATGCTGAGTGTTTACTCATATATATACTGGAGTCCGAGACCATAGGAACGATATTAGTACAAGGTAGTAAGGGAAGACTTACAACGGAAGCGACAGTAGGGAGGAAATGAAAGTATCCAGGCAACAATTGCGAAGTCGTCATGGTCCCAAGAAGGGAAGCATCGGTCGGTGGGGGAACGGGATAGCGGTATAAGGGCACCAGGGGAACAAGAAGTTGTCGTGGGAAGGAGATGGGGATGCCAAGGGGATGGGATAGCAGTAAAGGCAGGGTGCGGGAAAGAACAAGGTCGCATTAGGGATAGTCGCTTGATGGGCGATGTCAGGTGTCAGCCCATTGACAGGGTGATGGCATCCCGCTTGATGTGCCATCACATATTTGGGCCGTACTGTCAGTGGTGGTCACGTGAGTTCTTGTGACTTACTGATCATGTGACGGGTCACGTGTCCGTGACCTTAGAGGGTCACGTGATGTCGCCGCGACATAGAGACAGATGCAAGCAACCTGGCAACTGGTGGAGTGCTCTTGCAGCAGCAGACAGATGGAACCTGGAGAGTTGTTGACTATATCTCCAAGGCCCTCACTGCAGCTGAGAAGAACTATGATGTGTATGACAAGGAGTTCTTGGCTGTGATTCAGGCACTTCGCGAGGGGCGAGCATACCTCATTGGAGCAGAGGAGACAATTGAGATCTGGATGGACCATGCAAACCTCCAGTACTTCCGGAAGCCCCAGAAGTTGAAGCCGAGGCAGGTTCGTTGGGTTGGAGAGCTCCAGTGCTTTGACTTTGAGATAAAGTATTGCACTGGCAAGTCGAATACAAAGGCAGATGCACTCTCCTGGAGACCAGACTATGGAGAGATGGTGGAGGAGGATGCACTGGTGCAGGTTTTCCCGGAAACGGAAGTCCGTGTGTCATTCACATCAGAAATGGAGACGCTACTCCAGAAAAATAGCGCGGTACACATACAGAAGCTGGAGGAGCTTGATGATCAGTGGACATGAGATCATGCTGGACTCTGGCAAAAGGGGATAGTCACTTGGGTCCCCCTAGGAGCTCGTGAGGCCATTCTCGAGTTTGAGCATGACCTCCCTGCTGCTGGACACCCTGGGCCCCGGAAGTTGAGAGCAGCACTAGTGAAGGGTTATTGGTGGCCAGACATGGTAAAAGATGTGGATCGGTATGCCCAGGGGTGTGAGACATGCCAGCGGACGAAGCCCGACCGTACCAAGCGTGCTGCCCCACTGCACCCCCATCTGGTGCCCGATGGTCCCTGGTTGGTGATCTCATGGGACATAGTCGGTCCCCTCCCCCTCTCCTGTGGACATAATGCCATCCTTGTTATTGTCGACAAATTCATGAAACAGACACTGCTCGAAGCGATCGTGCTCAACCTCACAGGACTTGGAGCGGCACGTCTCCTCCGGGATCGAGTGTTTCGTGACCATGGAGTCCCTCACAAGGTTGTGAGTGACCAGGGGTTCCAGTTCGTGTCCTGCTTCATGAAGGAGTTCTACTCCATGATCCGGGTAAAGGCAAATCCAAGTACTGCCTTTCATCCACAGACTGATGGACAGATAGATGGAACGGGCAAACCAGGAGATGGAGATCTATCTCCGGGCTTACGTGGACCATCTCCAGGATGACTGGGCTGAATGGTTGTCCACTGCGGAGTTTGCTCTTAATAATCGTGAGCACTCAGCGACAGGACAGACACCTTTCTTCCTTGATTATGGACAACACCCATGGAATGGGGGGCTCTGGCCACCTTCTGAGGTGAACCCGGCGGTGGACAAGTGGATGGCTAAGCTCACAGAGTCCCGAAGAGCAGCCAAGGAGGCAATGGAGAAAGCGGTGGCAGCGATGAAGAAGAGCTACGATAAGGGGAAATGCCCAAGTCGGGAGTACTCTGAGGGAGATCTGGTCTGGCTGGATACTAGAAACTTGAAGATGGACCGGCCCTGTAAAAAGCTTGACAACAAGAGAGCAGGCCCCTTTGCAGTTGAGGAGAAGGTGGGACCTGCTGGGTATCGCCTCAAGCTCCCTCGGGCCTGGCGCATCCATCGGGTCTTCAATGAGTTGCTGTTGACACCATACCACCCCCCTTCCTTCCCTTCTCAGAACCTGCCTCCCCCTCCGCCCCCTACGATTGATGATGACCACCTGGAGTATGATGTGGAGGCGATCTTTGATGTTAAGAAGGTGGGGCGTGGAGTGAGATACCTGGTGAAGTGGTTGGGATACCCTGTAGAGGAGAACACTTGGGAGCCATGACGGAACCTCGCCAATGTGGCACTGCTTCTCCAGGACTTCTTCCTTGCTCACCCCGACAAGGCCAAGCTAGCTGGTTGGGATGCCCAGCCTTAAGAGGGGGGTGATGTTAGGATCGCTTATGTAAGCCATCCCAAAGTGCAGTTGTGGAGAAACTGGGGAGGGTTGTTGGAAGGTCACATGACCTGTGGCTGGGTCAGATTATGTAATCATGTAAGATCACATGACCTGGGGCCTGGGCGCATCACGTGATCCGAGGGTCTGAGCATGGGAACACCGGCAAGTGCCGAAGCGTTCGCTATAAGTACTTTCACTTTTCCTTTTTTGTACTCTTTTCCCCTTATCTTAGTATTGTCATCATGACCTTACACTTAAGTTGTGTGAGACCCAGTCTGATAGAATGGTTGTTTGATGTGGAGGCGACAGCTGTCACAATGATGACAGGGTGATGGCATCCTGCTTGATGTGCAATCACACAAATGGGCTGTACTGTCAGTAGTAGTCACATGAGTCCCATGACTTACTGGTCATGTGATCACAACCTTTGGTGGGTCACATGATGTTGCTGCAACACTATTACATGAGTGGTATATATACTGTTAGAGGGGGGCAGTGCTAGGTGTGAGTCATGTGAACAGAAACAAGGCTTCATGCACTGAGTCACAAGGAGTCAGAGAGGTGAAACAAGCCAAAGAAATACTGAATAGGGAAGGGAGCAGCAAGGCATGAACAGGAGACAACGACAGGGAGAATGTTTGGCACAGTCTTGACTGGCTGAGGGGAGATCTCAATTAGGTTAGATTATTTGATGGGAGATGTCAGTTCCACTATCCTGGATCTGCCTCCATCACAAATTCCAAAGTGTGGGAAAAGTGTCAAGCAGTGGGAAGAGTCACCTGATCATTAATGCTGTTAATGCTGATAATGCTCTTAACACCCCTCCAAGGTTGCAGATGGGTGGTAAAGGTCATGTGACTTTGCTTTTCACTATTCACCATTGCATTCATTAGGGTGGCTTAGGTAAGTGATCTTGACAGCCTGCAGCAACCAGCAACATGTGACAACAAGCTACAATGGCACCAGTGTGCAGCAGTAGCAGTGGCAACAGCCCAAGCCCCTAACAGCAGTCACAGACCAATGGCAGAGAGTTGGGCTGTTGGTGCAGCAGCAGCAGTGGAGAGGGGGGAATAGGGGCAGCAGCACAGTGAGGAGTGGGTGTAGGTTGGGGGCGGCAGTGGAGGTGGAGGTGGGGTTGGCTCAGGGTGTGCCAGATGGCATATGTGGTGGTGCACCAAGCAGCAGAGGCAGGGCACAGGGCACACCAGGGTGGTAGCAGGGCAGAGAACTGGTGGGTGAGGAATGCAATTGCCAGTGGAAGGATGACTCAGCTTAGAAGGTGTGACAGGTGTCAGTCACACCCTCTAAACTGCTGTCAAGTTTGTCAATGTCATACATGACCTTACCTAGTCCACAACGCTGAGCTCGTTTACAACGGCCAGCCGAAAAATCCTGTCTACTCCTTGCCTACTGAGAGCCAGCCTACTGAGAGCCAGCTCTGGAGAATCGGGCCTATTACTACTTGTTCACGGGCTGATGAACATCCTTGTGTCAAGAATGTCAATGTTTCGATGGGAATGAACGCTCGGCCCGAGGGCGCTTAGTAGGCGCCTTGTGCGTTGCTTAAGCAGTCCCATCGATGGCATCACACAGGCCTTCCGATGTCCAGTCAATGATACCTCGTGTGTCTGTCTGTGTCTCCTTAAATGCGCCTGCCGTTTAGTCGAGCTTTCCAGACACCAATGTCCAGCCCTTGGTCAATCAACCTAATGCGCAGACCCAGAAACGCGGGCTTAAAGACAGAGATGAAGTCTGGGCAGCTTATCTCATCGAGTCGTCACGACGCGACACCGAGATGCTGGAAGCCTGTAACAAGAATATGGATGTTCTCCTGATCTTTGTGAGTGATATTCATTGCAGTTTCTGTATTGATTCAATGAAGTGCATCTCTCATACCTCTCATTCCCAGGCCGGTTTATTCTCTGCTGTCCTCACCGCTTTCACAGTCAATTCGTACATGCTCCTGCGGCCGGACTCGCAAGCACAGACTGATGCCCTCTTGGAGAGAATTGCCAATCAACTCAGCTCTCCAGCTGGTATGAGCGCCAACGTTTCCGTTAACATTACCACTCCCTTCACGCCCATGCCCTCGGCGGTGCGCTTCAACATACTCTGGTTCAGCAGCCTGACATGCAGCTTGTTGGCGGCGCTCGGTGCGGTGCTTGCGAAGCAGTGGATGGTTGAGTACCCGAGCGGTGCAGCCCCGTCCGCGACTCCTTGCGAGCGTGCGCGGCATCGCCAGGTACGCTTCGCGGGTATCACCACATGGCATTTCCTCGACGTGATACAGTTCTTGCCCACAATGCTGCAAATCGCGTTTGCACTATTTTTTATCGGCCTATGCGAATTCCTTTTCTCACTTGACGCCAGAGTTGGCCGGGCGGTTGCTGTCCTCTGCGTTCTGGGCCTGCTGCTCGTTGTGTTCACTCACCTCGCTGGTATGATCGACCCTAGTTGTCCCTTCCGGACACCGCTCAGCACCTCGCTTGCCAAGCTCGCCGCCTCAGCGACCAACAGGTGCATGGCGCTCATTCTTGGCCCAGCAGCACAGCGCCCGAGCCTGTGGGCCTCTCCCGCAGGCTGGCGCGGCAGGGTGATCAAGGGCTGGAAACTCGCACGCCACGGACACACCGCACGGGCAGGGACTGTTCCGCGTTGGGCACGCCCAACCGCGACACTCGCAGAGGACGCACGGCTGGCAGTTGTCAACGCAGAGGCACTTGCGTGGCTCCTGAGCTTCATTCCTGATGAGGATGTCGTTGTCACGATCTCAGCACTCATGCCCGAGCTCCCGGCGTCCGACATAAGCACACCGCTCGCAGACGCACTTCCAAGGCTGTGCGCACTATTCCAGTCGTACTTCACCTTCGCCGGTGCTCCCGACCGTCTCTTTGCCAGTATTATTCCACGCGAAGGGCAAGAGGAAAAGATCAAGATTGTTGGCCGCGCCATCCATCGTATCATGTTACGTTGTCAACCGCCTCCAAACTCGCCAGCAGCCCGTGCCACTTGCGCTATCGGAGACGTATTCGGTGATTCTTTCCTGGTGTTTCCCCCACGCGACGTTTCTGTGGACGTGCATTCTGTCGTGTGCTGCTTGTTCGCAACGGATACATCTTACTCCCGTCGCTACTCTTTGTCTGTTCGAGAGCAACTGTTTTTGTCACTGCTGGGGGCCGATGCGTCCCCGTGGGCGACGAGTATGGTTCTCGACTCGCTGTGTGGCTACGTCGCTGCGCATAGTCTTACGAACGGTTTCAGGAACTCTCTGGTCTTACGTCTAACACAACTTCTCCAGCAGCGACCAGTACATGTAGAGCTATCTAGTGCTCTTGCTCTAACAATCAGAATCGTCGTCTCCCAATCGCTGGATATACAAGAACTTGTCAGCGACAAAGCAGAGTCGCTCCCTCAAAATCTGCTGAAGGCTATCTCTGTCCTTATGGCGCAGCTGCAGGTCCCTTCTTCGGATCACAATGAGGAAGACCTGCAAAATGTTATTTCTGCTCTCCTGCTTGTGAACAGAGAGTTTGCATTGGCGAAGGAGTTCGAATTCTCATTCACCGAGCACCGCACAGAGACATTGACACTCCTCTGCAACCTTTTGTCATGCACACGCCTAATCTCGAGCCCATGTATCTCCGCCGCTATTAGCCTCTTCGATTGCTATCCGAATGACATGCTGTCCTGCCCCTTCATGCAAGTGGACCAGGCGCTGTCAAAAGTAATCGACTATCTTCGAATGACGATGCCGCCTGACAGCGGCAGTGACAATGCCGACAATGCCGGCGCTCCGGGCTGCGACCTTGGTCCAACGATCCGGCTCATTGACCGGTTAATCAACGTTCTTGGAGAAACCGATGCGCTCGCATCGCTGCATCGCTCCCCGGACGCCTTTGCGCGGTCGCTCGTCCGGGCACTGCAGCCATGGCAAGGGCAGAGGTGCAAGTGGCCACAACAGTGGGGGCTGAACGAAGAGCAGCACGCCGTACTGCAATTGCTCGCAAGACGTGCAAGCTTCTGGTTTGAGCGCAGCGGGTTGTTACCTTTTTTCGAATCTGCTGGGCTCGGCGAGGGCCTACTACAGCTGCTAGAGGCGAACAGACACTGGCCGCCTGAGGAGTCTCCGTCGAAAGAAGCTCTATCACTTGCGGTAGTCATGGTGGATCACCTCGTGCCCGTCTCCCCTGCGCTAGCACAGTACGCGCAACCACTATTCGACCTGCTCCAGTGGTGGGCCGGAGAGTGTAATTTCGAGCTGTACTTTCGACAACAGTGCACAACTGCAGCGCTGCGCGTCCTGGTGTATACATCAGGAGACGTGCGGGGCCGACTGCTTCAGCCACATGGATTTTTGAGCCTAGTTGGCTCCCTGCTCGCCCATGATGCAGACATTGAGGGGTACATGTTAGAGGATTGGTGCCGGATGGCCAGGGTTATTGCTGAGACTCATCTGGCCGAGCTGATTAACAGTGGCTTTCTGGATGGGCTAGTGCAAGCGGCGAACTCGTGTGGGTGCCAGGCGGCGACTGAGTGGATCACCCAAATCGATCACAGGTGATGGATCACACTTGCAATACATGTCTATTACAGATCAACTACTTTGTGAATGCTGTCTCATGAACCTCTGCCGTTGATATCATATTAGATTGTACACAGTTTGACCTTATGTCCGACTCCCTTGAAAGCCTCCAATTCCAGCCCCTGCAACCTCTTTGGTATCGTGTAGGAAACAAGAAACTCGGGATGGGGATTGCATAGATGCACAAGTCAGGAACACTGCCCATCAAGTAAGCCTTCTACTTGAGAAAGGAAGGCGCGCGAGGTCAGCGCAAGACAGTCAGATAAAGGGCGTTGGAGCGGATAGAATCGTGCTCTCGGTGAGCCTTGAGCCTGTGGACTCCCGGCGACCTGAACATGAGGGTCGCATGACCCTGCTCGTCCGTTTTGCGGCTGTTCACAGTAGCACCGGCAAGCGGGAGTTTGGTGGTTCGGTCGACCACCGTGACTGTGACCGGGACACCGACCGTCGTGGTGGTCGGACCGGAGAGGTGGAGGATGTGTGTCTTGTTGAAAGCGTCAAATGCGAAGAGCACATTATCGTCGTGCTCGATGCGCTGCTGGCAACCTCCAACCTTGATAAACCTGAGGGGAGCTCAGCGCATACCAGTGCAGGTGTAAATTTAGAGGCATATACACACTCGTCATTCAGTAATATTCCCCAGAATCTAGAATTATCTTGGGCAGTATCGGCAATGCGCGTGATGAAGATGTCGTCATATTTCGGTGAGTACTAATGAACAAGCAAGATGTTCGATGTTCGTCAGAAACGGAGAGGAATTGTAATGCCAGTGCATACATTGCCGTCGAAGTCGAATCCCTCAAGTCGACCAGCGTCATCAAGCGCGCCAGTGGGTGAAGGATGGTAGGGTTTATTTCGCTCTTTAGCCTTGACAACTTGAGGGAAGACAGCACCATGATGTCACCAATATGTACGTTAAGGAAGACACTGTTACACACCACCGTGGTTTCCGCTGCCTCCTGGAAGATGTATGGCGTGTCCAGAGGTAGTGACCGGCCCTTCAAATATGGTGTTGTGCGCGCCTTCAACGCGTAGATGGACGACCACAATGCCAGACTCAGGGCTAGCTATGAGACGCACCCTATCAGCCATTATGACGAGGTTTAGATCGATCGCGCACTGGGGCTACTCGCGTCACTAGACCCGCGGACCTCGCTTCCCTTCTTGCGTGGCGCCCGTGCACTCGAGGATTCGGACTGGAAGGGGGTAGCGAACGAGGGCGAGGGCGAGGGGAACAAGGAGGGTTGAAATACTTACCCCTACTGTGGTGGTGGATCGCAAGAACTTGTATGGGAATTTGAGTGGCATGTTTTTGCAATGGTTAGCTCACTCTCAGTTTGGACTAGCGAGGTTTGAGCCCAAAGCAGTAGCTTATCCCAATCTCCCTGAGCATGATGATATCAGATTCGACGAATTCGATGGAGACGCGTACTCGCAACGCATTCTGGCATATCCCCGTTATGTTCGTCGCTTTTCTAGCTGCCCTCCTCAATAGTTTCATCGATTACAAGCAGCGATATCAGATGCATCACTTCAATGGACCCTGACCATCGTCGAGCACTCTCCAGAGAAGTGAGAGACGCTTGTATCAACGTCGGTTTTTTTTATGGTACAGTATTGAAAATAGCTTGCAATTGTTTTCAAACCGACGTCAAAATAACTCCTCCCAGTGAAAAATCATGGGATTCCCCAGGATGTGATTGATGGTGCCGTCGAATCGGCTAAGGCGTACTTCGAATTACCGTTAGACCTCAAGCTTGAAGTACTACCATTTGCCGTCCTTCTCATGCTCCTATTGACAATGGTGCCTACAAGTTGGACAATAGGAAGCACGCTTTCAAAGGGTACTCCGCATTGCTCTCGGGCAACAATGATATGACGGATCCTGTTCAAAAAGATATGCATGAAGGCTTTGAATTTGGTTGGGAGGAGATCGATGCCCCCGATGAGAAGCCTTTCTCGCCCTCGGAAGGCGCACAAGTCGGCGGGCCCAACGTATGGCCAGATACATCCATCGCGCCTGGGTTCAGATATGCCCTGTTAAAATATTAGTGCGTACTCCCTTCTTCCCCCACACAGGCTCTGATGTCTTCGTATCCAAGTCATGCAGCATTATCCTTGGGGAAGTCCTTGTTCCCGCTCTTCGCCCTCGCGCTAGGACTGGACAAGGATTGGTTTGATGACAAGGTTCGAAACCTTTGCCTTATTCAACCTCTTCAATTGATGGTCCTTTGTTCTTCAGACGAAGCAGTCAGCGGCGTTAATGCGTGTTTTACATTATCCTCCGCAAGATCCACTATTGGAGGACACAAAAGAACCAGCCCATGCTCAGGTCGTAGGCATCGGCGCGCATACTGAGTAGGCTTCAGCTCATTATTTGAAACGCACTTGCTCACAGTCATCCGCGTGATCACGACGCAGCTGGGAGGTTTGGCCTATCCTTAAATTGCTCGTGCGCCACGTAAACCACTGATAGACGCTTGTTGGTGCAGTGCTTCACCATTCTTTACCAACCACCAGCACCCCACCCAGCGACACCGCCAGCATTGCAGGTTCGAAATGCTGACGGAGAATGGATAGGAGCCCCTCCCATTGAGGGTACCCTGGTCATCAAGTGCGTCCTGCGCGCCGGCCTTCACGGGCAAGTTTTTCTGAACGCCTTTCTTTTCTTCAACTTTTCGCAGTCTTGGAGACCAGCTAAGCCGGTGGACGAGTCAGTCCTAAGGCCTATTTTCTGCTCGTGGCAGGAATCTCAATGTGCCATCATTTTCGCAGACGACGTTTTCAAGTCGACCGTGCATCGCGCGTTGAACCCACGGAATGGCCACAGCCGGTACTCGATCCCTCTATTCTTCGGAACTGACTATGATGTATTGCTCGAGGTAAGCTCCGCCTCTGCCGTCCTGCAATTGCCGATCTGGTTTCCTTTCGCCCATCACCACACATTGATTATTTTTGCGAACTTGATGTCATCTAGCCAATCCCTGGCTGCGTGCCTTCCGGAACACTGCCGAAATACGAGGTCGTGACGGCCGGCGAGCATGTCAAGGCCAGGTTCCAAGCCACGTATGGAGTCTCACATGATTAAAAATGGCATTGCATGGTACAGACGCTTTTGGTAGGGGTAATGTGTATTGTATCAATATTTCTCGGAGCAATCTGGTTTTGAGAAGGAGTCCAACTTGTGCCACTCGTTCAATGTTGCGCAGCGTGACGCGTGACGACGAAGTTACATCGCCGAAGATACTGTGACCAATCCTGTCGTAATTCGGGACGCCACCACTCACTCGGTCGGCTCCCTGTAGACCTACTATACGTCTTGACGAGACCATCAAGTCCACAACAGTGCAATTTGCACTGCAAAGAGCTATGCACACTTCATGGTAAGCCTAACCGCTGTTCGGAATGTGAATTTGTCACAGCTGACGCCGCAGGCTCGGACTAAACAGCCTTCTCGGTGGCCATACTGTACTGTATACCATAAACGCTCTTGTGGGTCCGCGAGCTGTTCCTTCAACACGCCGCATCAATACAACACGCCACATCAATATCACCCTGACCACTCACCAGCCGGGTGTTTGGATTGAGCCATGCGGACCTTCACCACCTGTCAGGATGCAGAGTCCACGAGCGGTTTCTCTCACGACGTCAACGCCGCAACTACTTATGCTTCGGCCGCGGATGTATTCCCTTTTGACTGTACTGAGATCCTTTCTCGTTTTCACGACTGCGTGACTTTGTGAACATGGTATAATCTCACATGCCCGAGGAGGAAGCGAGCAAAGTTGATGTGCACATTCGTGGCGCGCTCTACTAGATATCTCACGCGCCAAAGATTCAGAACCGTTCATCCGAAAAATACGACAAAGCGATTGACAGACGGTCGCGCCCCACAATCTCAGACTGTGCGTCCCTCTCTCTTTCCTCATCTAACAGCGATTGATTTGTTTGTGATGTCAAGTTCTTACTACAGTAGGATTGGTATGGGCGGTTTGCGCTATGTGTGGAAGCCAGAAATAGGGACAATGGCTCCCATAACCCACAAACCACAAAAGACATGTCGGTACTGAGGATTTGGCGACGCCATGTGCATGTGCATTTTTCAATCTTCCAATGGAACCACGCCGACGTCTGGCCATGCATTCGGCCTCACGGTAAGCTCCCATCTGTCGTCACGCAATCTATGACGAGATGAGGCGTAGCCGGCTTCCTCAAAAAGTTAGATTTTGCATCCGATAAAATCCGATTGCCCTGAACCACCTAGCTTCACAATAGCAAGAGTCTGTCCGACCATCCTTTCTTGGATCTTCGCTCTCTACAGCATTTCAAATGACTTCCTTCAGGTTGCCACAATCGGCCTTCATCGAAAATCCCTTCTGGACCATCAATACCACAGCACCGTATGCGTCTAGTTCGCGGACTTCGACAACTCTGAAATAACAGGCACACGAAGATCTGCGCGTATACCAACGGTACGAGAAGAGGCTCCCCTATCGTACGTTAGCACTCGACCTGACACTCACGGCGAGCGTGTCATACACCGCTCTCACGAATCTAGTCCTTGCACAGCATGTAATCCTCAGGTCCGCACAGGTCTGGAAGAATGAATCAGCTACACTGCCAGTGTTCGGTCCTCCGAAACCCCGTGGTCACGTCACGCTATCCGGTTCCACTCAACCCTGAAAAAGAGACCAAAAGGTTAGCCACTGCGTGTGTGCATTGAGGATTTTGACCCGTTCGCGCAGAGTGTACAAGCTCCGTTGAGTGATACGCTGGTTTTGTCACCCGGGAAGAAAGGCCTTTGGCGTCAATACCAATTTATTAATCTAGTATTTGCTTGTGTTTATCTCTATATGCAATTGATATGGGAAAGATCGACAAATACGGTGGAACTCGGGCCTGATCGGGAGTCGCCTATTTAAACTTTCCCTCTTCCTTTCCCTCTCTCATCGAAGGCTTTGGAAATTCCGTAACGAAAAAGTCATCATTCGTCGAACGAAAACGCTGTGTAGCTCAAGCTAATGGAATTCATTTGTTAGCTGATGGAATATATTTGTGACACACCCCCTTCCAGGGAGTTAATCGGGGGGGGTAACATGAGTCTACCGTATCACGATTGTGTTCCGTTCTGTTTGGCCGTGAGTAATGAAACGAGGACTCGAACTACTGATTTTGTGCGTATTTCCATCCCATCAGCTGATGGGTAATTTCTTTTTTTACCTCAGCTTGCAGCATAAAACGAGGGCGGTCGCTCGGTCGACAGCGCGTCTCCTTCGTCCCTCCATATCGTTGCTGCAAACCCCACCATTTTTTAAAAAAATGTCTGGTTGTCTGGCCTACCCACAGTCCCCCCACTTACTACTTTCCATGACAAAGTCTCGACATCCGCCACTGCTATTGAGCTCTGCTGCGGTGAAAGGCGTTGTTCATGGCCAAAGTAGCTTGGTGGAGTGTCTTTGTGTGCCATTCCTTGATTGTGCTCATTCGTTACGGTCTATCATGAATTCAACCATTCATCCAATATACATCCTTGGTCGACTACTGTATGTCGTTCCGAGCCAACGACTTGGTTTATGCATCGTGAAGAAAGTAACGACGGAGGCGTCGGTCGCTGAGATCCCCTTCTCATGACTGATACTCATACGACATCTACAGACAATTCCGCCTGTGGGGGTGGCGACATCAGAGCCCTTCAGTCCTCAGAGTCGCCGTGAACTATCTCGCGGGACGGAGAGGACCACCGCCGTGCGGTCTCAAATCCTGAGAATGATGAATCCAATCAGAAGCACATAAGCGCGCTCAGCCCTTAACCTTTCCGGCAGGAGCTCGTGGAAAACGCCGGCTGTCAGCAAAGCAGTCTGATTATCGGACTGTCATGGGATATGAGTGACGGCATTGCTCAACGGCCTATCCCCACGTTCATGGTAGCGCGCCTCTGGAACGAAAGGCTATGCCACGTCTCGAGGAGGCCCTGAGCCTGAGACAGCATGGTTTGGCCGTCGAGCTGCGGAGGGATATGGGAAGAGAAAAAAGAAATGCATTGCAAGACGTAAGAGGGGCGGAAACCCTACACAGATACCAGGCGTGTGGCTACTTCAACAACTCCTCCACGATCCTGTCTTCTGTGATGTTCGCCACATTGGCCCCACGATAATTTAATCGCCGAAGGACATCGATCTATTTTCGACATGACCGATCAGAAGTCAGTGACTACCCGTCAGCCGAATGGGCGGCTGATCGCGAAAGACGGAGAGAAGGCCATCAACTTACGACTTTGTTCCGCTCGAATCCGAGAGATTCAAATTGGTCGACGTGAGCTTTTTCCAAGCCTGCGATCGCTACTTCGTCTCTCGGAGTTGAGTTGCTGTCCTTCCCAGCCACGGATTTATCTGTCCGACCCGGCCCACCGGCGTATATCTGAGTCCAATACCGCGCGGTGTCATCAAAGCTCCCTTTACTAGTCGTGTAGTGCTTCGCGACCTCTGCGTCCTGCGGATCGTTCGGCTCTGGAGAGCAGAGGAGCGACTGGAGCGAAAGAAGCGTCGATTTGAGAGTGAGCACGGGCGACCATGCGTCCTTCAGGATGTCTAGACAAATGGCTCCGGACGCGGAAGAGATATTCGGGTGATAAACCTTGGTGAGGAATTTCATTTTGACCGGTTGAAAAGGATATGACTCGGGTATGACAATGTCCTTTCGAAAATGGGCGGAGATGATTGCTTTAGCTGAGATCTATCAAACCTCTAACGTACAACTTCAAAACGGCCGCCCTCATACGGCGTGTCCTCAGGGCCCGGGAAAGTTCCCTTCAGGTGGAAAGGTGAATCATCGATCAGGTCAATCCGAACGTTTGAGGACTTGTCATTTTTACAGTCTTAGGGAGAGAATATTCAGACATCTCTGATCTGCCGATGTATATAGCAGAAACGACGTACCAGCAATCTCCTTTTGCACACGGCGGAGGCGAGCGTCCATGTTACACACGCGATAGTTAACGGTGAGACTGAGATTTTACCAGTGACCCTCAGTCCAAGACAACGACGACGGCCTGAGCGGCTTAGTCACAGCCGCGATCTACAAATTATGTAATCGAACCTCCCGAAACAGGATGGGAAGAACCGCCAGACTGAACTCAGGTTCAGGCGAACGATGTGGGAGACACTACTATATGTATATGGCTGCTCGATCCTAACGGCGATAGTCCGTCTGCTTTAGCACATCGCAGAGCATCTCGCAAGAGCCACATGATTGATGGACATTGGCTGACAGCGCACCCAGCGCTGACATGTGCGCACTTTCACGGAAATATTTCTGCGAGAACCGCGGTTGCATGCAGGTGGAGTCAGATCAGATTTCGTGTGCGGGCGGGGCATGGCTTCAAGCTGTCTTCGCCGCTTCATTTTTATTTCTGTCCGTCCATGGTGAAAAACAGTTTTCGATTATGTGTACATTTGACTCGAGGTTCCATCCGAAGCGTGCGTGACGCATCGGCGTCCCGCAAAACGTGTTCGAGCGTAAAAACCTTTGCAGTACAAGAAGGTTGCCTCCAGGAGCCAATGAGACTCGGCGATATAATGAAGAGCACGCCTTGTCGGTGAGGCTTGACCATTCCAGAAATCCAATGGAAAGTTAATCTCGGGCAATTAGTGAAGAAAATGGCTTGGGCGGAGACAACATACGATTGATAGCCATAGAAATCGATGAGAATGAATAATTTCACGTATCCCTGAGCACGAGGAAAGTGGCGAGGCTTCAGGGGTATCAGAACAGACTTCTTGAGCGGACGACGGGGCTGTGGAGAAGTGAAGGACCGTGGAAGACATTGAAAGAAGCAGGCCCTGTGTGAGACAATAACGGCATCAGCAGGGCTCTGCTATAATTCCAAAAGTCAAAGGCGTATCTTGGCTTGTCTTTGGGGGAATCTCCGAGGCAAGGTGACATCTGGCATAACCCGTGATGAGGAGCGACTAAAACTCCGTTGTTTCCGACACCACGGCCTCCGTCTCATGTGCGAGGGCGAAGCTACGGCCGTGCAGTTGATGTGAGGCAGGTCAAAGCCTCCGTGACGAGCCAGGAAGAGAATCGTATTGCACCGCCGTGCCGTTCAGATGTACCGCTTGAAATCCAACACGACAGACCATTTGAATTTTGCCATATTGAACGACTGGACAGGCGACTCAGAACGTCGAGGCAGAGAACGGAGGCGAAATAAAATCCTGCTGCTCCGTCAGATAACAACGTTCGAATTGAGGATGATTCCCACCTGGGCATAGGGTTATATAGAGGCCCATCAAAGATTTTCAGCGCAAAATTCGCGGAAAAAATATAGCTTCCAGTTTTGATCACGAGTCGCATACAAGTGGCAATTCATAACATACGCATCGCGTTGACCTGACTTGACGGCTCCCAAACTGCAGGTATAACTGACCGAAAGATAAACAATAGGAACCTTGCCACAGGTAAACTGTCACCCGAAGATGGGCATGCCAGTGACTTGGATCTAGATTGTGGGGACGGACCGCATGAAGATAAGTTACAGCTTTCCTTTAGAAGGAGGACTCATCCCAGCACCGCAGACCCAGGCGACCGCCTGGAAGGTCACATTCGCATCGCCTGGCGGGATTAACACATCCGGTCCGGTTTAGGCTTGGGAAGGAGCCGTGAAACCCGTCTTTCGGGTGAATTTTCGGAAGGTCCAGGAACGCTCAATATTGCCGTCCGCGAGCACAGGGGCAACATACTTTCGGCCTCACTACAAAGTGCGAGACGAGGCTGGCGAGCCTCCACACCAAACCCTGTGGGAAAGTGAGGAATAAGAAGACTGAATGTTGAATCGTGACTTGCAGAATATGCGGTGGCTTTATGACTTTTAAAACGCTGCAACATTATATTCACTTGAACCTCTCGAGGCTCCAGAACACGTCTGTCGTCTAGAAAAGACCCGCTCTGTTCACGCGCATGAAAAGTAAAAGCGCGTAAAATTTACATAAATGATATGAACGCAAAATCCAAGTCAGCCTAATATGGTATTCCCTTCATCGCCGCGGAGCCTTAATAGCGGATTCGGAGATTGTAATTACGGATTAGGAAATCGCTGCATCAGTGGACCCTCCGCCGTCTGTCCAGGCCATTAACGTTATCCCGCGCTCGAGTCGCTGTCTTTCCCAACGTTGCGGCGAAAAAAACGGCGATTCGTATGGCGAACTCACCAATGCGTCAGCAGATTGTAGAGTACATCACCTCATTGCAGGACAAGATTGTCACGTCTCTTGAAGAAATCGATCCGAACAGCTTGCCATTCAAATGCGATTCATGGGTCCGTCCCCAGGGTGGCCGAGGCCTGTCTTGTGTGTCTGCTCCGCCACTTTCTCTGGTGACAGGCGATGCACCTCCATCTATCCTTGAAAAAGCAGGCGTCAACATCTCGGTCGTGCATGGCGTTCTTCCTCCAGCTGCCATCGTGCAGATGCGCGCCGATCATTCAACGATTCCGTACGACCCCCAATCGCCTGCGAGTCTGCCGTTCTTCGCTGCAGGCATCAGCCTTGTCATTCATCCACAGAACCCCTATGCGCCCACGGTGCATGCTAATTATCGCTATTTTGAGATAACAGAAGCATCACAGGTCGAACGCGATGCGGAATCTCCCAAGATCATTGCTTGGTGGTTCGGCGGCGGCTCCGATCTCACACCGTCATACTTGTTCGAGGAAGATGCCGCGCATTTCCATGGCACGTTAAAGACGGCTTGCGACCATCACGGTCCTGGTCTGTATCCTGCGTTCAAGAAGTGGTGTGACGAATATTTCTTCATCCCCCATCGGGGAGAATCTCGTGGGATCGGCGGCATATTTTTCGACGATCTCAGCGCAGAACCTCATAAACGTCTCGCGAACGACGATCTGCGACCTCGGTCACCCGACGAAATCTTTTCGCTCATCAGATCCCTCGGCGACGCATTCTTGCCCTCCTACCTGCCGATCCTGCAACGCAGGGCGTACATGCCCAGCGGCGAGCATCAAAGACGTTGGCAGCTCTTGCGTCGCGGCAGATACGTAGAGTTCAATCTTGTTTATGATCGCGGAACCAAATTTGGACTCCACACTCCAGGTGCAAGGATCGAGAGCATCTTGATGAGCTTGCCCGAGACGGCGAGATGGGAGTACATGAGCGATCTCGGCGGCGACGGTGCGGCGAGCGAGGAAGGCAAAATAATAGAAATTCTCAAGGCACCGAAGGATTGGGCCTAAGCTCTCATTCTTGCATAATACCATATCTTTCCACGAAACTCGTCCTCCACTGGATATCATCTTCTTCCCATTTCGGTTACCGGTCTCGGGAGTGCTGTCATTCAACGGCCATCTCAAGTTAGCGTCACATGTCAGCTCGTCGTAGCAAATTAGTAACGCTGGTCCTTCAAGATCAACTCCATCATGATCTCAGATTCTGGTCGCAAAGCATATGGACACTCAGGGCGCCTCTCATTCAATATCGTCGTGAGAATCAAACACCAATTCGATGAGAAAGGAATACATGGCTTTAGGTTACGGGGTCAAGTGTGAAAACGTTTGGTGGTATCAACCGGGAGAAAACTCTGCTGCGAGCTCCGCGCGTACACTTTCAACACTCCGTTTTGGCAGATCAAGCTGAGCCTAGCTTCGTGACCGTGTTTCATCACGATGCGTTGGATCTCCACCAGCGCCTTCACGAGCATCTTCAGACTACGCTGCACCGCCTGTTCAACGATAACAAATTCCCCCGAGTCGAGTGCGCGCTTCTTCACTGTGAAAAATTGCCCGCTCCTGTGTATGCCTTGGAAGTGGTGGGGTGTCTGGGAAAAGAAGAGCTGGGAAAATTTTTCAGGCCAGTCGTAGCTTTGGACTCGTTTCGCGGATGTGGTGGCGAGCTCAATGACATCCGACTGAGGCACAAGTTCGCCGCCACTGATAATCTTCAAGTGAGGTGTGCTCTTTTTCACGGGAGAAGGAGAGGTCGTGGTCGACGAGATCGTCAGCGAGGAGAGCGTGCTGGCCAGGTCGCTAATGCTAGCTGGTTGTGAAGAGCGGCGCGGCGCAGCAGACCGAGGCATGCATGCATCGACTTCAAATCGCACAATCATCACCAAGCCGTTGAGATCCTATCACCGTACCGTGAAAAAGGAGGAGCACAACGAAAAAAAAGCATCACGTACGTATTTGACGATTCTGTGATGACCTGTGCTTTCGCTGCAATGTGCCGCAGGCGTAGTCGTGATTTTTTCGAAATTGAAGCCCCAGCTCCAGGGATGACACTGTTCACGGTGACGTTTTTCCCATCGATTGAGAAGCACGGTACGTTTGCCCACAAGCTGCGCATCAATGCGAAACTCCTTGGTATCCTTGTCGCCGTCGACCCACCTAAGGAGCTTGCGCAACCCGTTGCGATCGGTTATGAAATCGATGGACGGCCAATCAATGCTTGGCTGTGCCGTTTCTTGGCTCTTGATATGATCGACGGCCTCAAAGAGAGGCAGAAGCGGCATCGAAGGTAGTCTGAAGCCGTTCTGATCAACGAAGACAGAGCCCGAGTCGCTTTGGACCTTGAATGGAACAGGTCTGTCACACCACTCGGGTGGCGAACCTAACAAAGGCGTGAGGTTACTTGACATGAGTTCAGCGCATTACATTCACCTGGAACTATAATGGTCGGTTCAGAGTTTTCAACCCAGTTATAAGAGCCGATGCCTGCGAGATCTTTGACCTCGACTTTTGCATCAGATTCGCTCAGAGAGGGGTTGGAAATTGTGTGCAGACTTGATGGCAGCACTCCGTCCAAGAGATCACGGTCAGCCGGAAGACCGTGAACACTTGAAGAAGGACTGCGAGCCACAGACGAGTTCGTCATCCCCCGGGTGGATGTACGGTATTGACGATTGGGGGAGTACATGATACTCTTGTTGTTGTTCTATCATCCTGGATGGTATGATTATAAAGCGCTCAGCCATGATCATAGGCGCCTTTGAGTGAAGATAAGCTCAAACCCCGGAACGTGTAGTGGGGTGGAGTACCTGCTGCGCATCCACTGCGCATTACTGCGCAGCCCGAAACCAGATATTTGCTGGTATGTTGGGAATCAGTAGGATAGTAACAGATCGTCGTCTATAACGATGGTCTTCATATAACTGGCACTAGCAACGACGGTTGCCTGAGACGGGCGACGCAAGCTCGAAGATGTGAATGCGTGATGTGGTCCCTGCCACTATGCCTCAGCTACAGCCAGCGACAATTCCAAGAGAATTTCCGTTTTCTCGAGATCGGTCGTCGACCCTTTCGCAGTTGACCACGATAGAGGTTGGCTGCAGACTCGGCCTGCTACTGCGCAGCCCATACGCAGAAAGCAAGACTCCTGTAAAGATGACGGATTTCCATCTAGGGTTTGCGTGCGATAGTCCTCACGACGATCCGACCCAGGGTGGCCAAGTACTCGCTCACATATCCCCGGTCGTCGTAATTTAATTGTCCACTGCACGACATGTGTAAGATCCGGACAATTTATGGAGCATTGCAACCGGTCAGCTAATCCTAGCCATTGTCGCCTTCTGCAGATCCAGAAGCGCTCGACGGTCGGCTTCTCTTCGCGGTCCCCAAGAAAGGCGGGTCTCCAGTGCCAATTTGCACTACTCGCACTGAGAGCTCAAACATTTTATCCCAACAGGACGATTGCATGAGAAATGTCTGGACCTCTTGGCCGGTATGTCCTCCGAACACATCTATCTCGGGTTACCGACCTTATTGTTCCTCCAGGCGCAGATATTCAATTCCGCAGGCATCACAGAGCGGATGTATGCCTCGTGCAGAATCTCGACATAGCTCTGTGAGTGAGACCTCACATCCACGCTGATCAAGGACCTGATAAGAGGTCAATACTCATGCAGCGTTTTCTTGCCCGCTGCCGACATACCCTCATTCGTTGGCAAAGGAAACGTTGACCTCGGGATAACGGGCCACGACGTCATTATGGAGGCACAAATGGAGGATCTTGTAACGGAAACTCTACGCCTCGAATTTGGGCGGTGCGCCCTACAGGTGCAGGTCCCTGAGGCGTCCCCTATCAAGAAAATAGAAGATCTTGCAGGCAAGCGCATCGTAACCAGCTTCGAAACACTCGCCAAACGGTACTTTACGCAACTCGACGATGAACTGCAGCTTCGGGAGGGACAAAGGACGCAGGTTGAGTATGTAGGAGGTAGCGTCGAGGCCGCCTGCGCACTCGGGCTGGCCGATGGAATAGGTGCGGACTCGTTTTTCTCCGGTAGATCTCGAATAACGGTTGCTCATCTCGCACTTTTCTAATAAGTTGACCTCGTCGGTGAGCATATATTATATGCCTCTTATTAAAGGAATATGCAACGCGTATATGCATTCCACCGTGCTCATACATGCTCATCCAGAGTCTGGTGACACCATGCGCGCTGCGGGGCTGCACGCCATCCACACACTTCTGCAATCCGAAGCTGTGCTTATCCGCTCCATTGCTCCCAAGTACCCTCACCTTGCGCCACTCGCGGACCTTATCATCGCGCGCATCGCCGGCGTCGTTGCCGCAGCACGGTATGTCCTCTGCGAGTACAATATTCGGCGCGACTTGCTCGCCCGCGCCACGACGATCACTCCCGGCCGCCGTGCGGCTAGTATCCTTCCGCTGGAATTGGAGGAGTGGGTTGCCGTCCGAGCCATGGTCGAAAGGAAAGACGTGGCTCGAGTCATGGACGAGCTCGTCAAGGTCGGCGCAGAGGATATACTCATTCTCAAGATCGACAATTGTCGGTGAAGTTTGCGCCCTGGAATATATCCGTTGGAGAATGTAGCGTAGGCTTGTTAAACAGAAGTGTGTTCTTGTGATAGAAAAAACCAAAGTTGATATACTTAAATACACAGTAGAAAGTACCGTGGCCTAAGCCTCGAATGCTCACCCTCTCAACGCGACCGAAACAAACCGTGGTCTTCGCGAGTCAGGTCCGTCTGGTCCTCACCAGGAGGCTCGCGCGCGCTGAATTGGGCGGGCAAGCGAATGAAGTAGGAACAAAACAGTAATCACGTGCGAATCTAAAGTGGCTTGAACTTCAAAACATAATTCGGGGCCTATCAAGATCGAGCACGAGCGAGCAGACTTCATGCGTTAGCGGCTGCGAGAACCCAGCGTTGGAACCATCTATAGATAGCCGGGGTGTGAATTAGGAAATGTTTGATAGATGGATTGTGAATCGTTGGGAGGCGGGGAGGCCACGTAGAGAAACGGGTCGGGGCTTGAGAAATAGGACGGTGGGGAGTGCGGAGGATTTGTATCTAGGAAGGACATGAGCGAGCAGAACGGAAGACAAAACCGAGATTTGTACGACATACCAGAATGCGTGGGGAGAGGATGGCGGTGCCGACTAGGTGGGCGGATGTGCTCAGCGAGAGACATGCCATGCGGGGGAAGAGAAGGCTCGTGCCCCATGAAGGCATGCGACGACGGATCCTGGACGGACTCAACCATCCTGTAGTTTGCCGAGTCGGGCGTGCGTGGCGGCAGGCCAAACGACCGGGGAGTAGGACCAGGTAGATGGGACGTCGGGCCCACACCACTGCCACCGGAGTGGGTCGGGCCGCTGCTACCAGAGTGGGCAGGGGATGCTCGTGTCTGGTGGTGCACCTCCTCTTCGGACCTGCGAGCCGCCGCTGACGTCCCTGCCGCTGACGAGCCGGCTTCGCGAGACGGTTGCTCGGGCAGCGATGGAGTGGCTGGGGGGGGCGGTGGAGTGAGGGGAAGCCCGTTCGCAGCGGCTTCGATGGCGCGGATCTTCTGTTCTTTCGATGCCTGCGAGGAGATAGTCGGGTGCCGGCCGCCGCCGCCACCCGCTTTGCGGCGCGGCGGTTCCGCAGATGATGGGGAGGTCGAGCCACCTTGGCGCGTCGGCCCACGAGAGGTCGAGCGGAGGATCTTGAGCAGGCTGAGCGACTTCTTGGACTTTTTGCCATCCCCTGATTCCGTTTTGTCTTTCCCAGCGTGGGAGGGCAGCGGGAACGATGGCGAGAATGATGGCGGGTACGGATCTGTGTGGTCTCCGCTGCCGCTAGGCGGTGATGGGCGCAGCGGCTGGATGATGTCGTACTCTGGGCCGGGGGATACATGGCGTTGAGGCGCCAGACGGACATCGAACAAGGGCTGGTTTGATATTGTCCTCTGAATACCGGGGAGCGCAGGGTCCACTGTTGGGTACTGGGGCGCAGGCTCGGTGACGGGCGCCGGCCTGGACGGGGCGTGCTCGGGAAGCGGCTGTGGCGGCGGTCTGAGGTTCGGAGTGGCGGCGGCGGCTCCACGTTGCCGATAAGACTATTTAGGGTGGGGTTGAGTCGGGGATGCATGCAAGACGCGAGGTGCTACTCACCAGTACATATCGGAAGGCCCTGAGACAGGGGAAAGAGGATCTAGCGTGAGGACAAAGGGACAAGATACGATCAGACAAATATACACACCGAACTTTCAGGCTGTGACATCCACAGCGCGTGGCCGCTTCGTAGAAGTCATCGCAGTTGGCATCAGAGAGGGTGAGATGCATTGCGTGTTTGACAAGCGTTAGCAGGTGCGGGATGTCGTACCGCGAGGCAATCATCATGAGCGAGCTCAACACAACAGGCGTCTGCTGCAGGCTCGTCAGCAGCGACATTGTATAGAAGTACTGCAGCAGCGATAGCGTCACGGCGTACGACTCGCCCATCTTAAACGCTCGCGTGGTTATGCGGGAATCCGGTTTCTTGTCCACCGAAGCAGAGTCAGCGAGCGATAGTGCTGTTTCTCCTTCTGCTGATGCGTTGACACCGTTACAAGGAGTGGAGGAGGCAGGCAGGATCCCCATCGCCAGCTTCGCCTTTTCAAGGAGGAGGGTCATCTGGCGCGTGAACCACGGCCAGCGGCCCTCGATCATCTTGCGAGAGCAGCGCACGCGCTGGCCCTCGTCGCACACGAACTCGAAGTCGCCCTCGACGGCCTCCTCGAGCGCGGTGAGACACAGATCCTGCGTCGATAGCTCGAGCTCGAGCGGGGGCGGCTGGTACAGGCCGAACAGCTCCAGGTCGATCAGCGCAACGTGCGTCCAGCTCGAGAGCCGCTGGCTGTGGTCGTTGGCAATGCTCCCATGGCGGTCGCCGAACATGATCCACCGGTTCGCGCTGCGCCAGAGTCGGCCCTGGAACCACGAGCCGTACGCGACCTCGCTCCCCGTGTCGACGTGCGACCACGTCATGGTCAGCAGGTCGAGTGCCCAGATGGAGAAGAACTGCGAGTTGGCCCCAATATAAGTGCCGGCTACAATAAAATGCGTGCCCACAACGGCCGCGGACGGAGAGCGCAGAAGCGGGGGCGAGGGATTGGCGCTGAGATTGGGCGACTGATCGCGCACTGTGAAGTCTGAGGACAGCGGAGGCGAGAAGGCTTCGAGCCTGCGTTTGACTTGCGTCGACTAAGAAGAAAGAAAATGTCGGCGCTAATTTGCAAATGAGGGATGATGGAAAGTCGTACGTTATGATTACTGTAAACATAGATGTCACAAGGGAACTCTTCAGTTGGTCTGGCGGAGTAGGGAAGATGTGAAGGTGAATTCGGAGAAGGATAGTCGACCAAGGGTGAGCGAGACTCGAGGTAGGTCGAGCTAAGAGATAAAGGGGACGGCGTGGGAGAGGTGGGTGAAGAGCTACCAGAAGAGCGAATGGGACTGAGCAGTAGGGATGGGCTCTTCGACCCATAGGGCCGGGGTCGGTTCCCCTCTGATGGTATACGGACGGTTTGCTCGGCGCAGGCGGCGACGTTGAGGTATGAGGCACAGGTCCGGGGATAGTGCCACTGCTGAATCCACGCCTTCTCGCGTAGATCGTAGACGTAGAGGTCGTCCAGCCAGTTGCTATTGACGTCCTCGCCTCCAATGATGAAGAGACGGTCGGAGGAGATGGCCGAGAGATGAGAATGTCTCTGTTTTGGTGCGTCGACGATATCCGCAAAGCCGCCGTTGAGGGTATGGCTCGACAGCCATCGGCGTGCGGTGGTGTCAAAAATCTGGACGTCATTCAGAAGACCTGGTTCGCCGGCACTGAGTGGACCGTCATAAGCGCCAAATCCGCCAAAGATGACGAGCTGGTTATCCCCTGTAAAAGTGGGTATATGCGCCATAGTCAGCCTTGAAGAGGCAAACGGGAGAAAGAAAAGGAGATTGTATCACATCCGTCTGCGCTGTGGAAGCAACGAGGTAATGGTACAGAGTCTTCAGGTGAGTATTCAACCTTCTGCCACTTGAAGGTGTCCAAATCGCAGATGTAGAGGTGTGAAGCTACTCCTTCGCCATTGAGGAAGCAGCCGCCCTGGGAGTGGGGGATGGTCAAATGGGGATGGTGACAAACTGGGAATCTGGCCCACAAAGAGGTACGCCTTTGAACCTATGACGGTGATGGAGGCACCCTTTTTGAATGAACAGGTGTGAGAGAGAGACCAGACGAGGTACTCGGATGCGACAGACTCACGATGAGCTTCGGAGGGATGTCACCACTGGTAGGCCGACAGAAACCTGACTGGTCAGAGACGGGCAACATTGAACGTGGCTACTGAGTAGACGGACTGTGTAGGACGGGGAGACCGCGAAACGGGTGGCCTACGGGCCAAGGTAGATGTTGAGCGAGAAGGAGCAACGATGGGCGCTGGCATTTCTACCATGATTTTTTATTACCGTAATAAGACAGCAAAGCAAAGGCAGTGATGCAAGGAAGGTGGGACCCGGAGATAAGGTGGGTGAAATGTGTGCTGGAAACCGAGCGAGCTGAAAAGGCGAAACATGGTGGGTGAATTCGCGCTGAGCCGTTCATTGGCTGACCATCCCTGGACAGTTTCTCGCCCAGTGCTGTCAACCGTAGCCGCTGCTAAAGTTGGGCTAGTATCGAATGGTGTGTGATTTCTGTCCCGTCCCTTGTTCGTCGTTGAGTCAACCGTCATCGTTTAGGAGCAATTTCAACTACGGGACACGCGGTTTCACCACAAGTCTAACTCGAAATTCCCTATCCTGAAATTTCTGATCAGAATATCATCCCAAGACTGGCGCACATGTACGGCGCATAGCCATTATGTGATGCGAGTTACGTCCGATTTCTCTCATGAATGATTACCCCTTTTCCTACTCCTCCTCCTGACCTGATAGTCAATCAGCTATGACATGTCGCAAAACAGCATCCGCAACCCAAAGCACCGAGGATATCTCAGGAACCCTGGTTCACACATCGTGCCTGATGATTAGAAATTCCCAAGCCTTGCGACTTTTTATGAAGGCGTGACGTGGATCGTCGTCGGCCTGTTGCGACTTTGCGCTGTGAACCGCCAGTCCGACCCCATGACTCCGCGGAACAATCAATGAGCCGGATCGTATCTTATCTACAGTACTCATCTCCCGCCCTGGATTCATTCCCGCCATCATCAAAATCATGCTTCCCAAACTCAAGGCTGTATGATTTACGTGGCGCAGGCGCATTGTGATATGGCACTAGCTCTTCATGCCCAAGCAATCGCGGAACTCAGCCGCTGTCGTTCCAGGCTTATTGTACTTTATCTCGAGGCGTGGGGATGGCCGCCTTCTTACTTTCGGACCGTAATCTCCGCGCCATAATGTCTCCTCTCCTCGGATCAGCTCTGCGCCTTTTCTTGGTGGAGACCGAGCAGTGCGTAAGCAGAAAAGGGTTTTCTACTTCATGCGTTGCTTGCAATTGTAAGTGGAGAAACATCAGCCATCATACAATATAATGTAATACCGGCGCTGATGCTCTTTCCATTCCACAAGATCTCCACCACATGGCATCACAGCGACAATCAGCAAGCTGCGCAGACTCGGAATCTGCACGCACAGCACATACACGGCACATGAAAAACCCTATTCATGTGTAATACACCCTCGCTCGCCGCAGCAGACACAGACAAGATTCACTTAGGGGACTTGTTAACTTCCGCTTCCATGCGAGGCCGCATCGCGCGCGGGAGAACGACCTCTCTAGGCTCCGCGTGGCGTGATGATTATGTTGGTATCTCTCATAAAATTGCTCTGTTCTCCATACAGGCACCAGGGATTTACAAGGGCCGAACGAAACAATTGCACTACGTAAACGGCACTGCGCGTCCGTCCCGCACCTATAATTAAGAACCCCCCAAGTCACATACCAGTAACCTATTTGAGCGGGGTGGTGCGCGCCAGCTCCAGCGCGAGCAATCAGTGCTTACCAGCTTGTAAATGCTGGGTGGCCGTACTACAGTTGGGATGGATACAACACTGTTTGATAAGACCATGCAGGTAACGCTTTCACCGCGATGATCAAACTTTGAAAAAGCTCACCACGCGACACGAAAAGGAACCCGGCCCAGTACCGCATCCTCACAGCCTGGCGAACAGCTCTTTCTGTGCAACCCCCGCATGCCTTGCATAATACGTGTGCTAGCTCCAACAACACTGGCCCCAACAACCGAAAGCATGGCGTCATGGAGTTGGAGTGGGAGGAAGTGAACAACCTGCCAGGGTAGTGATCAGTTTAACGGGTTGTGATCGGGCCCTTTTGGTGTTCTTGTAAAAAGACCCTCAGCACCGCCAAGATGCTGTGGCCTGCGGGGCCTCCCATCCTTCTGACACCGAGAAGACTCCTCACGCTTCACCAATGATCGAACTTTGAAAGCCTTGGCTAGACCCAAAGAAGAGGAGAAAAAAATATCTTGCTACCGCATTTCTACAGCCGTACGAACAGCCTTCTCTGTGCATGCCCATGCGTAACATCGTGAGGCTTGTAACCCACTCCGACTACGGAAAGCATGGTGCTTGCGGAATCCTGGCCTGCGCACTGTGCGCAGCACCGCGACGCCTGCCCACCGCGCAAACGGATGGCGGTTCTGCAAGCCGGACGCATGTTACACCCCAACGACACCCACCCTCACTGGGATGACAGACTAGTGACGATGGTTGAGTGGTCCATTGGTTCGTACGTGCGATTGATCACCTAATCACTTGTGACTGATTGCCTTCGCAACGGCGTCCAGATGGTGCCTGTAAGAAAAAGTGACAGCGGCGAGAGAACTCCTTTCGGCGGGCTCGGGATCGGGAACATCACTAGCGCCAGAAGAGCGAAGCAGACTATTTTAACCCATTGGTTATTTCTATTTTCACGCGTGGACAATCGGGTTCGCATTTTCAAACTGAATTGATGCGCCTACTCCGAGTCGTCCTTAGTGCCTCCTTTTAAAAAAGTGTAAAACGATGCCACATGGGGCAGAGTTGTGCGCGACAAATCAAAATTTCGGCATGCGCACACGAGCGCCTCCGCGTCGACTTGGATGTTGAAATGACCATTTGTCAGAGGTTAATTGTGTTTGAGGAATCTTCCAAGGCTAAGCGCCAGTCACGGGCTTCCATTCTCATGACCCTGCGCGGCCGAAGTTGGCAGCGTCGTAAATGATGCAGGGAGCCAATCTGGTCGTTGCCACTGCGGCCGTCGGCCTTCCTCTGTTCGCATCTCCTGCAAGACCATCTGCACCACAGCTTCTGCGCTTTAATATTCCGTGTGCAAAAACGGCAAGGATTCAAGAAGGGTACGACAGCATGCATCGTTCGGGAAAGGACACACCATGAATAGGCGCGCGACATCCCGTGTCCGTTGTAGCCTGCCGCGATGTACTGTCCGGGGAGATACGCGTCGTCGTCCTCCCCGCTTGCAGAATTGGGCACTGGACCAACCTTGGGCGAGGATAGGATATCAGCGGGCATAGCCAACCCTGTGTGGGACGAAAGCCACGCACAATGGGATCCTCTGTATCTGTGACACTCATGATGCCCGACTAGAGTCCACCGGCCCAAGAACTTGAGAGGAGGAATGCAAGACAAGGAGAACAATACACACCCATTCCATCTCCGGCTTAGCGTCCTCCTCAAAGAACTGAGGGAACACCAGAGGAAGAATAGTGCGCAGAGACGCCGACAGGTGCGGGTCGAGTGTCGTGTCATCCGACATCTCTGGTTGAGACGGCGAGGAGAGGGGGAGAGGCGGGCCCCCTCCTAAAATAACGAGTGCGTTCTTGCTGTCGTCCAGCCCATGAACCGGCCTGACAGGCCGGAAATAATCCACTCATTCATTCTCTAACTAAATAGGAGATTCGCATATTTACTCACTCTGGGATCCAGTAATACGCCATCGAGTTTGCTGCGAAGCCGCGCCGCGGCAGGTTCCTCGGGAGGACCTTGGCGCGTGTCGCGATAATCTGCTCTCTGTAAGGAGCGATCCACCTTCGCCGTGGCGGCGGTGGCAAACATTTCTCGCCCACGCCCATGTCGGCACTGGATTCCGCTCGTTTCGGAGACGGCATCGGCATCGAGAGCTGAGGAAGGAGATGTGCCGCCCATGCGTTGCTCGCGTGCACCACAAAGCGCGCTTTGAGCGTCCCGCGAGGGGTGCGAACCGCCCATCGCGCTTCGGTGGCCGCCGTCGCGAGAGGCTCGACGGCTTCGACGGGAGTGTGGGTGTAAAGCCGCACACTAACATCTACGGGGGCCGCCTCGGCCTCCGCGATAGCGAGCTCAAAGAGCTTAGTGACGAGCTTTACGGGCCAGAGGCTGCCCGCCGGGATAGTGACGCCCGGAAATGCCGCGCCGCACTCCCGCGCCATCTCCAGCGCGGTCATGCGCCGCACGCCTTGCCAAGGGACGCCGGCACGCCGGGCAGCGTCGTACTCGACGCAGTCATCCTCATCCTCCTCGTCAGTGAAGAACAGCCGCGTGTGGTCATGCGTTCCGAGATGGACGGCGTCCGCCCAGCCGTGCGTCGCGATCAGCGCACGGATCGCGACAACCGTGCGCATCTCGAGCTCAACAGCAAGGACGCCTTCGTCTGGGCCGCCCGCCGGCGACCTCGCGCTGCGTGGCGTGAAGTTATCGTAGGGAAGCGTGAGGAAGTGCCCGCCATTGCGTCCTGTGGCACCAGAGCCTGTAAATACGACTCTGTCATGAGCGGTGTGGTATCCCATGAAATTGGGTATGAGAAACTGACAAAAATCTCGTGCTTCGAGTATGACGATCTTCATCTTGCCAAGGCCTTTCACCACCGCCTCCTTCGTTACGCCTCGCACGAGGTGATGCACGACGCTAATACCAGTGATGCCGCTCCCGATCACGACGACATCCACGTCCTCACTGCCCTCTGAAGGGAATGGGCCGTCGGCCCCATGTCGTGCAAGCGGGTTTGCGTCCCCCTGAAGCCAGTACGACGCGGTCGTAGGGCCTTGCTTGGGCAGACCAACAGATGCGAGATCCTGAAGTCTGACAGCGGCACGCTCGTCCGCTGGGGAGACCTCGGAGGAGAGTCTGAGGGCTGTGGTACTCATTGAAGGAGAACAAAGGGAGAGGTGATGGCGATTGTACTGAGAGCAGCAGAATGGGTCTCTCAAGCCTGAGCAAGTTGGCTGTGCACACTAGACCGTGTTTCGCGTTCCAGGAATGAGACATACCTAGACTCGTGACCAGTCTCGATTGCGGCTGAAGTCCTCATGCCTCAGAGCTCGCAATTGCCATTGGCGATGGTTTCAGCTGCACCCAATGTTCACCCACACACGCACCTCCGTCGCTTGCGGTGGAGGACACTGCTTCCGCTACCAAAGCTGAGGATGACATCGACTCCCAGAATAAGCGACTCGATACGCGCTTCTCCGCTCCCGAGCTCGAGGTGAGACGAGAGCTAGAGAGGCCGAGCGCTTGTCCTGCGTGCTTGCACGCGAGTTGACGATGGCGATGGAGAGCCAGAAGGTCGGCACGTGATGGCAGGTGGCTGAGATGCTGGACTTGACGTTCGAGCTTGACGCACAAACTCTCACAGGCCAACAATCGCTTCTACGACAGGAACCAGAGTTCGGCCTTCATCGATCCTCGATAAACTTGTAATGCATAAGACAGGACTTTCAAGATCTCCGAAGCTGAAATCTGTCCGGGCCATTTCGCCGAGTCAGGCAGGTCTCATGTCTTGGCGGGTGGTGATGCAAACAGCAGCCTTCAGTCGGTGCTTCAGCGCTTTTAGATGACCCTCTCCCCGGCCATCTCCTGCACCCGAGATCGACTTGCGCGGATCCAGGTGCGGAGGCTGCATTTAAGAGTGAATAGAAAAGAACTCACTTTCGCTAAACCTCGCTCCGCTTCCAAGGCCATAGCCTCCATCATGTCTCACCTCCCTAACGGTTACTACACAATTTTCAGTCTCAAGCAGAAGCTGTATGTCGGGCGTGGAATCGAGACTGGCGCAGAGGGCCCTAAAAATATAGTGGGCTCCTCACTCAAAGAACTGAAGAACTCGGTTGTGCGCACTATTATGTTCGTTCGTGCTTGTTGGCCCTAATTCAAGGCCACCTTTTGCAGTGGTCAGTCGTCCAACTCGATGACTCGAAATATATCCTTGCCATTCCGACATCCTTCACTGTGGTTGAGCACAACGGAGTTGTCGTCCACCTCTTTGGCAAGAAATACTCAGAATGAGAACTCACGCCCGTATATGAGCATCCTGGACTACAGAAGCCCTATTGGACGTGAGGAAACCTTCTGTTCTGTCTGCTGGGTTGCCTCAAGCGTGATGTGTTGATCGCGTCTTATTTAGCATTACGGGACCCCATGGCTCCTGGAATTTGAGTAGTTCTAAGCCGGGAACCAAGGTACGAACGACCCCTTGTGTTTTCCCAGTCTCACCTTTGTGCTGTAGCTGCATGTAGTTAAGGGTGAAACGCCTCAGCCTGACAGTGACATTGCCGGAGACCCCCCCGTGGATCACGATAACGAGATGCAGGTCTGGCAAATTGACCCGGCCGCAGTTCTAGTTGAGTGAGGAACAAGCCAGTCACATGTGCGAAGAGATATATACTGTACAGTACCGCGTTTATATCATGACATTTTTCTGGCCTACGGTCGTCACGCCTCTTGTCGCCTACCACATCTCAAGTACCAATCCTTTCAGAATTCCAAAGGGTCAATTGGCGTGTCTTCAGCGTGCACTACGCCGTTCTCGATGTAGTTGTAACGGAATTTGCCAATTGGCGTTGATGCTGTACAAGACTAACAGCCATAACAACACGAACAAGTGGCCTACCACCTGCACCCCGGCTCGTTGCACTTCATGCCAGTGTTGTGATAAGTCACTAGTCACTTAGGAATGATGGTAGTGCGTGAATCACGTAACGCATACCACACACCTCCGACTCCAAATTACCCCTTCCCTCTCAAATAGATACATACGTACAACCGCGTCTTTGTCTTTGCCACATGTTGCGGTATATAAATGCTGATTAAAATAAAAATAATTAAAAAAGCGTGAATCACGTGACCGTTCCAGGCTACCTCAACGAGCCATGGGCAGCGAAGGCAGCGTGGACGCCTTCAAGGCCGTCCTCAAGCTACTCATCAATACCCCTGAATTGTTCACCCCAGACGACCTACAAGCTGCCTTCCGCCATCTGTTCGACGCTGATGACCCGCCCAACCCGGCGCAGAGCGGTGCCTTCCTAGCGGCCTTGCACATCACGCGCGTAGAGCGTCGGCCAGAGGTGCTCGCATCTGCCGCGCAGTTCCTTCTCGAGAGGTCACACAATGTCGAGGTCGTGGACCGTAATCAACACTTGGTCGTCGACATTGTGGGTACCGGCGGAGACGGGCACAACACGTTCAACGTGAGTACGACTGCAGCCATCGTCGCTGCTGGCGCGGGTGCACGAGTGATCAAGGTGGTCATTTCTCAACACTTTGAGAATAGTGCTAGTATCTAACATTTGCAGCACGGAGCACCAGCGTCTACGTCCTCTTCCGGGTCTGCAGACCTCCTGCGGTCCCTCTTTTGCGCCTTCCCCGAACCACCCGAGCCACTCCCCAACATCCCCTTCGTCTTCCTTTTCGCGCCGTACTTCCACCCTGCGATGGCGCGCATGGCGCCGGTGCGGCGCGCGCTGCCCTTCCGGACGATCTTCAATCTGCTCGGGCCGCTCGTGAGCCCCGCGCGGCCGCACGGGCTCGTGCTTGGTGTCGCGCAGCGCGACCTTGGCGCACCCTTTGCGCGTGTCCTGCGCGACAGCGCAGTCCGCCGCGCGCTTGTAGTCTGCGGCGATGAGGGCCTCGATGAGATCAGCTGCGCGGGCGACACGCATGTCTGGGAACTCCGCGAGGCTGAAGACCAGCGCCAGCGTGAAGACGCAGGCGGGGACGGTGCTGTCGCGTCCGCTGGGAGCATCACGGAGTACACACTGCACCCCTCCGCGTTCGGGCTCCCGACCCACCCTCTGTCAGCGGTCGCCTCCGGCACGCCGGAGGAGAACGCCCGGACGTTTAGGATGCTCCTCACCTCGGGGCGGGAGACGCCCACGGCGCTGCGGCCCGTGCTGGACTTTGTGCTCATGAACGCCGCCGCGCTGCTCGTCGTCGCCGGCAAGGCAAAGGACTGGAAGGAGGGGACAAACTTGGCACGCGCGAGCATAGAAAGCGGCAAGGCGTGGGACGCGTTCATCGCGTTCCGTGAGTCGGGGACGTAGACACACGGTCTATTTCATTCGTAAAGCACTTTTTACTTGGTGTGTTCCGCGTTACGGTCACATTGAACGAAAATTGAATCAATGATATAAAGAGGGTCAGTCATTCAATGGCCCGTGTATTTCCTCCCGCACACAATGTCTCTTTGTATCACAGGAGGCCCTTTCAAGGTATAAGTCTTGTCCAGTGGATTCTCTGCATGTATCCACTTGGATTAGGATATCCATGATAATGGTTCACACCCTGTCTTTCTCATGCTCTTCCAACTATAAAATGTGTTCAGAAAACCCTTGAAAAAGTTCCTGATGGATTTGGCAATGCAGGTTGCCATTCCATGTGCATTTCAGGACTCTCCGGACAACCGAAATGCAATTTCGTCAATACAGTACTACGGTATTCTAAACGTTAGATAGCACGTCCTCCAAAAGCCTTATCGAAAAGGGAAAAGGTCCGGCGCGTAGCGAATTAACACGTAGTTATTCAAAATCCGGGTGAAATGACAGTCTCATTTCAAACACACCGTCCCATTGTAATTCCATCATACGGTCCAGTATGGTCAAAGAGATTTCCTTCAAAAATATTCTGGACGGTGCCAGCAATGCAAGAGGGATCAGGATTATCTTGACCTGAGATGATATGACTGTGGGTATTATGGTAGACATGAGTTACGGTGAGATTTACCAGGGCAGCGGTTCCAGGCATTTAAGGCTTGATATATTCTTGGGTCAGCGAATTGGATGATGCTATATTCATTTGATCTCACCATCGATGTGGATCTCACCCGACGGGTGGTGGTATCCGAAAAGTTTATCAGGAATGACTGAGATTGGGTCCCTCTTATTGGAGATACGAGTGAAATCATGGACGTGGGCATCGACGTAGTCGACAAAAGCTTGGTTGCCGACCTGCAAGATGTTTGAATAATTTAGATGCGGCTAAAAGATGAGAGCTCTTACTCGAGGCATGCCATAGACTACCGATTTAAAAACGATGCTTGCGGGGAGGTTCAAAGGAAGATAGACCGCATTGAGCAAAGCCAAAGCGCCACCTAGTTGGATTCGGTCCGTTTGCTTACAAAGGTGCAACAAGTCAGACCTACCCAAGGAATGCCCAACCACAGTGACGCGGGTCGCCCTATTTCTTGACAAGCCCCCCTTGACTGCGGAGAGTACGTCCGGTGCAACGCTATTTGTAATGATCAGACATCCCACTTGGACTTCGCTTTCATCATGCCTCACAGTGCGTGCTCCTCCGAGAAGCCTTCGTGCACTAGGATCGCAGAATTGAGCCCCGGGAACAAGGTCTGTGACAGAGGGCTGAGAAAAGCTTCCAGGTCTGTAGAGACCGCTGCGCTACAATAGTGATGTCATGGCAAGACGTAGTTATGCAATCTCCTAAGCTCACAGTTTGGTTGGATCAGTTCCCTGCAGAAGAGAAAGAGTTGGCACAATGGATGTAGGCCAATACGTTATAACGGGCAAAACATACCTGATGTCCCACCACGACACTCCGGAGCGACGGTGAGTAACCGACATACCCTACGCGAGATCAGTTAACGTGACTTTGCTCGCATAAGGGGGGAGTGAATACAGAATTGGACTGTGGCGCCGTTCCCACCAGACGCGATGGGCAAAAAATCCGCATTGGCACTACATAGAGCTGCAAAAAGCGCATGCCGTCATCGCAAGCCATGTGAGTTGAATGGGGCAGCTCCTACATCCGCAGGACCACGTCGAAGTTCGAGCGGGGGGACAGTAAGCGGCCGCCGCAAAGAATGAGAACGGTTTGAACGCTGCAATCTCTTGTGCGGATAAGGTGAAAATTCCCGTCGCTGCCCTCCGGGCGGGTCCGGAGGCAGCAGGTAACGCCACAGCAAGGGAAATAAGGAGAGAAACCAAGAGCATAGCAAACTAGAGAGGTCCGCTGCAGGGATGCAGGAAAACGGAGGTTCTCCTCTTATAAGCTGGGTCCGGTTGAGCCGTCAAAGATAAACGCCTCCGAAGGCGGTAGCATGCCGTGAACGAGCAGCGCAGCCAGACTCGTGTATGGGTTGTTCCATGTGCTCGCTGATAGCCAGAGCGTCAAAAATGTTCCGCAGTTGTGCAGGAAGAGGGGAGCAGGGAAAAAAATTAGCCTCGTTGAGCACCGCACCCATCAGCGCTGTCAAAGTACCGGAGCACAAAAGAATGCCCACCGCGGTGCCGCGTTCATTCATAGTTCATTCATTGAAAGAAGGCTCATAAGCGACGTCACATTTGGTCACGTACAACCAAATGATCGGCGTGACTACTAAACCCAAGTCAGCATCAAAATGAATTGCATTGGCGACGTCGCGACCACCGTACAGCTTCAGCAACTTTAGCAGACACGGCGCAAGGACCCTTGTGATGCTATATTTTTCCGAGATGGACCTCACTGGATCTATCTTATTCTCGTCTTGAGAATGGAGGGGAAGGCGCGTGATTCGCAGTACAACCGTTTGTTGACTTTGCGGTCATCCGACTGCAAAATAAGAGCGCCGGAACATCTATTTCATTTTCCAGGATCTGTAGCGATGGAGTCATGTCGTGGATGTGGAAATATGACGGCGAAAAGGGACACGGATCTCTCCCGAAGTTATAATTGGGATTGAACATTACATTGTCGATGCGGGGGAGCTTTCCAAGGTGAACTTGGACAACAAAAGCCTGCCCATCTTACTATACAACTTGGAAAGAGCTCCGAATGACAGGCTCATCTGACCTACTATGCTCTGTGTCCACGTTCAATGTCAAAAGTGCATTGCTGCAGAGCCTAATTATAACGTATTAGCATCTTGTAATTAAGGGTATGTTCAAGTCGGGGTTTTTGAAATAAAAGCGTCTTTTGTTAAAAATGCTAACTTTTGTGCGTAAAATATGACCTGACAAAAAGCAGCGAATCAGCCATGAACCAAACATCTATATCATGCGAACCATTGCTTTGCTACATGGTATCTTGCGTCATTAACGGTTTTGACCTTGAAAATACAAAGCTTGTTCGTAGACGCGTCAGCCATCAGCACGAAACGTCCCTGAGACGAGACTTTCGATCTACCCTGCGCTTTGCGTATATGCCAGCTTCTGCGCGTCTGCCCATTTGAACCAATATTCGTCGAGAGCACTGAACAGAGCAAGAAAAGGCCTTAAAACAAACATCCGATGGAAAATGAATGAACCGCCAAAAGGCTTAGAACACGAGTGCAGATTTGCCGAATTAAAGCAAAGTATCACCCCGATCTCTTCATCATAGATGTGACGCAGATCTACGAATCCGATGGTTGGTACAAGACGACGAGTGCTATCACGCTCGAGATAGGCTTCTTTTCTTGCGTCGGCAACACCCTGGACAACACGGCATCAATGATGCAGCTTATTTGCACAAAGCTATAGAAGAATCAATTACGAATGTGTACACTGCTGATTGGTGATAGATCCCACGAAAAACAGTTGTCATATGCTTGCGGTCCATCCTGTGAATTTGTGGGATTAGCGGGACTGTTGCACTACCGACCAATATAAGACCGCAACAGCTGGTTAGGAATACAGGATCAATTCAAAGACAGGCAAATTTACTTGGTGAACAATCTTACAACATCCTTGACATCGGAGCCCCGTAAAGATCAAGATGGCTTCCCTGAGGTTGGCTTGAACGTCTAGAGGAAGTGGGTCACAAGTACGCTCTAGACGACCAGTGGTGGGAGGGAGCGCGGTGTCGCCTCTCCGAATGAAATAGTGGCGCTTGGAAGGCTGCAAAGTACCAGGATACCAAGAAGCAACTCGACTGTTCTTACAGTTTTGACTAAGTTCTTCTGGACTGGAGGTATAGATACGCATCAGCAGTGAATCCCGGATCGATACACAGTCTCCGTAACGAGGCGTTTGAGAGGCACCCAAGATTGGCTCGTTGACCACTTTGATAGCAAAGAAAGCAGGAACACGGGCGAGAGTGGTCATGATCGTGGTCCAAGTGAGGCACGCTGATAGTCATACGAGGCCCAGAAGCATCAAAGCGAACATACCAATAAATTGATGTAAAATTAGACGTCCTGCGTATCTCTATACGAGAGGAACAAGCCTTTGAGAGGCTGCAGGCTTAACGCCAAGATGGCACACACTGGTCGGTGCACACCAGGCAATACATGATGGTCAAGGATCGTGGAAATTCTCGCTTTCTTCAGCATGGCAAGGCGTTATCGCTGAAAAACCATTGTTCCATCATTTGGTCCGTATTGACCCATAAAAGATGAACTGACCCGAAAATAAATGCCGCCCCGAGGTAGAGTTCGGTTTCCCAAGAGACTCGGTGACCCAGTAACGATTTGTTCACGCTTAGCAAAGAACGCAATACTCACCAGAACGGTGTTGATGCCAATGCGACCGGTTCTCTTTGGCGACTCGGTCAGCAAGTTCGATGAGAACATGCATCACCAATTCGCATCTCCAAGACAATCAGAACGAGGCCAGTGACACTTACAACTCGGACATGACACATGACTGTATTCCATTCTGGAGTATTATATCGGGAATCGACAATCGAAGACCAGTGCGGCACGCGCTGCCCTTGAGGACGGTCCTCGTGTAGCCCCCGCGCGACTCGGGCTCGTGCTCAGGGCCACGCGGCGACATCAGCGCGGGCGACACGCACCTGAGCTCTGGTCGCCGTCTACCCCGCGCTTTACGCGGTGCCATGGCTCGTTCTAGACTTGTGCTTGTGCTCATGAACGTCTGCTCGTTGCCGCCGGCGAGACGAAGGATAAACTTTGCATGCAAAGGTAGAGAGCAGCAAGTTGTGGGATGATTTTTCGCGTCCCGGATCGTAGACACGCAATCTGTTTCATTCGTACGAGGTTATGCTTACTTCGCGTCTGCTCCGCTTGGTTTCCCGGCCATTCTCAAGACCTTTGTGTATTCTTGCGCTGAGGACGCACCTTCCTTTCAAGCTTATCTTCCGAACGGGTTACCGTGGATGTTTGAAATGATTGCATCGATATAAGATCGAATTACAGTTCCGAGTCGTCGTCACCGACCACCAACGTCCAGTGTAATGAACAAAGTATGGTAATGTAATTGCGAGCGGATTTGACTAAGGGGTCAAAAGGAAAGGAAGAGTTGAGGCAACAACATGAACCAGCGGCGTTGGGAGAAAGCGGCGGGTGTGTGGTGCACACTTGGTTGGTTGAAGACGGGGGTATGAATGCAGGTAGGTATTAAGGATAGGTGATGGTGCGGGCAACGCCAGTGGGGGGTCGACCACGTTACCATAGTCCATGCCAATGATATGTAGGAACACAGACGCCGCCCACGTTCAGCGCCAAGCGACGCCCAATAGGTTAGGGACGCTATAGCACCAGGGATGCCGTCGTCAGCGCGAGCGCCGCAATCGCGACAGCGAACGACGACGCAATTGTCCGTATCGAGTTAGATTCTGAGTTGAACTCTAGTAAACCCTGGATGTACCCGTCCTGTGATGTCAGAACCGGTGGGACGTTCCGCAGCAGCTGCGTTGGCAGCATGTTCGGAGTGGCGGAGATGAGGGTTTGGGGTGCCAGTGGAGCACCATCGAATTGGTAGAGAAGTAGCTTGTAGTTGGACGTATCCGTGTCTTCAAAGATGTTCCAACTTTGATACAACTCCGTATGGTTGTAGAACTCGATGAAGTTAGATTGAGCCGCGCATGGGTCTTGGATTTGTTGATAACCGTCACCCATGGGCACCAAAACCATTGAACCGTTGGCTAGCAAGGAGTATTTGCCATGCACCCAACTAATGATGCCAACGATGCAAGTTGGCTCCGAGCCTGTGAGGTATAAGCTTTCTTCACTGTGAGAGATCAGGGACATTGACACACCGTTCCCTTTAAATCGATATCGTGCAACTTCGTAAAAGCCATCATCAGAACTGAGGACAAACAGGACGCCTCGGTCAGTAACAGAGGGTCCAAGCTTAATAGTGACGTTTCGTGGGACGCACAATGAATAAGATATGCCGGTTGTTCTGGGGTAAGTGAAGGACGTATTGGCAGGGTGTGCAAAGCCCTGAAGTGCAATCAAAAATTATGAACCAGGCTTACTAATTTGGAAGAAACGACGACTTACCGCACCAGTCCTTACGGCCATGCTTCCTGAACTCCAGGTACCAGTGATTCTCGTGACATTGTGCGTTTGATCAAAATCGACCTGAGCGAGGGAAGTGGAGGCGACGGCTAAGGTGGTCAATAAAGGCGTCCAGAGATGCGAGAGACGCATTGAGGTGTCTGCGATGTTCGGTTGATGGGCCAATGGACCGATGAGAGATTAGATGAGACACGCTATTTGGGGTGATATGTTTAGCGACTCGCGCAGAGGAAGGGCAGGAATTGCGAAGTGAGGGCTGGGCGAACGTGAGTTACAAGGAAGGGGAGAGAGGATGGTGATGGAACGAGCGGAGTGCTGTTTGGCTGTATTGTTTGTTCATCTTCGTCCAAAATAATAGTGTAATGCGCCCACACAAGGCAAGCCGCCGTTGCCAACTGGACCGCCGGCGTTTGACATTCCATTACAAGCGACCAACTCGCTATAGATATGGCCATGGAGTACTTAAGGCGATGATTAACACGTAGCTACAGTTTGGGACTTGGAGCTGGTTCGGAAGTCAGCTAATTCGGATATCGGACGGACTACCGCAGCAACAACGGCACCGTGCTATGCCGGTGCTTACGGCAGGTCATACAGTTCTCGAATATCTATTTGAAAATTCGAGGCGCCAGCAGGAACGATGTACATTGCGCTAGTCTTTCTTCAATTCTCGTCTAACGACGAACACCCGAGTGCCCCCCTGTGTCGTCGTCAATTCCTCTACTCTGGCAATGCCTTCCACTCCTTGCAACGTCCGTCCCTTCGCCAGAACAATGAAAATTTCCAGCCCATCGCCCACCTTGCATGCGCATCAACGACTGAAACAGAGTAGATCATACGGAGTATCCTCACCTCAATCTGACGTTCTGTAGCGCTTGTGAACGAATCTATGGTAAGAGCCAGGGCCTCTTCCAGCGACGGGTGCTTGGGATGCGACGTCCCGGGAGCAGGGACCTGATTCTTGTGGTCGTACTAAGCGATGTACAGCGCCATGACATCAGTATGGGGAATTATCGGGGGAACAAGCAATGAAATATTCGAGAACCCACTTGATTGTCCAAAAACGATTGAATTAGTTGTGACGCCGCTCCGGCGGCCCTGGATCCCGTTCGCTCATATGAACCCACTGGGTCGAATGAGTATACAGAGCCTGTGCCTAAGTATTCGTACAAAGTTACAGTTGTCACAGATACGCTGGGACGCGGGGTTAAAACTTTACGCACCATCGTCTTCGATCCCACCGAGGAGAGGGTAGATGTAAAAAGGAAAGAATCGTCTTGAATAAAGCATAGTCTGGATCAACCTCGCGATGGCGCGAATAGACATATCCTTTGAATGGGCATGGCGATACCACTGGAAGGTGATAAAGTGTTACAAAGGTTTGTAGGTGAAGGGTGGTAAAGTCAGTGTGCCGTGAAAAGGGGGAATGTGCTTTGCATGTACCTCGAGCCGTTGCTGCACCTTCTTGAGGAAAACATTTTGGTCTGCGGCAAATCCGTTGACCGCCAACACGGCCTTGTCCGTCCTGCAGAATGAATATGTTGAGGTCTGCGACACTTGAAGCCGCAACTGAGACGCGCATGCTTACAACTTGAACACCTTTGGCGCATATCTTGTCTGGATGGAGTAGCCGGTTGATTGTCGAGTGTCGCCAGCTATGACGCTGAAATCAGCGCCTGCCATGGCGAGAATAGACCCTCCATTCATGTCGTACGGACTGAAGCTCATCGTGATGAAGTGTGGTATGGAAAGAACGGGCGGTAGAGCGAAAAGAGACGAGACGCGTAAGTCAAGCCACAGCGCCGCGTGGCATAAATAACTCGGGTAAATTCAATTCAGAACTGCGTCCCCACCTCTTCCCCCTCTCTTCATCTGCGGAGAGCAGATCGCATGCTGGAGCCTATTTCTCCGAACTTCTTGCAGTGTGCATGGTACTATTTCCGGCTTTACGCAAGGAATTGTGGACCAACTGCCGGGTCCTGTCGTATGCGACGGCTATTTCGTTGACCCACTACCGCACTCGACGGGGAGTATCTCCGCAAGGCTAGTGTTTATCACGCCTCGGATTGGACAGCGCCGCCAAGGTCTATATCACATTGTAGGAGCATTCACAGTTATTCCGAGTGGTTTCGAAAATACCCTCGGGTTTGTATACGCCGTGGCTGACGTGATATGTATGCATATGCACTTCGCGCTGATCGGATCCGAACGCCCATTGCGCAGAGCGACTCAATGGTCAAGGTTCTTCAGCGCTTACCAACGTCAAGAGACAGAACCCTACTCGCATCCTATGTATGTCATCAGACAAATTACCTTGTGTGGCACCCGGTAGCAGTTCAAACCGAATCGCCGCCTCTTTGCCGAAGTGATGCCGTTGAGTGCTGCATGGAGAAGGGACATGTCCGCTCAATGTGGCGTCAGGTGCTCAAAACTCAACGTGTGTCATCCTGACTAGCCGACGGAAATGACCTGAATGCACGAGGAGCTTACCATTCCTCAAGGTTCATTCGGCAGCTGTCCTGCGGAAGCATCAAGGGGTCCAAGTATGCAATGTTTGGTATAAGAAATTACAAATTGCCGCAACTCCTTCGATGTACAGAACCTTCTTGCGTACTGCTTCCTCAGATGGCCGTACCCACCGGTGGCGAGTCGCTAAACAACAGCGAATGCCTAATCTCATCAGTCAGGGAGATGTGTGGAAACACCGGGTTCAAAAGCAGGGGCGGCGACGGGAAATCATCCAGGTCCACGCTGATCGTCGAGTCCGTCGTGCTGACAGTACTGCTACTCGGCAACTTCACCAAAAAACTTGGAGGCACCGGGTTTTCCGTGTCCGTTCCTGGGATGAGCTCGATCGGATAGGGATTGAATCGGATGCACTTGATAGGATGGTCGATCTCAGGCGACGCGCAAGTGACAAAGACCTTCGGGACGTGGCTAAGCAAATCTTCTTCCGTAGAAGACGACGCGCTCCAATGTGTAACGACGCCACATGACTTCTGAGTCATCGCGTCCACGGAGGCGTCCTCCTTGCACCCGTTGTGTGTCCAGACCGCTTGCTCTTTCGCCTGATTACACTCTTCTCCCATGGCGACATCCACTAAGACCCAAGGAGCATCTGACGCATTGGTTTTCTTGGTCAACTGCTCCCACTCCCTTACACATTCTTCGGCATCTTCCAGGACCAGTGTTCTTTCGCCCTCATAGTCTTCGGACCCTGAATCGCTAGAAAGGAGGTGTTCTTCGGTGGGCGCAATGGCGTCATACAATTGGTGTCCATCTTGGCTAGAATTTCTGTTCGCGTAATCCTCATAGATGCTTTCCAGCGTTGGAGCTGTTGCAGGAAGGCGTCCGAATTGCTCTACTACCGAACACCGTGAGGTTGATGTCACTGGCAGGGACATTGCCCTACGTCTAGTTAGCCCCTTCGTCGCAAAGGCAGATACACGGAACTGCGAGGGGAAGGGGATGGCCGGGATGAGTGCAGACAAAGGCTGGTCTTGGCGCTCTGCTAGCATAGCCATCGTCGCACTTGACTGTGATGGCTCGACTCTCTTGCTGAGTTCCGCCGAATGTTCAATATCCGTAGCGACATGCGGATCTCGCACTTCCAACGGATCCTGTGTGCCCTCCCCATTTCCATTCGGCTTCTCTGTCGCTGCGGCCACCATCGCCGCTCGCTTTCTCTGACCCTTGCGCCTATCTCTGCGATACCACCTTGCGACCAGGGCGACGCCCGATCCAGCGACGAGGCAGAAGAGCACCGCGCCGACGACGAGCGCGATTTCGGCCCCAGAGCCGCCGACAGTATGTGCAGCGGGACGCGCGCTGCCGCCGTCTGGGTAGACTGTGCTAGCATGCAGGATTATGCTCGGCGTATAGGGCGGGTATGGTTCGGTGGCGATGGACGCGGTCAAGGTTGGCGCATAGTAGGCCGCAAGACGGTTGATGTGTGCGCGTTTGCTGTGTTGCCTGGTGGCAGTCACCTCGTCTTGCTTGACCGTGGCGGAAGGGGTGGCAGAAGGGGTGGCAGAAGGGGCGGCGGCAGGGGCAGGAGCATCTGTCGGTGACGGAGAGAATGCGGAGGGCGGCTTGTTTGTGGGCGCTTCTTGTTGCAGTGCGGAGGCATGTCCTGTTTCTGTGCCCTGTGGGATAGGAGCCATATCGGATTGAACGGAAAACGGGAACGAATGGAGGGCGGCTGCCCGCTTTATGTGCATGAGGCTGACAAGGAGGGCCATTCATTTCCAAGGAGCGGATCGTCGACATTCATGCTCGCCGCCCAGTGTTTGGTGTGGGATGAGGACTAGCGAGCACCAGCCCTTCGCGCTTCATCACATGCGACAGATGCGCTCGTGTTGTCTCCTTCCTCTCTCTTGCTCTATTGCTGGTTCGATTTGCGCTCACTGGCGCGTAGCCGCAGGAGGGTGAGGCTGGCATGGTAGGCTGTGTCGGTCCGTGCGCTCGTTGGAATCTCGACTGGAATTGACCAGACCCGTCAGTTGTGGATGCGTTCCGGTTATTCTTCTGCTCCCAAGACATTTCCTCGAGCCCTCAAGGTTACCACGGAGTCCCGATGTCCCTTTTTATCACTGCGCTGGTCATAATCTATCTTGCCCCCTCATAGCGGATAAGAATTCACCGGTTTAACTCAACTCTCGCTCAGCTCGCGGACTGGTCAGTGGCGAAACTACTACAGGAGCCGATGACACAGACATTGAGCGCTTAGGTCGGTCTGGCACGGCTGCGGATTCTAGCGACTCGCAGAACGTCTCGATCAAAATTATTGGCGAGCGCTAGCGCTTATTTTCCTGTGCAGAAAAATGGAGATATTACTTCTGACGTCGTCGTGGAATCTCGTTGGGCCTGATCCTAAGCATCTGATGCTGCAACCACTCTGAGTAGCCCCTCTCGTTCTGTGCACCATTCTCTCCCACCTATGCGCGCCTCGCTCGGGATTTTTTAAATATGTTTGTACGATGGCACGGTAATTCGCAACAGGGAATCCCCTAGCTCCTCTCAGCACGTGGTTTCACGCTCGTCGACTCTGTCTGTGTCTGCATCGTGAATGACGGGGGTTCGAAGTGGTTGGAATATTTTTGCCGAAAACATTATTGTCTAATGTAGAACCCGCCAACGTGTACTACGGGACAGTTTGAAGAAAGCGCATGTCTTGTCTACGAAGGTTTGGGCATACCATTACTCATCAGGTCAGTTGGTGTCGTCCATTGCGTCCGAGTCGCGCTCAGCTTATGGCGCTCTGCTCGACTCGGGCATTCCTTATGTTGATGGTTGATGGAATGTTCGCCCCTGATCCATGCGCCGGAGAAACAAGGCGCTGGAGACCAGGATCCCGAAGAAACTCCGTCTCGCTCAGAGATGAACATCACATTTCCCTTCACACGTGTTTGCGGTAGTAACGGACGCTGGTCAAACCCCGCCTTTGGGCTTGATGGTTCCCCGTACTCACTTCATTGCGATCTGCTATTCCTATGGTACCTCGTAGACTTGGGTTTCATGTAAAGTCGTTTGTTCCTGAGGGCGCTAGCACTCATATTATTTCTGTTCATGCTGCGCATCCGATGAGGGTCCAACGCTCACCCTAGGTACCGCGATTTCATCAATATCCCCTCTTGTGTGCACTAGGTTGTGGGCAAGGTCCGGCGTATAAAAACTGTCCTCATCCTCATGCCAAGCTAGGAACAAAAAAAAGGCCCTGTCTGGCTTCCAGAATGTCAGAGAGCAAAAATTTGAATTTGCATATATATGACACTGTGATCGGTTGCGTTGCGAACAACTTCAAGCGTAATGAGACCATGGAGGTGCCGAGGAAAGGGACCAGGGGGGCTGACCTGCAACACACGTGCGATCCAAATGGCGAAAAATCATCGAGTGCTTCACGTTACGGCAATAACAACCGTGAGATGGTAGTGCTTACACGTCGACCTCAAAAGGCTTACAGCTTATACAAATGCGAAGTCGCTTGGAGTCGAAAACGATTCTGATCATTGCAATGACAGAGTTGAGAGCAGACATAGCTTTGCCTTGTGAATCGTGTTTTATCAAAGATATCGATCCGGTCCGACTGCCTGAGCCAGTCCTAGGGCAAGAGTCTGGTATCGCGGTAGCCCTTCGCCAGGTCCAAACCTGACATTGTTGAGGCATTTAAGAAGGGCTTTGACTTCTTTGCATGTGCATCACATTGTGATAAGCCAAAGTCGCCGTAGGGGACGTGGGTCGTGATCATGCGGCCGATTTCCCACTCTCTTTCAACCTCCCTGTTGGGTCGAGCCGAGCTGCGTTCCCCAGATTGGATCGATCCCGAACCGGACCGGACCAGCACTTCGCCATGATAGCCAGTTAGAGCCCGGTGCTTGGAATCAGTTCAGCACACCACATGTAGCGTTCTGTGTGGTCGAGCCTTCTTGGCCCCTCGAATGCAAGATTGTAGTGATAGGCTAACAGTCCGTCACGACGGACAGACGAGATATGCTTTCCCCACCAACTCCAAGTAAAAGACATCCAGAGAACTCATGATAATACAAGGTCACAACAGAAGAAAGGCATGTTTTGAATTGCGACATCTACATCATTTACAATGGCTCGGCAGCAGAGATGTAGAGGACTACCACAAGGCGTCAACCACTTCGCTGGGGTCGGCAATAATAGTGAAACTCACCGTTGTTGCCTCTAATGAATGCATCACCGTAACGGTTGGTAATTATGCCGCCGACATGCTCCTCTGTCTGCTCCATGGCTATATTCATGTAACCATCTAGACAAGATAATATGCCTGCAACGATCGGAGACCATTCCATTATTGCTACTTTCAATAGGAAGGAGCAACCGACCACGGTAGTCAACGCCGCTCGTCAGCCTGACAACGACCTTTTTACCTACAACTCCCTTGAGAAAATCAGTCGGCGAGCCAGGCAGATTGGGTGGTTGCGCCGGTTCAGCAGTCGGGCTTGGAGAATCCATGGAGGTTGTTGTTTGGCTCTGTTCTCATCAGAGGGTCATGACAAGCAAGTACCAACAATGAGGGTGGGAATACGCTTGGGAAACTGAGCAGGAACGCATGTTGCGCTATCTGTAGGCGGCTTTTGTTTCATATAAATGGGACATGTAAATTTCCGTGGACCTTGAAGGGGTGTATCAGGGCTCAATTTTCCCTCGGTCGGCCCTTGGAATGCAGGTACGGACTCGAGGAATCCGCCATATCTCCAGGAGTATATTGTTTACCTGCGCAGTCTAGTCTCTACACACTATACTCATGGCATGTTGGAGTAAACCGCGGTTTTTCCGGGTTCCCATGAGTCGCATAAATCTGTGCCCCAGCAGACCCTCGCGGAGTTGGCGAAGATCAAACCTTCGATCTTCGTATTCCTCCGTAATTCCTGTCATACACGCGGCCACGTCCACACCTTCGACCAAAAGCGAGCGAGACCTCGTGGAACATGCAGTCCTTGCGAGAGTCTTTGCAACCCCATGCTAGTCTCTATGTAACCTGGCCACGACAATAATGCTGCCATTAGGCCGTCAAGGCGTACAATTATGCAACCAGCGACGGTGTCTCAGCAAATTTATCACATCCTCGTCACGGAGACAAAACTGAAACACAAGTTTTTTGAGAGCAAAATTCTGGGAATATCAGGGTCGGACACTTTAGGCTCTTAGGGTGGCCTAAGGAAGACGGGAAAGGCAGGGCTATTCAAAATTATCCCTCTAGCGCCTTTATGGAGATAACAACGCAGACACGCGATATCGTTTGGTGATCTCCCTGTGGCTATTCTAGAAGTGGCTGATCGTTCTGAGAGCTCTCCATATGAGGACATGCCGTTGCTCTGCACCAGCGTGCGTCAACCCCCTTCCTCCCCTCACCCCCGGAAGGTGAACATCTCCAACGATATCAGGTATGCATCCGTTCTCCGACCTTGCGGGTATCAGCAGGAAGACGACTGGGAACGTCCCCCCGAAGCTTGTGGTATGCACATTTTTCTGCGCGCGATCATTACTTGAAAAATTTCGATCCAAGGGCGCGTCGGCCACTGTCATTGGCTCCAAGCTATTTCTATTTGTGAGTCATACATCCTTGCGGCTCACCGTCACTCAACTGCCGTTTCTGTACCAGGGGGGCCGACCCGTCAACGAGCCTCAAGCTGTTTCAAGTCTGTACATCTGCCATCTGGAAACTTTCACTTGGGAGAAATATCAGCATCCCTCTCAGGGAGAGATTCCACCCGCTCGTTTTTATCATAGTGCTGATTCGTGTGCGTCCGAACGTCTCCCGAGATGGCATGACGCTGATTTCGGACGTCAGGGAACAAGCAATTGGTCATCTTCGGCGGCTTAGGAAATCATTCTAATTCGACCAGAACCGGCGATCTTTGCGTCTTGAACGATGTGCAAATATTCGACACCGTCTCCGAGCGATGGCTACCATCCCATTATTACCTCAGTGGGCTCTCGAACAGGGTCTCCCATCCGCAGCCCCGACATTCCCATCTCTCGTCTATCTCTTCGAATTGTCTCTTCATTATTGGCGGACAAGATCTGAACAACGTATGGCTGGATGATATCTGCGTGTATGACCTTAAAAACCAAGTTTGGACACGAGAATGCCGCTATCCTCGGCATTATGGGACCTATCTTAGCGTTGCAGCTGCTGCGGATCAATTTGTCCACGAGCCTTCGAAGGACTTCCAATCGCAAGGCTCGTCAAAACTATTCAACCCCCCGCCGCACCAATCGGTCGAGCCAGCCTCATTCGAAATACAGCCAACTTACGGTCTGATGCATTTGCCGTATTCAGCCCGACCTAGAAGCAACATGCCGAGTAACATCTATTTGTACAGCAACTATCATGTGCGGTGACTATTTGCTTGAATTGACTGAGCCCTAGCTGACACCCGCCCGTACAGTTTGCGGATGTCAAACGCAAACTCGAGGTTATTGTCCCAGCGTCTGCCCATGATTTTACCATCCACGACGATTCTCTCGCTCTCCAAACAAGCCCTTCGCCGCCCTGTTTACGGTCCCCCTTCGGCGCTATCGTCGGGACCCATTTCATACTGGCTGGGTCTCACGTCGGTCCGACTACCCGAACATTCTCGCTGTGGGCTTTCAACCTCTTAACCAAAACGTGGTCACAAATCGAGGCAGGCCAAAATGTAAATGTCAGATCCTGGTTTCACAGTTGCCTCTGGAGAGACGCCAACAGGTTCCTGGTGTTCGGTAATCGACATGAAGACGGGCATCAACAAAGCGCTCACGTGCAGTATTCAAGCTGGGACCATGTCATGATAATTGACCTAGAAGCGTTCGGAATATATCAACCACCACCCCTGGAGTTGGAGACTACGGTGCAAGAGCTGAGTTTAACTGCGTTAGAGGCTGGTATCGGTTGCGATTTCGAATTTTTGTGTGACGATGGACGAAGAATACGTTGTTCGCGGAAGCTTTTGGAGGAGAGGTGGCCATGGTTCAAGGCCAAATTGTCGGATCTTCTCGAGAAAGCAAAGCTCGCTATGGAAGTACAACCTTTGTCGCTGCCTGCTGTCTCCCAACCTGGCGGTGTCACTGTTCCTGAAGGCCAACTTTCTGGCCCCCGAGTGACTACACGCGTGCTTCATCTCATGGAACCATACGCTGTCACACTGGCACTTGTGCAATATTTCCACACGCTCTCTCTGCTCACCAACTTGCAACTAGCACCTGCCGTCTTGAGTCGACTTCTGGTGATCGCGACGACGTATCAGATTCATCGCCTCCAATCTCTTGTCAAGCACGCTATGCACCTCGCACTGTCTGAACTAACCAGTGCAGGCGTTTATGAAGTTGCAACTCTATGTGGTTGTCGAAGTTTGCGAATTCGGTTCGTCCTCTTCCCGTAGATCGTTAGGTAACTCAATGAGTTTACTCCCGTTGCAGTGCGTACAGAGCGCTTATGGTATGCATTGGCACTTCTAATTGACCAGATGCTGACCGAAACGTTATTCACAGAGCTACAGCCAGAAAGCTCCACGTGCCCAATCTAAAACTTTACCTGGAACCGAGAGTTCGAGCCGCTTTTCTGAGGATGAAACCTCCCCGTCATCCTCAAATGGCCGCGTTAAGCCGCCGGCTTCCAGAGCCATGCCGACGACTCCACATCTTGTGACAGATTTCTCTGGAGACACGTCGCCAGCGTCGTCGTCCACGGACGGGTCGCAGCCGACCACGCCAAAGCTGTTGAAGAAATCATCAGGCCTGCTCAGCAAAGTCTTCCGAGGTGCCTCGTCTGCGAGTGCTGCCGCCAGCCAAATGGTACGCAACCGGTCCTCGCCGAAATGGCGGACGGGAGGAGGTCGACATCCGATTGTTGTCGATCGCGCCGCTAGAGCCAGGAAGATCCAAGCCATCGAGGCAGCCATGAATAATGATCCCGAGAGCTATCCGGAAAGGTCTGAGAGTGGGACCCGTCGCGAGTCGCAACGTCCCAGCAGGCCATCTCGAGATTCAAATACCGTTTACAACTTCCCTTCTCAAATGCAATCACCAGCTCAGAAGGTCGATAGTCCACCGTGGATGCACGCCACGGGTGACCGCCGTAAATCAAACACTGTAACGCCGATAAATGCCAGTGAGTCCCCATTTTTCTTCCAGTGGTGAGCGGGGATCATCAACTTGAGTGCAGGTGAACCCCACCTTCCCTCGTATGGCATGATGGCTGTACCAAATCACGTGCAACTTGTGGATGCACCACCACCGTCACGGCCCTCCCGTCCTGAACTGAGAGAGGTCATGAACATGCACCGGTCGATGCACGTTGTCTCTCCGAGCACCGACACCGACATTCGTACAATCACTGAGCTCATTTCCCCCATGCTGTCGCCTAGAACCGAGTCCTCCCTTGATTCTTATGCAGACTACTGGTCGATCGAGGATGACGCGGACTCGGTTGTGGAACCTTCCCTGTATTATGGCTTTCCCGCTCCTGCCAGTCATCGCTCAAGAAAAATTTCGTTGGATTAGAATCATCTTTGGATCTTTGGAAAGCTACCGCACGGATATAAAATTATGTAATATTGTCTTGACATTTAGAATCTCAATTGTTATTCGTTCACAGTAGTGTTTACAACATCATATATGCTCCAGTTGGCATGTAACCCTCGGTTTGAAGGTTTACCTTGCTTGGTCAAGGTCCCTCAAAGGTCAGAATTGTGGTTGAATTTGTGTTGATCACAACCATTGAATGGTTCTGGGCACCATGTGTTGACTCACTGTTGAGCTTTGACTCAAAGGCTATTGCACCTTGAGTTGGCTGGGCTTCTGAAAGAGGGTTCTGGTAGTAAGTCATCAGCAAAACAGATTGGACAGGGGCTAGGTATGCACTGGTATATACTTCTCTATACTACCTATAGGTGTTATAAACCACTTAAAACCAGTACATACCTAGCCCCTGTCCAATCTGTTTTGCTCAGGCTGAGCAACAACTTGGAAAATGGAAGCTGCATTACTAACACCTTTTGGAGAGTGAGTAGGATGCAGGTGTTGTGAAGGAGTGTCCAAGTCTGGAGCACTCCTTACACTCCTGTCCAAGTCTGGAGCACTCCTTACACTCCTGTCCAAGTCTGGAGCACTCCTTACACTCCTGTCCATAGACCCTGAGTACTGACACTGCTCTTTGTACAATCATTTGCTCAAAACCCATCTGTCAGTCATACCAGAGCCTTGTAGAGATTCATGGTCTCCATAAGGTAAGCCAATTCTTCATTGAGAATTCCTCCTTTGTGCTGTTGATGGGTATTATTCAGAATTTGATAAGTACAATGTCAGGGCAGGGATCTACCCTCTTGTACAGTCCCATATCCCATATACAGTAAGCCAAAAAATTGGAGCAATGTTTGATAAATTTGGATTTGTATGCTTATAATTTAAGAATTTTTTTGCTCTCATCCTGTGAGTAGAAATTATTATATCCTAGTACTTGGTATGACCACTCTTTGCCTTTAACACTGCTGCCACCCTCCTAGGCATATTCTCAATTAGATTCTGACACACCTCTGGCTCTATCTTCTCAACTCACAAAACTGTTCCAAGGTCTGGAACTTTTCAATCATGAAGAAATTCAGATAAAATTATGAAAATGTTCATATAAATGGGACACTGTATAGGCCATGACTGTACCAATTTGCAAAATATTTTATTAACCTTTGACTGATATGTAACTCAACTAAGGATGATACTGTCCAGAAGGACTGCACTTCACACCAGCCAGATTTGGATTATGGTATAATAGACACCTGTACCATGGCATGCTCAGACCTTTTTATAGCATATACTCCAGTGACAACCATTGACATCCGCGAGTCTCATCCCTGCCACAAAATGCCTCCCGCTCCCCAGCCCCGCCTAGACTCATTCACGCCGCCCATACCGCTGAGTACATGTTCTCACCGCGCCCGGTTCACGGACGCACCTGTCTCGCTCGTTTTGACAAGCTGATTCACATGTGCCTCGTTGTTGTTTATGATGTCATCGTTGCCAACTTCTCATTTGGTTTTGGTGTGACATCATTGACTGGGCCAGTTAAAACAGTGCTCTCAGTACTCATGACAGACAGTGTTGAAAATATATGGAGAATAACACTCACATGAGGGAGAAGACGTGCATGCATTTCTCGAGAGCGACTCAGGCGACATTGAGAAAGGGGACCTTCTGTCGTTGAGAATAAATGGTGAGTTGGGGGTGAACCGGTGAAGGTGGAAGGAACAAGGCTGGACTCGACTTCGACAGAGTCCGCGTACTCATTTGAAGAGGCTATGAAGCCTTTTGCACGAGACATTGTCACACTAGCGATAATAATAGTCCACTGGAGTAAGTCGATGATAAGAAAAATAGTGTCAGATGAGTTGAGGAACCAGGGTTACACACAGAAGGTGTTGAAAGTGTAAAGGGTTTCCTGCGATGCAAAACTGACGTGTTTGGAGAGGGAAGACGTGGATGGATGCCATTTTGTGTGTCCGACGCACGGAACCAAAGCACTCGAACGCCCTTCTAACCTTACATCTGTCCTTCCTACCCCGCCTTACTGCCCATGCTCTTCCTCACGCACCACCAAATAAATGCAGGGCGCCCGGTGCGGTGATGGCATGCGAGCAACAGGGGACAGACATCAACAACGATACAAACGACGACAGCCAAGGCGGTCTGCATGTGCCGCGCACTCGCATCACCGTGGGTGTCGCATCAACCGTGCCTCGGCCTCGCACCGTCGCGATACACGCAGGCTCCAAAGTCAGACAGTAGGGCAGCTGGCGAATACCACCGGCCAAAGCCAGCTGCCCACCCAGTGCCGTCGTCGGCCTGGGCATTAACTCACCCATCAGCCAGAGGAGACAAGGAACAGTGCGGGGGCCCCGAACACTGGCACTAGGGCGAAAAAGCACAACCGTTTTTTTCTCCGTCGCTTCCTCTATGTCTCCTGCTCCCGCAAACACTCGTCATTAGCTTGCAACCACAAACAACTAGTGCGCTCAACACCATCAGCCCTGCATCAGAGACGGCGGACCTGTACAGGAAAATGCAGAAAGCAGGGGCGAGGTGCAAGTGCATAACGGGTGACAGGATGAGTAGTACCCCAGTGCCGCAAGAAAGGGTTGTCCACAACTACGAAAGCGCGGTAGGCATCACAGACTGATTCTGGCGCGGCTGACGTGGAGAAAGAGATCCTCAGAGAGATACGACGACGAGACGCACGAAGAGGGAAGGGAACTCTGCAGTGGAATGGAGAGACCTTCGCAGAACCGTACTGCTGGCCCCACACATAGTGTCCGCACCTGTGGAGAACACGACCGATAATGCGTGCTGATATGCATCATCACTCAAGGTTCCCAATTCCGTCGTTCCTTCTATTATCAACCAGATCACGACAAGGACAAGGGGTTTGTCCTCCGTCTTACAGTAATAACCTTAATCCCAAATGAAAAGAAAAAAAAAAAAAAATGAAAAAATGAAACTTGATTGACATAAAAGATCAAGGGACACAAGATGAGGGGGGCGTGCACTCGGAGCGACGTAAATCTGTTCGTGAATCATGAAGAGGGGGAGTGGTGGGTGGCTATGATGGTATGGGAACAGGGTGTTGGTGTGTGCGAGTGAATGTGTACAATGTGTACAAGATGGGCGGGGAAGACGTATCCGCCGCCAAAAAAAAAGGGGGGGGGGTTGCCATGAGGGAGATGGGATGTGTGTGATGTGTGTGTGTCCTTGTCATAGTCGTCAAAAAACATGCAGGGCCATAAACAGTTTCGAAATCTTTTCCCCAAATAAGAGGAAAGAAGGAAAAAACGAAAAAAAGGGAGAAGTCGTTTGTTTTCGTTGCCCATCGTCAGGAAGCGTGAAACAAACAACAACAACAGCAAAAAAAAAGACAAAATGAAGGCATGAAAGAGAAAGTGGGCTTCCGAGCTTTAACGACTCAGAGAAAAGAGACAGAGAGACCCCAAGGACCAAGAGAGACCAAGAGACCAAGAGAGACCGACACAAGACAGCCGCGGACGCACGCGCCGTCATCGCACGGCCAACGATCCAGCCGCCCGACGCGCCCACGCCCACGCCTTCGCGAGCGCCGAGTCCCACGTCCACGTCCACGCCGACGGACCGGGGTCCGCACGACGCGTCGCATCGTCGTCGTCGTCGTCCACACGCGCACACGCACGCGCACGCGCATCCGCGTCGGGTGGCCGCGCCGGGAGCGCCGGGAGCGTCGTGGCCGTTTCCGCCTCTAGGATGGTTTCCGCCTCTGTGGTCGTTACGGTCTTTGTAGTCATCATCATCGTCGTCGTCATTGTTGTCGTCGTCACAATCGTCGGTAGTGGGGACGGTGGGGACACCGCCTCCTCCAACACGTGCTCCTCTTCGCCAGCGAGTACAGCACCGCCGCAACCCCGCGTCCCCCGTATCCCGCCCACGCGCACGCGCACGCGGCCGCGTTCCTGCTCCTCGTCTTCGTTCGAGTCCTCGTTCTCCGCCTCGTCTCCATTTTCGAGTACCTCATCATCTGCCAACATCGCCCTTTTCTCGCCACGCAGGCCCAGGCTCAGACCCAGCCCGAGACCAAGACCCCGGCTCGCACTCCGGCTCGCACTCACACTACTCCCGCTACTGCCGCTCCCACTCGCACAGCGCCCGTCCCACGACCGCCGCCGCCTCCGCGCACCGAAGGCTGGGCACGGCGACGGTGACGGCGACGCGGACGGGGCCGACAGCGGGGAGGACACCATGCATGGCGACGACACCACACCCAGCTCGCCCTCCCGCGCGCCCATCGCCGCCGCCGTCTCGAGCGCCGGTAACGGCGTCGTCGTCCGCAGCATCGTCGGCGGGGGCGTCGTCAGGACCGGCGTCGGCATCGATGTCGGCGGCGACATCGGCATCATTAGCGGGTGCAAGTGGGGGTGCGGGTGGTGGTGGGGCGGGTAGAACGACGCAGGGAGCGACGCGGACAGGGGCGCGAGCGACGGCCGCGGCGACGCAGGTGGTGTTGGCGGCAACTGCGCCAGTATGGTCGCCTTGGTCCTAGCTTCCATTTCGGCTTCCGCTTCTGCTTCAACGGCGACGTCAACGTCGGCTTCGACTTCAAGCGGGGGCGCCGGTTCTGCCTCTTTCACATCGACGTCGCCCCCTGCGTCTTCCCCCTCCTCCATGTCGTCCGCACCAACCGCCCATGCCTCGTCGTCGACCATGTCGACGGTCCACCGCCGCGCAGGCGTGCGCTCGAGACACCCGCGCAGCACGCGGGCTGCCGCACTTCCGATGCCAAGGGGTAGGGTGTACGTACCTGAAAAAAAAGGCCCATGTCAGAAAAAAAGGGGCGAAAAAACAAAAGAAACAAAAAAAGAAAGGGGTAACACCCACCACGCAAGATAGCGGCGACGAGCCTCGGCTCGAACGTATCCTCAAACGGGAGGCGTCCCGCGAGGAGGGCGTACAGGAGTACGCCGAGGGCCCACATGTCCTGTGCTGGGTCTGCCTTCTGGTGGGCGTCGGAGGTTGTGCTGGTGCTGGGGACAAGCAGCTCAGGGGCTGCGTAGGGCAGGGAACCAGGTTGGTAATGCGGTTTGGCGGTTTTTGGTTTCGGTGGGGCCTTGGAGGGGAGGGTTGCGTGGTGTCTCGGTGCATAGGGGTGGTAGTGTTGGTGTGCATGTAACGACGATCGTCTCCTCGGATCCCATAGCTGTTGTTCTTCTTCGTCGTCGTCCTCGCTCTCTTCGCTCTCCTCGTCCTCATCCCAGCCATCGATGCGCACAGCGGCCCCAAAGTCAGCAATCTTGCAGGTGCCGCACTCGTCGACGAGAACGTTCTCAAGCTTGAGGTCACGGTGCACGAGCCGGGCCTCGCGGTGGAGGTAGCGCAGGCCGCGGACGACCTGGCGGAAGAGCGTACCCGCTGCGTCCGGTGCGAGGGCCGCGGCGGTCTTCCGGGGGGGCCCAGTGGCACCATGGGCGGCACCACTTTCTGCCGAGCGGAAGAGGATGTCATAGAGGGAGCCGGCGGGGCAGAAGATGGTGACGAAGAAGTCGGCGTGCGGGGTGCGTACGTGGGAGAACAGGGGGAGGACGTGTTCGTGCGAGAGGGACGCCCAGAGGGCGGCTTCGCGGGCGAGCCGCTTCCGCGCGGCTTTGGCTGCTCTGGCGTGGAGCGAAGTGGAGGCGGCGTTGCGATGGGGATGGGGAGAGGGGACGAGGGGGGCGCGGATGATCTTGACGGCGACGAGGGCGCCGGTGGTAGGGGAGACGGCGCGGCGGATGATAGAGGATGCGCCATAGCCGATTACTGGGCCGAGACGATATCCTGCGACGAGCTGGCCTTGGGCGTCTGGTGATGGGGCGGAGGAAACGGGAGTAGAGAAAGCGGAGAGGAAGAGGGCGGCGGGGGAGGGGAGGGTAGTTGGAGAGGAGGGAGACGGAGAGGAAGTTGTTAGTGAATTAGATGGTAAGGAGGAGAGCATTGTGGTGGTAGTAGTGGTTGGTGGTTAGAGAAAAAAAAGCGATGAAGGGGTCTAAAGAGGAACAGGAGTAGGAGTAGAGTAGTCAGATGACATAGCGACCACATGTTGTTATAAAGGGCGTGGGAAATTGGTGATACCCTCTAAATTAGTAAATCCCCCTTACTCTTCTTCCCTCTCTCAAGTTAACTGATCCTGTCAATAATGGGGTCATCCATCACAGATTCAACCCCATCGTTGGGGCTTCATAGTGAGAGACTCGCTTAAGCGACGTTTACATCGTATCGTTGATGTGCATCGTAAATTTCACAGGAACATAGGAACCAATGTTATTGAACCTGGATTTCACACGTTCGGAGTTATCATCGATTGATTCACACACTGACCATGGTGTATTGCTGCATTGCTGCAATGCTGCAATGCGCATCTAAGCCGACACCCGGAACAGAATTGCATGCGTCCTCTCCGCTTCACCGTCAAGTCACCGTGCAGTACACAACCCTTGTCTTCTTTTATGATCGTTAGAGCCCCTCTTCTTGTTGCGGAGAAAATAACATAGCATGCGCTACCACTGGCTTCGTCTTAGGAGGCTAATAAGGTGAATGAATGCCTCTGCATTCTTGAATAAACAATTGAACATCCTTTTCAAGAATAACGCTTCTGCGAGGCCGTTCACGTGTAGCACAATGCAGCCTGCAATCCGATGCACAGCCGATGCACACATGCTCGTTCTGCAACCTCGCAAGGCTGACTCCTTCTGTTCTCGCTGCGTAAAGCCGAGCCGAGCCGATGTCAAACGAACAAATAGACCTAAACAACCAAAAAGGGGAAATGTGCGCCACACCGCGCCGCGCGATGACCACATGCTGATACTGATACACAAGTCGGCGTGGCGCGTCCGCGTGGATGTCATACACAGCAGCGCTTCGTTCGGCCCTCTCGTCTTCTTTTTTTTCTGCCCCGTGTTCCGTACCAAAAGGTGACCGCGGACTCTAAGCGCGTCGCGTCTGTGTTCCGGCGGAACCAACGCTCGGTCCTCGCGTTTTGTACGCCCCTGTTTCTTCAGGATCAGTAATTGGGCTGCGCGACAAGCTGACAGGGACTACCCCGTGCTTTTTCTATTCTGGGACCGGACATTTTTGTTCTTCATCTGTCTAAGAACGGTCTTGAGTGCCGTGGATTTTTATTTTTATTTTATTCTTGCCTGAACGAGCGGTCTGATCAGTGCCTGGTGCGCACCGAGGATGATCTGTCTGCCAGAAAAGGTGCGTCCTCAACGGTCTCAACTCGAAAAATCGGGCTGAGGTTCCCTCCGAACAGATGACCCCAGCATCGCTGCTATGTGACGAAGCTCATACACAAGCCACATCTGCATCAGACCCATCACAAGGGTGCGGGCGCTGATCAATCCCTTGCGACCAACAAAAGGTCCAATGACCCCCCCACCTGGGAGTAGTTTACAACACTGCCACTTGGGCGTACTGGTCCCATCAGCCCCAACACGTGACATCCTGCGGTTTCTGCGTTCGCCCCCGGGTGCAGTCGATGACTGAACATGTACCCTCGAACTTAAAACACACCTGCTTAGACAGCCTGTCCCGGCCCGCGCTGTCACGCGTCTGACCCGCGGAAGGTTTTTCTCTTGTTACTTCTTCCGCCTAATTTTGGAATTTCCTCCCTGGGCCCCCAATCCTCTGCTTTGCGAACTTGCCTCCGGCCCAAATCGGCCCTTGCAGAACCCGGTTAGCCCCTAAGAGGGCTGAAATGCAACGCTTAGGCAAGGACCAGAGAGCGTGCCACCCGCACATTCGTGCCTCTCCGTCTGCGACCATCCCTTCTCGCTCCCACCCCATTGGCTCTCTCGGCCATCTGTTCATCATCTCAACGGTTTGAGGGGGGGGGGGGCAGGCGACTTCGACGTGCGCCTCGCCTCGCCTTCATACCAATGCTGTAGCAACGACGCTCCATAGCAAGCCCCCGGCAATGTCGAATACCCGGAACTAGGTTTAGGGGGGGAGGCCCACCCGGCCATCATGGCGAGCGGTGCCCGGAAACAAAGAGAAGGGGGTGGGGATGGGACCGAGGGTGCAGTGGGACACCAGGCTCGTGCGCCGTCCTCCGGGGGCGCTGCTCGGGACGGTGCGCGGACGTGAACGTGAACGTGTTAGGCGCCTCTGAACCGCTCCTTTGGTGTGTGCGTTTTTGGGAGGCTGATCAATCAATGCGGCCCGCGAGTGTTCGGAAGCAGAAGAGACTGTACGGAGGGTTCGAAGCCGGTGGTCAAGTGGCCTGACCGCTCTGCGCCTTGCCCTGCGTGGGTCTGCCCACGCACGAAGCGGGGCAGGTGCTTTGCATTTCGGTCTTCATGGCAGAGACAACGCACTGACTACTTCAGCAGGGGTTCTTATTGTATGTGGTACATATGGATATGTTTTGACCTTACGAACCGGGAAAAAATTATGTCATTGCATCAAAGACAAGGTTTTACACCCTTCCCGATTTGGCCTCAAATCCATATTTCTAAATGTAAAGGCATGTTTGACATCCCTAATCAAAGCCAAGTCCAGCAAATCAGATGTGAGAAGCTGTTAAAACAAGACACTACCTCAAAATCAACCATGTTCCAGCTTGATACCAAATGCTGACTTCAAGAAATGCATTGTTCAGAGGAAATGGATATGAAAATGAAGGGATGGTCCAGCATAAGCTCAGGGATCTGCAAATGCTGCCTCACAACCCCAAACCAATGAGGTCAACTCTTATGTATTCAAAGGCACATCAGATCACTCTGACACAGCCTTGAATGAAGGAGTAGACCCACAGGCAATTGAAGGGATGGACAGTGGAGCTGATGTCTATTTTCCCCCAGAATTCACAAAATTTGTGAGCATCACACTACAAACTGCAATAGGTACATAATACCCTCACTTTGGGGTCTGAAGAGCTCAGCAAAACCCCAATAGCTTCTTTGCTGGTCTTTTGCCTTGCTCCTCTGCCATTTGACCATTCCTTATAACCCGAAGAGTCAGGACACAACCTCTTTTTGATTAATACGCTTTGTAAGAGGGACAAGAAAAACGGTAGCTAAGACAGTTGGACGATGCTGGGACATGCTTTCATAACTGGTTGTACGGGGGACCCGGGCTGAGAACGTGTGTGTATAATCAGATATATACATGCGATGCGAGGGATGGCACTGGGCAGGGGAGTGCTACCGTTACTCTTGTTGTCTTCCAAAGTACTCCCACTGCCTGGCGGGCGGCTTCTCTTGAAGGTCCTCCCACCTATATCCAACAGAATAATGAGCCTCATCTGGTGTTGGAGGACAGATTGGGTGGCAACTCACGCCTTCCAGCGGGCCATTTTGGACATCAGCGCGAGCTCGTCCTTGGCGACGTCTAGCGCCTGCTCGATCTGGCCCTCGTCCAGCGCGCGTTCGGCCGTCTGCACGTCGCCCTTGGCGTCGGACACAAGCCGGAGCTTGCGCCGCGTGAGCGCCTCCACGCTTTGACGGTACGCGGACGTCGCGGGCAGCGTCGCCGCCGCAAGCGCGAGCGTGGACTCGTATGTCTCCACGAGCTCAGGTAGCGGGTTTTTGTGCACCGCGAGGCCCGTGAGGCCTGTAGAGCGTTTTGTGACTAGCTGCAGAAGAGGCCGGGTGGCACGCAGCATTGAAAGTTCGTCGAGTTCACGTGACAAACCCATCTTACAGTAAGGCGCTGAGTTCTACAACTGATGCGCATGTGGTAGGTCAAATGCGACCCCTGCTGCTTTCGCGCAGGAGCCCCGGAGGTAGTTGATGGAGATAAGGGTATGTAAATACAAGGGATAATCCCTAAAGCCAGGAGTGAATAAATTACTATAAGATAAATATGATGTTTCTGTTTCGGAGCCGTCACTCGGCAAACGTCAAAGAGGACGGTATCCCGAGCCCCACTGGTGACTCCGCAGGAGCCTCGCCCACTGCTCTGGAAGTCCAATGAAATCCCCTCCCGGCATCGGCGGCGCGGAGACGTGCACGAGATGCACAAAGCCGAACGGTTCGCTGATACACTCCGGCTCCGGCGCAAACACGATCTCATCGGCGTTGTGGATAAACCGTTGCTTGCCCTGGCTCTCATCTCTCTCTCCTCCCGAGCCCAACCGGTGACTCTGCAGGAGCCTCGCCCACTGCTCTGGAAGTCCAATGAACTCCCCTCCTGGGCTTGGCGGCGCGGAGACGTGCACACGATGCACAAAGCCGAACGGTTCGCTGATACACTCTGGCTCCGGCGCAAACACGATCTCGTCGGCGTTGTGGATAAACCGTCGCTTGCCCTGGCTCTCCTCTCCCTCTCCTCCCGAGCCCAACTGGTGACTCTGCAGGAGCCTCGCCCACTGCTCTGGAAGTCCAATGAACTCCCCTCCTGGGCTTGGCGGCGCGGAGACGTGCACACGATGCACAAAGCCGAACGGCTTGCTGATACACTCTGGCTCCGGTGCAAACACGATCTCGTCGGCGTTATGGATATACGGCCGCTCGCCCTGGTTCTCCTCTCCTTCTTCTCCCAAGCCCCACTGGTGACTCCGCAGGAGCCTCGCCCACTGCTCCGGAAGCCCAAGGAACTCCCCTCCTGGCATTGGCGGCGCGGAGACGTGCACGCTATGCACAAAGCCGAACGGCCTGCTGATACGCTCTGGCTCCGGCGCAAACACGATTTTGTCGGCATTGTGGATAAATCGTCGCTTGTCCTGACTCTCCTCTTCCTCTCCTCCCATGCCCCACCATGACTGTGCAGGAGACGAGCAATCACGCGAAGACGGGCGGAACCGTTCCTGCCGCATTGTTCTTGTCGAATGAGACGACCACATCGAAAATAACGTGCTCAGGTGCCAGCCGTCGTTGTCGCACACGGGTGGCGAGTCGAGATAGGGATCCTCAGGTGAACCATGTGGCGTTTTGAACGCATCTAGGACCACCAAAAAAATCCCGGCAAAGTACGCCAAAGCGGCGTCATCCCTGCCCGACTGCGTAATGCCAAGACAGTTACAGATGTGGGAGGTCAGTGGAATGGGAGAGCCTTCACAATCCAGGGACCAGACAGGCTTGTCGTGTCTGACAAGTTAAAGTCAGCGCAGTTGCCAGAGACATGTCAAATGGATACGAACAAAAATTCGAGGTTCGGTATCCGAAAAAGTGACGAGCGTAAAGCATTGATCAATGGAATGTATGACAGATTGTTCAGCATGCGGAGATCCTTCTGCAGCGGCTCGAAATAACGACACAGGATCATCGCCGCCTTCTGGACAATCTCAGTGCCATAGCTTGACCATCTGGCAGATCGTCACGGATTTGTGCAATTAAAAAATGGACACAAATACTTGCCTTAGAAACTCTACTAGATCGATAAACTCATCAAAAACATCCGTTGTACAATTGACAAGCATGTCCGAAGGAAAGTCCGTGGGGAGGAGAGATTTTCCCTTGTATGTGAACCTCCCTCGATGGGAAGCTGTGATCGTATGGTCGAGCATGGTCAACCTGACCAAGATAGAGTGTTTCCCGAGGTTTAGCCAAGCAGAGCGGCGATCGGTGATTTGCTTCCTGATACATCGCGAAAGCGGGATTGTTGCCCTCCGTGGCCACAACGAATTAATCGGATGGTCCCTGAGGATACGAAGAGACTCGGGATCCTCTGCAATAACCCGAAGCGCAGAGTTGCATGCACAAAACAGGTCAGAGGACCGGTGAGGGGAACGGCCAGGCGGTTCCCTGTATGCAGTCAAAAAAGACTTGAGGTAAATATTTAAGAGGAAATTCAAAAATTGGGGTTGCGCGACAGCCCTACACATCTCCACATTAGAACGTGCAAGCAGAGTAATAAATTTCACGAATGGCTCCAAGGGGTGCGAATGGAAGGACAATGAAAAGTAAGTTCTGCCGATGCCACGATATGGTTCCCTGCTGGGAGACTATCAGCAATGACTTTTCACATGAAGAGACAACTCGTACTTAGAATCCGAGTCAAGGCACAGCATCAACTGAGACAGATAGGCCTTGACATGTTCCGCAGACCATTTGGAAAGGGCCCGTACAAGATCAGACGTCTCGTTAGACGCAATCTGCCGCCAGATAGCCCCGAGAGCGCACTTGTACTCGTTAGGGGGTCGATATTTCACCCTATTATTATGTGACATTTCAGCGTTGTGAAGCTCGCCACAGCAAGGATAAGATACCATGAAGATTGCAGCAAATACTCATAATCGTTGTCCGAGACACGCGAGTCGAAATCGGGAAAGTAGCTGCTGATGATTCGCGTTCTGGCTAGGCCCTCGACGCGACGACCACAATTGAGGACTGTTTTCCCCCAGGTATTCAAGGCCTGCCCCGCAAGAAACCCCATTCCCAAAGATCTGGTTCCTGAAACAAGAGAAGTACTCGAGGTTTGAGAGCTAAATGAGACATCTGCCAGAGACGTGTCCGAGTTCTCAAAACTGAACGAGATATCCGCCTGAGGCGACAACATTACTGAGAATATTCTTGAAAAAGTGTTGGCCAGCCGCTTAAAGAACATGAAATTAGATGGAGGAAGGCATGTATATATCGTTCAACATACCAGCTTATGAGCAAGCCTCAAAGGGCTGTGTTGACTTTTATCAGCGCAGCCTTCAGCATACAGCATTGTGGTAACCGAGGTCTCCAGACAACGGAAAGACACATCAGTGACAAGGCGGGGAGAGTAGCGCCGAGATGGATAAGAGGCGCTAGTGTACAGCAACCTTAAGAGGCAAGTCCCTTGCGTGCCGCGCAGGCTCAACCTTATATCATGAACCGTTGCGACAAGCATTGCAAGGGCGTGTCAGCGATGAGATCGATGAGATCTTGTTGCTTGGCTCACCGCATTCGACAGCCCCCTCTGCTGCGCTGCCGATGGCATGCACATACATCTCCAGATACTCAAGCATGGTCTGTTCCCTGAAAGTCCCAACCGAGACCTTGTAACGATTTTGGCATGTTGAAGGAGGAGAGAGTAACAGAAGGATATTGAACGAGATGGCATATCGACGAAAAGGATATCAGGGCTTAGTCTACCGTTAGCTATATATTCGTCCGCGTGTATTGGGTATCACCACGCCAAGCATTGTGCCCTCGGCTCGGCGCGAGATTGAGCACTGGTTGGATAGATTGGACAGCGAGGTTCCAATAGACAAGCGTCGAGATGCATTCGATGAACGTCGAACAGGGCAGTACTGATCATGAGTGCTCCTCAACGTCGACACTGCCACCTGCTTACTGACGCGGCTCGGAACCGAAGGCTTTGCGTATACATGCAAAGGAAAAACGTTTATTTTATAGTTATATACTATACGGTCAGCATACAGTTTTCATACGCGTTCTACGCGTTCTACGCATGCCATAACAACGCTTTCGTGAGACTTCGGAATGTCTAACTGGATATCGATGACCTGCATCGGTGACTCCCCGTCTAGGTTCAAAGCGTCTGAGTCGGGTATCTCGACCTCCGCTTGTACAGGACGTGTCTCTGGTGTGATCGGGCCATCGCTGTCCGTGGAGGACGAAGGAGACCACACGGAAGAAGAAGAGTGACGTGTGCTAAAGGGGACCACGCTGACTTGTCCGTTCAACGTGGGTGAGAGGAACTGCGCTTGCGGCAGCGGAGAGGCCACGTCGGCCGTGCGCACGTCCTGACTGGGGCGGCGCCCTGGGAAACGGGGCATGAATCGGCGAGGGGTGGCCGTGCGCACGTCGTCCTCCGCTGACCGCCTGAATCTATCCACCTTCAGAATTTCTTGACGGAGTTCTGGCAACGATATCCGCAGAGGCGGTTTGAGTTGGAAGATGCGGTGCAAGATTTTACTGGCTGCCTTTGAGATGTTCAGCGAGGGACCCAGCTTGTCTGGCTGTCTGAGGTAGTTGGAGAAGAGATCATCACCCGGCGATGCTCTCCTCCAGGGGTGACGAGCGGTGATCATAGTGATAAGGATGACCCCAAGGGCCCAGATGTCGGCATGTTGTGGCGTATGGGTTTGAGTTCGTCCATCGAAGCACTCTACATAATAGATTGAGGCCATGAGGCTAACCATGGACTAATAAAGGATCTCACCAGGACTCATGTAGGAACTACTGCCCGCATGTTCTTTGGTGACCTTCTCAGGAGTAGCGAGCCCGAAATCAGTTAGACGTATGTTGCTACCGTCCTCTGAACAAAGGATGTTTTCGGGTTTGAGGTCACGGTGAAATACGCTCCTTGCGTGACAGGCGAGGACTGCGTCGATAAGATCAAGGAAGCTGCTCTTGATCAACTGATCATTGTTGGCGTAGACTTTATGCTCTGCGATCGCCGTGAACATATCGCCACCAGGGCAAAAGTCCATGACGAGGAAGACGAACTCGTCGTCCTCGAACGCACGGTGGAGTGTCACGATGTGAGGGTGGTCAGACATCTTCATATGGAGATTGATCTCCAGGGATAGGTGTCTATACTGGGAGGAACCGAAGGGAGGTTTGCGGACGCATTTTACAGCATATACGCCACGACTTTTCGTTGGAGATTTGAGGTCAAGTGCCTTGTAGACCGCGCCGTAGCTGCCAGAGCCAAGCTTACTGATGAGGAGAAAACGATGACCGACGAGAGACATGACGAAGTCGGGCAGGTTCGGTGTGCGTTTGGGCATGGTTGGTGTAAAAGAGTGGTGGTGATATAGGGCTGTGGCGAAGTCGAATCAACGAGAACGAAGTAGTTGGCGAGTGGAGAGTCGGTGCCGAAGAAGATCACGACGAGCAGTAACTAAAGAAGAAAACGAGAACAAGATGGTTGCTAAAGACAAAGTGAGCGTTCAGAGGGGACTTCCAATGCAAGCCTCCGTGATAGTCTCCGCATCTATATAGTCGGGCGCAGGAGGGTGTGTCTCAGAACCGCATGATGACCAGATCGAAAGTGCTGTCGCGATTAAGACTGGGTGGTTTCACGACATACGCACGAGCGGCTGCCGAAAGTGAGTTTCTATGAACATGATGGGCGAATGCTCAATGAGCAGTAGGCACCCCAGGCCGAGATGCATGCAACGCATATTGACTTGAAGCCACGAGTTCGAGTATCCCACTTGGACGTGGAATTGTTGGTGGAGACGCCCATTGCAGGACTACTTATTGTAATGTGTAGTGTAGACATGACGCAGAGCAAGCAGACGCGTGGTCGAGTCGCTGGTGATCCAGTGGTGATCCAGTGGTGAGAGCAACACGAGACGTGTTCGCGCGACTTCGGATTCTGAAAATGTCTTTGCAACAAGCGCAACTCGAAGGGCTCTGCCTTCGTTTCCCAGAAACACTACCGTTACATCCATCGCTCAGCTATGAGACGGCTCTCAATATGCTCCTCCGCGCTGTCGTTCTGTCTAACCAAATCCCGTACCACTGGGGATATATAGACAAACCTGCAGGTGAAGGACACTTATTGACTCGCCCTTGGTTCTCAACCCACTGAACCACTGCTCAGAGGGACAAGTATTCCTGCTGTTCTTGCAGCCTCACATTCCGTTTCCGAACGACGGAATACGGTGGCGAGAGCAGGAAACTAGGTATTCCGTCACCATCGCCAATGGCCGTGTATGTATCTCTTGCACATCCCCTACTCTCAGAGTGACCAATTGAACTTGTTTAGGAGATGGAAGTGCTCGAGGTCAAGTTCGGGTTCGTGCCCAACTCGCAGGACACGACCGCTTGGCGCATGCGACGTCGCTACAGACTGAACAGGGGTGGACATCCACACCTTGTGCTCGTCCACTACACACGCGGAAAACCCATGCGTGCGTTCCGTATTTTTTGTCTCATTTCTTCGCGCTCGAGTGCCGACGTGAAAGCAATTTGCGGGGCCGGTGCTTGTAGCAATCCCGCCCGCGCTCCTTTCGCAGCCCGTGCGCTCGTACCCGCTGCGCCCCATCAACGAACCCGCCATCTTCGTCATGGGCGACAAGAAAGGCCAGACCGTCTACCCACATGGCAGCGGCCCCAGTACCCACGCCCCTCCGCCACAGCAGCCTATCGGCGTCCTCCCCCAGAATGCCGCCGCCGCCGTCCTAGGCCTGAACCCGCAAGCGATGCTCGCACAGCAGAATAGCAACATGGAGGTCCTCGAGCGCCGTAGTCAAGCCATCCAAGGTCAAAGCCATAGGGGTCAGGTTCCCGGAGGAATGGGCATGGGCATGGGCGCAGCGGTACATTTCTGAATTGTTTTCTTCTCACATTCGTAGCTCCGTCTCATCTCATGTTGGTCTCTTAGCAGCAGCGGCCGCCGCCGACCCGCTTAGACGATGATGACTCGTCGGACGAGACTGAGCTCATATCGACGCGGACGCTCGCCCTCACGCGTTATAGGCGTAACCACGAGCTCATGAGCGAGGTGTTCCAGTATGCGGCGACACGTACGTGCGCTTTCTTCTGCTCATTTTGTCTTCGATCATCAGACGAGTGATCATCACAGCCGACAAGGAACGAGCCCCTCCCACCTCTCCTTACTCCATATTTGACAAATCCGATGTCGAGGCGAAGATCGTTAGTTGTTGTGTTCCCTGTCTCAGCATTTCCTTACGACACGACGCTACAGGCAAAGCTAACCGCAGAGATCGAGGAGCTTCAACGAGCCGCCGAGTCTCGAAAAATCGAAGCCAGAGCCAAGGCAGCAGAGATCGAACAGCGCGAAATTGGTGCGGCATCTAAAACTGGGGATATTCTCATGGAGGTATCTGAGGCAGAGAGTGCCATGGTAGCCTAGATAAATTATTGTACATTGAAAATATAATATCAACAGTTATCGTGATCATGGGCCCTCCAGTCTCTGGAGGTGACACTGCTATGGCTCATCGAAATACCCACTGATAGCCCAACAAAAATGTCCACAACCAGCGGCGCACTCGTGGGCCAGTAATCTGCTTGCTGGCTTCGCGGGTGGTGGGTCGGCCACACTCTCCAGCACCTGACCATCATCAGACTCAACGATGCTCGATGCAGAACTCTCTCTTCTGATCATATGTCTGCTCTCAGTCCTGATGTCGATTGTCGGCTGAGCTGGAACAGCCAACGGCATCTCCACTGGCGGACGCTGAGAGTAAAATTGCCGATAGCAGGCCTGATGACCTCCGTGGTTGCAGACAGCGCAATGGAAGAGGAGGGTCCGAACGGGTAGGTGGCTGAGGCCCGTGGAAACTCAGGGGGTGACACGTGCCGAGGGACTCAAAATAACTTACCAGAGAGAGCAGGTCACCGTTTGCGCCTTACAGCGGATGCAGAATGAGTATCCTCCTTTGGGGGGGTCTCGCCATGCCTGTTGCCGGGGCCCTCCGGGTACGACAATGGGTTTCCAACACCGACCGCATGATGTGTAGATCACAGTCTCCAGCTTGTAAAGCCGTCAACGAGTGACAGACCAAAGAGTTCAAGAGGAAGGCATACCGTAGTGCTAATACGAATTTTCTGCATTGGGACATGCTTGCGAAGGTAAGATGCAGATGTGAACAATTTCAAACGATGCAGAGTTTCTGCGTCATCATGGAAACGTCAAATCTTTGGAAGGTATGCGAAGTCAGAGTGCAGACCTATGTAAGACTCCAGGAACCGAAGTGCCCTCTTACTATCGACCCGCAGTTCTTCAGGTGCAACCAGAGCCATGAAGGCGCACATTTGGATGTCACCCTCCAATATGATGTCAACAAACGCCTCGAAATCTAATCACGTCGAAAGAGCTCACTTCTTCAGCGAACACCTCTAGGGCATCTCTGAGTGTTTTCCATGCTAGCGCATCAAACTTCTGTCGGTTAGTGAGGATGTTAGATCTACGTTTCTCACTGAATCGGTTCTTCGCCTCGTTACGGGCTCCGTATTTGTCGTCGAAGTCTTCGTTCTCGCCGGCCCCTCTGGGTCCCCCACCACCAGACATGGAATGATCCGCGCTCCCTCTCCTGGCGTCTCTAAGAACGTCAACGCTGCCTCTTCGCAACTGGGGTTCGTTCAATTGGTCAAGACTGGGATTACGAGACCCCTCTGCCGTCACGGTGCGCAAGCTCATCTGGCTTTCCTGGCGCAGCAGCCCAGGAATAGGAAGTGACGCAACGATGGACCCGCGACTCCGAGCCTTTAACCTCATCTTCGTCTTACGCGGCTTGCGCGAGTGGCGGCGCAGACGGCCATTTCGTTCGCGATCAGTGCCGTCCTCTGCGTCTGTGGAGCAAGGAGAGCGCGCCTGATCGTCGTCTTCGTCATCCTCGTCCTCATCCTCGTGTTCGCCTTCCTCGTCATAATCGTCGCTATCGTTCCAGCCCACTCTCGAGAGGGGGCTGGGATGGGGTGGCGCCATTCTTTGGAGTGGCATATGCGAATTCGACGGCTCATCTTCATCTCCTTCACGCCGGCTCTCACCCCCACTGGAATCTGAGTCGTCTAGGGCCCCATCGCCCACATGCCGTAGGCTAAGCCTTGAACTATTGTCACTTGGGCTCGCAGTGGTCGCCCGCGTCGTGCTGGTAGTCGAAACAGATGCACTTCGATATGTCGAACTGGACGGATGCCGAACTGAGCTTACATCCCGCGAGTCGCGACGTGAAAAGACGGACTGGCCACGCGCTATCTGCGCGATCGAGGGCAAAGAGACGGCTGGGCGGTGAGGTGATGCGGATGCAGATGAAGTGGGGGTGACCCGACGAGATGAGCTGGGGGTATTGATATGTCTGGCTTTCTCCGACGAGAGCGATCGGCTGTATCGCGGTGGGAAAGTGTAGGATGTGGGTGGAGCAAGGGAGAGACGCGGTGACTTGAGAGATTTGGGTGGCGATTGGGCCAGTAAGGAGGGTAGTCCGGAGAGAAGCGAAGCTAGGAGCAACCATACTTGGGCAGCATGAGGTTTGCCCGCCCGGAACGCGATCTAGGACAGCTCAGTAAGCTGCTGGTGTTGAGATAGAAAAGCCACTCACATCTGCATTGCGAGAACAAATATCGGAGCGATTGTCCCCTTCGAAGATGTACTCTTTTGCAAGCTGCTTGAACGCGATTGAATCGTCTTCCAGATTGTCAGACGCATATTTCCCGAGAAATTGAGTGCTTGGTACATAGAGACTGTCTCCGAGTCGCTTGTGAGGATCGTTTGGGCGCCCATCCCTCGGATTGCTATCACAAATGAGACCAATGTAAAGAACAACAACATAGTACACACATGTCATCGTATGGGATCTCCCATGGCTTGGGATCATCCGAAGCAAAAACGAAAGCACCTGAAGGATCCCAGGTGAGCGCGCTACGAGGAATCGCGTCTAGAGGTTTGACACATTCACGGAGATCGAATTGCGAAAATGTCCCGGAAGAGTGTTGTGCCCATATCGCTTGCGCGTCGGCGAACGCGACATCTAGGAGGTGATCAGTAGACGGAGGACGATAAATGGGCTTCTTTTACCTGTTGTACCACCTTCAGTTGCAGATCCTGAGACCGCCCATTTAGCGACCCACGCTCTTCTGACATCCCAAATTTCTAGCGCATCACCAGGAGTGACCCTTTTGAGATCGTTGTCATTCTCTTCTCCCTGCCTCCGCCCAACTTGATCCCTCTCTCTCGTCCCCTCAGCCGTGAGGTCCTGATTGGAACCTACTGACGATCCCACGTTGGAGACGACCACAAGTTCGCAACCATACTCGGGCCTCCATTGCACACGCCTCACGGGAAATGCAGGGTGCAATGTGTAGGTAGGCTTGTGTGGAATAGCTGAGTCGGGAACAGATAGGTCCCAAATCTTAACACATCGATCAAGGCCGCCGCTCGCAAGCCACCCACCCCCAGATCCAACTGACCCTACATGATCATCTGTGACCTGGTTTTTCACACCCGTGCACCAGTCGAGCGCAAGGACGGGCCCGCGATGCGCGGCTGCGCGGCGGTCAAGACGGCCACGCTGGCCCATATACAAATCCCATCTTGTGGTAGGACATACTTGAGAAGTTGAAGGAAGGAAAAAAAGAAAAAAAGAGGTAACTCACCGGAAGATGCTACCGTTGTCCAGCCCGACAATAACTTGCAGCGGTTTCCAAGGTATACGCGAGAGAACCACGCTCCGCACAGAGTCTGGGTGCCTGATACGCTGAATGGATTTGTCCATGGCTCGAAGATCCTGTCATGTCATAGATACGTTGGATCAACATACCCATATATCATCATTTACTGACCCAAACGCGAATATCACCGTCAGCAGAGCCCGTGACGCAATAATGCGGGAGGATAGGTGAGTATGACATTTTTTGTATGGAGCGGATATGGTCTTTGGTCTTGCGTTCTAAGGGAACATTGATAAAACCATGATCAACGACGTAATGGTAATATCACAGCTGACCGTACTTCGTCGGCCCGGTTTTATTGAGATCCCACATAATAATACCACCGTTACGGGCACTAGTCAGGATCTTGCTGTTGAACGCTAAGCTCTGTTCATGAGTTGAGTGAAAAGGATAGGATGAGATCATCCATACTGCCGTGGCACCATGCGACGTCCGTGCTAGCACTGTCGATCTTCAACCCGCTTCCTTCCCAGAAATTGCGAGAGGCATCGATTCTATGGCCACCCTTTCCGACAGCAAACTTGTGGTCAGGTTCATGACTAGCCGGAGGTTCTGACAATCGCAGAATCCTTAACGCTATTACAGAGACGCGTGAGCGGAAGAAATGGAAACTAGGAAAATGCAAGCCACGCACATTCTTTGCCTGCCACGACACATCGAGTGCCATCTTCGCTCTTAGAGATCGCCCCACCTCCACCACTGGTCGCCACACGAGCCAAACGAACTGTGCGTGAAGGACCATCATAGCCATGCGTTCTAGCATCTGTATAGAGATCAAAAATAGTCATAGGACGGTGAGGCAGCTGAACTTAGGCATGAAACGGGACTGAGACCCAAGGTACAGTACTCTAGCCTGCCAATTCACGTGAATCGTGACGTGATCCAAAATTGGGTAGTGGATGCTACAAATTGTAATAATAATAATAGATTACAACAGAATATCTTCAGTCCCCATTGTCTGAACTAGCCACGGTATGGGCGGCTTCCGTTACCACTGCCTCTGCTACAGTTGGTGAAGTCGCCTGCTGAGGCTCCGTTGTTGCAGTAGTAAAACCTGACAACGGGGCAGTCCCTGACCCAGTCTTCTTAGCTTGCGAGGCCTTCCAGGCGTGCGCCATCTGCAGGAACTTGAATGTGCTCGGATTTGCATCGCGCTCGTCATCCGCAAAGACCAATTCCCAGTCTAAAGAATTTTCGCCATGAGCAGATATGATTGCATGAAGATTCGAGGGACGCACCTTCAACCATTTGACCAGACTCGGGGTCGATGTGTCTACGCTTTGTCTTGATCGGCATCATACCTTGAACCTTGGCTACATCTTCAGGAGAACCATGAGAACTCTCGAAGTTCTTCCATATTTCTAGCAAAGCGACCCGCTGCCAAGCCACAAGCGTAAGTGAAGAAGAGGGTTAGCATGAACGAAGATACGGACGTCGTCAACCACGCCTTTGTTCTTGAGATCCCTGTATCCCCTGTTGAAGACCTCTCTTGCCTTCTCAACATCACCTTCGACCCTTTTCCATGTGCTCTCGTCTTCCTCGTCCTCCTCGTCCTCCTCTCTCTCCTCTCTCTTCACCCTAATTGGCTCAGCCTCGAATGTCGCATACGAAATCCAAACTTTGACATGTCCGCTCAATGAAATGAGGCGTTCGTACAATGCCCGTGCACGCTCTCGCTCGCCCTCACCCACTTCAAACGAGATGAACGACGTCCAGAGTATCTCCGGCATCGATAACAGGGGTTGACTTATCCCGAGCTCGTAAATGGCGCGTGCTCGAGTCAAATCTGCCAAAAGCGCTTCCAACTGCGCGTAACGAACCCACGCCGCCGAGTTGGAAGGGTCGTACTGAAAACAAGTCAATGGCGCCTGAAATGGCAAGAGAAGATTGAGGGTAGCATGCCTCTAGGTATTTCTCGTACAGTTTTCGGACTCTGTCGAACTCGCGTAGCTGTTTGAAATGTAAGCGAAGAAATGCAGAACAAAATAATGGTACGAACATCAAATTCCAATTGGATGTAGCCTTTGAACAACCTCTCCTTGGGACACATCCCGATGGCATTACCCAAGATCTTTCGGGCGGCAGGAAGGTTGAGCTTTCGCACCTCAAATTGTGCAAAGAGAAGCCAAAGCTTAGCAAAGGTGAACTGTTTATGAGGAACCAGCGAGAGAGCCGTCTGGTACACTTGACGGGCACGGTCGTAGTCCTAGTGTCTCTGAAGTTCAAATAGCGTGAACAGAAGGAACGGATATGGAGGCACAGACCTTCATGTCTATTTCTTCAAAGAGAGCGTAGTTCAGCCATAAGTAGATATACCTCCGCCAGTAGCGTTTCTCAGCCCCAGGGGGCACTTGTGCCACAGCCCGCTCGTAGACTTCCCGTACCCTCTCGACAGCTTTTGCCTCTTCGTCTGCGCCGTCCCCATCAATTGCACCCTCTCTGATTTCCCTCAGTGCGCCTTCCTCTAGTCTGGAATATTCAAACCAAACGTCATAGTTGCGCCCATCGTGCGCCAGCTCTTCTTCGTACTGAATACGCCGTTTACCGAGTACTGTAGCAGAAAGCGTGACGGTCGTGCCGTGTTGCTTCTCAAATTTTGTGTAGGCGTTATACAGCGCCGTAGATTTTGAACGAGGAACACGGGCTAAGGCAAACTGGAAATAACCTTCAGTATTGGAAACGGAAGAAGTACATTAGGACTCACTTTGTAAATCACCCTTGATCGTTCATATTCCTTTAATCTCGTTTCCATTTTTGCAAATGCGTTGAACACCGCCTGCGCCTTCTCTACTTGCTGCTCCTCGTCCCCAAAGAACTCCAACGCAGTCTGAAACACCCCCCTGGCCTTGTCAATCTTACCTCTCTCCTCTTCAAACTTTCCCCACTTCACCCAGACGCGAGGTTCAGGGCGTACGGCGATCCATCGTTCGTATATCGCCGAAGCACGATCGTGCTCGTTGTAACGCTCCTCCATCTTGATGTACGCGCTCCAAGCCTTGTCGTCCGGCTCCCACATCATCCAGCGCTCGAATACTTGGCGCGCTCCGGCGACATTACCAAGCAGCTCCTCGAGATACACATACTTATACCATAGCTGGTCAATGCGTGGTAGCAGTGTGACGGCACGGTCAAAGAGATTTCGCGAATGCTGCACATTGCGGGACTTCAACTCCATTTCGGTGTAGGACAGCCAGAGCTGCACAGCACGGGGGTCAACATCGAGGGCACGCTCATAGACCGAGCGTGACCGCGCAAACTCGTTCTGAGATGCTTCCCAGCTGGCGTATTGAAGCCATTCCTTTCTGTGGAATCGTTGAGCGCCACAGTGATAGGAGAATCGCCAAGTGGAACGTGCATGCTGCCGCGAGTTCTTCGGATGCGTTCCTCAAATTCCTTCCGTTTGCGACCCCTGTACTCATCAAGCTCTTCAAAATCTTCGACACGCTGTTTAGGTGCACGGAAAGCTGTTTCTTGGCGTTCTTGTGCCTCGCGCAAGAGCTGCTCAGCGGTGACCTAGCGTAGTCGGTGTATATCAATCGAACGCCATGACTAGATGAATCATCTTACTTGGACCGCAGCGGGGGCGCGATTTTTAATACTATACCTTTGGTCAGCTATACGAACGCTACTTTTGTGGAGGAGGAACGCACCGCGGAGCGCGACCATCCATGACTTTTTTCGAGATGGATTGTTTGGATAAAGCTTGCAAAACAAACAACGGTTACACTGTCACGTTCAGCCACGGTGAGCGCAGGGTCATGAGCTAGCGACTGTCAATCCCAACGTGTATATTTGTTCTCAACACTGGCAGAAAGTGTCTGTACGGTTCGTTTTTGTACAAAATCCATTTCAATCGTCAAATACATCGTAACCCAATTTCCATGCGCCACTAGGGTTGCTGACCCTCATAGGTTTGTGCGACTGTGCGGCCAACTCCAGCCGCTCAAATAATGCGTCGGGAAGCGCGCGCAAATGACAATTCTCTCGCACGCGGGACGGTGTGGTAGTTTTTGGAAGGGCAACAGACTTAAATAATTTGTTAGGGAAATTGTCAAAGTAAAGATACCAGACTCACGCCACGTTGGATGAGCCAGGCAATGTTTACCTGCGCTGGTGTCATGCCCAATTGTTGTGCAATATCCTTCACCTAGATTCACAAATAAACTACTCAAGCAATATGATTGCTCTAAGGAACCTACCTCCGGCAATGAGAGAGTTTCTCGTACATGCGAGCTGCCACCCAATGGCGAATACGCTTCGAGTAGCATGTTATGCTCCTTAGACCACTACAAATGGAGAAGTCAGAGTAATACAAAGGTAATGGCTCTTGGAAGACCTTGAGTAGATCTGGTTGAGGGTTCCAATAGCTAAGCTCAACCTGATTGATTGCTGGTTGGATTTTGAGTGGATTGGCGGTCAGATTCTGAATCCTGCTCATGAGACACTTGAATATATTCTTAACTTTCAAAGTCCTCAACAAACCTTCGAATGTTAAAGCTGTATATAAATGGTCCTCAAGACGTGCTGACAAAAATGTCAGAGTGAAAACGCACTTGCTAAGGCCAATGTTCCTGATCTTCCCTTTCACCACCAATTCTTCAAGCTTCTTCCAGGTGGGATACGGGTCATCCGTGAGTGCTTTATTGACTTTCTGCGAGTTTTTCTCAAACGCGATTGGCCTGCGAAGCACTAGGTTTTCATAATGGATAACAACGTAAGAAAGGTACACATACCAATGGATAAGGTACAGGTCTATATAGCTCGTTCCTAGCTTAGCGAGGGTGTCATCGAGGATAGGTTCGATGTCTTCAGGGGCATGGAAGTCATTCCACAGCTGAAGGAGGACATGAGCGCTGCGAAACTGATGGAGTTGAGGTCAATGTCACCTTGGACGTCAGCCAGATTTCCTCCCGCGCAACTCCGCTCTCCTTGACTGCCTGCCCAACTTCAGCTTCGTTCTACCAGCATCCGTCAGAACAGGACTTAATGACAGCGTGGAAAACGTTCATACACCGTAGATCCAGGCGCCATCAATGTGTCGATACCCTGCCTTGAGTGCTGCCTTCACGGCAGTCCCGACCTTCAATTTGCTGGCTAACCAGACGCCTACGCACGGGTAGCTTATCAGTACTACTATGACACAAGAGGAAGCTAACCCTTACCCAGCGCAAGAGATGGGATCTTGTCCCCTGACGGCAGAACATAGTGCTCGGGTAGGTGACCACTTGAGCAGGGTGTGTCCCATGCAGGGTCATCGTACTTGGGTGGAGGCCGTGACTTTGCATCAAGGTAAAGGTAAAGATATACGCCGAAGAATAGGAAAGTCGCCAAGAGCACAACCGCGGTGATTTGGAAGACCCTCCTCCGTATGCCGAGCTTGAACCTCCTCGCTCTAGTGACGTTATCGTCGCTGCCTTGCGCTGCCGGTTCGACCAGCGGCTGCGATTCTTCGTCAGCGTTGTGCGCCGGCAGGGGCTCATATTGCGGGTCGTTGCTCATCGTCTTGATGATAGAGCGGACAACCCTGTATGATACCACACTTGTGCAGATTGCATCTAAGATCTAAGAATATACATTATGGACACTCCAGCTTCTAATTGCGTGCGGTTGCAATATCGTCCACCAAAACAAGGTCCAGTACAGAATATCCAGCGGCCACGCCCCCATCGTTGCTCTCTTACTGGAGACATGATAACCCATTTAGAGAGTTCTTCAACAGCCTTTGCAACGCGAGCGTTGCTGCGGTTTGGGCAAAGGAGATTTGGAAAACTCCAGTTCATGGGCATGAAATAGGGACCGTCAATAATACACGAAAGTTCTTATTCTCAACAGGACTGGCAGAAAGTGTCTGTACATCATCGTTCTCGTACAAGATCCTCTTCAATCGTCAAATATATCGTAACCCAATTTCCATCCGCCACTGGGGTTGTTGACCCTCATAGGTTTGTGCGACTGTGCAGCCGACTCCAACCGCTCATATAACGCGTCGGGAAGCGCGCGCAAATGACAATTCTCTCGCACGCGGGACGGTGTGGTAGTCTTGGGAAGGGCGACAGACTTAAATAATTTGTTAGGGAAATCGTCAAAGTAAAGATATCCAGACTCACGCCACGTTGGATGAGCCAGGCAATGTTCACCTGCGCTGGTGTCATGCCCAATTGTTGTGCAATATCCTTCACCTAGATTGACAAATAAATTACTCAAACAATACGATTGCTCTAAGGAACCTACTTCCGGCAATGAGAGAGTCTCTCGGACTTGCGAGCTGCCACCCAATGGCGAATACGCTTCGAGCAGCATGTTATGCTCCTTAGACCACTACAAATGGAGAAGTCAGAGTAATACAAAGGTAATGGCTCTTGGAAGACCTTGAGTAGATCGGGTTGAGGGTTCCAATAGCTAAGCTCAACCTGATTGATTGCTGGTTGGATTTTGAGTGGATTGGCGGTCAGGTTCTGAATCCTGCTCATGAGACACTTGAGTATACTCTAAACTTCCAAAGTCTTCAACAAACCTTCGAATGTTAAAGCTGTATATAAATGGTCCTCAAGACGTGCTGACAAAAATGTCAGAGTGAAAACGCACTTGCTAAGGCCAATGTTCCTGATCTTCTTCTTCGCCACTAATTCTTCAAGCTTCTTCCAGGTGGGGTACGGGTCATCCGTGAGTGCTTTATTGACGTTATCCGAGCCTTTCTCAAACGCGATTGGCCTGCGAAGCGCCAGGTTTTCATAATGAATAACAACGTAAGAAAGGTACCCATACCAATGGATGAGGTACAGGTCTATATAGCTCGTCCCTAGCTTAGCGAGGGTCTCATCGAGGACACGTTCGATGTCTTCAGGGGCATGGAAGTTATTCCACAGCTGAAGGGGGGCATGAGCGCTGCGAAACTGACGGAGTTGAGGTCAGTGTCACCTTGGACGTCAGCCAGACTTCCTCCCGCGCAACTCCGCTCTCCTTGACTGCCTGCCCAACTTCAGCTTCGTTCTGCCAGCATCCATCTTGGAGTCAAAACGGGCCGCGAAACAGACCGACACCATGGGAAGAAGGGAAAAAGCTCATACGCCGTAGATCCAGGCGCCGTCAATGTGGCGATATCCTGCCTTGAGTGCTGCCTTCACGGCAGCCCCGACCCACCATGTGCTGGCTGCCCCGACGCCTACGCATGGGTAGCTTATCAGCACTACGATGACACAAGAGGAAGCTAACCCTTACCCAGCGCAAGAGATGGGATCTTGTCCCCTGACGGCAGAACATAATGCTCGGGCAGGTTATCACTCGAGCAGGGTGTGTCCCATGCAGGGTCGTAGTACTTTGCATCGAGGTAAAGACGCACGCCGAAGAATAGGAAAGTCACCAAGAGCACAACCGCGGTGATTTGGAAGACCCTCCTCCTCCGTATGCCGAGCTTGAACCTCCTCCTCGTTCTAGTGACGTTGTCGTTGCTACCTTGCGCTGCCGGTTCGACCAGCGGGTGCGATTCTTCGTCAGCGTTGTGCGCCGGCAGGGGTTGGTACTGCGAGTCGTTGCTCATCGTCTTGATGATAGAGCGGACAACCCTGTATGATACCACACATGTGCAAATTGCATCTAAGATCTAAGAAGATACATTATGGACACTCTAGCTCCCATGATTCTCTAATTGCGTGCGGTTGCAATGTCGTCCACCAATACGAGGGAGTCCAGCACAGAATATCCGGCGGCCACGCCCCCTTCGTTGCTCTCCCGGGCCTTTGTCCGAACCAACCACCCCGCCTCCGCCTCCCTCACCACCCGCGCGCCCTCTCCCCCAAATAGCGCCCAGCCGAAAATTCCTACCTCGCTGATCACGTCCGCTTTCACAGGTCCACCAACCGCTCGGTCAGCACGCACAAGATAGTTCTGTATCCCGCTCGGTGGCGTAATCAGCTCCATTGCAATCCACGCCGCACGTTCCTTCGGTGAGAGAGACTCAAGAAACGCGGGGATCGATTCCTTGTAGACGTTATTCCCGCCCCCCTCGCGTTGCGGCTTGAGGACCAATTCTGTCGCTCGGCTTCGTGCTCTCGCCGTGCCATCCTTGTCAGGCTCGCTCCCTTCGTCGTCCAGTCCCCACATCTCCATCCAAGACTCCCTAAGGTCTTTAATATTCGCTGCGCTGAACTCACTCGGTCCCCATCGCCGCTCGTCACATAGGAATCGTTCCAGCATCCCAGGCTGGGTGAGCACTTGCTGTACCTTCTTCCCACCTGCCAACTGCAGCGGTATGGAAGGACACTTTATCGCCCGGGACTGCTCAAGGAGAATGCGCGTCGCATAGTGCGAGGGTGTAGGGAAGTCTGTTGGTGTATAGCCAGCCCGGAAGTAGATTGTGGACACCTCAAGCGGCACATGTGAATGGCCGACAGCAGGAGACGGACTGACGAGTAGTGCCTTTGTGGTGGGATCGATGGTCGCCGAGTGTGCCAACGCATCGAACGTCTGAAGCACAACGTGTATTGAATGTCTAACACAGGACGGGTGTGAGGAGGGATTCGGACGTAGACGAAGAAGGACCAGCACTTCTCTTGTAGCTCGTAGTCAAGCCAACGTTGATCAAATACATTGCGTTCGCCCGATTGCATCACAAAAAGGATACAGGCCCTTGGGAGAATTTTAAAGGCAAGCATAGTGAGTTGAGTAGGACTAGACGTTACTTTGGATTACCATACGCTTTGTGAGCTGCTGCTAATCCTTCAACTAGGCCTGAAGTCGAGTTGTTCGGCGGGAAATTGGCTGGCACAAGGGATGGCGAGCGACTAAAATAGCCAGTTGACGCACACAAGTACCTAAGAGAATCAGTCCGTTATAAAGCACTGTGACATACGCTCGTGTCATGGCGCACCTGTGCATGGCTGCAGTGCGTTCTGAGAGCGGCCCAAATGAGGATGAAATGGTATTGAACTCGACTTGCTTTAGCGACGGGGCTGCATCGGGAGGCGCGTGAATCATGTAGTCTGATCGGAATAGACCTAGCTGGAGCGGCTGAACAGAAGTCAGTCACCGTTGTACGTCAAGGAGAGATTCGACAGGACTCCAAGTAGCGGAAGCCCTGGGTTGCGCTGGCTTGGAGCGTCAAAAACGGAATGGCTCGGCCTGTTACAGGCCGTGGCGTAACACCCGGGCGAGGCTGATACCTGACGCGAGGAGATGAACAGACATACCTGGGCGATCCCTTCGTCTCTCAGCCGCCGCCATCCCGTCCAAAGTTGACCGACAAACTCGTCGACAGATCCAGCACCGCCATGTGCGCCCATGACACTGTCTAAGAACTCCTCGTCCTGCGCGATGCGTGCATACAGCACATTATACACCCTTTGCAGGCTCTGTGCGCGCTTGAAGAGCCTCCGAGGAAACGGGGAGGGGAGGAGCGAGAACGGAGCATGAATTGCCGAGCTGGGTATCTGCCGCGTCGGGTTTGTAACGGGCAAATAGAGCAGACCGTGCGAGAGCGCATAGGTTGCAGCAGACAGACGCAGGGCGTCAAGCTCCGCGTCGGAAAAGGGTGGAGGCCATTGCAAGACTGTGATAGCAGCAGACATGACAGCGTCGCTCAAAGGACGAGCGACACAGGTCGATAACTATATAATTACAGCCGCCGATCTTATGAGTAAGCTTTTGAAGAACATCCGGCGGAGCAGCGTTCGGTGGAAAACCTCCGAGTCTTAGACAGACCATTTAAATCCTGTCTACAATTCACAACCTTCCGAGTAGTAATGTACATATCAAAAAATTGTCACTTGGGAGGGCTGACGTTTAGGACTAGTCGAAAACTCTGTGGGTCATTTTCTAGTGGGTCATTTTCTAGTCGGAGATAACTGTTCAATTAGCTTCGTAAGCTTCATAGACCAACCATTACTAATATGATACTGTGATTGACGTGAAATAAATGTTGCATTCATGTCGTTGTTCGAACTAGCAGTTCGCTCAGTGACTCAGCCATCCCCACGCTCACCAACGTTTTCACTACCTCCAGTCTTGACAGCCGCCAATCCCCTCCTTGTTCGAAGCAAGCCGGTGGCAACAGAGGGGATGTCTGCCGGTCCTGGCGATACAGCACCACTTCCTTGACCACCTCGACGGGCCCTTGCGTCAAGACGGCCCTCAGCAGCTTACCCGCCCTTTCCTCGTTCGCACCCTCGGGTCGCAACTCGGGCCAGATATTACACGCGATGTGATGCACCGCGACCAGGCGCACGAGCCCATCAAGCGGCGCCCGGAACAGCGCCTGCATGTAGGCGCCGATCATCCGTCCGTCGCTTTCCACAGGCCAAAGATACTCGGCAACACTGCTTGCTATGACCTCATGTATCGGAGTGCGGATAGTCCTCAGGGTGTGGCTGTAGTCTTGCCACAAGAGCTTGCGGTAGTCGACCGCGTGCTGCATCGACGTGGGGGGCAGGAGTAATCGCGCAAACAGCGGGTGCGAGAATGAGATGGCGTCGTATAGTGCGACTAAGTCGGTGTAATATTGGTAGAACGGAAAAGATGGACCCAGAAGTTCAACTGCAGCTTTGTCAAGTTCGTCGGGGGCATGAGAAGGCAGAGAGGCCGAAGCTTCAGCAATGGTGAATGGAGCAAGCAGATCAAGCATGAGCTGGTTAACAATCCCGTCGCGAAACACTTCGGAAGACGAGTCGGATTGGTTTGACTCATGTTCAAGCATAAACACGTTCGTGCAGGTAATCACCGTCTCATACCGCGTCATCGTAAATGCATGGAGAGCATGGCGGCACAATATCTCCCGAGCAAATTTGACTAATAGTAGCGTGGCGCGTACCAGCTCCACCTCAGATGCATCCCACGTTAACACAGATCCCGGGACTTGCATCGTGCTTTGAAAAACCTTCGAACTACCGGATTGGAGCAAGTGCTTGAGGGGTGAGACCATCCACGTCCGTCCAAGTGGCAAGCCCAATGCATCATTGACAGCTCTCGAAGGCAATCGCAGGGTGGTCGTGAGAGAGATGGACTTTGGCGTCGGCGATATAGGCCCGACGTAGGCCTCCTTGCCACTTGCAAGATCGTCGAGAAAGAACGGTTTGATCAGATCCAGCCCTCCCTTCTCCCAGATAGCAGGCGGTACGTGCCAAGCTCGTGCGCACATAAACTCAGGCCTCACGACATTCAGCGTGTCCTCCACTATTCGTTGGGCAAAATCTTCATCACCCTGAACAAGACGAGGCAAGACAGCCAGAGCTTGCGCAAGCCACAGATCCTCCGTGGTCATTGGAAGATGACGAGACAGCTGCACAAATGTCGAGAGGAACGCGGTGAGAGACCGACAATGTGCTTGAACGCGTCGTGAGGAATACATGTATCGCCAGAAGGGGTGCGTGACTACCACAGCAGAGAGCTGAGAAAGTTCAGCGAAGGGAAGTGGGAATGGAGGCTGTTCCAGGGGGCGCTCTGAGAGCAGTGGCAGACATGCAAGCCATAAACGCATAGCGGAGCTGACAATACGCGCCCAACTCCCGGTCTTAATAAGGGTGGCAAGGAAAGACTCATTAGAAGGTAGGGCATCTTCGGCACTCAATGCATCTAGATCACGCCGTAACATCGCAATCGAATCCGAGAGAATAGACTTGTCCTTGCCGTTCCCGAATCCAGGTTTGAGGATTTCCAAGGCACAGCTTCTCTGCTCTTGGCCGCCCTTGACACCATTAACCCTCGCTCCTTCCAACCAGGCCGCCTCGGCACTCCATATCGCTCCCAAGGCTATCCTTCCCAACTCAGTAGCCTCTGTCTTGGCGTTCAGCTCTAGGAGGTGAGAACCCCAGTTCCATCCCACAACTTGGCTCCACAGGATGTCATGGGTGGGGTCTGTACGATGAGGGTCTGTCGCGCACACGATCCACGCCTCTAACAGTGCAGCCCAAGCGCTTCTCAACATCTCCGACGTACATTCATCGGACTGCACATGTTTGTTGAGAAGCGCAAACTGCTCGGATGCAGTGGTAGCGATGTGTGCGTATAGTCCGTATGAAGCAAAGACAGTGTAGAGCCTAAGGGTGTCGGTGAGTAGCGCGGTAGTGAGTGGCATGGGATATGGTGAAGGGGATTCCGCTCCGGGTAGCATAGTTATAAATCGTAAGAGCGCATCAGCAGGTTGCAGCAGTGCTAGGGCGTTGCCCCGAGATGAAATGGCGAGCGTAGCCAATGTCTTCAGGGCATAGGGGTCTGGCGGCGGCGACGTTTCAGTTGGCGGAATCGGGGTTAGGAGGAAGGTCTTGATAATGGCAGGAACAAGGCCTGCCGTTGTCGTGATCGCTGAGGCCAAGGCATTAGAATGTTGCGCAAGCCGGTGTACAATATAAAGAAGTTGGGTGAGAGATTCGTGTGGTAGGTCGGCTGTGCTGAATATGCGCGCAATTTGAGGAAGCAAATAATTGAGCGGTAGGGTTGAGACTGCACTCGTATCTGGCACCTCCACCAGTTCGATATCATAGACGCAATTACCGATTTCTCCGTCCCATGCAACCACACACTCCCAAATAACTTCAATTGCAAGTACGCCAAGGCTTCCGCGTTCGCCCATGGCCCCAACCCCTGCTGCTAATATTTTCTTTTGGAGCTCTGCCTCCGTGCCTTTCAGAACTTGCATCCCGTCTTGATCAATTCCACACGCCTGTTTTCCCAATTTGCGTGCGATCCGCGTAAGCACGCCAAGTATCGTTGCTCTTTGCGAGGGGACGCTGGAACGTGACAACCAGAAGAGGTCCTTAAAAGTGTAGCCCGCCTGATTTCCATCGGCGTGGTGGTGCAGCCCAAGATGGGTTGGCAGCGTTAATGCCACAGAAGGGGGTATTGGATTACCAGAAAGATCGAAGCGTATTGAAGAGTCTTCAGTAGCCCCAGAGATAGTCGGTTGCATCCAGGCTATGTTGTGATTATTACTAGGAGCGTTCGGGAAGTACCGCTGACGTATATATTCCGGAGTCCCTTCTTCAGCTTCGAAGTGGTCGTTCGATGGTGTGGTCTCAGTTGGTTCGGGTGGGGAAGGGTCTGGAATATTCCCTTTCCACTGTCCGAGTGAGACGATTGAATTGTCTGGCACGTCAGGGGGTGGGGGAAGCGCGAGTGCTTTTTTACGAGGAGAAGACGGTGCTGATTCGTAGACGTGGACATCTTCTGGCGATAGTTCTGCGAAGCGAAGCGTGCGGTTGGCACGACTCGATGGGCGCGAGCTGCCAGCCGATATCGCAGATACGGGAGATATAGCTTAATAGATACTCTAGTGAAATTTGTAGAACAGACGTGAAAGTATTACGTACTTCCGCTTAGCATTGATGTACGAGGTAGTTCGGAGCGGGGCTCAATCATAACTTTATTGAAAATGAAGTTAGTTGATGAGAGAGAGGGCGGACTAATTGCGTGCCTTCCTGAAGGTCATAATCCTCGGACGTTTGTGCCGTTTTCCTTGCGACGTCGTCTTGTGACTCTATAATATCGTCTTGCAGCCTCCGCTCTCGTGCCTCGCGTGCTTTCTTGAGTGCGTCTCTTACTCCAGGGCCAAAATGATCCATAACTTCCGATATTGCGCTTGCCCGCTCTTCATCTGTCATCTCGGAGACCTTATGTTCGTTCTCGCTGCTGATCTGAGCTCGCCAGTCTGCTGAGTCAGGTATATGCATCGAGGACAAAGCGCCCCTGTCTGTCGAATCAGAGTCCTGTACGAGCTTTGACTCGAGTCCAATTCTTTGCCTTGACTCATCTCTGTGCTTTGCGAAGGCGCTTTTAGATCTATGGTGAGCAGGTGGAAAACCAGTTTTGGAGGAGCCTAAACATTTTGGTGTTAAGCAAGCGGAGGTGTTTGGTTTCCTCTCCACAATAGCTCCAATCAACGGGGCCATGAGGAAGTGTAATGAAGGAGTAAGCAGTAAGCGCTAATAGCGGCGAGGGCAATTACTCCTGTACAAGTTACGTAAAGGAGTAGAGATCGGTCACCTGACTTGCTTCATATCACGTGATGTGTAACCAATTGCTGCTGTCGTGACTTTGACACGTCTCTGCACAAACTTCACTTCCCCAGCTCAGACCAGGATGGATATATTTGAATTATGAATTGGTTTATTACTTGCTCAGCTCATACTTAATCCTCGACTTGACCGTGGCGTGCCAGCCTCGCCTCAAATTCTGCGCCCCAGCCACTGGATTAACGAACCCGCCGCCATTGCCTCATGATCCTATTACTCTTCGCTCAATTAATCATACCTATCGTCTCGACTGCGATTGCCACCCCGCAATCACCTAACGATCCTCTACGTGCGCTTGCGCTAAGTGCACCAAAGCCACAGAATGGACCGGTGTGTTGTCTAAAGCCTCTGATTCCTCTCGAACCGGTGGAAGAGAAGTTGTTGCTCTCATTCGAAGATTGGAAGGCAAAGCAGCTTTCGATGCAACAGCAAGAAACTAAACAGCAGGATAAGGAATCTACAGGACGCCCTCCGTCGACCGCCTCGCAACTTTCTAGCGCAACAGATGTTGATATCCCGCCAGACGAAACTTCGCTGTCCTCCCAGTCGAATCTCGACTCTTCCACTCAAGATGTATCAGATACAGAGCCCCTCTCGCCCCACTTCCGCGTTCCTCTCACAGACCGCTTTAACTACGCCAGTCTCGAATGCTCTGCGCGTGTACACCTTTCACATCGTTCCGCCAGATCCCCTGCGTCTATCCTCTCGTCTAAACGCGATCGTTACATGCTGAGCCCTTGCTCCTCGCCGGAAACCTCCAGAAAGCAGAGCGAGCCGCAATTTGTTGTCGTTGAGTTATGCGCCGACATCCGCATCGACACCGTACAACTTGCCAACTTCGAGTTCTTCAGCGGCGTATTCAAGGACTTTACTGTCAGCGTGGCGAAAACATACACGACGGATGCGGAAGGTTGGGTAATTGCGGGTACCTATCGCGCCAAAAATCACCGTGGCGTACAGGTCTGTGCTGCTGTCTTACCTTATCCTCGCATCTGACCGAGAGCCCAGTCATTTCATCCCCCGACATCTTTGCGGGATTTCTATCGGTACATTCGCATCGACTTCCATTCCCATTATGGCAACGAATACTATTGTCCTATCTCGCTACTGCACGTGTACGGCCTCACACACCTAGAAGAATGGAAGTGGGATATTTGGGAGGCCGAAAGCAGGGCGAAGCGTGACATCTCCGAGGCGAAGAACCTTAGCGACGCACTCGCACGTGAGGCAGAACCCAATCAAGCACCATTGTTCACCTCGGCCCCGATAGAACAGTCGCCCCCCTCACGAAGTGCAGAAGAAAAGGTTGGAAATGATCCTGTGTTGGCCCCTACCGAAGCCCCGCAGTCAAGCAAAGCCTGCGAGGTTGTCAGCGAAGTAGAAGCACGGGAGAGCGTGACAGGTCAGATCATTGACCACATATGTGGATCGATGCCGAATTCGATGGAGTCGTATGGAAATACCGCGATACCCAACCCAAGTGACTCCGCACCACACGAGCCGCCCTCCCAGTCCAGCACAACCGCATTGTCATCTCCCATCTCGAACTGGCAAATTCAGCCCCCAAATCTGCACGTCATGCGACACCGACAGGATACTACCTCCACAGGCGATATTCGCGATCAGGTTGCATCGACCTTGTTGTCTAGCACTCAACCGAATAAGCCGTCAGAGGAGTCTATTTCCTCTTCCGCAGCCGATTCAAGCGGGTCATTCTCTGACACCTCAACAATTTTTGTCACGGACGCAAGTACGACAACAGCTTACCCGACTTCAGAATCGTTGTCTGTGTCTTCAACGACGACGGCATCGACTTTTTCAGTCGGTGCGTACACTCCGGTCCCGGTACCTCCGCCTATCGGTGGCGAGTCGATTTACCGCACGATCATGAATCGTCTCACGGCACTTGAAACGAACCACACGCTTTACACCCGCTACATAGAAGAGCAGGTAGCGAGTATGCGCGAAGTTCTCAAGCGACTCGGAGAGGACATTGGCCGCCTAGAAGGCATCGTGAGTTTAGCCTCTTCTTCGCCGCGAATCCGCGAACTGAACTTTGCGTAGGGAAATGCTCAGGCTCAGACGTATCACCGGACCGTGCGGGAATGGGAAAGACAGCGACAGAAGTTAGAACTAGAATATAGTGAGCTCGTATCGCGCGTGAACTATCTCGCAGATGAGGTGCGATTTTCCTTCAGTTAGTTATCGTTGACCCACCTCCCCCTGATTTTGACCACAAACAGATCGTCCTCGAGAAAAGACTCGGCATCGCGCAGCTCTGTCTCCTACTTACCGTTTTGCTGTTCATGGCGCTTACGCGTGGATCGAGGGGCGAAGGTTTACTTGGCATGGATCACCGTTTCAAGCCAGTCATTAGTAAATCAATGGAAGAGTGGGGGAGGAGGACTATAAGCTTCAGTGGAGACTGGGTCAGTCGAATCAGAAGTCAGAGTCCGAGTTTTGCAACAAGGGGTGAAGTAGGGAAGCATGAAAACGGGACAGGTCAGAAAGAATCATCGCATCTCGTTGTCCACATCCTTTGACATAGTTCATTTACAGTAAAATTCGAGTTTCCTACTTCGCCACAAACGCGATTGCGAACATCCTCCCCGCTAGCTGTGGATGCGCGCGGGCGCACGCGTTCTCTAACCCCCACAAGGAACCTTCTGTACCCGCATCGGCTTAACCCATCGTTATCCTCCACATCGTTACCCTCTGCACCCATGATTCTGACGCCTTCAACGTCCCATTACTCGGCATTCGCACCTCGCTCAGCGAAGAAATGGGCGCGGAGTGCGCACTTACACGTACATCAAGATCGCAGGGCCCGAAGGGTGCGGCGCTTGGACGACGTACGAGATGACCTTCATGGGCAAGGCCGACGGAGGCCGCGCGGAGCTGAGCACCAGGAGACAGAGCAGGCAGCTGCGTATCGGCGCGATGACGGAGACGTGGATGGGTGGGTGGACACAGACGTTGATATTGATGTGAACATGAATGATGGAAGGCTCGAGACTGGTGACGAAGTTGATGAAGTAATGTTTGGGCCTTTGGGGCCCACACTGGAGTTAGAAATGCTGGCCATGCGTTGAATTTCCGTTGATTGATCCTCCACCACAATTTCTTCTTTTTTTCTCTTGCAATTATCTGTAGTATCAATAGCATTCCGTGTACCTACTTCAATACACCAGTCATACAGTATCGGGATCGCGAGTCACGTGAGACACTGAAGTTGACCAAGTATCACAAGTTTTCGGATGAAGCACATGAACGTACAGAGAAAGCCGAGCTCCTGACAAACTATCCACTGTCAGTGGAATAGGCGTGCCTTCGCTCCGACGCGACTCCGTACCTGCGAAGTCAAGTTTATTAACCCCCGAACACGCTTTACATGGACTAAGGGACTTTTCACCGCAAACTCTCCAAGGGGGACTCGCTGCGCGCTCTACAATTTGCGACCGACCCTCGAGCACACTCCCAGACAGTTCTGCGCCAAACTCTTTGGACGGCTGTAGTAGAATGTCTCACGGTGAAGAGGCCAACTGGAGTGCCTATTTGCATGACTTGTATCGCAGCAGGGGGCCACCTTTTTTGGGCACAGTGGATATCAATGAGCTGGAGAAAAAGGCCGAAGAAGTGTTGAAAGATAGCAAAGGTCGGGGCGTCATCTGTTTTACTTCGTCTCACTCCAACCTCTGAAATAGAGCAGCCGCATTCTTGTATGTTTCTAGGTCTTCGGGAACCGATTCCACATACCGAGCCAATCTTCGAGCATTCGACAAGTATTGCTTGCTTCCACGCATGCTCGTCTCCAGCCCCGCAACAGTTCTAAAGGTATATATCCGACATCCTATTGCTTGATAGTACCGAGCAAGAAATTCGTCAGACCACGCTCTTTAATGTGACATACCCGTCTCCTCTACTCGTCGGTCCCGTTGGTGTGCACGGAATATATCACGCAGAAGGGGAACTCGCTACTGCTCGTGTCGCATGCAGGCTCAATGTGCCTTTCATCATGAGCACATCCGCAACTCGCTCGATCGAGGACGTCGCGGAAGCAAACGGTGACGGGCCGCGGTGGTATCAGCTCTATTGGTAAGAACCCATTGCAAAGCTACTTAATGTCGCTTTTTAATTCGGGCTTCTCTGACGCACGACATAGGCCCAAATCTGATGATATTACTCTCTCCCTGCTCAAGCGTCTGAAAAATAACGGTTTCACTACATTGGTTGTCACCCTTGATACAACGACCATTGGATGGCGTCCTCATGACTTGGCAACCTCATATGCTCCGTTTCTACATGGGGTAGGTGTTCAGGCTCTGACATCTGACCCCGTGTTCATGGCGCGTTACGGCCTGTCACCACGAGTAAATGAGCGTACGACATTTCCGTACTTGCCGTTGGAGATCGACGAGCTCATAATGGAAGGCGATGCGGAGGCAAAGGAGAACGCGATGCTTGGGTTAGGGTGGGTAAACGAATGTGCGTCGGGGACGTTCAAGTCCTGGGGAGATCTTCAGTTGCTGAGAATGAACTGGAGTGGGCCTCTGGTGCTGAAAGGGATTTTGACGGTTGCGGTTCGGCTTTCCCGCATTGTCGATTTTCATCTGCATCACAGACGCTTTAATGCAGGACGCAGAAAAAGCCATCGAATTTGGTATGGACGGAATTATTGTGTCCAACCATGGTATGTTCTCTTCTATTGAGTTTCGGTGATGCAGCATCAATTTACAATGATCTGCAAGGTGGTCGACAGGTCGATGGCGCAATTTCCTCCTTGTCCGCCCTTGAAATGATTTGCCAGTCTCCCATTGTCCGAGAAGCCCAGGCCAGCAACAAGCTGACTGTCCTTTTCGACTCTGGGATCAGAACTGGAAGCGACATCATCAAAGCGATGGCTCTCGGAGCTCAGGGGGTCCTCCGTGAGTCTTCCTCACGCTGTATCTCAGCTGTACACCGATGAGCCATTTTTGCTCTGCTTTTGAAGTCGGTCGGCCCTTGATATATGGGCTCGCGATCGGCGGAGAGGCAGGTGTCGAACAGGTGTTGAGGCAAACCTTGGCTGATTTAGAGATCACCACGCGATTGTGTGGAATTCAGGCGCTTGACCGCGTCCATTTGGAAGGGGCTATCATGAAGGTTAGCCTCTGAGCAAGCATCTGGACCTTGTGACACAAAACAAAAAATTTGTATACGTGTACCGAACGGACATTGCCAACGATCATGATCGATGATCAGGTCCCAACTTCCCAAATTCGGCATGTTTGATCGGGTCCAAAAAATAGCCCCTTGCCCTTGAGAGAGAACGTGACGGAGACTGGCCAAAGACCCTGGATCCCGCCAAAAGGGTAGAATTAAATTCTCTCTCAAGTATCAGCCGATGCCCCGGCCACTGTCCACCAATCTGTACAGCAACTGTGCCTCCTGTGATCCCGATTTCGCACATAAAAAAGGCAGTGCGGTGTGCTAATATAACCCTGGGAAGCGAACGCTCAATCGTCAAACCCGAGAGGGTCCAAGCGTAGAGGCGCTGCGGTACTACGATGCGCTTCCTCTTCATTTGCCTATAAGTGGTAAAATTCCGTACGGGTCTTGAGATCCAGAATTCATATGAACGGATCCGCTCTGTCCTTGCCTCGTGCTCTATCCATTCGGGGCCAGATGTTAAGTGGCAATTGATCAGAGGGCAAGGCAGTTCATTTGTTAGCCCTGGAAATGATCTTAGCAATCGGGGGCCAGAACCGCAAGCTCGGCGGATGTAGCATCACCGCTAAGTGTGGTTGAGACGGAGGTAAGTAATAATAATAAATCATATATTAATCATATCCAGTCGTGCCAACCACTCAAGGTCCAGCCGCTCCAAAACTCGTCCTCTGAGAATCTGCGCACCGCCCACGTCCGCGCGCGCAGCCTCATCGCAGCCGCATCCGCCTCATCCAGCGATAGCACCGTGTGCAGTGCATTAGCAAACTCTCCTGTGGTGCCAGCAAGATAGCCTTAAAAGAAGAAATTGGTCATAGGCCACATGATGTTGAGGGAAAGAAAGTGACGAGACCTGTTGGTTCGCCGTCAACTGGGACGACGATGTCGACGAGAGGCCCACCAGAGGCGTGCGTCACGGGAATGACCCCGGCTGCCTTGAAAACAACAGTCGGTTGAGACATCGCCGAAATCCAACGAGAGGATCCACTGACCATACATTCTACAATACCAATACCGAAATGCTCATCTACCATCGTGCTCAACCCGATGCTGGCCCTCGATAACCAGTCGAGGATCACAGGGTATGAAGCATTCAGCACGAACTCGACTTGCGACTAAGGCGACGTTTTCAAGGGCAGAAAGGCGAAATGAGTGGCTAGCAGTGAAACTACGCTGGATGGCGTACGTCGATGCCTAACGCTCTCGCAAGCGCCTGCAGAGACTCTATCCGTTCCTCGTCGTAAGCGTTCCTGCTCGCCCCGATGAGAAGCAAACGGGCGGGATCAGTCGAGGTATTGGAGTGTTCTGGATGCGATCTGAGCAACTCTGAGAACGCGTACAGCTGCGCAGCGTGATTCTTCTCAGGCCTGCGGGAAGGTTGAACGTCAGAAGCGTGAGGCGGATAGAAAATTTAATGTAGAGCGGGGAAAGGAGACTTGATTGGCCAACAGGGAAAAATCAATTTCGAGGGCGCGCGCACCGAAATTGAGCAAGGCTCATAATGACCTTTTCGCGTCCTTCCAGGGGGAAGTGCGATATGGCCCGCGTATCGCACGGGGGATAGACGACAGTCACTCTCGGCGCCTCCTCGGTAGATAAGAGGTATCTAAGAAGGACAAAAGGTGGGAGGAGATGGAGTGCGCCGATGTATTGATCTGAATATGATAGGATAAAATCGATGTGACCCTTCGTCCAAGAGGAGTTGACCATGAGGAATGACGCCTTCTTCAGAGACAAGCGGTAATAGTACATGAATAATCGGTAGTATCTGGAAACGATAGTAATCAGTCAGTTGCTTGCTCGGTGCTAGTCTCCCCCCACCAAACAAGATAAAAAATCAGAGAGTACCCTTACATCAATTTGCCTATACTGAGCACCTGGGAAGAGGTGATGGCCTCAGAGTTGGCGTACGAGCTTGCTCTAGACTTGACGCGGGAGATCATTTCTTTGCTGATGGTCGGATAATGGACATAAGCGCCAACGGGGATTCCGGCCAGCCAAGACACCACGTGGAAGGTGAAAGCGAAGCCCATGGTGTCTTTGTGTCCGCTTTTTCCATCAGCAGTACGTCCACCACAGGTAGAATGAAGCTTTCTTACCGATGTAGAGGTCCGGCATGAGCTTCTGCATGGCTTCCCACACGAGGTACATGGAGCCGAGGCTCTGCCCTGCAAGCGTGAAGCGTGGCCAGGTGGCGTCCTCGACGAGGTACCTCGAATGGAGAAAAACGAAATGCAAGCTGGAAAGCGACAACTGTATGTCGAATCGTGACTGCAACAGAAAATCGACGTCGATGAGGAAAGCGCTCACAGCTGTGTAGCATAGGCTAACGCGTACCTTGACTTTGCGTACGATATCTTCTGGTTTAGCTTCAACATCTCCTGTGTACACGACGCTGACACTATCAGGTTGATGCCGCTGTAGACTTGCGATCACGGTCCAGAGGACGCGTTCTCCGCCGCCACCTGCATTACTAACCAGTCTCCAATTAGTAGATTGAAAGGACTCTTGGGAATGCATACGGACCAAAAGGGGTGAAAGAAGCCGACCAATTTCTTCGGACGTGCCTCGCCATTGTCCGCCATCTGGGATAGCAACGATGTCCGCCGAGAGGCGTTGCTTGAGCGCAGATAACGGACGTATGCTCGAAACAGCAACACCGCCGAGAGTTGAATTGAAACTAAGAAAACCCAGAGCTTCCACATCGCGGCGTTCTCGGTGGTATTCTGGATGGGATGATAGATGTGCCAGCCCTGGGAGTTCGCGGTACAGTCCTGTTGTAGTCGTCCACCACTGGCAGGATGGAGCTACGGTCAGCACGGATCATTTTGATGCACAGCCACCTTCTACTTCCGGCCAAGGGACATGAGAATAGAGCATGGATTCAAAATGTATATTTCACCCGCAAAGCTGCAGCGTAAAAGTCTCTCGATGGCTGACGCGCTGAACTATAACCGTCTAAAACAGTACAGTATGCTTGAATGGCCCCAGAACTGCGTATCCTCACAGGCGCTGTTTCTGGTAAGCATTGCAAAAGTCTGGATGATCCTAAGTCTCCAATACACTCGGCCGAACGTTTTATTAATAAATTCTGGGCCACAGTAGCAGCGCCTCGTGCGCTTGGCGACTCGGGGCCGGAAGAGCGCAGCAAGAATTCGACGGGCTGTCACGACGCCGGTCCCGCTTCTCATCGCCACCAACCTGAGCTCCATCATGATCATCCCCTTGATTTGGGTTACGCGTTTGGGTCTGTGATGCAATACGATCACTGGGGGGTGCTGCTGTGCTTGGGGCGAATGTGGGAAAAACGCGCATCTCGGAGCCGTCCATTGTCTAACCCCCGCCGAGCTGACCGGGGTATCTGGCCCTCGGAAGGGTTGGAAAGGGGAAAAGCCGACCCATGTGTCTCAGTGAACACGTTTTTGTGCGAGTAATCGAAGAAGGGCAAAAGAGAGAAGGTAGCGTGTCGATAGAGGGGCCCCCTCGTCTGAGCGAACTGAGGGAGGGGTGCGATCACCGGAAGGGTTTAGGGTGCATACATAGGCGGGTAGTTTCTAGGCGCTGCTGACCGAACATGCCGACGGGTACAGTAAACCCAATGAGAACAAGCCATCATGCTGGTATAGCAGCACCTACAGGGTAAGGTGACAAGCACGCCTTCGGGCCTTGTGCTTTGATGTCGGGGATCATATCTCTGCTGATACCCTGGCACAGCATACGCGCTTGAAACACCCGCGAGCTCTACGATCATGCGCGTCTGTACCATTTTCTTTTCCTTTCGGAGAACGGTGGTCTCGGACACAGGCCACGGCACCAAGAACATTTGGAAAAGCATAGCACTGCGGATAGTGAGAACAATCAAAAGTGCCTAGGCGCCCTTTACAGCCAGAGTCGTTCTGGAGGAGATGGAATAGCGTCAACGGATGATGCACTGCGCGTTGGCTCCACACCGCGATCTCTGTCAGCGCCACAAGTCACGAGTTTTCAGCATAGCCACTCTTCCGCGGTTGGTTGTCCTTACCGCAAGAGACTCGCGAGGAGCGCCTAACCACGAAGCTGTCCTGCTGCTCAAAGCCGGGCTACGCACCGCCCCATAGGCAAGGCAATACCTGAGGCCTGAGATGCTGCATTCCTACCAAACGCGTCGATTAGCGCCACCATGCGGCCGCGACGCGGACTAGCTTACCAGTTGGCCAGGTGTTCTCTGGAATTTGTGTCACGCGCCGAGCGCGTGTATCTCCCCCACAAAGGCAGAAATACACATGGAGACCGGCAAAACATCCTATCCAGGCTTTCGCCACACGGTACGACAACGGGCGCGTGCCCCGCTTCCCTCCCCATCAGAACCTTCTCAAGAGAACCAAGACATACCACACGCAGAGTTGAGCTGTGCATCCATCCACCATCGGCCCACTCCGCAGTCTATCCCATGACGCCACCGGCTTTTTCGTCTGCTCTTCCCGAAGGTGTGCCGCTTTTGGTGGCGTACACATGAGTCGCATTGGGTCTTTGTCATTTTTCTTGGCCGCTCTTTGCGGTGATCGCTGGAACCTTCTGGCAATTGTTATTGCGACGGACCAAACGGGCGCTTGCTATTTTTGCCACGGAATGCCTTTTTCCGATATTACGCCGCCCTCCAGTCGGATGACATGGCATCGTCACCCTCGTACTTCCAAGCTTCCGGACTAACCGTTCTACAGTCGACTTTCTCCGGACCTGCCCACCCGAACTCACAAATGCAAGAATAACTCGGGCGTATCGAGCGGTATAGTAGTTGTTCTGGTCCAACTCCCGTCTCCCCCGCTTAAATTGATGACATAATGGATTGAGTTATGTGCCTACGAGAGAGCAGAACCTTCCTTGGCAACGACGACCGCGTGTGTCCTTGCGGATGGCCTGGACAGTGGCGAGAAGTGCAGTGTTGCTTTGAGCACTGCCTTTTTGCCTGCCTGTAGACCTTTAGCAGAAGTCGACGTTTATGGAAATCTTTTGGCGCCCGTGGCATGTGCTCGCTGAGACAGGATCTCGCCAAGCTCGCCGCGGGCCCGTTGGCCTCCTCCTGCCAGTGGAGAAAAAAATGAGGCCAAACGGCACCACTTCGCTCTCGCTCAGAAAGAACCACGAACGTGCGCGCACGTCGAGACAGCTTGCGTCGGTCACAACTCCACTCTGGACAGCATCGTCATCGTCATCATCGTCATCTTGCTTTGACTGCCCTTTCTCTCTTCCGTTTTTACCATTGCGAAGCACGACGACGAGCTTCATGCGTTTCGCGCGTGGTCCTAGACGCGCACCCGATTGCACATTCCTGTGTTCCGTCCCTGCTTATCCGGAAGTACCGGCCCCAAGGATGGATGTATAAGAAATGCGAAAATGCGGTAGAATACAGCAATTTTTCATAGACGATCGTCGTTCTTGGCGTACCCGTAGCAGTACCGCCCCCTGACGGGAGTGCTGATGAATCAGCGGCACAGTAGATCTAGTCTACTCACTGGCATGATGACCGGGGCAGGCCAAGCCCTTCGGGGTCATGGCGGTCGGGAATTAGTGGCACAATTGCGTCTACCCTATTCCGTAGTACAATTGGAAGCGCAGCTAGTTTCCAGATGGGAATACTGGAGTTGAGGACGCGAGATCGTTTCAGGCTTTCAGCCGCAAGCTTTGCCCATCGACGTTGCATCAACCCACTGCTGTTCCTCACTGCGGAAGTCAGCATATTCCAAGTGTTTTTGAAACGTGGTCAGCGCGACTGATGATGAACACGGGACAGTCGAGTGAATTCGGGGGGTTTGTTGGTCTGCTGACGACCTCCACCGCACGGAGATATTGCACACCGAACTGGTTCTATCTTCACTGGCACCCACAACGCCTCAGTTGATAATCTCGATAGCTGGAGGATGCAGACACTAAACGCAGAGACGGATGGCTCAACGACCCGACATAATACCAGGGATCATCTTTACCATTGTAAGTTGCCTGATGCACACACAGCAGATCTGGGCGTTGACGAACTTCCACACAGGGACTTCCAGCGCCTTTTGCCCTTCTTCTGTTCGCTTCGCATGGGCGAAGAAATAAGAGGGCAAAATGTCGTACAGCCCTCGTCAATCTCCCCCCCCCCTCCCCGCCCCCCAAGGTCGACTATAAATAGGCCACCGCTTTAAAAGGATCTTCAGCCACGATTTTGCCTTTACACCATTTTTACTCCCTTTCTTATAACATCGTAGCTGCGCTCCGGCTTTTTCATTTGCTTGTCCTCTTCTCCACTATCGAGCACTGACGTCCACAGCCATTTCCTCAACATGGTCGTCACGGCAGATCCAGGCCCCGCTACGGGTGTCTCTCCCCACACCATGGTGGGCATCGTCGTTTTCCTAGGTAAGCACCTTCCTCCCCCTTCTTCTTTCTCTTTCTGCACGCTATGCCCCTCCCCCCTCCCCCCTTCCCCCCTCCTTCGCTTGTCGCTAATCGAGCGGTTCCACTCCGCAGTCCTTTTCGTCGTTGTTGTGTTCTCCTTCTACAACCTCAATCGTATCCACAACTTCTTTGACAACCTGCGCACCCACCATCGTGACGAAGTAGCCCACCCGGACCGCTCGTTACGCACTCGCATCCGACACCGGATCGCTCTATTTGCCCTCAGCATCATCTGCGGAGTCCTTGACGCCGTACACACCCTGCGCCGTCCCATCACCGCCCCTCCTACCACAAATCCCGGCTACCAGCAGTACCAGCAGCACCAGCAGCACCAGCAGTACCAGCAGTACCAGCAGTACCAGCAGCGCCGCAGCTCGCCCTCGCGCCCCCGATACTCTGGCACTGGGCCTTCCTCACGGGCCCCGTCGCCCGCACCCCTGCTGCCGGTGGCACGCACACGTCCCCCCTCCCTCCTGGTGTCCGATTGCAGCAACGACGGCGGGCCTCTCGAGTCGTACGAAATGCACGAGCGGATGCGTGTGCCCCTCATCATCTCTAGCCCCTACCTCGTTCCCGGTTCATTTTCTCCTCCTCCCCCTCCGCCCCCTCCGCCCCCCTCCGCATCTTCGTCGTCCCGGCTATGGGCACCTGCACACATGAGCGAAGTCCACCCTTACAAGGTTTCTCCTTGCTGATCACCAGCGACATCTCAATCCCTCCGACGTCCGAGATACCGGGGATTGTCTTTCTCGCATCGCACACCCATGCCTCAGATGGCATGAGGTGTTGCGTATCGGCTCACGGCGCACGCGTAAATGGTTTCATCTCGAACGCGCACTTCCGTACTGGCTGCCCAATTGTCTTTTGACCATCGGGCCGACGGTAGTGATGAATGAAGACGACGATGACGAAGTCTGATGCTTTCCGACGCTTTCTCCACGATTTCGACCGGTTGGTTTCCACCTCCTTTTGAGGCTCGTCCGTCACTGGTTTTATGTTTCCTACATTTCGAACCCTTGGTTTATCCTTTACTTCTATCGAGAGGGAGATGGCTTTTCATTGCCTCTGGCTGGTGGTGAGAGAGGTTTTTTTCTCCGCTCGCGATGGCATTTGTTTTATACGCGCACTACCGGCCACATCGACGCGTCGTTCGCTCAGGCATATCCTTCTTTCTTCCTTAATCTCCCTCTTCTTTTCTTCCTGATCGTTAATTAATCCTCTCTATCTCTTACTGTATTGTGGTGGACAAGGATCACCTATATCCAAGCATACCCCAAACTGTAGAATAGAGAAAGTCCACATGGGATGACTGACGTCTCCCCTTACTTACTTTCGCCTTTTCCCTTTTTTCATTCCTTTCAACCTCCCTTTCCAACCTGCCTTTTCCATTCCTTTGAATCAAATATGATGTATCGTACTTCTCGCTCGCCTCGATATCACACCTTTTCCACGCGTGTGCCATGCCACTTGGGACAGGGGTTACTCGCTCGCGTGATTGTGGAGCATGTCATACCGTACGACCCTTGTGGGCGCTGAGCGCCGTGATGCGGCCTCGGACTATGTATTCGCGCCACCAGGGGCGTGTCTGTGCGCGTTCCTGACCCTTATCCTTTGAACAATTTTACAAACGACATCAGTCGGCAACAGCACAACATGGGTGCCCCAAACCCACTTCGCCAAATGGGGATTTCTCTATAACTGGGACGGAAAGAGTCGGGTGGAGGAGAAAAGAAAAACCGTTCCCTGGCTTATTGACCACGACATGCGGTACAGCGGTCCTGACGCGCCTTGGCCGTCTGCCTGGCTGACAGTTGACAGCAGAGGCGCAACAAACACCTCCCGCACGGCTCGGGTCTTGCGCGTTGTACCCCCATTTCTATTTTTTTGCGTGTTTCGTATGCAACTTCGATGGTAGTAGCCGCAGCCATCACGGCAACGCGCAGGGTCGTTCGGGAGTAGAGTACCCCGAGTTTTTTTAAACCCATAAAAAAATTCTTGTGCTGCGCGACCTGAGTGCTGTTAATGCGCTAGTGCTGGAATTTCGGCCTCATTTTCCCTCGTCGGATGGGCAGGAGACGTGACTACTGGTACTCAGGTTGACTGACGCAATGGGGTGGATGTACTGCACGCCATGAATAAATTATAGGGACAGTTTCTGAGGGAGTTGATGGACATACCCCTGATCCCCGAGTTGATCCATCACACTCCATCACCTCCGGGAAAAAAATGAGAGATCCCGTTCATTTTGTGTAATGATGAATATGAAGGACTGACGCGTCGGTTGCCAGTGCCACCGCACGTGACTGCCGCGTGCTTGCTTGCAACCTTGCAGCTAAGCGACTCGAACTGGACGCTCAACTTGGCGCTTTGAGGTGTTCGAAGGGTTGATACAGATGCATCTTTGATGGGGCGAAATGAAGAGGTAACGCCGTACTCGGCACGCTTCTTGCGAGGGCTCGGTGACGTCGGTTTGCTCCGAAGCTCGCATTCACCGCCGAAAGCACAACACAAAGACCAGCCAGGGCGTGCAGCGAGATTAGGTGACGACGGGTCCAATCAGAAGTCGAAAACAGATTAGCCGACGCTGAAATTGGCTCTCATATGCGGATAATTCTTTATCCCTCCTCTCCCAGGCCAGTGTCGGATGGCTCTTTCCTACCTTGCCTAGTGTCGGGCGGCAACCTCGTGGCGCAAAACGGCGATTCTCGGCCCAGGTACTCATGTCGCTTACACGGGAAATTTTTAGGGGCGGTGTGGTGTGAAAAGTTTGACTCAAGGGCGCTTGGGGAGCCGCCTGTGCTGTCAACGTGCGTTGATGTTCCTTTTCTGTTTATTTATTTAACTTTTCATCACGTAGTTATCACAACAACGCGGAGAAAATCGCGCCCACGCCACTCCCGACATGTGCTGCGTAATTCTCTCGTCTTTCTCCTGGCTGGAGACTTGTACATAGGCGAGCTTGGGCATCCGCGAGATGAGAGAAAAGCAAAAGGCGAAGGATACCGCATTTTTCACCGCAATTCCGCAATTCTGAAATCCTGTAAACCCTCTGTTCCTCTAAGAAAAGCTCCCTCACACCCCCTCCTTCATAACCTGCCCTCCGCAATTCTGCGAAGAGCATCTCTTGCTCACGATCCATCTTCCCTGATGGCTCCAGCGGCCGTTAAGGCCGTCGAACCTACGAAGCAGGCCACCAACATCTCGCCTCGAGTCTTCGGTTATATTCTCATCTTCATTAGTGAGCGACTTCTCCTACGTCTCTTCGCGTTTGATTAGATACTCGCAGTTATCTTCTGTGCGGTCTCCTTAATCTTTTGTTATTTGGACCAAATCAACGCTTGGTTCGATGCCCACTTCGAGGCCCCAGACGCCGTCGTCCCCGTAGTGCCCCCCGCACAGAATCTGAGCCGCGTCGAGAATGTCATGGCTTGGGTGAGGCACATACTCAGGAACACCCCGATGCAGGCAGCGCTCCCCAACCCTCCACCCGCGCCACCTTCCCCTACGCCTGCTCCTGCATCTCCTTTGCCGTCTGCATCTGCTTCCGAGTCTCCTTTGCCGGCCGCGTCCGCGTCTGCGTCTGAAGTGACGTTGGCACCCCTTCCGGCCACTTATCCCCCGAGATGAGCCTGCTCGTAACACGAGGGCGCCAAGTTGTTTCCATTTGTCGGTGCAGGGTCATTGTCGATGAGACACGCTCATTGGTGTAGAAGAGGAGAGAGAGAGCCGATATGCGGGGAAGAAAAAATTTGATCAAATTACAAGCGCTCGGACGTCAGGTTTGCCGCCCTAATCCCACCCCGCCATAATCCCCTTTTCGAAGGGCACTCGTACTGGACTGGATGAAACGCCTTTCTCTTATTTATTCACCTGACATGCCGAAGAAAGCCGCAGTAAATGGGACGGTTTATTGCTGCTTTTTTCAGTGCTGTAACGTTTATGTCCATTTTATTGTACTTTCTTGACACCCTCCCACGTAGTCTACAACGGTGTTTTTATTTTACTTTTCGTCCACGAGCTTCATGGCCACTCCCCTCCTTCCTTTGTAGACATGGGCTAGTTCTGACGACGTTTATGCCAGCTTTGATGATGGGAAGGGGGAATGGATTGTCTTGACGCCGATGTTGCCTTTTACGGTCATACCCCTTTTACAGGGCATGGGGCGGGAAACCACCTTCGCTCCGCCTTATTTCCACCAACAGGGAGACACAGCCATGCGAGAGTAGCCTCAGCGCATGTATAGCGGGATATATTGCTGTGATGCGGTGAGTTTTTTCCATCATCGCGACCATGCTATGAACACATCCTGAGGCCTGAAGTCTTGTCAGTACACCCGACTATCTTTACGAGAATCACGGCCCGAGCTCTACCTAACGGGACCGCGTTGTCTAGGCTCCAGAGCGCGGACACGTGCGAGTCTAGTGTCTACACAGCCGGGACGCTGTCATAAGGCAGACCTTTCGGCCGCAGGATGCCAAATGGGCTTGAATACTGGTCAAGCCATCAGGCATGAAATGGGACCTCTAACCAGGATCCAACGCGCCCGACACGGGGTGCGTTGAGTGCATTGCGATGTGCTTTATCCATGTGCATAGATTACTGGGCCAAAAGACACATCTCAACAGGACAGTTGCACGACTTGGCCATAGACCACAGCCATAAGGTCTGCTTAGTCTCGGCGCCAGACCCTACTCTTCTGGATGGTTTTTAATACCACACGAGGGCCGATAATGGACTGCCCCTACCACTGTCACGCAAGCATCCATGCATCGGGTTCCACGACGAAAAGGCCAATCTTGCACACAGTGGCACAGGCAGAATGATGCGATGATCGCCGCGGTGCACTGTACGGCACCAACACAGCACCCAGCATGTGGCATGTCGAGGGCGGTGATCATGAGTCCATCAACCCTACGTCCCAGATCAGGCTATCGGCCTACGTTTACAGTTTCGGATTTATCGTCTGTTGTGTCGGCCAACCATGCGGTTCACCCACTGTGCGATTGCGAAGCAGTCGAATCTCTGCCGTACGCCATCGTTGGCGCAATATAGGAAATGCGGTGGTCTGGCGTCTCCGAAGTTATTGACGGCACTGCGAATGCAGGATCTGGAATTACACTGGCCCGTTCGCTGCTCTGCTGGCGGTGTGGGGAGGCTTTTCTCCAGTCAAATAACCCTGTTGTGGTTGTTCCGCTCATCTGCCCAGTGGACGGAAAAGGCCATGGTTCTTTCCATGCTTGTGGTTGTGGCAAAGGAATGGTGCTTTTCAACATGATCCAAGGGCTCCTACTCAGCGGATAACTAATGAGCACTATGGGCAGCTACTTGTTGCTTCTGATCGGTCAACCACATGCTGCTCGACAACTGGGACGCTACTACTCTTTTTCAAGTGGTGTGCGTCCTGATGCTCACATCGACGGGATGTGGGACAAACTTTCACAAATATAAAAACTAGACCAGAATTCACTGGAGTGTCCCTACAGTATGTGCGAACTATTCGCGCGCCACACACTACAAAATAACAGACCTTGTTTTGATTCACATCTTGTCTACGAAGGTTCACTGGGTCTACTGTGCAAGAGTACTTGGTTGGCGTTATAATAACAATCTAAAAGTGAATTACGCGGCAAGTAGGAGTAAGGATTGGAGATAGGAATATTCTTTTTCCTTTGCAACTGAGTCATTGCACTTCCTTGAGTGACTGAAGTCTATGAGGGTAAGTCCAGACTCAGCTACAAGGATGTTGCTCCGGCGAATGTCGCCATGAAGTATCCCAGCACGGTGAATTGACTTGAGAGCCGCAAGAGCTGCTTTGCTATCTTAAATGTAAATATATACTTTCGCATGAAAAAACCTCGCCTACCGGTGAGAAATTGGCACGGATAGCTCCTGCTTCTTGAGGAGTGGAGCACCCTTATAAGGCATTACCAGGATACAAGGTCCACCCTCGGCATCATCGAACAAACCAAAAGGTGTTGTCGTCCCTGTAGAGACCCCGTTTGACTGAAGTTCACGATAAATATTGTATTCCTGCCGAAGGGCATCCTGCTGCCAGCGCTTGAGTGCTAATTTAACTGCTACGTCCACAAGTCCGCATCCAGATGAATTCTCTGCTTGCATCGTACCGCGGAGAACAGTGCCAATGGCGCCATGCCCAATTTCCGAGGTAAGGATGATGGTAAGACAGTCTTGAAGGCAAAATGAACGAGTGGCTTGTGGTGAAGAGGGTGGGGTTGGGACTTGCTGCTTGGATGAGACGGCAGGCTGAGCTGATCGATGGAATGTGGAGGGTACGGGCGAATCATAAATGCCATACTGAAGGTACAGCAGCACCACGTCGAGGCTGTAAGCTAGCTCTAACGTTTTCTGAATTTGGTGATAGTTAGATAATAGCACTAGGATACTCAGGAAGACTCACCTCCTTAGTGGTCATTTCCTTTGCATTTGCGGCTCTCTGCTGGGCTTCTCCCGTCCCGCCACTGCTCTTGGCTTCACTTAGTTTTCGGCGTTTACCACTTCCCCCCTCACCCCTACCACTTCCCCCCTCCCCCCTACCACCTCTGCGACCACCCTCACCATCGTTCCTGCGACCGCCTCTGGAGCTTCCTTCGGGTGGACTACCACTGCCGTCATTGCCTTCATCACCATCGGAAGGATCTTGATTACCATCGGAAGGATCCTGATCGCCATCCAGGGATTCGATGTGTTGTTTTGCGCGATCCATCGTGTCTTGAATGGCGGCGATATATATGCCAGTGTGCAGTTTTCCGTACGCAAAGGGTTGGCATTGCGACGGCTCAATCACATCCGAAACGTATAAGGTCTGAGTTTTTCGATGGCGTACACCAATGACCTCGTGGTTTCCGGAGTGGATAACAATGATGGTACTGTCGTTCTGTACAGATTGTGCCCATGCCTTCGCCAAAACAGTTCAGCATAATGGAGACTGCTCGATATCGATGTTTCCTTACCTGTTGAACTATGTCTTGGGCGGTTAATTCGGGTTTATCTTTATAAGACGGATCATCCTTGAGATTGACATCATCATCCCCTGCTGAATCTTCACTGCCTTGGTCTTTGTCATCGTCTTCAACGTTTTCTGCCTTCTGTTTGCCTTTGATCGCTGAAGAAAATACGGGTAGTGGTGGGGGCGGCATGGATGACTTTAGACGATCGCTTCTCCTTGTAGGTTGGCTCGTCGATGGCAGCAGTCTCGATGAGCCACTTGGGAGCGGCAACGTAGAGTGTTCCTGCGGAATGATGAATAATATCTCATGAATGCGATACTCAGAATCTACACTGACATCGCCTAGCTTGCGTTTTGCAGGCCTGGTGACAGTACCGGGAAAGCTACTTCCCGATGCTCCCACTTGAGGTCCTAAGTCCATTGCAGGCTCAATACGCCACGGAGTAGTCTTCGCATCAGGTCCGCCGACCACAGCACGAACGCGGGCTTTTGCCTTCCTATGGTTGGGCAACGATTCGCAATTGGGTTCTCGGCACGGAGTCCATTTAAATGGGCCATTCTTGAAGTTCAGAATTGCGCGCATCACGTCATCGCGACCTACTGCCAGGCTCTTTATTTCCCATGTTGCCATGGCTGGAAAACGCTTCAGAAGATCACTCTGAAGCCGATGGTAAACTAAACGCGTTTCTTCCGTCATGGAATCCTCCAGTTCCTTGCGGAAGGCTTTGAGACGCGGGTTGTTCAAAGATTCTGTCTCCAAGACTACTCGGAGGAAGCCATCAGCGATCGCATAAGCTGAATCGGCTGACTGTGTCCACGAGACCAGGCAGTCCCACTCTGGAGATCTTGGGTGAAGCGCGAGGGTAGAAGCTATAGGTAAATAGAAGGTAGCAGTCGTTCTTTCGTAGTAGGAAGCTACAGCTTTCTCGTCCAACATTTTGTCGAAAAGATTGAAAGCCTTCCGCTCGAACGAGGAGGCACTGACAGTTAGCTGTGGCAACGTGATTCCATTATTTGAGGCATTGATTATAACGTCGTCCACAGTCTGAGCGATGTCTTCGACAAGCGAGGGAAGATGTTTTACCTGCTTGAGAATGAGGCGTTTGGTGAAATGCTTGTCGAAGAACGCGGGTTCGCGTGCGGTAACCGTGAGCTTCTTTCCAGGTTGTGGGACGAGAAGTGGAGGGCACCACGAAAACAAATCTTGAAGTTCTTGAGACATTGCAGGGATTCGAACCTGAGAGCCAGAAGCCATGTTGGTGGACACTCGAGGTCACATTCCACATGCCGGGTCCCAGTCAATCCCTGTAACTCAGTTCAAAAGAAATTTCGACATAAGGTCACATGATCTTATGTTGAACCTTGTTCGAAGTCCGACCTCGCTTGTCAGTCTCTGTAAAAATGGAAAGTCAAGTGTCTGTGGCAAAAAGGGAATCCAGTCAAATTATAGTCAAGTCTGCAGCAAAAAGGGAATTCAGTCAAGTAGCACTTGACTATCACATGGCTGAATTAGTCCAGTGGAAATCAATTGAAAGTCAAGCATCAGAGGGGCACCTTGACTAAATGTGCTTTTTCCTGCAGTCACCTGACTTTTCCCACAATCACTTGACTTTCCTTTTTGAAATTCTGGTTACACTTCCGTGACAGTTATTCAATCATCATTTTCCGAATTTATGACTCGGAAAGGGAGTGGGAAATGCCATATTAGGAGCAGTTCATGGGAATTTATTAGATCACGAGTCTCAGACTGCTGGTACCGCTGGGACTGCCAAGACAGCGCCTATGATGTTACGCATTGCGCAAGTGAGGTGCAAATATCTCGATCACAAATATGTATATATTATTTTGAATCAGTTACATAGGTTTTGTCTATGGTTAGGGTGAGGTTTAATGTGCGTAGTTCGGAAGGTTCGGAGGGTGGTGACTCCGCATCTATCAGGTCGAGGACTGGAATGTTTTTAGTGGTGGTGGTCGAGGTTATCCGCTCCCGATGTGAAATCCCCGAGTGGGAAATGCCATATTGGGAAAGTTCGTGGGAATCTAGACCATCATGAGTCCGTCTGGCTATCTGTCCTGCTGTGCGCTATCTGTCGTCAATATATAACGCGTCAATCGTGGTCAATATCCCAGATCCCAGTCCATAAATGGCAATTGCTGCGAACCCATCAGTTCCTATTTCCTAACACCAATCAATGGTCGTCGATTTCCCCTCCCCTCCCCTCCCCACCAGAAAATCGAGCGTAAATAAGTGACTAGACAGCGAACTGGCCGATAGAACTGGTACTTTTCATGACATGTGGCGCTAATTGTCCTCCCCAAAAAATAGCTTTGTCTATGGCCAAGAGGGCAGGTCATCGTCAATCCTTTGACTGTGTCCAAATGACTATAAACAGGCCACCGCTTTAAAAAGGCTCTTCAACCACGATTGCCTTTACACCATTTCTCTTCACCCTTATAAAACATTGTAGAGGCTTTTTCATTTGGTCGTCCTCTCCATCAAGCACTGACGTCCATTTCCTCAACATAGTCATCACCCTCACGACGGCCTCGCTACAGGGTGTCTCCCCCCCACATCATCGTGGGCATCGTCGTATTCCTAGGTAAGCAAGCACCTATCTCCCCCTTCTTTCTCTTTTTACACCCTGTGCCCCCTCCCCCTCCCTTCGCACGTCGCTAATTGAGCAGTTCCATTCCGCAGTCCTCTTCGTCGTCATTGTGTTTTTATACAGCCTCAATCTTATCCACAACTTCTTTGACAACCTGCGCACGCACTCGCATCCCTCCTCATGGGCCCCGTCGTCTGCACCCTTGCTGCCGATAGCACTCGCGTCCCCCCTCCCTCCTGGTTTCCGATTGCAGCAACGACGGTGGGCCGCTCGAGTCGCACGAAATGCACGAGCGGATGCGTGTGCCCCTTATCATCACTAGTCCTTACCTCATTCCCAGTTCACTTTCTCCCCCTCCCCCTCCGCATCGTCGACGTCCCGGCTATGGCCACCCGCACACAAGGGCAAAGTCCACGCTTACAAAGTTTATCCTTGCTGATTACCAGCGACATCTCGATCCTTCCGACGTTCCAGATTACAGGAGATTGTCTTTTTCGCATCGAGTCCAGGTAATTTCTGAAAACCATACACAGTGTTCCTCAGTTTCCCCCTCCTCCCTGTTTCCTTGTGACTTGTCAAGTTCTCCAGTACCATGTGAACTAACACGCCGCCTCCACCCCGTTTAGACAAAGACGACCATCCTCCTCGTGCATCCTCGCCTCCGACCTCATCATCAAACTACCCCGAGTGTCCCGACGGCTACTGTCAACGCCGGCCACAGCCTCCCCCCTTTAGCATCTTCTTCGCCTTCACTGTCTACCCCGTGCTTTTCGGCGGCCTCCTCCAATACCTGCCTTCTTGAGACACCTCTTTCTTAGCCGGTCATACCAGCAATATCCGTTGCTGTCCCCACTAGTGATGGTCACTGATGAACCATCATGTTGGCCATTCTTGATCCATGCGAGCGATTCTGCTGCTGCACGCGGAGACAAAAAGTGCACCGACTGGCGGCACCCATCGTCGTACCAACCCTCGCTCCTGCTCCCATTCCGCAACACCATTGCCGCATTCCGAATATACACCTCTTTCGCTCGCTCATGGATACAGTTGACAAGCATCTGTCCAGGCATTGGCCCAGACTCGTTTACTTGCTGTCCCATGATACACAGTGCTGTCGTTGATGAGATGGGAAAGAAGAAATTCGGAAGATACCTGGTGTCCGCCCGTGAGTGAACAAAGAAAAGCCAAGGAAATGCTCCAACTCACATATTCTCGCCTACATTTTGGCTGTTCTCAGCGTCGTCATCCAGAGACCCAAACAACCGTTCAGCAAGCAGATACTCGAGCTGAGGAGGTGCAAGGCTAAACGAGATTTGAGCTTTACGCAGCTGCCAGCAGTTTCTCCATAGCTCGGAATCATCTAAGTAAGCCATCTCGATCGGGTGCATACCCAAAAATAGGGCTGCTTCGGCCAAGAAGACGTGCCCTGGCAATTGACTGCGCAATTTGCGCCAGTCTGGCTGCTGACCGCTATGTTCCGTTGATTCCTTTTCCTGCTCAGACTCGGGTTCTGGCCCCGTAGCTGTCTCTGGCCCTGTAGCGGTCTCTGGCCCCGTAGTTGTCTCTGGCCCCATAGATATCTCTGGCTCTGCCTCGGATTCGGACCCCGTAGCTGTCTCTGGCCCAGGCTCGGATTCTGACCCTGTAGCTGTCTCTGATTCCGTAGCTGTCTCTGACCCCGTGGCTGTCTCTGACTCCATAGCTGTCTCTGGCCCCGGTCCCTGCCCCAGCCCTTGCTCAGGCTGTTCATACTGCCTGTTGCGACACATCCAGGACATCCTATACAACATGTCGACGTACGCGTAGCTATTTCTGAAGCGGAGGAAGGTGAAATAGCGCCGGAGCATGTCTAATTCTTGGCTGCTGATCACCAACTGTGTGACGGTGTCTGTGGTGGGATGCGTGGTGTTTGTTGCACTCGTATTTGTGGTTCTGGACGTGGTGGTAGCATCGCATTGCTTTTCGTCTGCCGGCGCGGCCACGGAACCGATTGTGATGAAAGGGAGAATACGATCAAGGATGTTTTCTACCTCCTGCTCGAGCTTGCGAAAGGCCACACGTGCGGCGCGCAGCGGGTCATGGAAAGATGTTTCCTCTTCTGATCGTTGGTGGGCTGAAAAATTGGGGATGGCTGGGGCAGGGATGGCTGCCAGGGAGGGGAATGACGACGATACTAGGGATGCGTGCAGTGGTGCGAATATGGGCGGCGTCAAGGACCGAGCCTGGGGCACGGACAGGAAAGAGGAATTAGGCTGTGTCTCCGCCTCGTCTTCGCTGTTGTCCTCGTCTGAAAAGTCCTGGAAGATGTCTCGAGTTGTTTTGGGGGTACCACAGGTCTCTGAGAGCCGATCTTCGAGGACATCGTAGATGTGCATGCGTTCGCGATCCCTGTCATGCGTCCACCTATCATTGTCAGACGTTAGGTTCCATTTAAGACCAGGCTTGAAGGTGAACATACGAATGCCATAACCTGAGCAGGAAAGCTGGAAGGTACGTTGGTATGTCACTCATGAGTAATTTAGCGCCTTCAAGGGTGCGGGGCTGCTCAGGCTAGCTCGCCCTCGCAATCAAGCAAATAATCACAAAGATGCCGTGGGAAGGCATCCAATTACTTTATCGTACATGTACTGTGAATACTCCTAGTCTTCGCTGTTTCATCGCGATTTTCATCGCGATCATCAAGTTTTGCTGCGTGTGCGACTCGCGAATTGTTCGTACATGAGGACACTCTGACGGATTTGGGTTGAGTTTTCATTTTGTTTTGGTGAAGTAAAAAAAGTTCGTCCGACATACCGTCGACGTCGACGTGTGCGCCATTGGCTGTATATCCGAATGCACACACGTTCAGACATCGGCAGCCGTACTGTGAACCGAGATCTTAGACGCACACACTAACCGCACAATATTTTGGACAAGTTTCCCTCCGCTTCACAATATCACCGAGCGACCGGATTTACTTCCGGAACCCGACGCACTGCCACCATAGCGTAAATATACGGGACTAGCTCGCTCACTTCCGTTCTTACGACTACTAGCAACTTGCAATTTTGCATGGCGGTGTCACCATCTACCAGGCGAGTAATATTAGATGTGTGCATTTGGACTACTCTAAAACAATTCTGACTGACGTCGCTCGTTCAAAGTTGCTCTGTTCAAGTCGTTGCCTCACAAGTACGTTTACAATGTCCCTCCAGCCTAAATGGATGACAAGGCAATCTTGTACTACAGTGTCAGGGTACGCATGTGTCTTCTTCGCCGATACGCTCATGTCAATTTTCACTTTGACAGTGGGTGATGGACGATGTTCCAACGGGACCGGGGAACATGCCGGCGTGACAAAGGCCGAGTTCATGACGTGCGTCTTCGTTTTCCCCTTTTCTTCACCCTGGTGACATTTGTCTTGTCAATTCGTGTCAAATAGGCTATGGGATGGTCTGTTATCAGGAACTGATCGGATCGTAGTCCTTGGCGCTACGAACCAACCCAACGACATAGATTCTGCCATCCTTCGGCGCATGCCAAAACGTTTCCCGGTTGGTCTGCCTGACGTCGAGCAACGTCTGAAGATTTTGACGCTCGTAAGCCGTGAATTGCGCCATTCTACAATTGGGGGAGTCCTAACGTACCACCCAAAAAGATGCTGGGTGACACAGAGCTTGCGCCTGATTTCCCACTCCACGCACTTGCAGAACAGACAAACGGGTTGTCAGGGTCTGACCTGAAGAAGTTGTGCCGGAATGCAGTCATGTTGCTGGTTAGGGAGTATGTGCGGAAGACGGGCGACGACAAGGAGGCTATGGAGAAGAGCCAACTTGAGGTGTGTCCACTTGGACTTTCTCCTGTATGGTGGTTGATGGACGTTTCCAGGAATTCATGTTACAGCTGATAGTGCTGCCTTTTACGGCATACTCCTTTTACAGGGCATGGGATGGAAAACCTCCTTCGTTCCACATTATTTCCACCAACAGGGAGACACAGCCATGCGAGAGTAGCCTCAGCGCATGTATAGCGGGATATATTGCTGTGATGCGGTGAGTTTTTTCCATCATCGCGACCATGCTATGAACACATCCTGAGGCCTGAAGTCTTGTCAGTACACCCGACTATCTTTACGAGAATCACGGCCCGAGCTCTACCTAACGGGACCGCGTTGTCTAGGCTCCAGAGCGCGGACACGTGCGAGTCTAGTGTCTACACAGCCGGGACGCTGTCATAAGGCAGACCTTTCGGCCGCAGGATGCCAAATGGGCCTGAATACTGGTCAAGCCGTCAGGCATGAAATGGGACCTCTAACCAGGATCCAACGCGCCCGACACGGGGTGCGTTGAGTGCATTGCGATGTGCTTTATCCATGTGCATAGATTACTGGGCTAAAAGACACATCTCAACAGGACAGTTGCACGACTTGGCCACAGACCACAGCCATAAGGTCTGCTTAGTCTCGGCGCCAGACCCTACTCTTCTGGATGGTTTTTAATACCACACGGGGGCCGATAACGGACTGCCCCTACCACTGGCACGCAAGCATACATGCGTCGGATTCCACGACGAAAAGGCCAATCTTGCACACAGTGGCACAGGCAGAATGATGCGATGATCGCCGCGGTGCACTGTACGGCGCCAACACACAAACAAACTCGGTCAAACAATGATGCTCACCTTGGTTGAATTTTCGTAGCAGCTGCACCCAGCATGTGGCATGTCGAGGGCAGTTATCATGAGTCCATCAACCCTTCGTCCCAGATCAGGCTATCGGCCTACGTTTACAGTTTCGGATTTATTGTCTGTTGTGTCGGCCAACCATGCGGTTCACCCACTGTGCGATCGCGAAGCAGTCGATCTCTGCCGTACGCCATCGTTGGCGCAATATAGGAAATGTGGCGGTCTGGCGTCTCCGGAGTTATCGACGGCACTGCGAATGCAGGATCTGGAATTACGCTGGCCCGTTCGCTGCTCTGGCGGTGTGGGGAGGCTTTTCTCCAGTCAAATAACCCTGTTGTGGTTGTTCCGCTCATCTGCCCAGTGGACGGAAAAGGCCATGGTTCTTTCCACGCTTGTGGTTGTGGCAAAGGAATGGTGCTTTTCAACATGGTCCAAGCCAGGATGAAGGGCTCCTACTCAGCGGATAACTAATGAGCACTATGAGCAGCTACTTGTTGCTTCTGATCGGTCAACGACGTGCTGCTCGACAACTGGGACGTTACTACTCTTTTTCAAGTGGTGTACGTCCTGATGCTCACATCGACGGGATGTGGGACAAACTTTTACAAATATAAAAACTAGACCAGAATTCGGTGGAGTGTCCCTACAGTATGTGCGAACTATTCGCGCGCCACACTACAAAATAACAGACCTTGTTTTGATTCACATCTTGTCTACGAAGGTTCACTGGGTCTACTGTGCAAGAGTACTTGGTTGGCGTTATAATAACAATCTAAAAGTGAATTACGCGGCAAGTAGGAGTAAGGATTGGAGATAGGAATATTCTTTTTCCTTTGCAACTGAGTCATTGCACTTCCTTGAGTGACTGAAGTCTATGAGGGTAAGTCCAGACTCAGCTACAAGGATGTTGCTCCGGCGAATGTCGCCATGAAGTATCCCAGCACGGTGAATTGACTTGAGAGCCGCAAGAGCTGCTTTGCTATCTTAAATGTAAATATATACTTTCGCATGAAAAAACCTCACCTACCGGTGAGAAATTGGCACGGATAGCTCCTGCTTCTTGAGGAGTGGAGCACCCTTATAAGGCATTACCAGGATACAAGGTCCACCCTCGGCATCATCGAACAAACCAAAAGGTGTTGTCGTCCCTGTAGAGACCCCGTTTGACTGAAGTTCACGATAAATATTGTATTCCTGCCGAAGGGCATCCTGCTGCCAGCGCTTGAGTGCTAACTTAACTGCTACGTCCACAAGTCCGCATCCAGATGAATTCTCTGCTTGCATCGTACCGCGGAGAACAGTGCCAATGGCGCCATGCCCAATTTCCGTGGTAAGGATGATGGTAAGACAGTCTTGAAGGCAAAATGAACGAGTGGCTTGTGGTGAAGAGGGTGGGGTTGGGACTTGCCGCTTGGATGAGACGGCAGGCTGAGCTGATCGATGGAATGTGGAAGGTACGGGCGAATCATAAATGCCATACTGAAGGTACAGCAGCACCACGTCGAGGCTGTAAGCTAGCTCTAACGTTTTCTGAATTTGGTGATAGTTAGATAATAGCACTAGGATACTCAGGAAGACGCACCTCCTTAGTGGTCATTTCCTTTGCATTTGCGGCTCTCTGCTGGGCTTCTCCCGTCCCGCCACTGCTCTTGGCTTCACTTAGTTTTCGGCGTTTACCACTTCCCCCCTCACCCCTACCACCTCTGCGACCACCCTCACCATCGTTGCTGCGACCGCCTCTGGAGCTTCCTTCGGGTGGACTACCACTGCCGTCATTGCCTTCATCACCATCGGAAGGACCTTGATTGCCATCGGAAGGATCCTGATCGCCATCCAGGGATTGGATGAGTTGTTTTGCGCGATCCATCGTGTCTTGAATGGCGGCGATATATATGCCAGTGTGCAGTTTTCCGTACGCAACGGGTTGGCATTGCGACGGCACAATCACATCCGAAACGTATAAGGTCCGAGTTTTTCGATGGCGTACGCCAATGACCTCGTGGTTTCCGGAGTGGATAACAATGATGGTACTGTCGTTCTGTACAGATTGTGCCCATGCCTTCGCCAAAACAGTTCAGCATAATGGAGACTGCTCGATATCGATATTTCCTTACCTGTTGAACTATGTCTTGGGCGGTTAATTCGGGTTTATCTTTATAAGACGGATCATCCTTGAGATTGACATCATCATCCCCTGCTGAATCTTCACTGCCTTGGTCTTTGTCATCGTCTTCAACGTTTTCTGCCTTCTGTTTTCCTTTGATCGCTGAAGAAAATACGGGCAGTGGTGGGGGCGGCATGGATGACTTTAGACGATCGCTTCTCCTTGTAGGTTGGCTCGTCGATGGCAGCAGTCTCGATGAGCCACTTGGGAGCGGCAACGTAGAGTGTTCCTGCGGAATGATGAATAATATCTCATGAATGCGATACTCAGAATCTACGCTGACATCGCCTAGCTTGCGTTTTGCAGGCCTGGTGACAGTACCGGGAAAGCTACTTCCCGATGCTCCCACTTGAGGTCCTAAGTCCATTGCAGGCCCAATACGCCACGGAGTAGTCTTCGCATCAGGTCCGCCGACCACAGCACGAACGCGGGCTTTTGCCTTTTTATGGTTGGGCAACGATTCGCACTTGGGTTCTTGGCACAGAGTCCATTCAAATGGGCCATTTTTGAAGTTCAGAATTGCGCGCATCACGTCATCGCGACCTACTGCCAGGCTCTTTATTTCCCATGTTGCCATGGCTGGAAAACGCTTCAGAAGATCACTCTGAAGCCGATGGTAAACTAAACGCGTTTCTTCCGTCATGGAATCCTCCAGTTCCTTGCGGAAGGCTTTGAGACGCGGGTTGTTCAAAGATTCTGTCTCCAAGACTACTCGGAGGAAGCCATCAGCGATCGCAAAAGCTGAATCGGCTGACTGTGTCCACGAGATCATTGAGCCCCATTTTGAAGCTCTTGGGTGAAGTGCGAGGGTAGAAGCTACAGGTAAATAGAAAGCAGCAGTCGTTTGGTCGTAGTAGGAAGCCACAGCTTTCTCGTCCAGCATTTTGTCGAAACGATTGACGGTCGTCTCCTCGAACGAGGAGGCACTGACAGTTAGCTGTGGCAACGTGATTCCATTATTTGAGGCATTGATCATAGCGTCGTCCACAGTCTGAGCGATGTCTTCGACAAGCGAGGGAAGATGTTTTACCTGCTTGAGAACGAGGCGTTTGGTGAAATGCTTGTCGAAGAACGCGGGTTCGCGTGTGGTAACCGTGAGCTTCTTTTCAAGTCGTGGGACGAGAAGTGGAGGGCACCACGAAAACAAATCTTGAAGTTCTTGAGACATTGCAGGGATTCGAACCTGAGAGCCAGAAGCCATGTTGGTGGACGCTCGAGGCCACATTCCACCATGTCACATTGGGCCAAGCCAGGACGAAGGGCTCCGACTCAGCGGATAACTAATGAGCGCTGTGAGCAGCCACTTGTTGCTTCCGATCACCGACCTCACGCGCGCGGTGGTGTGTATCCTGATGCTCGGGATGTACAACCTCTGGCGCGCGAGCCTGCTCGCACACGTCGACGGGATGTTGGGCGAACATTTACTTCAATAAAACAAATATATAAACTAGACCCGTGTGCGAACACTTCGCGCGCTGCACACGCAGCATAGCTTGATGCTCGCGATGAAGCAGCGAAGATTAGTAGGGGTATTTACAGTACAGTACGTTGTGGCATTTTCGAGCTTTCGAGCCTTGTTTGTAAATATTTGTTGATCAGCTCGCACATTGCTGCTGAGTCTCCCGTCTGTGCGCAAAGCGCTAATTTCTACTCATGAGTGACATTCCAATGTACCTCCCAGCTTTCCTGCTCAAGTTATGGCCTTCGTACGTTCACTTTCAAGCCTAGTCTTAAATTGGAAACTAAAGTTTGACAATGATAGGTCGACACCCAACGGGGATCACCAATGCATGCACGTCTATAATGTCCTTGACAATCGGCTCTCAGAAATCCATGGTACCCCCCAGACAACCCGAGACATCTTCCAGGACTTTTCAGACGACGACAACGACAGCGAAGACGAAGCGGAGAAACAGCCTAATTCCTCGTTTCTGTCCGTGCCCCAGGCTCGGTCCTCGACACCGCCCGTATTCGCTCCGTTGCACGCATCCCTAGTATCGTCGTCATTCTCTTCCCTGCCAGCCATCCCTGCCCCCGTCTTCCCCTCTACCAATCTCTCAGACCATCAACAATCAGGAGAGGAAACATCTTTCCAGGACCCGCGCCGCGCCGCACGTGTGGCCTTTCGCAGGCTCGAGCAGGAGGTAGAAAACATCCTTGATCGCATTCTCCCTTTCGTCACAATCAGCTCCGTGGCCGCGCCGGCAGACGAAAAGCAATGTGACGCCGCCACAACGTCCAGAACCACAAATACGAGTGCAATAAACACCACGCATCCGACCACAGACACCGTCACGCAGTTGGTGATCAGCAGCCAAGAATTAGACATGCTCCGGCGCTATTTCATCTTCCTCCGCTTCAGAAACAGCTACGCGTACGTCGACATGTTGTATAGGATGTCCTGGATGTGTCGCAACAGGCAGTATGAACAACCTGAGCAAGGGCTGGGGCATGGACCAGGGCCAGAGACAGCTACGGGGTCCGAATCCGAAGCAGGGCCAGAGATAGCTATGGGGCCAGAGACAACTATGGGGCCAGAGACCGCTACAGGGCCAGAGACAGCTACAGGGCCAGAACCCGAGTCTGAGCAGGAAAAGGAACCAACGGAACATGGCGGTCAGCATCCAGACTGGCGCAAATTGCGCAGTCAATTGCCAGGACACGTTTTCTTGGCCGAAACAGCCCTATTTTTGGGTATGCACCCGATCGAGATGGCCTACTTGGAAGATTCCGAGCTATGGAGAAACTGCTGGCAGCTGTGCAAAGCCCAAATCTCGTTTAGCCTTGCGCCTCCTCAAGTCGAGTACCTACTTGCTGAACAGTTTTTTGGGTCTCTGGATGACGTCGCTGAGAACAGCCAAAATGTAGGCGAGAATGTGTGAGTTGGAGCGTTTCATTGACTTTTTTTTATTCACTCACGGGCGGACACTAGGCATCTTCCAAGTTTCTTCTTTCCTGTCTCACCGACGATAGCACTATGTATCATGTGACAACAAGTAAACGAGTCTGGGCCAATGCCTGGACAGACGCTCGTCAAATGTGTCTACCAGCAAGCAGAAGAGGTGCATATTCGGAATGCGGCAATGGTGTTGCGGAATGGGAGCAGGAGCGAGGGTTGGTACGACGATGGGTGCCGTCAGTCGGTGTACTTTTTGTCTCCGCGCGCAGCAGCAGAATCGCTCGCATGGATCAAGAGCTGTTCCTCGACTGGCCAATATAATGGTTCATCATTAACCCTCACTGTCACAGGTAGTGGGGACGACAGCAACGGATATTGCTGGTATGACCGGCTACGAAGGAGGTGTCTCAAGAAGGCAGGTATTGGAGGAGGCCGCCGAAAAGCACGGGGTAGACAGTGAAGGCGAAGAAGATGCTGAAGGGGGGAGGCTGTTGACAGGGCACTCGGGGTAGATGATAATGAGGTAAGAGACGAAGGTGCATGAGGAGGATGATCGTCCTCGTCTGAGTGAGGGAGGCGGCGTGCTGACCAGTCAGACGGAAATGGGGAGGAGGGAGGGAAACTGAGGGATTCGAGGATATGCTATTTATGTGTACCATTTCTGGTATTTGCACAGATTTTGTGACCATTCTGTGCGGCACGAGGAACGCATGACGGGAATGCATGACGGGAAACTTGCGTGCTCTTATTTACAGCTGTCGGTCATTTTTAAAAGTCCGAATACAGCACTGGCTTGATCCCGGACTTGTCTGCTTCGATATGGGGACAAACAGTAAAGTCAGACTGCTGGTACTGGAGGACTTGATAAGTCGGAAACAAGAAGGTATCCCAAGTCAGCGGTAATAAACAACACAATGACCCTGAATCCGCGATCTAGATCGCTTTCACATCACACCACACTGGCGCCATCAACAAGCCGCTTCCCGTGTTGACCCAGCAATAATTGTTCTTGCCACGGACCAAACGGGCGCTTGCTATTTTTGCTACGGAATGCCTTTTTCCGATATTACGCCGCCCTCCAGTCGGATGACATGGCATCGTCACCCTCGCACTCCCAAGCTTCCGGACTAACCGTTCGTTCTACAGTCGACCTTCTCCGGACCTGCCCACCCGAACTCGCAAATGCAAGTATCGAACGGTATAATAGTTCTTCTGGTCCAACTCCCGTCTCCCCCGCTTAAATTGATGACATAATGGATTGAGTTATGTGCCTACGAGAGAGCAGAACCTTCCTTGGCAACGACGACCGCGTGCGTCCTTGCGGATGGCCTGGACAGTGGCGAGAAGTGCAGTGTTGCTTTGAGCACTGCCTTTTTGCCTGCCTGTAGACCCGTAGCAGTACCGCCCCCTGAGTGCTGATGAATCAGCAGGCCAAGCCCTTCGGGGTCATGGCGGTCAGAAATTAGTGGCACAATTGCGTCTACCCTATTCCGTAGTACAATTGGAAGCGCAGCTAGTTGCCAGATGGGAATACTGGAGTTGAGGACGTGGAATTGTTTCGCAAGCTTTGGTTCCAAGTCCCATCTAAGTTGCCTGATGCAGATCTGGGCGTTGACGCCCAGTGAAAAGTCGCACGAGGTCGAGACAAATTCGGGGGAAACGAGGCATCGTGACCGAAGAGCGCTGATGTCACATGTTTTGATTCTATATGCCTCAAAAATGATATTGACTGAATATTGACTGTCTCACAACGATAGACATGAATGAGACCAAGCCGAATCTGAGAATTTCTATTGAATGATGGAGAGGCAGTCCGAACAAGTTGCCTCATTCGTACGACTTTTCACTGGGGAGTGAGCGCTAGTGATGGTGGATATGTATAGGTCCCGGTTACCCCCGATGATGCCGAATGATTGCTCAGGCTCAGTAATTTGTACAGTGCAACAGCATGCTTTTGTGGACCCTCGATCGAGTCGATGCTTATGGTAATCATTTACCGCTAAAAGATTTCGGGTTTTACCCTACAAATGTTCCTCGATCTTACCTAGGCACCCATGAACGACCTTTCACACAGGGACTTCCGGAATAAAAGGGCGAGATGTCGTACACCCGTGGTCAATCCCCCCAAGGTCGACCATAAATAGGCCACCGCTTTAAAAGGATCTTCAGCCACGATTTTGCCTTTTCACCATTTTTACTCCCTTTCTTATAACATCGTAGCTGCGCTCCGGCTTATCAAAAGCACTGACGTCCACAGCCATTTCCTCAACATGGTCGTCACGGCAGATCCAGGCCCCGCTACGGGTGTCGCTCCCCACACCATCGTGGGCATCGTCGTGTTCCTAGGTAAGCACCTTCCTCCCCCTTCTGCACCCTGTGTCCCCTCTCCCCTCCTGTTGTTCCCCTTCGCTTGTCGCTAATCGAGCGGTTCCACTCCGTAGTCCTTTTCGTTGTCGTTGTGTTCTCTTTCTACGATCTCAATCGTATCCACAACTTCTTTGACAACTTGCGCGTCCTTCCTCTCCACCATCAAGCACTGACGTCCATTTCCTCAACATGGTCGTTACCCTCACGGCCGATTCAGGCCCTGTGCCCCCTCCCCCTCTCTTCGCTCGTCGTTAATTGAGCAGTTCCACTCCGCAGTCCTTTTCGTTGTCGTTGTGTTCTCCTTCTAGAGCCTCAATCGTATCTACAACTTCTTTGACAACCTGCGCACGCACTCGCATCCCTCCTCATGGGCCCCGTCGTCCGCACCCTGGTGTCCGATAATTGCAGTAACGACGGCGGGCCGCTCGAGTCGTACGAGATGCACGAGCGGATGCGTGTGCCCCTCATCACCACTAGTCCTTACCTCGTTCCTGGTTCATTCTCTCCTCCTCCCCTCCGCATCTTCGACGTCCCGGCTATGGCCACCCGCACACGAGAGCGAAGTCCACGCTTACAGAGTTTCTCCCTGCTGATCACCAACGACATCTCAATCCTTCCGACGTTCCAGATACAGGAGATTGTCTTTTTCGCATCGAGTCCAGGTAATTTCTGAAAACCATACATAGTGTTCCTCAGTTCCCCCCCCCCTCCTCCCCGTTCCTGTCTGACTCGTCAAGTCCTCCAGTACCATGTGAGCTAGCACGCCGCCTCCACCCCGTTTGGACAAAGACGACCATCCTCCTCGTGTATCTTCGTCTCCGACCTCATCATCAAACTACTCCGAGTGCCCTGTCAACGCCGGCCACTGCCTCCCTCCTTCAGCGTCTTCTTCGCCTTCACTGTCTACCCCGTGCTTTTCGGCGGCCTCCTCCAATACCTGCCTTCTTGAGACACCTCTTTCTTAGCCGGTCATACCAGCAATATCCGTTGCTGCCGTCCCCACTACCGGTGACAGTGATGGTTGCTGATGAACCATCATATTGGCCATTCGAGGAACAGTTCTTGATCCATGCGAGCGATTCTGCTGCTGCGCTCGGAGACAAAAAATACACCGACTGACGGCACCCATCGTCGTACCAACCCTCGCTCCTGCTCCCATTCCGCAACACCATTGCCGCATTCCGAATATGCACCTCTTCTGCTTGCTCATGGACACAGTTGACGAGCATCTGTCCAGGCATTGGCCCAGGCTCGTTTACTTGTTGCCCCATGATACACAGTGCTGTCGTTGGTGAAACAGGAAAGAAGAAACTTGGAAGATTGGTGTCCGCCCGTGAATGAACAAAGAAAAGCCAAGGAAATGCTCCAACTCACATATTCCCGCCTACATTTTGGCCGTTTTCAGCGACGTCATCCAGAGACCCGAAGAGCTGTTCAGCAAGTAGATACTCGACTTGAGGAGGCGCAAGGCTAAACGAGATTTGCGCTTTGCGCAGCTGCCAACAGACATGCCATAGCTCGGAATCTTCCAAGTAGGCCATCTCGATCGGGTGCATACCCAAAAATAGGGCTGTTTCGGCCAAGAAGACGTGTCCTGGTAATTGACTGCGCAATGTGCGCCAGTCTGGATGCTGACCGCTATGTTCTGTTGATTCCTGTTCTTGCTCAGACTCAGGTTCTGGCCCCGTAGCTGTCTCTGTCCCTGTCTCTGTCTCTGACCCCGTAGTTGTCTCTGGCCCTGTGGCTGTCTCTGACCCTGCTTCGGATCCGGACCCCGTAGCTATCTCTGGCCCTGCCTCGGATTCGGACCCCGTAGCTGTCTCTGGCCCCGGTCCATGCCCCAGCCCTTGCTCAGGCTGTTCATACTGCCTGTTGCGACACATCCAGGACATCCTATACAACATGTCGACGTACGCGTAGCTATTTCTGAAGCGGAGGAAGGTGAAATAGCGCCGGAGCATGTCTAATTCTTGGCTGCTGATCACCAACTGTGTGATGGTGTCTGTGGTCGGATGCGTGGTATTTGTTGCACTCGTGTTTGTGGTTCTGGACGTTGTGGCAGCATCGCATTGCTTTTTGTCTGCCGGTGCGGCCACGGAACTGATTGCGACGAAAGGGAGAATGCGATCAAGGATGTTTTCTACCTCTTGCTCGAGCTTGTGAAAGGCCACACGTGCGGCACGAAGCGGGTCATGGAAAGATGTTTCCTCTTCTGATCGTTGGTGGGCTGAAAGATTGGGGATGGCTGGGGCAGGGATCGCTGCCAGGGAGGGGAATGACGACGATACTAGGGATGTGTGCAGTGGTGCGAATATGGGCGGCGTCAAGGACCGAGCCTGGGGCACGGACAGGAAAGAGGAATTAGGCTGTGTCTCCGCTTCGTCTTCGCTGTCGTCCTCGTCTGAAAAGTCCTGGAAGATGTCTCGAGTGGTTTTGGGGGTACCATGGGTCTCTGAGAGCCGATCTTCGAGGACATCGTAGATGTGCATACGTTGGCGATCCCCGTCATGCGTCCACCTATCATTGTCAAACTTTAGGTTCCATTTAAGACCAGGCTTGAAGTTGAACATACGAAGGCCATAACCTGAGCAGGAAAGCTGGAAGGTACGTTGGTATGTCACTCATGAGTAATTTAGCGCCTTCAAGGGTGCGGGGCTTCTCAGGCTAGCTCGCCCTCGCAATCAAGCAAATAATCACAAAGATGCCGTGGGAAGGTATCCAATTACTTTATCGTACTGTATGTACTGTGAATACTCCTCGCTGCTTCATCGCGAGCATCAAGTTTTGCTGCATGTGCGACGCGCGAATAGTTCGTATATGAGGACACTCTGACGGATTTTGGTTTAGTTTTTATAAAAAATTTGTTGTAGTGAAGTAAAAGTTCGTCCGACATACTGTACCGTCGACGTCGACGTGTGCGCCATGGGCTGTATATCCGAATGCACACACGTTCAGACATCGGCAGCTGTACTGCGAACCCGAGATCTTAAACGCACACACTAACCGCACAATATTTTGGATTCGTTTCCCTCCGCTTCACAATAGTATTTCTTTTGCCATCACCGAGCGACCGGATTTACCTAACCGGAACCCGACGAACTGCCACCATAGCGTAAATATACGGAACTAGCTCGCTCACTTCCGTTCTTACGGAAACTACGGAAACTACGACTACTAGCAACTTGCACTTTTGCATGGCGGTGTCACCATCCACCAGGCGAGTAATATTAGATGGTGTGTGCATTTGGACTACTCTAAAACAATTCTGACTGACGTCGCTCGTTCAAAGTTGCTCTGTTCGTCGCCTCACAAGTACGTTTCCAATGGTGGCGTCCTCATGTCCCCCCAGCCTAAATGGATGACAAGGCGATCTTGTGCTACGGTGTCAAAGTACGCATGTGTCTTCTACATCGATACGCTCATATCAATTTTCACTTTCACAGTGGGTGATGGACGCGACGTTCCAACGGGACCAAGAAGGGGGGCATGTCAAGTCGAAACAGCTGGCTGCGCTGAAGAAACTGGGTCACGATAATCTAAAGCTAAATGAATACGAAAGTGCGCCTTTGATCTTACTCATCGGCTGATGCCCTATATGTCCTCTGAGACCGACTATCCATAGGAGCGGTAGCGAATGAAATCATCCACCCGGATGACATCGAATCCGCTTTTCAGGTACCTGATTACTGTACCTGGCGTCTAATTACTGCCATGCATGCAGACCGCTGAAAAATTCTAAGACATCGGTGGACTGGATCCTGTCATAACTTCCCTCCGTGGATCTGTGATATTCCCAACTCATATATCCGAAGCTGTTCTCCACATCTTCTACCCTCTTGAGCGCTCCCAAGGGTGTCTTACTGTGCGTATCTAGGCAATTCTTATCCAACCTCAGTGGCTCACATTAGTATCACACTCAGGTATGGACCACCAGGGTGTGGGAAGACCATGTTGGCCAAAGCACTCGCCAACGAGTCGGGCGCGACGTTCATCAACATAGCTGCCTCTGTGCTGACGAATAAGTGGTATGGCGAGAATAATAAGCTGGTGGCTGGCCTGTCTAGTCATCGCGATCATGCTATGAACATATCCTGAGGTCTTGTCAGTACACCCATCTATCTTTACGAGAATTACGGCTCGAGCTCTAGCTAACGGGACCGCGTTGTCTAGACTCCAGAGCGCGGACACTCGCGAGTCTAGTGTCTATAAGGCAGACCTTTCGGTCGCAGGATGCCAAATGGGCCTGATCACTGGTCAAGCCGTCAGGCATGAAATGGGACCTCGGATTTGTCGTCTGTTGTGTCGGCCAACTATGCGGTTCAATACTGTTATCCCCTGTGCGATCGCGAAGCCGTCAATCTCTGCCACACGCCATCGTTGGCGCAGTATAGAAAATGCGGCAGTCTGGCATCTCCGGAGTCATCGACGGCGCTGTGAATACAGGATCTGGCATTACCGGTTCTCGCTCTGGTCCGTTCGCTGCTCTGATAGTGTGAGAGGGGCGTTTCTCCAGTCAAATGACCTTGTTTCGCTCATCGGCTCACGGAAAAGGCCATGGTTCTTTCCACGCTTCTGGTTGCCGCAAAGGAATGGCGCTTTTCAACATGGCCCAAGCCAGGACGAAGGGCTCCGACTCAGCGAATAACTAATGAGCGCTATGAGCAGCTACTTGTTGCTTCCGATCACTCGATCACATGCTGCTCGACAACTGGGACGCGACTCACGCGCGCGGTGGTTGTGCATTCTGATGCTCGGGATGTACGGCGAGTCTGCCCGCACACGTCGACGACGGGTAGTCGTCTGATGTGAGACGAATTTTTACTTCATTAAAACAAATATAAATACTAAACCAAATGCGCTGGGGTGTCCCATGTGCGAACTATTCACGCGCCACACACAGCATAACTTCAGCAAACTAGTAGTAGGAGTATTCACAGTACAGTACGTACGGGATGTGGCATCGTTCTCGTTTTCGAGATTTCGGGCTAAAGAATTTGGATGCCTTCCCACGGCATCTTTGTGATTGTTTGCGTGATTGCGAGGGCGGCCTGCAATCCAGTAACGAAACACCATTCAAGGGCTCAGTTACTCATGACTGAGATACCAACGTACCTTCCAGCTTTCCTGCTCAAGTTATGGCCTTCGTACGTTCACCTTCAAGCCTATTTTCAAATTGGAACCTAAAGTTTGACCATGATAGGTGGACGCACAACGAGGATCGCCAACGTGTGCACGTCTACAAAGTTGTCGACGATCGGCTCTCAGAGATCCGTGGTACCCCCAAAACAACCCGGGACGTCTTCCAAGACTTTTCAGACGACGACGACAGCGAAGACGAAGCGGAGATAAAGCCTAATTCCTCGTTTCTGTCCGTGCCCCGGGCTCGGCCCTCGACGCCGCCCGTATTCGCTCCGTTGCACGCATCCCTAGTATCGTCGTCGTTCCCTTCCCTGCCAGCCATTCCAGGCCCAGTCTTCTCCTTATCCTCGGTCAATCTTCCAGCGCATCAACAATCAGGAGAAGAAACATCTTTCCAGGACCCGCTGCGCGCCGCACGTGTGGCCTTTCGCAGGCTCGAGCAGGAGGTAGAAAACATCCTTGATCGTATTCTCCCTTTCATCACAATCGGTTCCGTGGCCGCGCCAGTAGACGAAAAGCAATGCGATGCTGCCACTACGACCGGAACCACAAACATGAGTGCAATAAACACCACGCATCCGACCGCGGGCACTGTCACGCAGTTGGTGATCAGCAGCCAGGAAATGGACATGCTCCGGCGCTACTTCACCTTCGTCCGCTTCAGAAATAGCAACGCATATACAAACATGTTGTATAGGATGTCCTGGATGTGTCGCAACAGGCAGCATGAACAGCCTGAGCAAGAGCTGGGGCATGGACCAGGGCCAGAGACAGCTACAGCGCTAGAGACAGCTACGGGGCCAGAGACAGCTACGGGGCCAGAGACAGCTACGGGGCCAGAACCCGAGTCTGAGCAAGAACAGCAATCAACGGAACATGGCGATCAGCAGCCAGACTGGCGCACATTGCGCAGTCAATTGCCAGGACACGTCTTCTTGGCCGAAGCAGCCCTATTTTTGGGTATGCACCCGATCGAGATGGCTTACTTGGAAGATTCCGAGCTATGGCATGTCTGTTGGCAGCTGTGCAAAGCCCAAATCTCGTTTAGCCTTGCACCTCCTCAAGTCGAGTACCTACTTGCTGAACAGCTGTTCGGGTCTCTGGACGACATCGCTGAAAACAACCAAAATGTAGGCGAGAATATGTGAGTTGGAGCATTTCCTTGACTTTTCTTTGTTCACTCACGGGCGGACGGACACCAAGTTTCTTCTTTCCCGTCTCGCCAACGACAGCGTTGTGTATCATGGGACAACAAGTAAACGAGTCTGGGCCAATGCCTGGACAGATGCTCCTCAACTGTGTTCATGAGCGAGCGGAAGAGGTGCATATTCGGAATGCGGCGATGCTGTTGCGGAATGGAAGCAGGAGCGAGGGTTGGTACGACGATGGGTGCCGCCAGTCAGTGTACTTTTTGTCTCCAAGCGCAGCAGCAGAATCGCTCGCATGGATCAAGAACTGTTCCTCGAATGGCCAATATGATGGTTCGTCAGTGACCATCACTAGTGGGGACAGCAACGGATATTGCTGGTATGACCGGCTAAGAAAGAGGTGTCTCAAGAAGGCAGGTACTGGAGGAGGCCGCCGAAAAGCACGGGGTAGACAGTGAAGGCGAAGAAGATGCTGAAGAGCTGAAGGATGAGAATGATGACGGAGATGGCAGGGATGAATAGGGGTGAGGTTCGACGCTCGGGGTAGGCGGGGAGTGGCTCATCTGATACCGGAGGACCTGACAAGTCAGAAGATGTAAGTGTACGAGCAAAGGTTGCGCATATGGCCTGTTTACGACAGAGCTGATGCTCACATCATGTGGGATACGGCAAGAGGGATGTAAGTTGTGCTAGACATATTAATCAGATGCTCTTTTGTTCCGTATATCAGTAGCGAACCACGCGCACCTAGCATATGGCTGAAGACCAAATTAAGGTGGTCCAATAATTTTGCCACTCGTTGGTGACTCGTTGGTGTCTCCCGGAAACAAGGTGGTAAGCAGAGTACTGTCAAGTTGTTCGGCATTATCTAGCTGGGCATGGTCAAGATAGAGGATAGGGAGGGGCGTTTTGTGAGGAGCCAATGGTGCCACTGATTGATCTATAGCTGCCGTTGCCTGTCTTACCCTCGACGGACCGTTTGAGGGCAGACTGACGAATTGCATGAATCAATTTGAATGCGTATCAATGAAGAATTGCAAAAATGACTGACTTTGTCGAGGGACGTCCGGACGAGAGGGGCTCCCGTCTCGTGGAGGATTCTTCTGCCTGCCTATTGATCAAGATTTCCTTGATGAGCAGCAGCTGCTCAAACGACGAGTTGGCAGTTGGTAGCTGGACTGCGCTGGTGAACATAGCGGCCACCTCCGGTCGACAGGAGGCGAGCAAACCGAGCGAGCCCAGCTGCGGGTTCGCCGCGTTCTGATCAGTGGACTAGACGAGGTATCCTGAGGCGATGGTGACGGTCGCGACAAGCCCACATACGTTAACGCAATGATGAGGCGAAGGACGACGTCTGGACCCAGATCAATGATGAGGCCATTGGGGAAGAGGGTGATGATAAACATGAGCGTTACTATCCAGATGACAACCCATTCCCGGATGACGAGGCTGGCCATGCTCGACGTCGACGACGAAACGTTGGTCAACCGGAGCAGAGGCGTGTGGAGGCGCTGTTCGGCGGTGTTCTGCATTATTTGATTCCCCTTGCCACACGGGTGCCTACCGAAGAATTCTCAACCATTTCGCCGCAGTACAAGAGTCTGACTGTGTCAGCCGGTTCGTTTTGCGAAGCCTTTCCCTTTCCCTTCAGCAGCTGTCCCTTTTCCTTGTATTTTTCTGCGAGGGACTGTGTGGAATCGGAAACATCAGGCCAGGTTAATTGGAGGATCGCAACCATGTAGTGCTTGATGCACGTCACTGGGAGCTTGCTCGTGCTCGACGGGTGACAACTGGTGCATATTAGGACATACTGGAGTCGGACTGAGAAATTGACTTGGGGAAGGGGTATGGTGCGTGACGGTAGTTGAGGGAGATTGAGTTCACCATAACAAAGGAGACACCAATAGTCGCACTAGGCTGCAAAACGACATCACAGAGAGCAGGTTATGCCACATTCGCAAGGTTTATCGCACTTGGCTGCGAACTGACATCACAGAGAGCAGCAGGTTATTCCACATTCGCAAGGGTTATAATTCGCCCAATACTGTCCAGGTCGTCAGCAATAGTAATGATGGATTCCCCTTGCATGCGGTCGGGCCTGATTCAAAGACCATAGTAGCAGGGATAGGTGCTTGTAGCGCTGGCGATGAGGGGAGAAACGAAACTGTTGAAGTTTTGTTTGTGCATTATTTGCGAAGTGCAAGTATCGATGTCGAAAAGACCTCGAGTAATGCAGTAATGTTGAAATTAGGACATTACGTTTACAGGACATTACGTTTACTAATGCATTATTATAAAAGCTATGATCGTTATTTTAAAAGTTCGAATATTGCAGTGGAGTTGCACTCTAGTTTGCTTCGATATGGAGACACACAGTTGGGACTGCTGAGAATTGCAAGGTTGTGATGGATGATGTGGGCAGCACGGTCAACACTTTCATTGCAGCACGGCAACACGCAAATGATTCATTTAATGATACCAAAAAGGTAAATTCCCACGAAGAAGTGCGCGGTGGAAGGTCCATGGGTATGAGCTATGAGCCAAGGTAAGTAACTGCTGCGGGTCAGGCGGTACCAGGATACCAACACGAGTTCCCTTGCTTGTCAAGGGTTCTATCAGGCCTTAATTCAACTACCCCTGTCCGACAGAACAAATATTGATAAATAAAGTTTACAGTTTCATGTATTAAATTGGTATTTCGTTTTCTCACAGATACAGTATTTATTGGTTTGTACAAAATTTGGCTGATTCAAGCAAGGGTTCTGCTGACGGTAGTCAGCCCTTCCTAGTTTGTAGTTGTTTACATAAGAAATTCTCTCCGCCCACTGGCACATACCACAGTATGTCGGACGAACTTTTACTTCACTACAACAAATATAAAAATTACTGTTTTATCCTCATGTGCGAACAATTCGCGCGTCGCACACGCCGCACAGCTTGATGCTCGCGATGAAGCAGCGAAGATTAGTAGGAGTATTCACAGTACATACAGTACGATAAAGTAATTAGATGCCTTCCCACGGCATCTTTGTGATTATTTGCTTGATTGTGAGGGCGGGCTAGCCTGAGTAGCCCCGCACCCTTGAAGGCGCTAAATTACTCATGAGTGACATACCAACGTACCTTCCAGCTTTCCTGCTCAGGTTATGGCCTTCGTATGTTCACCTTCAAGCCTAGTCTTAAATGGAACCTAACGTCTGACAATGATAGGTGGACGCATGACGGGGATCGTCAACGCATGCACATCTACGATGTCCTCGAAGATCGGCTCTCAGAGACCCATGGTACCCCCAAAACAACCCGAGACGTCTTCCAGGACTTTTCAGACGAGGACGACAGCGAAGACGAAGCGGAGACACAGCCTAATCCCTCTTTCCTGTTCGTGCCCCAGGCTCGGTCCTTGACGCCGCCCGTATTCGCACCGCTGCACGCATCCTTAATATCATCGTCATTCCCCTCCTTGCCAGCCATCCCTGCCCCAGCCTTCCCCAATCTTTCGGCCCACCGACGATCAGAAGAAGAAACATCTTTCCATGACCCGCTTTGCGCCGCACGTGTGGCCTTCCACAAGCTCGAGCAGGAAGTAGAAGACATCCTTGATCGCATTCTCCCTTTCGTCACAATTAGTTCCGTGGCAGATGAAAAGCAATGCGACGCTGCCACAACGTCCAGAACCACAAATACGAGTGCAATAAACACCACGCGTCCGACCACAGTCACGCAATTGGTGATCAGCAGCCAAGAGCTGGACATGCTCCGGCGCTACTTCACCTTCCTCCGCTTCAGAAATAGCAACGCATACACCGACATGTTGTATAGGATGTCCTGGATGTGTCGCAACAGGCAGCATGAACAGCCTGAGCAAGAGCATGGACCAGGGCCAGAGACAGCTATGGGGTCAGAATCCGAGCCAGGGCTAGAGACAGCTACGTGGCCAGAGACAGCGACGGGGCTAGAGACAGCTACAGGGTCAGAGACAGCTATGGGGCCAGAGACAGCTACGGGGCCAGAACCTGAGTCTGAGCAAGAACAGGAATCAACAGAACATAGCGGTCAGCATCCAGACTGGCGCACATTGCGCAGTCAATTGCCAGGACACGTTTTCTTGGCAGAAGCAGCCCTATTTTTGGGTATGCACCCGATCGAGATGGCCTACTTGGAAGATTCCGAGCTATGGAATAGTTGTTGGCAGTTGTGCAAAGCCAAAATCTCGTTTAGCCTTGCACCTCCTCAAGTCGAGTACCTACTTGCCGAACAGCTCTTCGGGTCTCTGGATGACGTCGCTGAAAACAGCCAAAATGTAGGCGAGAATATGTGAGTTGAAGCGTCTCCTCGACTTTCTTTTTCTCACTCACGGGGGGACACCAGGCATCTTCCAAGTTTCTTCTTTCCCGTCTCACCAACGACAGCGTTGTGTATCATGGGACAACAAGTAAACGAGTCTGGGCCAATACCTGAACAGATGCTCGTCAACTGTGTCCATGAGCGAGCAAAAGAGGTGCATATTCAGAATGCGGCAATGCTGTTGCGGAATGGGAGCAGGAACGAGGGTTGGTACGACGATGGGTGCCGCCAGTCGGTGTACTTTTTGTCTCCGAGCGCAGCAGCAGAATCGCTCGCATGGATCAAGAACTGTTCCTCGAATGGCCAATATGATGGTTCGTCAGTGACCATCACTAGTGGGGACAGCAACGGATATTGCTGGTATGACCGGCTAAGAAGGAGGTGTCTCAAGAAGGCAGGTATTGGAGGAGGCCGCCGAAAAGCACGGGGTAGACAGTGAAGAAGGCGAAGAAGATGCTGAAGGGGGGAGGCTGTGGCCGGCGTTGACAGCGGCCATCGGGATGAGGTCGGAGACGAAGATGCACGTTGTCCTTTTCCAAGCGGGGTGGAGGAGGAGGCGGCGTGCTAGTACACAAGTCAGACGGAAATGTGGAGGAGGGGGGGGGAAGCTGAGGAACACTGTGTATGGTTTTCAGAAATTACCTGGACTCGATGCGAAAAAGACAATCTCTTGTATCTGGAACGTCGGAAGGACTGAGATGTTGCTGGTGATTAGCAAGGAGAAACCCTGTAAGCGTGGGCTGGGCTCTTGAGTGCGGGTGGCCATAGGCGGGACGACGAAGATGCGGAGGGGGAGGAGGGAGTAGGGGGAAATGGCTCTTATAAAGAGTCTATTTTTAGGGTGGGATTGAAGGCAGCGGTAACTTACGAGTTCGCTTTCGTCGTCCAAGCACCAAACCGTGCGACTAGCTGGGGCTGTCACAAGCTGCGCCATATCGCACAGTTGACTGCCATCCACTCTTCCTGATATGGCATTTCAGGCCATGAGATATGGAATATCTCATATGCCAGACTACTGGTACCCCTGGGACTGCTGAGACAGCGCCTATGATGTTACGCAAGCGAGATCAAATTTGATCTCGATCACAACATTCGTGAAATTTACACCACGAGTTTGTCCTTTGTCTGCTGACAGCTTTAGGGTTCGGAGGGTGGTGACTCCGCATCTATCAGGTCGAGGACTGGGATGTTTGGTGGTGGTGGTCGAGGTTATCACCCCCGATATTTGCACCGAGCTTGCATAACATCATAGGCGCTGTCTCAGCAGTCCCAGGGGTACCAGTAGTCTGGCATATGAGATATTCCATATCTCATGGCCTGAAATGCCATATCAGGAAGAGTGGATGGCAGTCAACTGTGCGATATGGCGCAGCTTGTGACAGCCCCAGCTAGTCGCACGGTTTGGTGCTTGGACGACGAAAGCGAACTCGTAAGTTACCGCTGCCTTCAATCCCACCCTAAAAATAGACTCTTTATAAGAGCCATTTCCCCCTACTCCCTCCTCCCCCTCCGCATCTTCGTCGTCCCGCCTATGGCCACCCGCACTCAAGAGCCAAGCCCACGCTTACAGGGTTTCTCCTTGCTAATCACCAGCAACATCTCAGTCCTTCCGACGTTCCAGATACAAGAGATTGTCTTTTTCGCATCGAGTCCAGGTAATTTCTGAAAACCATACACAGTGTTCCTCAGTTTCCCCCCCTCCTCCCCATTTCCGTCTGACTTGTGTACTAGCACGCCACCTCCTCCTCCACCCCGCTTGGAAAAGGACAACGTGCATCTTCGTCTCCGACCTCATCCCGATGGCCGCTGTCAACGCCGGCCACAGCCTCCCCCCTTCAGCATCTTCTTCGCCTTCTTCACTGTCTACCCCGTGCTTTTCGGCGGCCTCCTCCAATACCTGCCTTCTTGAGACACCTCCTTCTTAGCCGGTCATACCAGCAATATCCGTTGCTGTCCCCACTAATGATGGTCACTGATGAACCATCATATTGGCCATTCGAGGAACAGTTCTTGATCCATGCGAGCGATTCTGCTGCTGCACGCGGAGACAAAAAGTACACCGACTGGCGGCACCCATCGTCGTACCAACCCTCGTTCCTGCTCCCATTCCGCAACACCATTGCCGCATTCTGAATATGCACCTCTTTTGCTCGCTCATAGACACAGTTGACGAGCATCTGTTCAGGCATTGGCCCACCCTCGTTTACTTGTTGTCCCATGATACACAACGCTGTCGTTGGTGAGACGGGAAAGAAGAAACTTGGAAGATGCCTGGTGTCCGCCCGTGAGTGAACAAAGAAAAGTCAGGGAAATGCTCTAACTCACATATTGTCGCCTACATTTTGGCTGTTTCCAGCGACGTCATCCAGAGACCCGAAGAGCTGTTCGGCAAGTAGGTACTCGACTCGAGGTGGTGCAAGGCTAAACGAGATTTGCGCTTTGCACAGCTGCCAACAGCCGTGCCATAGCTCGGAATCTTTCAAGTAGGCCATCTCGACCGGGTGCATACCCAAAAATAGGGCTGCTTCGGCCAAGAAAACGTGTCCCGGTACTTGATTGCGCAATGTGCGCCAGTCTGGCTGCTGACCGCCGTGTCTCGTTGATTCCTGTTCTTGCTCAGACTTGGGTTCTGGCCCCGTAGCTGTCTCTGGCCCTGTGGCTGTCTCTGACCCCGTAGCTGTCTCTGGCCCTGTGGCTGTCTCTGGCGCTGTAGCTGTCTCTGGCGCTGTAGCTGTCTCTGGCCCCGTAGCTGTCTCTGGCGCTGTAGCTGTCTCTGGCCCCGTAGCTGTCTCCGGCCCCGTAGCTGTCTCTGGCCCTGGCCCATGCTCTTGCTCTTGCTGTTCATACTGCCTGTTGCGACACATCCAGGACATCCTATACAACATGTCGGTGTACGCGTAGCCATTTCTGAAGCGGAGGAAGGTGAAGTAGCGCCGGAGCATGTCCAGCTCTTGGCTGCTGATCACCAACTGTGTGACAGTGTCTGTGGTCGGATGCGTGGTGTTTATTGCACTCGTGTTTGTGGTTCCGGTCGTAGTGGCAGCATCGCATTGCTTTTCGTCTGCCGGCATGGCCACGGAACCGATTGTGATGACAGGGAGTATGCGATCAAGGATGTTTTCTACCTCTTGCTCGAGCCTGCGAAAGGCCACACGTGCGGCGCGGAGCGGGTCATGGACAGATGTTTCCTCTCCTGATTGTTGATGAGCTGAAAGATTGGCCGAGGATAAGGGGAAGACTGGGGCAGGGATGGCTGGCAAAGAAGGGAATGACGACGATACTAAGGATGTGCGCAACGGTGCGAATAAAGGCGGCGTCAAGGACCGAGCCCGGGGCACGGACAGGAAAGAGGAACTATGCTGTATATCCGCTTCGTCCTCGCTGTCGTCGTCGTCTGAAAAGTCCTGGAAGATGTCTCGAGTGGTTTTGGGGGTACCATGGGTCTCTGAGAGCCGATCGTCGAGGACATCGTAAATGTGCATGCGTTGGCGATCCCCATTGTGCGTCCACCTATCATTGTCAGACGTTAGGTTCCATTTAAGACCAGGCTTGAAGGTGAACATACGAAGGCCATAACCTGAGCAGGAATGCTGGAAGGTACGTTGGTATGTAGTCACTCATGAGTAATTTAGCGCCTTCGAGGTTTTGGAGAGCAGCTCGCCCTCGCAATCAAGTAAATAATCACAAAGAGTGGCAGTGCATCGGGTTCCGGAAGTTCCATCACCGGCTGTATCTAAATAAGGTAAATCCGGTCACTCGGTGATGGCAAAAGAAATACTTGTATTGTGAAGCGGAGGGAAACGAATCCAAAATATTGTGCGGTTAGTGTGCGTTTAAGATCTCGGGTCCGTAGTACGGCTGTCGATGTCTGAACGTGTGTGCATTCGGATGTACAGCCCATGGCGCACACGTCGACGTCGACGGTATGTCGGACGAACTTTTACTTCACTACAACAAATTTTTTATAAAAACTAAACCAAAATCCGTCAGAGTGTCCTCATATACGAACTATTCGCGCGTCGCACATGCAGCGAAACTTGATGCTCGCGATGAAGCAGCGAGGAGTATTCACAGTACATACAGTACGATAAAGTAATTGGATGCCTTCCCACGGCATCATAGCGTAAATATACGGAACTAGCTCGCTCACTTCCGTTCTTACGGAAACTACGGAAACTACGACTACTAGCAACTTGCACTTTTGCATGGCGGTGTCACCATCCACCAGGCGAGTAATATTAGATGGTGTGTGCATTTGGACTACTCCAAAACAATTCTGACTGATGTCGCTCGTTCAAAGTTGCTCTGTTCGTCGCCTCACAAGTACGTTTCCAATGGTGGCGTCCTCATGTCCCTCCAGCCTAAATGGATGACAAGGCGATCTTGTGCTACGGTGTCAAAGTACGCATGTGTCTTCTACATCGATACGCTCATATCAATTTTCACTTTCACAGTGGGTGATGGACGCGACGTTCCAACGGGACCAAGAAGGGGGGCATGTCAAGTCGAAACAGCTGGCTGCGCTGAAGAAACTGGGTCACGATAATCTAAAGCTAAATGAATACGAAAGTGCGCCTTTGATCTTACTCATCGGCTGATGCCCTATATGTCCTCTGAGACCGACTATCCATAGGAGCGGTAGCGAATGAAATCATCCACCCGGATGACATCGAATCCGCTTTTCAGGTACCTGATTACTGTACCTGGCGTCTAATTACTGCCATGCATGCAGACCGCTGAAAAATTCTAAGACATCGGTGGACTGGATCCTGTCATAACTTCCCTCCGTGGATCTGTGATATTCCCAACTCATATATCCGAAGCTGTTCTCCACATCTTCTACCCTCTTGAGCGCTCCCAAGGGTGTCTTACTGTGCGTATCTAGGCAATTCTTATCCAACCTCAGTGGCTCACATTAGTATCACACTCAGGTATGGACCACCAGGGTGTGGGAAGACCATGTTGGCCAAAGCACTCGCCAACGAGTCGGGCGCGACGTTCATCAACATAGCTGCCTCTGTGCTGACGAATAAGTGGTATGGCGAGAATAATAAGCTGGTGGCTGGCCTGTCTAGTCATCGCGATCATGCTATGAACATATCCTGAGGTCTTGTCAGTACACCCATCTATCTTTACGAGAATTACGGCTCGAGCTCTAGCTAACGGGACCGCGTTGTCTAGACTCCAGAGCGCGGACACTCGCGAGTCTAGTGTCTATAAGGCAGACCTTTCGGTCGCAGGATGCCAAATGGGCCTGATCACTGGTCAAGCCGTCAGGCATGAAATGGGACCTCGGATTTGTCGTCTGTTGTGTCGGCCAACTATGCGGTTCAATACTGTTATCCCCTGTGCGATCGCGAAGCCGTCAATCTCTGCCACACGCCATCGTTGGCGCAGTATAGAAAATGCGGCAGTCTGGCATCTCCGGAGTCATCGACGGCGCTGTGAATACAGGATCTGGCATTACCGGTTCTCGCTCTGGTCCGTTCGCTGCTCTGATAGTGTGAGAGGGGCGTTTCTCCAGTCAAATGACCTTGTTTCGCTCATCGGCTCACGGAAAAGGCCATGGTTCTTTCCACGCTTCTGGTTGCCGCAAAGGAATGGCGCTTTTCAACATGGCCCAAGCCAGGACGAAGGGCTCCGACTCAGCGAATAACTAATGAGCGCTATGAGCAGCTACTTGTTGCTTCCGATCACTCGATCACATGCTGCTCGACAACTGGGACGCGACTCACGCGCGCGGTGGTTGTGCATTCTGATGCTCGGGATGTACGGCGAGTCTGCCCGCACACGTCGATGACGAGTTGTCGCCTGATGTGGGACGAATTTTTACTTCATTAAAACAAATATAAATACTAAACCAAATGCGCTGGGGTGTCCCATGTGCGAACTATTCACGCGCCGCACACACAGCATAACTTTAGCGAAAATTAGTAGGAGTATTCACAGTAGAACAGTACGTACGGGATGTGGCATCGTTCTCGTTTTCGAGATTTCAGGCTAAGGGCGAGATGTCGTACACCCGTGGTCAATCCCCCCAAGGTCGACCATAAATAGGCCACCGCTTTAAAAGGATCTTCAGCCACGATTTTGCCTTTTCACCATTTTTACTCCCTTTCTTATAACATCGTAGCTGCGCTCCGGCTTATCAAAAGCACTGACGTCCACAGCCATTTCCTCAACATGGTCGTCACGGCAGATCCAGGCCCCGCTACGGGTGTCGCTCCCCACACCATCGTGGGCATCGTCGTGTTCCTAGGTAAGCACCTTCCTCCCCCTTCTGCACCCTGTGTCCCCTCTCCCCTCCTGTTGTTCCCCTTCGCTTGTCGCTAATCGAGCGGTTCCACTCCGTAGTCCTTTTCAGTGTTCTCTTTCTACGATCTCAATCGTATCCACAACTTCTTTGACAACTTGCGTGTCCTTCCTCTCCACCATCAAGCACTGACGTCCATTTCCTCAACATGGTCGTTACCCTCACGGCCGATTCAGGCCCTGTGCCCCCTCCCCCTCTCTTCGCTCGTCGTTAATTGAGCAGTTCCACTCCGCAGTCCTTTTCGTTGTCGTTGTGTTCTCCTTCTACAGCCTCAATCGTATCTACAACTTCTTTGACAACCTGCGCACGCACTCGCATCCCTCCTCATGGGCCCCGTCGTCCGCACCCTGGTGTCCGATTGCAGCAACGACGGCGGGCCGCTCGAGTCGTACGAGATGCACGAGCGGATGCGTGTGCCCCTCATCACCACTAGTCCTTACCTCGTTCCTGGTTCATTCTCTCCTCCTCCCCTCCGCATCTTCGACGTCCCGGCTATGGCCACCCGCACACGAGAGCGAAGTCCACGCTTACAGAGTTTCTCCCTGCTGATCACCAACGACATCTCAATCCTTCCGACGTTCCAGATACAGGAGATTGTCTTTTTCGCATCGAGTCCAGGTAATTTCTGAAAACCATACATAGTGTTCCTCAGTTCCCCCCCCCCTCCTCCCCGTTCCTGTCTGACTCGTCAAGTCCTCCAGTACCATGTGAGCTAGCACGCCGCCTCCACCCCGTTTGGACAAAGACGACCATCCTCCTCGTGTATCTTCGTCTCCGACCTCATCATCAAACTACTCCGAGTGCCCTGTCAACGCCGGCCACTGCCTCCCTCCTTCAGCGTCTTCTTCGCCTTCACTGTCTACCCCGTGCTTTTCGGCGGCCTCCTCCAATACCTGCCTTCTTGAGACACCTCTTTCTTAGCCGGTCATACCAGCAATATCCGTTGCTGCCGTCCCCACTACCGGTGACAGTGATGGTTGCTGATGAACCATCATATTGGCCATTCGAGGAACAGTTCTTGATCCATGCGAGCGATTCTGCTGCTGCGCTCGGAGACAAAAAATACACCGACTGACGGCACCCATCGTCGTACCAACCCTCGCTCCTGCTCCCATTCCGCAACACCATTGCCGCATTCCGAATATGCACCTCTTCTGCTTGCTCATGGACACAGTTGACGAGCATCTGTCCAGGCATTGGCCCAGGCTCGTTTACTTGTTGCCCCATGATACACAGTGCTGTCGTTGGTGAGACAGGAAAGAAGAAACTTGGAAGATTGGTGTCCGCCCGTGAGTGAACAAAGAAAAGCCAAGGAAATGCTCCAACTCACATATTGTCGCCTACATTTTGGCCCTTTTCAGCGACGTCATCCAGAGACCCCAAGAGCTGTTCAGCAAGTAGATACTCGACTTGAGGAGGCGCAAGGCTAAACGAGATTTGCGCTTTGCGCAGCTGCCAACAGACATGCCATAGCTCGGAATCTTCCAAGTAGGCCATCTCGATCGGGTGCATACCCAAAAATAGGGCTGCTTCGGCCAAGAAAACGTGTCCTGGTAATTGACTGCGCAATGTGCGCCAGTCTGGATGCTGACCGCTATGTTCTGTTGATTCCTGTTCTTGCTCAGACTCAGGTTCTGGCCCCGTAGCTGTCTCTGTCCCTGTCTCTGTCTCTGACTCTGGCCCTGTGGCTGTCTCTGACCCTGCTTCGGATCCGGACCCCGTAGCTATCTCTGGCCCTGCCTCGGATTCGGACCCCGTAGCTGTCTCTGGCCCCGGTCCATGCCCCAGCCCTTGCTCAGGCTGTTCATACTGCCTGTTGCGACACATCCAGGACATCCTATACAACATGTCGACGTACGCGTAGCTATTTCTGAAGCGGAGGAAGGTGAAATAGCGCCGGAGCATGTCTAATTCTTGGCTGCTGATCACCAACTGTGTGATGGTGTCTGTGGTCGGATGCGTGGTATTTGTTGCACTCGTGTTTGTGGTTCTGGACGTTGTGGCAGCATCGCATTGCTTTTCGTCTGCCGGCGCGGCCACGGAACTGATTGCGACGAAAGGGAGAATGCGATCAAGGACGTTTTCTACCTCTTGCTCGAGCTTGCGGAATGCCACACGTGCGGCGCGAAGCGGGTCATGGAAAGCTGTTTCCTCTTCTGATCGTTGGTGGGCTGAAAGATTGGGGATGGCTGGGGCAGGGATGGCTGCCAGGGAGGGGAATGACGACGATACTAGGGATGTGTGCAGTGGTGCGAATATGGGCGGCGTCAAGGACCGAGCCTGGGGCACGGACAGGAAAGAGGGATTAGGCTGTGTCTCCGCTTCGTCTTCGCTGTCGTCCTCGTCTGAAAAGTCCTGGAAGATGTCTCGAGTCGTTTTTGGGGTACCATGGGTCTCTGAGAGCCGATCTTCGAGGACATCGTAGATGTGCATGCGTTGGCGATCCCCATTGTGCGTCCACCTATCATTGTCAGACGTTAGGTTCCATTTAAGACCAGGCTTGAAGGTGAACATACGAAGGCCATAACCTGAGCAGGAAAGCTGGAAGGTACGTTGGTATGTCACTCATGAGTAATTTAGCGCCTTCAAGGGTGCGGGGCTGCTCAGGCTAGCTCGCCCTCGCAATCAAGCAAATAATCACAAAGATGCCGTGGGAAGGTATCCAATTACTTTATCGTACTGTATGTACTGTGAATACTCCTCGCTGCTTCATCGCGAGCATCAAGTTTTGCTGCGTGTGCGACGCGCGAATAGTTCGTATATGAGGACACTCTGACGGATTTTGGTTTAGTTTTTATAAAAAATTTGTTGTAGTGAAGTAAAAGTTCGTCCGACATACTGTACCGTCGACGTCGACGTGTGCGCCATGGGCTGTATATCCGAATGCACACACGTTCAGACATCGGCAGCTGTACTGCGAACCCGAGATCTTAGACGCACACACTAACCGCACAATATTTTGGATTCGTTTCCCTCCGCTTCACACTAGTATTTCTTTTGCCGACTGCATTTGCCTTATTTAGATACAGCCGGTGATGGGACTTCCGGAACCCGATGCACTGCCACCATAGCGTAAATATACGGGACTAGCTCGCTCACTTCCGTTCTTACGGAAACTACGGAAACTACGACTACTAGCAACTTGCACTTTTGCATGGCGGTGTCACCATCTACCAGGCGAGTAATATTAGATGGTGTGTGCATTTGGACTACTCTAAAACAATATTGACTGATGTCGCTCGTTCAAAATTGCTCCGTTCGTCGCCTCACAAGTACGTTTCCAATGGTGGCGTCCTCATGTCCCTCCAGCCAAAATGGATGACAAGGCAATGTTTTACTACAGTGTCAGAGTACGCATACGTCTTCTTCATCGATACGCTCATGTCAATTTTCACTTTCACAGTGGGTGATGGACGCCACGTTCCAAGAAAGGGAGCATGTCAAGTCGAAACAGCTGGCTGCGCTCAAGAAACTGGGTCACGATAATCTAAAGCTAAATGAATACGAAAGTGCGCCTTTGATTCTTACTCATCGTCTGATGCCCTATATGTCCTCTGAGACCGACTATCCATAGGAGCGGTAGCAAATGAAATCATCCACCCGGATGACATCGAATCCGCTTTTCAGGTACCTGATTACTGTACCTGGCGTCTAATTACTGCCATGCATGCAGACCGCTGAAAAATTCTAAGACATCGGTGGACTGGATCCTGTCATAACTTCCCTCCGTGGATCTGTGATATTCCCAACTCATATATCCGAAGCTGTTCTCCACATCTTCTACCCTCTTGAGCGCTCCCAAGGGTGTCTTGCTGTACGTATCTAGGCAATTTTATCCAATCTCAGTGGCTCACGTTAGTATCCAACCCAGGTACGGACCATCAGGCTGTAGGAAGACCATGTTGGCCAAAGCACTCGCCAACGAGTCGGGCGCGACGTTCATCAACATAGCTGCCTCTGTGCTGACGAATAAGTGGTATGGCGAGAATAATAAGCTGGTGGCTGGCCTGTCTAGTCATCGCGATCATGCTATGAACATATCCTGATGTCTTGTCAGTACACCCGACTATCTTTACGAGAATTACGGCTCGAGCTCTAGCTAACGGGACCGCGTTGTCTAGGCTCCAGAGCGCGGACACTTGCGAGTCTAGTGTCTATAAGGCAGACCTTTCGGTCGCAGGATGCCAAATGGGCCTGATCACTGGTCAAGCCGTCAGGCATGAAATGGGACCTCGGATTTGTCGTCTGTTGTGTCGGCCAACCATGCGGTTCAATACTGTCATCCCCTGTGCGACCGCGAAGCCGTCGATCTCTGCCACACGCCATCGTTGGCGCAGTATAGGAAATGCGGCAGTCTGGCGTCTCCGGAGTCATCGACGGCGTTGCAAATACAGGGTCTGGCATTACCGGTTCTCGCTCTGGTCCGTTCGCTGCCCTGGCAGTGTGAAAGGGGCGTTTCTCCAGTCAAATGACCTTGTTTCGCTCTTCTGCTCAGTGGACGGAAAAGGCCATGGTTCTTTCCACGCTTCTGGTTGTCGCAGGGGAATGGTGCTTTTCAACATGGCCCAAGCCAGGACGAAGGGCTCCGACTCAGCGAATAACTAATGAGCGCTATGAGCAGCTACTTGTTGCTTCTGATCACTCGATCACATGCTGCTCGACAACTGGGACACGACTCACGCGCGCGGTGGTTGTGCATTCTGATGCTCGGGATGTACGGCGAGCCTGCCCGCATACGTCGATGACGAGTTGTCGCCTGATGTGGGACGAATTTTTACTTCATTAAAACAAATATAAATACTAAACCAAATGCGCTGGGGTGTCCCATGTGCGAACTATTCACGCGCCGCACACACAGCATAACTTTAGCGAAAATTAGTAGGAGTATTCACAGTAGAACAGTACGTACGGGATGTGGCATCGTTCTCGTTTTCGAGATTTCAGGCTAAGGAATTTGGATGCCTTCCCACGGCATCTTTGTAACTGTTTGCGTGATTGCGAGGCGGCCTGCAATCCAGTAACGAAACGCCATTCAAGTGCTCAGTACGCTCAGTTACTCATGACTGAGATACCAATGTACCTTCCAGCTTTCCTGCTCAAGTTATGGCCTTCGTACGTTCACCTTCAAGCCTATTTTCAAATTGGAACCTAAAGTTTGACCATGATAGGTGGACGCACAACGAGGATCGCCAACGTGTGCACGTCTACAAAGTTGTCGACGATCGGCTCTCAGAGATCCGTGGTACCCCCAAAACAACCCGGGACGTCTTCCAAGACTTTTCAGACGACGACGACAGCGAAGACGAAGCGGAGATAAAGCCTAATTCCTCGTTTCTGTCCGTGCCCCGGGCTCGGTCCTCGACGCCGCCCGTATTCGCTCCGTTGCGCGCATCCTTAGTATCGTCGTCGTTCCCTTCCCTGCCAGCCATTCCAGGCCCAGTCTTCTCCTTATCCTCAGTCAATCTTCCAGCGCATCAACAATCAGGAGAGGAAACATCTTTCCAGGACCCGCTGCGCGCCGCACGTGTGGCCTTTCGCAAGCTCGAGCAGGAGGTAGAAAACATCCTTGATCGTATTCTCCCTTCCATCACAATCAGTTCCGTGGCCGCGCCAGTAGACGAAAAGCAATGCGATGCTGCCACTACGACCGGAACCACAAACATGAGTGCAATAAACACCACGCATCCGACCGCGGGCACTGTCACGCAGTTGGTGATCAGCAGCCAGGAAATGGACATGCTCCGGCGCTACTTCACCTTCGTCCGCTTCAGAAATAGCAACGCATATACAAACATGTTGTATAGGATGTCCTGGATGTGTCGCAACAGGCAGCATGAACAGCCTGAGCAAGAGCTGGGGCATGGACCAGGGCCAGAGACAGCTACAGCGCCAGAGACAGCTATGGGGCCAGAGACAGCTACGGGGCCAGAACCCGAGTCTGAGCAAGAACAGCAATCAACGGAACATGGCGATCAGCAGCCAGACTGGCGCACATTGCGCAGTCAATTGCCAGGACACGTCTTCTTGGCCGAAGCAGCCCTATTTTTGGGTATGCACCCGATCGAGATGGCTTACTTGGAAGATTCCGAGCTATGGCGTGTCTGTTGGCAGCTGTGCAAAGCCAAAATCTCGTTTAGCCTTGCACCCCCTCAAGTCGAGTACCTACTTGCTGAACAGCTGTTCGGGTCTCTGGACGACATCGCTGAAAACAACCAAAATGTAGGCGAGAATATGTGAGTTGGAGCATTTCCTTGACTTTTCTTTGTTCACTCACGGGCGGACGGACACCAAGTTTCTTCTTTCCCGTCTCGCCAACGACAGCGTTGTGTATCATGGGACAACAAGTCAACGAGTCTGGGCCAATGCCTGGACAGATGCTCCTCAACTGTGTTCATGAGCGAGCGGAAGAGGTGCATATTCGGAATGCGGCGATGCTGTTGCGGAATGGAAGCAGGAGCGAGGGTTGGTACGACGATGGGTGCCGCCAGTCAGTGTACTTTTTGTCTCCAAGCGCAGCAGCAGAATCGCTCGCATGGATCAAGAACTGTTCCTCGAATGGCCAATATGATGGTTCGTCAGTGACCATCACTAGTGGGGACAGCAACGGATATTGCTGGTATGACCGGCTAAGAAAGAGGTGTCTCAAGAAGGCAGGTACTGGAGGAGGCCGCCGAAAAGCACGGGGTAGACAGTGAAGGCGAAGAAGATGCTGAAGAGCTGAAGGATGAGAATGATGACGGAGATGGCAGGGATGAATAGGGGTGAGGTTCGACGCTCGGGGTAGGCGGGGAGTAGCTCATCTGATACCGGAGGACCTGACAAGTCAGAAGATGTAAGTGTACGAGCAAAGGTTGCGCATATGGCCTGTTTACGACAGAGCTGATGCTCACATCATGTGGGATACGGCAAGAGGGATGTAAGTTGTGCTAGACATATTAATCAGATGCTCTTTTGTTCCGTATATCAGTAGCGAACCACGCGCACCTAGCATATGGCTGAAGACCAAATTAAGGTGGTCCAATAATTTTGCCACTCGTTGGTGACTCGTTGGTGTCTCCCGGGAAACAAGGTGGTAAGCAGAGTACTGTCAAGTTGTTCGGCATTATCTAGCTGGGCATGGTCAAGATAGAGGATAGGGAAAAACGTTTTGTGAGGAGCCAATGGTGCCATTGATTGATCTATAGCTGCCGTTGCCTGTCTTACCCTCGACGGACCGTTTGAGGGCAGACTGACGAATTGCATGAATCAATTTGAATGCGTATCAATGAAGAATTGCAAAAATGACTGACTTTGTCAAGGGACGTCCGGACGAGAGGGGCTCCCGTCTCGTGGAGGATTCTTCTGCCTGCCTATTGATCAAGATTTCCTTGATGCAGCAGCTGCTCAAACGACGAGTTGGCAGTTGGTAGCTGGACTGCGCTGGTGAACATAGCGGCCACCTCCGGTCGACAAGGAGGCGAGCAAACCGAGCGAGCCCAGCTGCGGGTTCGCCGCGTTCTGATCAGTGGACTAGACGAGGTATCCTGAGGGTCGCGACATACGTTAACACAATGATGAGGCGAAGGACGACGTCTGGACCCAGATCAATGATGAGGCCATTGGGGAAGAGGGTGATGATAAACATGAGCGCTACTATCCAGATGACAACCCATTCCCGGATGACGAGGCTGGCCATGCTCGACGTCGGTGACAAAACGTGGGTTAACCGGAGCAGAGGCGTGTGGAGGCGCTTTTCGGCGGTGTTCTGCATTATTTGATTCCCTTGGCACACGGGTGCCTACCGAAGAATTCTCAACCATTTCAGCGCAGTACAAGAGTCTGACTGTGTCAGCCGGTTCGTTTTGCGAAGCCTTTCCCTTTCCCTTCGGCAGCTGTCCCATTTTTCTGCGAGGGACTGTGTAGAATCGGAAACATCAGGCCAGGTTAATTGGAGGATCGCAGCCACGTTGTGCTTGATGCACGTCATTGGGAGCTTGCTCGTGCTCGACGGGTGACAACTGGTGCGTATTAGAACATAATGAGTGAGTGCGACGAAAGCGAGGGAGAGAATGGCGAGTGTTGTTTCAACTATTTCAGCGCTGATCGGGCGAGAGGCCGGGGAAGGGGTATGGTGCGTGAGGTACTTGCGGGAGATTGAGTTCACAATAACAAAGGAGACATCGAATAGGCGCACTAGGCTGCGAACCGACATCGCAGAGAGCAGCAGGTTATGCCACATTCGCAGGGTTTATCATCGAACAGGCGCACTAGGCTGCGAACTGACATCACAGAGAGCAGCAGGTTATTCCACATTCGCAAGGGTTATAATTCGCCCAATACTGTCCAGGTCGTCAGCAATAGTAATGATGGATTCCCCTTGCATGCGGTCAGGCCTGATCCAAAGACCATGGTAGCAGGGATAGGTACTTGTAGCGCTGGCGATGAGGGGAGAAACGAAACTGTTGAAGTTTTGTTTGTGCACTATTTGCGAAGTGCACACCTTTGGCCCGCACATGTCCCCTTGGTCCGAACGTTGAAATCGGGACAAGACATTAAATGCATTATTATAAAAGCCATGATCGTTATTTTAAAAGTTCGAATATTGCAGTGGAGTTACTCTAGTTTACTTCGATATGGGGACACACAGTAAAGTGGGACTGTACATTGTGACGGACAACACAGATGATACCAAAAAGGTAAATTCCCACGAAGTAGTGCGCGCTCAGAAGATCATCCAAGCAGGATTGTAACTCCGACACCTATTACCTTTCTCACCATCTCCTCACCTCGCAGTAGTGTTACACTCGTTACAGTATTTTTTCATTTCATACGGGGACGACGGCGTCTGGGGCATCGAAGTGGGCATCGAACCAAGCGGTGATTTGGTCCAAATAAAAAAAGATTAAGAAGACCGCACAGAAGATAACTGCGAGTATCTAATCAAACGCGAAGAGACGTAGGAGAAGTCGCTCACTAATGTAGACCTGTCCCACAAACATCACAAGGCTGGTAGACCAGTCCTTATCATGCTATGTTGCATGCCCGCATGGTCTACATACTCAGTTCATCCTTGTAACATGACCATGAAAAATATAAACGGGAATTATGAATGAATGAAGATGAGAATATAACCGAAGACTCGAGGCGAGATGTTGGTGGCCTGCTTCGTAGGTTCGACGGCCTTAACGGCCGCTGGAGCCATCAGGGAAGATGGATCGTGAGCAAGAGATGCTCTTCGCAGAATTGCGGAGGGCAGGTTATGAAGGAGGGGGTGTGAGGGAGCTTTTCTTAGAGTTACAGAGGGTTTGCAGGATTTCAGAATTGCGGAATTGCGGTGAAGAATGCGGTATCTTTCGCCTTTTGCTTTTCTCTCATCTCGCGGATGCCCAAGCTCGCCTATGTACAAGTCTCTCTCCAGGAGAAAGAATTGAAAAGACGAGAAAATTACGCAGCACATGTCGGGAGTGGCGTGGGCGCGATTTTCTCCGCGTTGTTGTGATAACTACGTGATGAAAAGTTAAATAAATAAATAGAAAAGGAACATCAACGCACGTTGACAGCACAGGCGGCTCCCCAAGCGCCCTTGAGTCAAACTTTTCACACCACACCGCCCCTAAAAATTTCCCGTGTAAGCGACATGAGTACCTGGGCCGAGAATCGCCGTTTTGCGCCACGAGGTTGCCGCCCGACACCAAGCAAGGTAGGAAAGAGCCATCCGACACTGTCCTGGGAGAGGAGGGATAAAGAATTATCCGCATATGAGAGCCAATTTCAGCGTCGGCTAATCTGTTTTCGACTTCTGATTGGACCCGTCGTCACCTAATCTCGCTGCACGCCCTGGCTGGTCTTTGTGTTGTGCTTTCGGCGGTGAATGCGAGCTTCGGAGCAAACCGACGTCACCGAGCCCTCGCAAGAAGCGTGCCGAGTACGGCGTTACCTCTTCATTTCGCCCCATCAAAGATGCATCTGTATCAACCCTAGTTGAAGCAAGCACACGGCAGTCACGTGCGGTGGCGCTGGCAACCACCGACCCGACGCGTCAGGTCCTTCATAATATCATATCCATCATTACATTACACAAAATGAACGGGATCTCTCAAATTTTTCCCGGAGGTGATGGAGTGTGATGGATCAACTCGGGGATCAGGGGTATGTCCATCAACTCCCTCAGAAACTATCACTATAATTTATTCATGGCGTGCAGTACAGACCCCGATTGCGTCAGTTAACTTGAGTACCAGCAGTCTCGTCTCCTGCCCATCCGACGAGGGAAAATGAGGCCGAAATACCAGCACTAGCGCATTAACAGCACTCAGTACAAGAATTTTTTATGGGTTGAAAAAAACTCGGGGTACTCTACTCCCGAACGACCCTGCGCGTTGCCTGATGGCTGCGGCTACTACCAATGTACCATCGAAGTTGCATACGAAACACGCAAAAAAATAAAAATGGGGGTACAACGCGCAAGACCCGAGCCGTGCGGGAGGCGTTTGTTGCGCCCTCTGCAGTCAGGCAGACGGCCAAGGCGTCCTCCACCCGACTCTTTACGTCCCAGTTATAGAGAAATCCCCGCGAAATGGGTTTGGGGCACCCATGTTGTGCTGTGGCTTGTCGTTTGCACAAGGGTCAGGAACGCCACAGAACACGCCCCCCGGTGGCGCGAATGCATAGTCCGAGGCCGCATCACGGCGTCGTACGATATGACATGCTCCACAATCACGCGAGCGAGCAACCCCTGTCCCAAGTGGCATGGCACACGCGTGGAAAAGGTGTGATATCGAGGCGAGCGAGAAGTACGATACATCATATTTGATTCAAAGGAATGGAAAAGGCAGGTTGGAAAGGGAGGTTGGCGCCAAAAAACATATCAAGAAAGGAAATTTTAAGTCATGGCCCGGCTATTCCCTTTGATGTTAACATGGTCAATACAACATCCCGGCTACCCCCGATGATCACTTACTGTTCCCGGATGACGTTCAGCAAGTCAGCGCCAGCATCGTCACCCATGGCGGTTTATGTCCTTGGGAAACTGAGGAACGCTACCTTACTTGGCAACGACGACCGCGTAGGTCCTTGCGGGTGGCCTGGACAGTAGCGAGAATGCTTTGGTGCTTTGGTTGCCTGCTTTGTGGACCTCGACGCTTATGGATTTCGGGTTCTTCCTAGTTAGACCCTGCCCATGGACCACCGAATATGCACCTCTTCTGCTCGCTCATGGACACAGTTGAGGAGCATCTGTCCAAGCATTGGCCCAGACTCGTTTACTTGTTGTCCCATGATACACTACGCTGTCGTTGGCGAGACGGGAAAGAAGAAACTTGGTGTCCGTCCGCCCGTGAGTGAACAAAGAAAAGTCAAGGAAATGCTCCAACTCACATATTCTCGCCTACATTTTGGCTGTTCTCAGCGACGTCATCCAGAGACCCGAAAAGCTGTTCAGCAAATAGATACTCGACTTGAGGAGGCGCAACGCTAAACGAGATTTTGGCTTTGCACAGCTGCCAACAGACATGCCATAGCTCGGAATCTTCCGTCATCTCGATCGGGCGCATACCCAAAAATTGGGCTGCTTCGGCCAAGAAGACGTGTCCTGGTAATTGACTGCGCAATGTGCGCCAGTCTGGCTGTTGACCGCCATGTCCTGTTGATTCCTGTTCTTGCTCAGACTCGGGTTCTGGCCCCGTAGCTGTCTCTGGCCCTGTAGCTGTCTCTGGCCCCGCAGCTGTCTCTGGCCCTGTAGCTGTCTCTGGCCCCATAGCTGTCTCTGGCCCGATAGCTGTATCTGGCCCTGATCCATGCTCTTGCTCGGGCTGTTCATACTGCCTGTTGCGACACATCCAGGACATTCTATACAACATGTCGGTGTACGCGTAGCTATTTCTGAAGCGGAGGAAGGTGAAATAGCGCCGGAGCATGTCCAATTCTTGGCTGCTGATCACCAACCGCGTGACAGTGTCTGTGGTCGGATGCGTGGTGTTTGTTGCACTCGTATTTGTGGTTCTGGACGTTGTGGCAGCATCGCGTTGTTTTTTGTCTGCCAGCGCGGCCATGGAACCGATTGTGACGACAGGGAGGATGCGATCAAAGATGTTTTCTACCTCTTGCTCGAGCTTGCGGAATGCCACACGTGCGGCGCGGAGCGGATCATGGAAAGACGTTTCCTCTCTTGATTGTTGATGCGCTGAAAGATTGGCCGAGGATAAGGGGAAGACTGGGGCAGGGATGGCTGGCAAAGAAGGGAATGACGACGATACTAAGGATGCGCGCAACGGTGCGAATAAGGGCGGCGTCAAGGACCGGAGCCCGGGGCACAGACAGGAACGAGGAATTAGGCTGTGCCTCCGCCTCGTCTTCGCTGTCGTCCTTGTCTGAAAAGTCCTGGAAGACGTCTCGGGTTGTTTTGCGGGTACCATGGGTCTCTGAGAGCCGATCGTCGAGGACATCGTAAATGTGCATACGTTGGTGATCCCCGTTGTGCGTCCACCTATCATTGTCAGACGTTCCATTTAAGACCAAGCTTGAAGGTGAACATACGAAGGCCATAACCTGAGCAGGAAAGCTGGAAGCTACGTTGGTATATTGTCATTCATGAGTAAATTGGCGCCTTCAAGGGTGCGGGTTCGCTCGCAATCACGCAAATAATCACATCTTTATCACAAAGATGTTCGTGGGAAGGCATCCAATTGCTTTATCGTACTGTATATACTGTGAATACTCCTCGCTGCTTCATCGCGAGCATCAAGTTTTGCTGCATGTGCGACGCGCGAATAGTTCACTCTGACGGATTTTGGTTTAGTTTTTATAAAAAATATACCGTCGACGTCGACGTGTGCGCCATGGGCTGTACATCCGAATGCACACACGTTCAGATATCGGCAGCCGTACTGTGAACCGAGATCTTAAACGCACACACTAACCGCACAATATTTTGGATTCGTTTCCCTCCGCTTCACAATAGTATTTCTTTTGCCATCACCGAGCGACCGGATTTACCTTATTGGGTGATGGGACTTCCGGAACCCGACGAACTGCCACCATAGCGTAAATATACGGAACTAGCTCGCTCACTTCCGTTCTTACGGAAACTACGGAAACTACGGAAACTACGACTACTAGCAACTTGCAATTTTGCATGGCGGTGTCACCATCCACAAGGCGAGTAATATTAGATGGTGTGTGCATTTGGACTACTCTAAACAATTCTGACTGATGTCGCTCGTTCAAAGTTGCTCTGTTCGTCGCCTCACAAGTACGTTTCCAATGGTGACGTCCTCATGTCCCCCCAGCCTAAATAGATGACAAGGCGATCTTGTACTACAGTGTCAGAGTACGCATGCGTCTTCTTCATCGATACGCTCATGTCAATGTCTACTTTCACAGTGGGTGATGGACGCGACGTTCCAACGGGACCGAGAAAGGGAACATGTCAAGTCGAAACAGCTGGCTGCGCTCAAGAAACTGGGTCACGACAATCTAAAGCTAAATGAGTACGAAAGTGCGCCTTTGATTCTTACTCATTGTCTGATGCCCTATCTGACTATCCACAGGAGCGGTAGCGAATGAAATCATTCACCCGGATGACATTGATATCCGCTTTTCAGGTACCTGATTACTGTGCCAGGCGTCTAATTGTTGCTACGCATGCTGACCGCTGGAAATAAGACATCGGTGGACTGGATCCTATCATAACTTCTATCCGTGAATCTGTGATATTCCCACTCATATATCCGAAGCTGTTCTCCACATCTTCTACCCTCTTGGGCGCTCCCAAGGGTGTCTTACTGTGCGTATCTAGGCAATTCTTATCCAACCTCAGTGGCTCACATCAGTATCACACTCAGGTATGGACCACCAGGGTGTGGGAAGACCATGTTGGCCAAAGCACTCGCCAAAGAGTCGGGCGCGACGTTCATCAACATAGCTGCCTCTGTGCTGACGAATAAGTTGTATGGCGAGAGTAATAAGCTGGTGGCTGGCCTGTTTAGTCTAGCGCGCAAGACGCAGCCGAGCATCATTTTCATCGACGAAATCGACTCATTTCTCAGAGAGCGCGCGCGCGGCGATCATGATGAAGGCCGAGTTCATGACGTGCGTCTTCGTTTTGTTTTCCCCTTTTTTCACCCTGGTGACGTTTGCCTTGTCAATTCGTGTCAAACAGACTATGGGATTGTCTGTTATCGAAAACTGATCAGTGTTTCCGCCAACGTGGAGACACAGCAATGCGAAAGTAGCCTCAGCGCATGTATAATGGGATGTGTTGCGGTGATGCGGTGAGTTTTTCCATCACCGCGATCATGGGATGAACACATCTTGAGGTCTTGTCAGTACACCCAATTATCTTTACGAGAATTACGGTCCGAGCTCTAGCTAACGAGACCGCATTGTCTAGGCTCCAGAGCGCGGACACGTCTAAGTCTAGTGTCTCTACACAGCCGAGACGCTGTCATAAGACAGACCTTTCGGCCGCAGGATGCCAAATGGGCCTGATTACTAGTCAAGCTGTCAGGCATGAAATGGGACCTCTAACCAGGATCCAAAGCGCTTGACATGGGGTACGTTGGGTGCTTTGCGATATGCTTTAGTCATGTGCATTGATTACTGGGCTAAAAGACACATCTCAACAGAACAGTTGCACAACTTTCCCGCTTCGAGATAAGCGGACATGCTTTGAAAGTACTTTGTCGATACTTTGTCTTTCTGCACTTCAGAAACGGCAGTGCCTACGCCGAAATGGTGCGCAGGATGTTCAATGCACGTCGTGGCGAACAGACGCAGCGGTCTGAGCGGGAACAAGGACAACGACCGCAAGACTGTGGGCGAGATTCGCGCTTGAGCGCACGGCCACAGAGTGCTGCTTAGTCTCTGCGCCAGACCCTACTCTTCTGGATAGTTTTTGGTACCATACGACGCGAGGGCCGGGGTTAACGGACTGCCCCTACTGCTGGCACGCAAGCATACGTGCATCGGATCCCACGACGAAAAGGCCAATCTTGCACGGTGGCATGGGCGGAATGATGCGATGATCGCCGCGGCGCACTGTACGTCACTAACACAGCATCCAGCAAGTCGAGGCGGTTCATGAGTCCATCAACCCTACTTCCCAGACCAGGCTATCGGCTACGATTTATCGTCTGCTGTGTCGGCCAACCGTGCGGTTCAATACTATTATCACCCATTGTGCGATCGCGAAGCAGTCAATCTCTGCCGTACGCCATCGTTGGCGCAGTGTAGGAAATGCGGCGCCTCCAGAGTCACCGACGGCACTACGAATACGGGATTCTGGCATTACAGGTCCCCCCATATTCTCGCTCTGGTCCATTCGTTCGTCTAGCAGGGCTTTTCTCCAGTCAAATGACCCCATTTTGGTTGTTCCGCTCATCTGCTCAGTGGACGGAAAAGGCCATGATTCTTTCCACGCTTGTGGTTGTCGCAAAGGAATGGTGCTAATGAGTGCTATGAGTAGCTACTTGTTGCTTCCGATCACCACATGCTTTGACAACTGGGACGCGACCTCACGCGCGCGGTGGTGTGCGTCCTGATGCTCGGGATGTACAACCTCTGGCGCGCGGGCCTGCCCGCACACGTCGACGGGATGTGAGACGAACATTTACTTCAATAAAACAAATACTGTATATAAATAGACCCATGTGCGAACACTTCGCGCGCCGCACACGCAGCATAGCTCTTGATGCTCGCGATGAAGCAGCGAAGATCAGTAGGAGTATTTACATCATTCTCATTTTCGAGACGAGGCTTCGAGATTTGTTTGTAAATATTTGTGTGATCAGCTCGCACATTCAGTCTCCCGTCTGTGCGCAAAGCGCTAATTTCTACTCATGAGTGACATACCAGTGTACCTTCCGGCTTTCCTACTCAAACTTCATACGTTCATAGTCTTAAATTGGAAACTAAAGTTTGACTTTGACAATGATAGGTCGACACTGTGTCTCGCAGCCAGCCTTTGACCTTCCCATATCGAGTTAATTGGAAATACGGATTGTCCAGCTGCAGGATGAATTCGATTCTGGCTCGGGACCAGTTGACTGCAATAGGAAAGCTTTGCTGTTCGCACACGTTTCGATGCTTGTGATGTCAATTACACCAGTATCTTCAGCGCTTACGTACCAGCGAGAGCGAAATGGTAAACACACTGCCCCTAGGCTGCCCTGGCAGTCGGCCTAACGGCGGGAAGTGATGGTTCCGTAGATTAAGAATTTAACAAAGTGACAATAGCTTTGAATTTGAAAGGCTTACTTCGCTATAACGGAAACCTGATCGATGTTTTGGTACGACGAGTTACCTGCCAGCGAAAAGGAATCAGCGTTCTCATTACGAGTTTAAACCTCAGGGTTGACCCTTCTGCGGAAATCACAGCGGATGGCGGCATTTCCGAAGAATTGACGTGGACCCATCGCAGGGAAATTTCAGCGGATGGCGGCATTTCCGAAGAAAAAATTGACGTGGACCCAGGAAATCTCCAGCGCATACAGGGGTAAAGCAGCGCCATGGCGGGGGCCATCAAAAATATTCCCGGGCGTCGCCGTTGGTGGTGAAACTTGGAATTTCTCCTCTGTCTTCCACTTGAACACCTTTGAAAGCACTAATTTCTACTCATGGGCGAAATACCAATGTACCTCCCAGCTTTCCTGCTCAAGTTATGGCCTTCGTACGTTCACCTCCAAGTCTAGTCTTAAATGGAACCTAACGTCTGACAATGATAGGTGGACGCATGACGGGGATCGCCAACGCATGCACATCTACAATGTCCTCGAAGATCGGCTCTCAGAGACCCATGGTACCCCCAAAACAACTCGAGACATCTTCCAGGACTTTTCAGATGAGGACGACAGCGAAGACGAAGCGGAGACACAGCCTAATTCCTCTTTCCTGTCCGTGCCCCAGGCTCGGTCCTTGACGCCGCCCATATTCGCACCACTGCACGCATCCCTAGTATCGTCGTCATTCCCCTCCCTGGCAGCCATCCCTGCCCCAGCCATCCCCAATCTTCCAGCGCATCAACAATCAGGAGAGGAAAAATCTTTCCATAACCCGCTTCGCGCCGCACGTGTGGCCTTTCACAAGCTCGAGCAGGAAGTAGAAAACATCCTTGATCGCAATCTTCCTTTCGTCACAATCGGTTCTGTGGCCGCGCCAGTAGACGAAAAGCAATGTGATGCTGCCACTACGACCGGAACCACAAACACGAGTGCAATAAACGCCACGCATCCGACCGCAGGCACTGTCACGCAGTTGGTGATCAGCAGCCAGGAATTGGACATGCTCCGGCGCTACTTCACCTTCCTCCGCTTCAGAAATAGCAACGCATACACAGACATGTTGTATAGGATGTCCTGGATGTGTCGCGACAGGCAGCATGGACAGCCTGAGCAAGAACTGGGGCATGGGCCAGGGCCAGAGACAGCTACAGCGCCAGAGACAGCTACGGGGCCAGAGACAGCTACGGGGCCAGAACCCGAGGCTGAGCAAGAAGAATCAACGAAACATAGCGGTCAGCAGCCAGACTGGCGCACATTGCGCAGTCAATTGCCAGGACACGTTTTCTTGGCCGAAGCAGCCCTATTTTTGGGTATGCACCCGATCGAGATGGCATACTTGAAAGATTCCGAGCTATGGCACGGCTGTTGGCAGCTGCGCAAAGCCCAAATCTCGTTCAGGCTCGCACCTCCTCACGTCGAGTACCTACTTGCTGAACAGCTGTTCGGGTCTCTGGACGATATCGCTGAAAACGGCCAAAATGTAGGCGAGAATATGTGAGTTAGAGCATTTCCCTGACTTTTCTTTTATTCACTCACGGGCGGACACCAGGCATCTTCCAAGTTACTTTTTTCCCATCTCATCAACGATAGCACTGTGTATCATGGGAAAGCAAGTAAACGAGTGCGGGCCAATGCCTGGACAGATGCTCGTCAACTGTGTCCATGAACGAGCGAAAGAGGTGCATTTTCAGAATGCGGCAATGCTGTTGCGGAATGGGAGCAGGAGCGAGGGTTGGTACGACGATGGGTGCCGCCAGTCGGTGTACTTCTTGTCTCCGAGCGCAGCAGCAGAATCGCTCGCGTGGATCAAGAGCTGTTCCTCCAATGGCCCATATGATGGTTCATCAGTGACCATCACTAGTGGGGACGGCAACGGATATTGCTGGTATGACCGGCTAAGAAGGAGGTGTCTCAAGAAGGCAGGCACTGGAGGAGGTCGCCGAAAAGCATGGGGCAGACAGTGAAGGCGAAGAAGACGCTGAAGAGGGGGAGGCAGTGGATGGCGTTGACAGGGCACTCGGGATAGATGATGATGAGGTCGGAGACGAATGCATGAGGAGGATGGTCGTCCTTGTCATAAGGGGGGGAGGCGGCGTGCTAGTTCATATGGTACTGGAGGACTTGACAAGTCAGAGGAGCGCTTGGGAAACGGGGAGGAGAGTGCATTGTGTGTGCGCTGGAGGAATATTTCTATTTCTAGTCATTTGGTTCCAGTGTCTATGACGAAGAGCATCAACAAACTTCGAGGTGCACTGCTTGTGTGTGTGCGTGCGATTCTCGTGCGCTATTTACAGCTGTTTGTTTAAAAAAGTCTTGTGTTTTCACACCCGGGTTCAACCGATGATCCCGTGATGAGCAAGAACGTCGCAACCCCAAAGCAACACTGCACTTCTCGCTACTGTCCAGGCCACCCGCAAGGACCCACGCGGTCGTCGTTGCCAAGTAAGGTAGCATTCCTCAGTTTCCCAAGGACATAAACCGCCATGGGTGACGATGCTGTTGCTAACCGCTGACTCATCCGGGAACAGTCAGTGATCATCGGGGCCTCTTGTCTTGAGTCTTCAGGTGCGGCATCCGGTGGGACATCTGCCGCCAATTCCCAACCTTTTTATTTATTTATTTCCTTACGCCAATGCGGTTGTGATCTGGATCGCGATTTCGACGATTTCGACGGAAACCCTCGAGGCGCTCGTCTGATTCAGCGCTATCACACGGAAACACTTTATGGAAATCTTTTGGCGCTGAAAGATTTCGGGTTCTTCCTAGTTCGTCCCTTGACTCTGCAAATGTTAAATGGCCTGCCCATCATGCCTGCATCATGCATGCACCTTCCACACTGGGACTTCCAGCCCCTTTTGCTCTTCTTCTCTTCGCCTCGTTGCCCATGCGAAGAAAATAGGCGACGGTCGTTCTACCTTACGTCGACTTTCTCCAAAACGACTATAAACAGGCCACCGCTTTAAAAGGCTCTTCAACCACGATTGCCTTTACTGTACACCATTTCTACTCCCTTTCTTATGACATCGTAGCGGCTTTTTCATTTGCTTGTCCTTCCTCTCCACCATCAAGCGCTGACGTCCACAACCATTTCCTCAACATGGTCGTCACCCTAACGGCCGATTCAGGCCCCTGCGCCCAGAGGCAAAAAGGAATTTGGCTATATCTCTGCTTCGTCTTCGCTGTCGTCGTCGTCTGAGAAATCCTGGAAGATGTCCCGGGTTGTTTTTAGGGTAGACCCGTACCCATACCCACACGTACCCATACCTGTGACCCATGTGGGTTACAAAAACCTGTGCTCTTCCCTACCTAAAGATTGACTTCCAAACACCCCTCTCCAACTCCTGAAGTGCTTGAGGCTTTGAGCCAAGAGAGATTGTCAGCTGGACAACTCATGAATTGAGGAATTGTGTCTACATAATTGAATATTACCCATAGCAGCTAAGTCTTGTTAACTGGTCATGGAGTCATATGACTAACCAGTCATGTTCCAGGACCAACAGTATGGCCCAAATGTGTGATGGCCCATCAATGCAGGATGCCATCACCACTGTCATCTCTGACACCTGTTGTTAGGATCGCTTATGTAAGCCATCCCAAAGTGCAGTTGTGGAGAAACTGGGGAGGGTTGTTGGAAGGTCACATGACCTGTGGCTGGGTCAGATTATGTAATCATGTAAGATCACATGACCTGGGGCCTGGGCACATCACGTGATCCAGGGTCCGAGTGTGGGAATGCTGGCAAGTGCCGAAGCATTCGCTATAAGTACTTTCGCTTTTCCTTTTTTGTACTCTTCCCCTTATCTTAGTATTGTCGTCATGACCTTACACTTAAGTTGTGTGAGACCCAGTCTGATATAATGCTAAGATCCGCCTGTCCGCCCTAGCCCTGTGTCCTAACCTGGCTAGCCTGGACCCTTAATTTCAAACTGTGACACATTGTCACAGCTCAGCCCATATCATCCTCTTCTCCTTTACCCTGCCCGCGGTGTGTAACAGAACCGCGCGAAATTTTTACTGTGTGTAGATACATGTGACCAGACCAGGAGGAAGTCAACTGTGACCCTCCCCAAGTGATACCAAGTGCCCAAGGCCCAGAACTTTGTTTTACAGCTATGTACCAGTGAATCATGTAGTGTACAGGGCAAGGAAAGGCCCCTACATAGTCTTTCTGTAGTTTCCTGGTCCAGTGGACAGGGCCCTTGCTCTGTGACCATTGTCAGAAGGGCGCATGGGCAACTCATTAGGAGTTGTGGAGTGACCACCTGGGACACCATTTGGGCCCCACGTTAACAAAAGTTTCATAGAATAAGAGTTCTATAGGTACATAAGTACACAGAAGAGCAGCCTAAGAGGACAGGACTGTTAAGAGATCGAAGAAATCCTGAGTGCCCAAGGCCTGGAACTTTATTTACTGCATCCAGGGCCTGTGATGGCAGACCATGTCGCCCCGCCTGTAGCCCAACCTATGAGGCTTGACCTATCTGTTGCCCCCTTTGATGGGCAGAAAAGGAACTTCTGTACGTTCCTCTGATCCCTTCACCTCCTGTTTATGGCGAACCCGACTGTCTATGCTGTGGACCTGCTGAAGGTCCTTTTTGCTCTGAGAAAAATTACTGGAGAAGGATTCGCTGCAGAGTGGGTGAATATGAAGGTGGAAGAGATCCTGGGTAGTGGCGAGGCCGGAACCTGGGCAGAGTTTGTGGAGGAGATGAAGTGCGCATTCAATGACCCGAATGACCATGCGACTGCCCTTGCCGATATTGCAGGGCTGAAACAGGGTGCCATGACAGCACCAGAGTTCTTCGCAAAATTCGAGATGCTGTTCCGACAGGCGAAGTTGAGTGCAGAGAAGGACTCAGGAATCCTAGTCCATTGGCTGGAGTTGAACCTGAGTAGGAGGTTGGTGGAGAGAATCTATGGTGTCTCCCCGATGCCAGAGACATATGGAGAATGGAAGGTGCTGGCTGAGAGGCTTGATGCCCAGCAAAGGTGACTGGATGGGATACTCACAGAACGGACACCGCGACCCACTGTGACCCCCGCGTGACCCACCGTGACCCTACCATGACCTGCCATGACCGTTTCGCGACCTCTTGTGACCCCTCTGCTGTGTACTCCAGATGTGGCCATGGCCCGAGGATGGGCCCCTGCTGATGAGAGATGTTGTTTCCGATGCCACCAGACTGGCCATGCTGTCTGTTTCTGCCCCCTGCCTGATACGCGTCTGCAGGTCCCAAGGGCCCAAACCCGGGCAGCACCATGTGCCCCCCAAATGGCAGAGGGATATGAGAAAGAGATTGCATGGCTCCGAGCCTGCATAGAGCTGTGTGAGAGAGAGAGGAGGACTCCCACTGGGGAGAAGAAGTGTGCCAGCCCCCTTTCCGTCCCTGTGCCTGCTGCAAGTATACCCCGATATACTATCTTGCAGCGGAGACATACCCAAATTGGGGCTGAGGTGAAGGAGGAAGTGAGACTGGCAGAGCGCCTAACCAGAGTGCGGCCAGAAGTGCGGAAACATGTGCCATGAGAGCTAGCCATCCAGGTGCACTTGGAGGCTTTCAGCACTGGCAAAGGGACCCCAATGAAGGCCCTTGTCGACTCAGGGTGCACCAACTGCTTCATGGATTTGGAGTGGGTGAAAGGAGTGGGACTGGAGCCATCTCTCCTGCTGAACCCAATCACCATGTATAATGTGGATGGGACACAGAACAGGAATGGAAAGGTCCAGTATGGGATAGAGGTGCTGGTGAGAGTTGGTGACCACCAGGAGCAGATCCACTTTCTGCTGGGAAAGACCCAGTCCCACAAGGTCATCCTTGGGCATGACTGGCTCAAGTGGCATAACCCGGATATCGACTGGCAGAAGGCAGAGCTGAGCCTTACCCGCTGCCCCCCACAGTGTTCCCCATCCCCTCGAGCCTCTGCACCCCTGAAAACGAGTACCCTCGCATCCATGAGTATTCTGGACACCTGTTTTCCCAACTCTGGCCCTACCCCTGATTGGCCCAGCCACTACCCTTTGGTGTTTAGTGAAGCGAAGTGGGATGAACTTCCCCACTCCCGACCAGACTTCGATATTAAGATCAAGTTCAAAAAGGACCCTGAGCACCTCTCCTCCAAGCTGTATTCTTTGACACGGCAGGAGATGGTGGAGATGAACCATTGGGTGGATGAGCAGCTTGCTTCTGGACGAATCTGGCCCTCGAAATCCCCATATGCCAGCCCCTTCTTCTTCAAACATGAGAAGGACAAACTGCAGCCAATCATTGACTACTTGAGGCTGAATGCACACCTGATCAAGGACAAGTACCCCCTTCCCCGCATCCAAGACACAGTGGATGTGCTTAAAGGAGCGTCGATCTACTCTAAGATTGATGCAAAGGGAGGTTTCCCATCTATGCAGGTCTGGCCCAAGCACCAGCACCGCTGTGCCTTCCTGACACCCCGTGGACTCTTCGAACCAGCTGTCATGTGGTTTGGACTGCAGAATGCCCCTTCTACCTTCCAACGCTTCATGAATCATGTGTTGAGGGAGGAGATTGCAGGAGGACATGTGAGGGCCTATGTGGATGATGTCATTGTGTTTGCAGAGGACTTGGCTACACACCGGTACTGGATGGATTGGGTCTTGAGGAAGTTTGGAGAGAATGGGTTGTGTCTCAAACTCAGTAAATGCGAGTTTGAGAAGAGTGAGATCATCTTCCTGGGGATGAAGATCTCCCACAACAGACTAGAGCATGATCCAGCCAAGGGTGCGGCAGTCCGAGATTGGCCACGTCCTAAGAATGTGAAGGATGTCCAGAGGTTCAATGGGATGCTGAACTACCTCCGCCGGCACATCCCGAATCTTTCTGCCCAGGCAAAGCCACTCTTCCAGCTGACTGGGAATGTTCCATGGAAATGGGAGGAGGAGGAGGAAGCAGCCTTCCGAGATCTCCGCCAGGCACTTATATCGGCCCCGGTCTTGGCTCTGCCTCAGGACAAAGGGAGATGGAAGGTAGAGACAGATGCAAGCAACCTGGCGACTGGTGGAGTGCTCTTGCAGCAGCAGATGGATGGAACCTGGAGAGTTGTTGACTATATCTCCAAGGCCCTCACTGCAGCTGAGAAGAACTATGATGTGTACGACAAGGAGTTCCTGGCTGTGATTCGGGCACTTCGCGAGTGGCGAGCATACCTCATTGGAGCAGAGGAGACAATCGAGATCTGGACAGACCATGCAAATCTCCAGTACTTCCGGAAGCCCCAGAAGTTGAAGCCGAGGCAGGTTCGTTGGGTTGGAGAGCTCCAGTGCTTTGACTTTGAGATAAAGTATTGCACTGGCAAGTCAAATACAAAGGCAGATGCACTCTCCCAGAGACCGGACTATGGAGAGATGGTGGAGGAGGATGCACCGGTGCAGGTTTTCCCGGAAACAGAAGTCCGTGTGTCATTCACATCAGAAATGGAGACGCTACTCCAGAAAAATAGCGCGGTACACATACAGAAGCCGGAGGAGCTTGATGATGAGTGGACACAAGATCATGCTGGACTCTGGCGAAAGGGGATAGTCACTTGGGTCCCCCTAGGAGCTCGTGAGGCCGTTCTTGAGTTTGAGCATGACCTCCCCACTGCTGGACACCCTGGGCCCCGGAAGTTGAGAGCAGCACTAGTGAAGGGTTATTGGTGGCCAGACATGGTAAAAGATGCAGATCGGTATGCCCAGGGGTGTGAAACATGCCAGCGGACGAAGCCCGACCGTACCAAGCGTGCTGCCCCACTGCACCCCCATCTGGTGCCCGATGGTCCCTGGTCAGTGATCTCATGGGACATAGTTGGTCCCCTCCCCCTCTCCCGTGGACATAATGCCATCCTTGTTATTATCGACAAATTCACGAAACGGACACTGCTCGAAGCGATCGGGCTCGACCTCACAGGACTTGGAGCGGCACGTCTCCTCCGGGATCGAGTGTTTCGTGACCATGGAGTCCCTCACAAGGTTGTGAGTGACTGGGGGTCCCAGTTTGTGTCCCACTTCATGAAGGAGTTCTACTCCATGATCTGGGTAAAGGCAAATCCAAGTACTGCCTTTCATCTGCAGACTGATGGACAGACGGAACAGGTGAACCAGGAGATGGAGATCTATCTCCAGGCTTATGTGGACCATCTCCAGGATGACTGGGCTGAATGGTTGTCCACTGTGGAGTTTGCTCTTAATAATCGTGAGCACTCAGTGACAGGACAGACACCTTTCTTCCTCAATTATGGATGACACCCATGGAATGGGGGGCTCCGGCCACCTTCTGAGGTGAACCTGGCGGCGGACGAGTGGATGGCTAAGCTCACGGAGTCCCGAAGAGCAGCCAAGGAGGCAATGGAGAAAGTGGTGGCAGCGATGAAGAAGAGCTACGATAAGGGGAAACACCCAAGTCGGGAGTACTCTGAGGGAGATCTGGTCTGGCTGGATACTAGAAACTTGAAGATGGACCAGCCCTGTAAAAAGCTTGACAACAAGAGAGCAGGCCCCTTTGCAGTTGAGGAGAAGGTGGGACCTGCTGTGTATCGCCTCAAGCTCCCTCGGGCCTGGCGCATCCATCGGGTCTTCAATGAGTTGCTGTTGACACCATACCACCCCCCTTCCTTCCCTTCTCAGAACCTGCCTCCCCCTCCGCCCCCTATGATTGATGATGACCACCTGGAGTATGATGTGGAGGCGATCCTTGATGTTAAGAAGGTGGGGTGTGGAGTGAGATACCTGGTGAAGTGGTTGGGATACCCTGTAGAGGAGAACACTTGGGAGCCACAACGGAACCTCACCAATGTGGCACTGCTTCTCCGGGACTTCTTCCTTGCTCACCCCAACAAGGCCAAGCTAGCTGGTTGGGACGCCCAGCCTTAAGAGGGGGGTGATGTTAGGATCGCTTATGTAAGCCATCCCAAAGTGCAGTTGTGGAGAAACTGGGGAGGGTTGTTGGAAGGTCACATGACCTGTGGCTGGGTTGGATTATGTAATCATGTAAGATCACATGACCTGGGCCTGGGCACATCACGTGATCCGAGGGTCCGAGCATGGGAACTTCGGCAAGTGCTGAAGCGTTCGCTATAAGTACTTTCGCTTTTCCTTTTTTGTACTCTTTTCCCCTTATCTTAGTATTGTCGTCATGACCTTACACTTAAGTTGTGTGAGACCCAGTCTGATACCTGTCATCTGGATCTGTCATCACATCAAGTCTTTCTTGGATATTCCCCTTGTTCCTATCCCCTTCACCATACTGTTCCCCATCATATCTGGACCATTGCCTTGTCTTTGCCAATCATTGTGCCATTGCCAGGACAATATCTTATCTTGCTAAATTACCTTCATTCCTTCCCTACTGTCCCTACATTATGATCTTCCCCATTATGACCTTGTACTTATGTTTCCATGGCTACCATATAAGTATATAAAGACCATAGAGTACTTCCTGTATTTCTTAGACTTTGATATTCTCAAGTATCCACCTTATGTCTGTCCTTGAGTTCTGAGTTGAGACAACCATGCTCAATTTCTCACATGATTGGGCAACACTGCAACATAATATCAAAGTCCTGAGTTGAGACAACTGCACTCAATTGCTCATGTGATTAGGTGATGCTGTGATAGGTACCTCAATGACCCAAGTAAATCACTCCAACCAATGCACAGCCTTCATCTCAAACACATTCAGAACCACATGACAAGCCAACAAGCCATTAAAAGAAGGCCTGATCATCAAAGGAAAGAAGATATTTGCCTGCAAGGACATACAAGAAGTGAGGAGATGCTTCAAATTCCAAGGATATACTCATGGACACAGATGATCTGTCTACAGATACATGACACATGCACATGACCTGACCACATGGGAACTCCTATGGGCAAATGACACCCCCCACACACAATCACAAGCTTTCCAACACCACACATTTAATAAAACTTGAGGGGAATGGGTCTCTGCATCTAAATGATTTGCCAAAGCATTATTGGGACCCATAACATCCTCCCAATCAATGAGAAAGAAACTGGAGTGCAGTCATCAACACATCCAGATAATATCTGGCTAGCAAATGTCTCTATGCCTTTATGGTTAAGACAGATGATCAAATGTAACAAATGTAACAAGACTCATAATGTACAAGCTCATCATGGGAGAGTATTGATCCATTCATGCTTCAGTGACTCTGCCGCTGTCATCTGTTTCCCTACCAATTTCATTGTGAAATCTTTCCCAATGTCCGAGAGCTCTAGGCAATGAAATTCCCTTTCCAACAATTTCCCCAGCTGATACATCTCGGAGCTTGCATTATAAATGCCGCCAGCAAGAGTTTGGCTATCCCATTCTTTCAAAGGAGATGCATCACCAGGGATCATGCATTTTTTCTTTTTTCTGCTATGTCCTTCCAGGCCTCCGTGCTCGAAATCAATGAAGACATATTGCTTGTTGTAGGGATCGTAGACAATGTTCGGCTTCCGGACATCACAGTGAAGAAATTTTGCAGCGTGCAAATGGGCAAGTCCGGAAACCAGGTCCTTCGTCATCCTTCGCAAGTCATCTTCCTCCTTCGGCCAAAGTTGGATTCCCATGGTGTTCAACTTCACACTGTAAACTGTGCGGGCTTTGTTTAAATTTGGGCTGTCCGCAGTTTGGACGAGGCCACGATAACCTCTAGCATGCTGGTACATATCTTTGAGGAAGTGGATACGGCGGTCCAGGTTCGTGCTATAAGGGAGATCCGTCACCCGGATCTTCTTCACGACATGATCCAAGTTGAAAGTTAATTCTGAACCTCGAAACTTGAACTTTTTCGCGAGGGGGTAAGCGACATCGGGAAGTCCATCTTTGATTGTCACGATGACGCGCGCAATGTTAATGACTGCCTTCAGGACATTGAAGCGACCTTGGAACTCATTTATGTTCAGTTCTTCCGTGAGTGGTTTGAAGGGGTCAATTTGCTTGGGAGAATTGCCAATAGCATAGAAGCGAAGCATGGGCCCATTCGCGGTATAGCAGAACACAAACTGGACCTTGCCGAAAAGGTGTGCTTTAAATCCTCCAAATTTCTTTTCAAGGTCTGCTTTGGCACCCGACTTTGCCTTCTCCTCACCCCACATTAGAAGTATGTCCCTCACCCACAGGAGGAAGTCTGGGCGGGAAGAAGCCTTTGTAGTTGATTCCCTTAAAATATGAAAGACGCTTGTCAGTATATTCATATTCATTTAATGAGAACATAAAACACACTCGTCAGTCCTGTTTCTGTCAATTTGAATCGGCAGCATCCCTGAACTATGATGACAGATGGTTGCTAGCGGAACTCTGATCAACGCATCCACAGCAGCATGCATCATATCCTTGGACTCGCCGGGTGCAATAGATCGCCCGGGGGTATCGTGCAATGCAGATGAGAGAACCATTGACAGGTTACCACCAGCAGGCTCGAACAAGGTCGAGTAACTAGGGTGCTGACAAGAGATGAGTGATAAAAGAGAATCAGAACCAACATGTGCCGACAAACCTCTGACTCAATCTTAGCGAAGCAAAAATGCCCGATGGGCAGTTTACGAAGAAAAGGGGTGTCAATTAGGGAGCGGAGTTCATTTGCACGCCTTGGAATATCACTGAATGGCTGTATAAGAGCACTACAAACTTCATCCGATGGGTCCGTTACTGCCACAAGGGTCAAAAATTGTCAGTTCATGAGTAAATGAGCACACTACAATCAAATGGCCGCTTTCCAAGTACTTTAGAGAATAAACACTGTCAGACAAGGGCAACTGATGTAACAAGCAATGCTCACCGCTTCCGTAGGATGCCGTAACAAGTGCTAGAAGTATAACATAAGTAATGGAAGGACAAATAAGTTGCAAGGCAGCAATGAAAAGAAGCAAAGGCGACGGCAGATAAACGTTCACGACATCAGGGTGAGGTGGAAGATAGGCATAGGAGAACACAGATGAAAAATAAACATGAAGGATACGAGAAAGAATAAGCATGGGGATGAAGCGGAGAAAGTGAGAAGTCATGGAGTGAAGAGTTAGTAAACGTAGGACGGATGGGTTGGCAAATGGGATGCGAAGCCGCAACAAGGGAGCAACAGCGAGGGAAGCGATATCAATTGAGGAGCGAGCACGAGAGCGAAGACAGGGGAACATGGAGATGATAGCATGAGGAAGTCCCGGAGGGCAAGAGGAGACCGGTAGGAAGGCAAGAGGGAAACAACGAGCAGTAAGTTAGATCAAAAACATGAGCGAGGAATGACATGGTGGCGAGATGAGAAACATAGCAGAGAGTATGAAGCAGTCAAACGGATGAGTCAGCAAACGAGAAGCCATAAAGAAGGGGGGAAGTAGGCGGAAAGAGCGAGAACGAACAAACCACAGACGGGCCACGAGAAAAGAGACAGGGCAATCACGCGAGGGTGGTGGGAGGAAGGAGCAAAACACGATACGACGACGAGACACAACGACATGAATATGAGGAAAGGGGAAGTGAAAAGGTGAGGAGAGGGAACGAGAAGAAAGGTAAGAAACAAGAAACCAGGAAAGAGAATGCGAAAGAGTACGGAGCAGTCGAAACGGAAGGGTGAGCAGAGGGTTTGAAATGGAACAAGACAATGTTGTCAGCTTTGTTCATATGCACAGAATATGAGCAGCTGCACTCACCGGTGGGCTGCCGTACGATGATGTGGAGATGCTTCGCAGGAGGAGACTGTGGGAAAATCTCCGACAACGTATCACCCTCCTCCAATTCGGTTGCGAACTTGGAAAGATCATCTCCTTGCGGTAGCGCACGATCAATGAGATCATGTTTAGGCTTGAGGGGAACTGGGTTGTTGAGCTACCAAGACGGTATCAACATCAACGTTGCTGGTCCCATCAAGGTCACTCACCATCCAGAGATCGAGGGAGTCAGCCGTGAGATGGTCGAATGCGGGCTTCTTCTCATCCTTGGTCACTTTCTTGAGGGTACCAACAGATTCCGTCCCCGCGATCTTGACTCGGAAGACACGGCTAGAATCATCGCCGAAAACCCAGCAATTGAGTTCCACATCTGAGTACGGAGCAGTCGAAACGGAACGGTGATAGCAGAATTGAACAAAACGGGACGCAATGACAACGACAAAGACGAACAATACCGTCAGTTCTACTCATATGCACAGAATACAAGCAGTTCCACTCACCGGTGGGTAGCTTCACAATGACGTGGAGATGCTTCGCAAGGGGAGGCTGCGGAAAAATCTCCGACAACGTATCGCCCTCCTCCAATTTGATTGCGAGCTTGGAAAGATCATCTCCTTGCGGTAGTGTGCGCTCGGCGAGAGTGCTCTGGGGCTTGAGGGGAACTGGGTTGTTGAGCTACCAAGACGGTATCAACATCAACGTTGCTGGTCCCATTAAGGTCACTCACCATCCAGAGATCGAGGGAGTCAGCCGTGAGATGGTCGAATGCGGGCTTCTTCTCCTCCTTGATGAGTTTCTTCAAGTCCGCAACATCGGCATTGTCAGGCGGTGTGACTTTGAATGCCCTTGAATCCCCAGCGACGAGACACCAAATGGTGAAGAATTCGGCCTCCTTCTTGCCCTTATCCTGGGGAATGGCGGTCGATGCAAGAAAGAGCGGAGACTGGGTTTGGAAGGACATGCAGCTGGGGAATAACGCATTAATAACGTTCCGGAGACCCTTGCTTGTGGGGTTGGGCAACTCCGCTACTATGCATGACCTAGTACTCGGTCACACTAAATATTTGGGTGTTGTTCTCTTGCCACTTCAAAGTTACGAATAAAATATCATTTCAGGGTGATGGGCATGCCTCTTGAGAAGGTATGTATGTAGTGTTAATAGTACTTTATAGGTCATATATTTTATAGGAGTGAAATTAATCACTGAGTGTCCATTTTTGGCCCTAACCAGGAAGTCGGTCATACTTGATATTCTACATGATACAACCACTTCTCAGCTTTATTTTGGAGTTAAATCATCTCTAGTACATCTGTAGTTATGTGTGAACACAAATTATGGGATGTTGTTTGATCAAAATGTGCAATCAATGCCTGGCAAGTTGCTCTACCCTTGTTTTGCACAAATTGGTCTTGACTGACAAAAATGGCAATGATGTGCAATGTTAATAGTAGTCACTATAGCTTGTATGGTATTCATATTTTAGGTATGTCTATTGTCAATCAAATCTGGCCATAAATGAGGGCAGCAAGGCCATGCCAGACATGTAATTCAAGGTTGACCGACTACAGGGTGTGACCGAGTACCTGACTAAGCACAGTACACGACGCGGCAGCGTGACGTAACGGCCTGTGACAGAAAGCGTGACAATGGCTGACCCAGCTCAATTACAGGCCTCAGACATGGCAACAACACTGTTTTCTTGGTTATATAGAAACTATATACACTGCAGATACTCAAGAGACTCTACACTGCTTGTTTGAAGTAAAAATAATGGCACAATAATGGGAAAACTCTGCACTATTCATCCATGTCCTCCCAGTCTTCCATTCCTTCATCCAGGTCAAATTCTTCCCCAGATTCTGACTCCATTGGAATTGTTTGAGGGCCCACACTTGTGTTTGGCTTCCATTGCCCAGTATTATAGAGATCAATTGATTGCACAAGTCCTTCCCTAATCTTTACCACAGCTGTCCTAAGGGACAGATTCTGCAGGTTTGGAGCTCCAGCCCTTTGAAATGCCAGAAGATGGTCTTTGAGCTTGTCTCCTTTGAGCTTCTTGACTTGCTCCTTGTCAAATATCAGCTTCACTGCAGCCACACGTCCAGCTACTTTGGCTGCCTTCTTCTTTTTTGCATCCCTTGCAGCCTCATGCTCATCAATCTTGGCTTTGGCATGCCTGATAATTGCCTCCCTCCCTGCTTGTTCCACCCCCTTTGCCTCATCTCTACATGACCCTAGCTCACCCAAAACTAGACTCTAGCTTATCACATCATCAGGAAAAGTGCAAAGTGACTTAGGCAGTCTTAGACCTGTCTTAAGTTGGATTTAAGAAAAATTAAGACAAGTTGGACTAAGACAAGACTGTCTTAGTCTAAGACAATCCAATTTTCCAGATTTGTCTTAGATACATCTTAATAATCTTGGCAGGCCTTAATGATTCTTAGCATCTGGCAGACCAAGAGGTACAGTCATCAATCAGTCATTGATACAGTCAAATTTATAGTGCTTATTAATGTTCATTACTAACCAACTTCAAAATTCTAAATAGACAGAAGGATGTGCCCTCATATGAAGAATATTTTCCCCAACTCTCTTGGGGAAGATGTTGTAAGAAATGGATGAGCCATGATAAACACTCCCAGAAGCAGCTTTTACAGTGGATGGGTCATTGATACAGTCACAATTAGTCACAATAGTTCCCATTTTAGGACCACTGCATGACCGGTGTGGAGAAACAACGGTGCTCTAGCTGCTATCATCACTCTCTGATGATGAATCCGACTCCCCAACCTCATTAGACTCACCCATGCCAACCACTGGCCTTGATGGCTTCGGAATGCATGCTAAAAAATAAAGATTTGCCATGATTAGTCATCATACTTGAATGAGGTGTGACATTAGTCATCATTCTGCCAAATGTGGCAGATGTTTTCAGTTTTGTGTCCTTGGACACTTCAGAGGCCACATCACAGTGCTTACTATGTCAACTAGCCAGTGAATTCATAACAATGAGTATTGCAAAGTGATTGCCAGTAATTTGAGCCCTCCAGAAGATCAGATAGTTGAGAATTCACAAAGTGAATCAATGACCCATATGTATCAATGACTGATTGATGACTGTATCAAGTATAATTAAGAGCTGAAAGTTAGCCTTACAGCTACTGAATCTGACTGAAACCTGTCTTAAACACATCAGGAAACATAAAACTTTCTTGACCAGCACTTGGCCCAACTTCAATGATCTTAATCCTCAAATTAGACTCAACTTATTAGTATTCAAGTAGTTATTACTGTCTTTTTCAGGTAAGTTGGCATAGTGTTGCCAACGGCTCGAGCCGATTTCTTTTTTGGGAATTTGCATTGAGTATTGTGGCTTCAAATCAACAGGTAATCCCACAGAATAAGCGGCTTTGGGCTCTCACAGAAGGAGTGAATGATCAGATGCATCAAAATCTCTCCTCCCATTGTGCATTGTCCAACGGCTCGCTCGGTTTAGCCGAGCCGAGCCGAAAAAAGCCGAGCCGTGGCAACACTAAGTTGGCAGAGTTCAAAATTTTGACTAAAAAGGTAATCCCACCAAAAAAATTGCGTAGCTCGCTGAATACTGAACAGAATGCCTTCGGTGGTACACCGTAGTGATCCTATGAATTAGTAGTATATACCTATCATAGACCGAGAGTAAAAAGATGTAAAAAGAAATTTCCAATTTTTGACTTGTGAGTGCATGAGCAAGACAAATGACACTGATCGCATAACTCAAGCAACGACAGGAGTGAGGACACAAAAGTAAACTACTGAATGGCTAGGCGAGGAATAATCAGCCTCCCAGCCTTGATATCTGCCATATCTTCTTCGGCATACTGAAGAATAAGCACGACTGTGCCAACCGGCACACCCAACCATTGGTGCATGCCTGTCAATGAAAAGAACTGTAAGGTGAGCTGTGAAATGCGGATAAAACCCTTCTCCTTCAGTACCAGACCATACGGTGCAAATTTAATCCCATCCTTGTTCCGGCCAGCATGTGTGTCAAGGTATCGGCACCAGGTAATAATGTCGGGTATTTCGATCGGATGCGAGCTTCGATCAGCATGCAGTGGACCAGATGGCACAGGAGGCTGATGTGCGAGGTGGTGGCAGGGAGCCGGAGGTTGTGGAACGTAATGGCAGCTGTGACCGCAGCATCCATGTTGACTGCTATGCCCAAAATCAGGTGCTGCCGCAGAGACTGGCGCTCGTGCATGTGGGCGAGCATCATGTAGATAGAGGTTGGCAGGCTTCGTATCCACAGTAGTGCGCTTCTCAAGCTAGATGGCATGTGAGAAGACATTCAAGACTCAGCAAATAAATGGACATACAATTTCAATGGTCCAAAAGCGAATCTGACTATGAGTAAGTGTGTAACAGACACCTTGTGATTGCCAGCAGTATGCGTCTTGCCCTTTTGAATGATTCTCGCACCTCCAGTGTTGCTGTAGTTCGGCAATAACTCTGAGCCGCTCATCACGCTGAGAATCTTGCAGGTTCTGTGAGTCATCTGTGACTGCAGTAGAGCGAGCAGTCGAGGATTTGCTCTGTCAAAATTATTGTCAGTCGAAAAGGTATAAGGGGAATAGAAACATATGAGAGCACCAGGTATGGCAAATCACGACTGACTGGGAGGCGACAGGAGTTGTATTCGTACTGCTACTGTCCTTATATACATCCTCCATAGTTATGTACCTTAGTACTATGATGCAACAGTAGTCGCGCTACTGTGATGCGTACATTCCCTATGCTACAGTCGTTGCTTATGTAATCTACTACTTTACACTATCTCGTATGAGCACAATACTCTATAAGTTAGTTACAGTCGTTAGTGATACAGGTTTATATGATGAATGGATCTTTGTGATCCTTGAATACTCCAACATACCCCCTTCAAGGTCCACGAAGTCCGAGTGCATGCGCGAAGTGCTTCGCCTTCAAGCTCGGTAACGCTTTCGTAAGTGTGTCGGCTACCATGTCGTCTGTGGGGCAGTAGATGAGTTTGATCTTGCCTTCTTGCACAGTGTAATGTATGAAGTGGTAGCGAAGGTCGATATGCTTGGTTCGTGCATGGAACGAGCCGTCCGCATCGCTCGCGAGTGCGATTGCCAGTTGTGAGTCACTCCAGATCGTTATCGGCTTGTTGAGTGGTCGGAATACCTCCCTGATGAACTGTCGAAGCCAGAGCGCCTCTTTCGCCGCATGCGTCGCCGCTACGTACTCTGCTTCAGCCATTGAGAGTGTCACCAATTCTTGTTTCTTTGAGAGCCAGGATACCGCGCCGCCATCGATTAGGAACACATGACCAGAAATTGCGTGGCGGTGGTCTTGTGTGGCGCCATCTGCGTCGGTAAAACCCTCTAATCCTTTTCTCTCACCTCCGTAGGTTAGTTCCCAGTTCTTCATCCCTATAAGATACCTGAATATTCTCTTCACAGCTTCCCAATGCACTTGGCCAGGGTTGTCGACGAACCGGGCCAGCAGGGCAACGGGAAACGCGATGTCCGGTCGGGTCGCCACAGCGCAGTACATTAGCGATCCGACGGCTTCGCGGTACGGTACGTTCTTCATTTCTGCTTTCTCTTTGATGTTTTGCGGGCACTGATCCTTTGTGTACCTCGCAGTGGGGTCCATCAGTATGGACAGCAGTTTATCGTCTTCAAAATTGTACTTGCGCAGGATCGATTCAATATACGCCATCTGCAATAGCGCGATCGTTCCTGCTTCGCAGTCCCTCATTATCTTTATTCCTAGCAGCCATTTCGCAGGCCCCAGGTCTTTCAAGGTGAATCTTCGCCCATTTCGGCCTTATAATGTTCAATTAACACCTTTGAGTTTCCTGCGATGGTGCAGTCGTCGACGTGAACGGCCAGGACCAGCATGCTGTCCCCTCTATGCAGATAGAAGACTGCGGGGTCGCTCGCGCATCGGGTGAGTCCTATTTCCTTCATCATCTCGTTCATGGTTTGATACCAGCGTCGTCCGGCTTGCTTTAGGCTGTATATCGTCTTCCTCAGTCGTACGCAGTACTTGGTCGGGTCCGCTTCCTCAAATTCCTCAGGTAGCTCCATGTAGATCTTCTCGTTGTCATCGAGGATGCCATTTAGGAATGCGCTGTGGAAGTCGAACATCTCGATTATCCATCCGTTTCGCCCAGCTATCGCCAGGATCGTTCGGATGGCGGCCAACCATGCGACGGGCGCGAACGTCTCATAGTAGTCTTCACCGTAGACTTGAGTATATCCCTTCGCCACTAGTCGCGCCTTGTATCTTTCAATTTCACCATTCTCATCCTTCTTTATTCGCAGTACCCATTTGCTCCCTACTACGTTGCTGTCTTTCGGTCGTCGCACGACTTCCCAGGTCCCTGCTTGTTTTAAATTTTTTATTTCAGTTCGTATCACGTCGAGCCAGCGAGGCCAGTCGGGCCGGGTCTTGGCTTCTTTCAGGGACTGTGGGTCTAGACCTTCGGCATCGGCTATGGCAGCAACCATTGTGTGAATCTCTATTGTTTCCTCTGCGGTTGTGCCTGCCTCGTGTTCGTCTAGCGTTGACAGCCCTGGGATTCTTTGCATTCTTCCAACACGTCCGTCAATCGTCCCTTCTCCGCTTTTCAGTCTTCTTATATGCTGCGATGGTTTTCGCATTCTCTGCGGTCGTTCCGTTTCGATTCGTCCTTCAAAGTCTTCTCCTAGAGGGTCTCTCGTGAGTGGTTCTGGTTCGGAGTGGTCCTCTGCATGAGTTTCTCCTGTTCCAGGTGCGTTCCCGAGTTCTGGCGTCGATACTGGGTCTGATTCTCTTTCACCCCCGTTTTGTCCTGCCTGTACAAGTTCGATACCACCGATGTTGTCGTTTTGAGTGTCGTGGAACTTGACGCTTCACTCAATGCTGACGGTCTTTTTCTCAGGCCAGTAGATTCGGTGAGCGTTCATTTCTTCATCATATCCTAGCCACCTCGCCGGTACTCCTCGCGCCTGCAGCTTGTTATTGCCTGTAACGTGGACCCAAACCTTTTCTCCCCACTCGTGCACCCCCTTAAGCGTTGGCTTCGTCCTGTACAACATTTCATGTGGCGTTTTCCCTTCCGTTACTCCCTTCGTAGGTGTTCAATTCTTTAACCATACGATATGTCTGACTGCTTCGCCCCATAGGAAGCTGGGAAGTCCGCTTGCGTGAAGTACCGCCCTCGTTCTCTCGATAACCGTTCTGTTCAGTCGTTCGGATACTCCGTTGTACTTGGGCGTATCGTGTACGGTTGGGTAGTGTGCCGTGCCTTGCTCTGCTAGGTAAGCTTGCAGTTTATCGCTCATGTACTCCCCTCCATGGTCGCTGATGAGCCCTTTGATCGTCTTGACGCTGTGTTGAGTTCGCATCCAGGCTGCGTACTGCTTGCAAGCGTCGAATGTCTCTCCTTTCTTCCTCAGCAGTGCTAATCGTGTCCACCTCGTGTAGTCATCTGTAAATGACATGTAGTAGACTTTCTTGGTCCTCGTCTCAACTGGTGCCGGTCCCCATAGGTCAGAGTGGACTAGTTCGCCGAACTTCTCCGCTCGTGGTCTTTCGCGTACGGACTTTATTTCTTTTCGAGTCATCTTTGCATGTTCACATGATTCGCAGGTGATCGTTTCGTCCGTCGCATGTAATTTTATGCCCGTTATCCACCCCTTGTCCACTGCCTTCTTCGCTGCCGTGGGTGCTACGTGTCCTAGTCGTCGGTGAAGTTGATCTAGGGTGAGTGTCTCATCATCTTCTGCTGCTGCCGCTGCGGTATTGACGTGGTTTACTCTATACAGCCCATTGTCAACTTCTATTCGTCCGATTACCTCTTTCTTTAGGTTGAATATGCGACATGTCGTCCCTTGGAATATGACGGTGTAGCTGTCTTTGGCCAGCGCGGATATGGATACGAGTGTGGGGCCGATTCCAGGGCAATACAGTACGTCTTTCAGTGTTATTGCAGTTTGTTTTTCGCCGTTCGGGATGATGACCGTCATGTCACCTTTCCCAGTCGCTTGAAACGTTCGTTTGTCGGCCGCACGGATCGCTTTCGGTTGGATCTTCTCAAAGTTCTTGTAGCTTTGTCATTGAGCGCTCATGTGTCGTGACGCTCCTGAGTTGTATAGGTCAGTGTCGTCCATGTACACGCTCATTCCTGATCCTTCCCCTTCTGCTAGTGCCGCTTGCTGTTTGTTGTCTTGTAAGTGTTCTTCTTTGTCATTGATGATCTGAGCTGAGAAAGCCTCTAGGTCATCGTCATCGTCTTGGGCTGCGTTCCCGCCGTCAGTTCGCTTTCCACCCTTCCCTTTTGGACCTTGACCTTCTTTTCCGCCGCCTTTGGCCCAGCAGTCAGCTTTCTTGTGTCCGCGTTTATTGCAGTTGAAGCATTTCATTAGTTTCTTTTTCTTCTGCTTCTCTCCTGCCAATAACGCTTCATCCATAGCGTTCTCCTTCTTTCCGGTCTCTTCTGATATCTGTCGTCAATCGTGCTCGTCGCTAACGGACTGTATCAGGGCTTCCGGGTTTAAAGGTTGGCCTAGGACTCTCAATGCCGCCGTTATCGCTGACAAGAAGGTGCCGTACGTCTTCGGTAACGACCCTAAAAGCATCGCCGCGAACTCTTTGTCGTCGATCGTGACCCCGAGGGCCGCCAAGTCCTCTTTCAGAGCCTGCATAGTGGTGAAATGGGTACGTACGTCCCCTCCTTCCTCACATTGCGTCTCTTGAAGCTTCTTTCACAGGTCAATGGTAAACATCTTCGAGTGTGTCTCATATTGCGCTTTGAGTACATCCCATGCCTGTTTCACCGTCGTCTTCGCTCTGATCTTTAGGTAGAGTGAGTCGGGTATCGTCGAGGCGATCTGCTGTAGCACGATCGCTTCTTCCAGCATCCAGTTGCGTAGTTCCTTTCTGTAGGCTTCCATAGTCGTGGACGGCACCGGTACTTCGCTCCCATCGATCGCCCTCGTTGGTTGAGGGGTCATAGGCGCTACGGACGCTCCGGTGAGGTGTCCGTCAAGTCCGCGTGCTAACACTGACAGGCCAAGCCTATCTCTGTAGATAACCCAGTTCCGTCTGTCGTCCGTGAGTCGAGGTACTCGAAAGAATTCGTCGCCGAGTTTGATGGATGTTGTGGTCGTCATCGTTCCCTGTCTTCTTTATTGGTCTGTGATCTGTGTTTGGTAAGTTCTTTTCCTTAATGCGCAAGAGCGGGTCTCATAATCTGAGAGCACCAGGTATGGCAAATCATGACCGACTGGGAGGCGACAGGAGTTGTATTCATACTGCTACTGTCCTTATATACATCCTCCATAGTTATGTACCTTAGTACTATGATGCAACAGTAGTCGCGCTACTGTGATGCGTACATTCCCTATGCTACAGTCGTTGCTTATGTAATCTACTACTTTACACTATCTCGTATGAGCACAATACTCTATAAGTTAGTTACAGTCGTTAGTGATACAGGTTTATATGACGAATGGATCTTCGTGATCCTTGAATACTCCAACAACATACCTTCTTACTAGTAGTCTTGCTCAAATCTATTGGTTCACAAGTCACAGTATCAGGAGAACTGTCTTCAAAATATACAGTTACGGGTCTGAGTGCACGAGTCGAAATTTTTCCATTGGTGAGCTTCTGAGGCACAATCAGCAGCCTCATCTGGTCTTTGAAGATCTTGAGTTCGTCATTGGTTTGAATTGATGTCGCATTCGCCTTCGGCTTGTCAGTATCAAGACGATATCGCAACTGGAGAAGCCCAGGGAAGCATCGAAGCTTCTCAGCAACAAGGATTAAGAGACTGTCCAACGGGACCAAAGACGAGATCGAGAATGGGAGATTGCTCCTGTCACGGCCTTTCACAGCAGCGGCAATAGTGAAATCTGAAAGAGATCATGGGCATTTGTCTTCAGAAACAAGACGGGAGACTCACCGCATGTTGTGGGGTTAGGATGGTCAACTTCGACACTCTGGGCTCTTGAGGGCTTGGGGCCAGGCTTCCTCCTTGCCGGCTGTACTACTTCCTGCATGCGGAGGGTCTTTGCACGGTGTTGGAGGACTTCATCATCGAAATCTGATTCATCTTCATCAATACTATCATTGCTGGACTGATGTGAGTCTTCTTCTTCATCTATAGACAGGAAACGAGTGAACGATTGCACAGTTTCTTCAGGCAAATCCTCCTCAGTAGCCTCCGAGGCATTCTCGTCCTCATCTTCGATAATAACCGGTAGGTGAGCCACTCTTCTGTCAGATGCCATGTCTCTAGCATCCCGAATGCTGCCTTGGTGATGTTGGGGCTTCAAGCGATCAGAGTTGGGAGCAGTACTCTGAGATCGACCGCGTTTCTGTGGGATTGCCGCAAGGGGCTGACTTGGAGGATGGCTGGGAAGATTGCAGCCTAGTTGTGGTTCTGAGTGTGCCGCAGGGGCAGAACTGGCTCGGGAAGGCGTTCGTTGCTTCTTGCTGGGTTCTCGACTCGTATTCCTCACTCGCGATCGGGTTGAGACTTGAGCAGGCACACAGGATTTCTCGAGTCCGGTGATAACACATTTCGGGCATTTTTCAGACCCATCTACGTATTCGCATTTGACTTTTCGACCTTTGCAACGTGCACAGGTAGCCCTAGTGGGCAATTGCACAGGCAATGCTGGCTGGAGAGTGCCAGGTGCATCTGAGAAACAAGAAAAAAGTATTATTTTATCATTGAAATGTGTGGAAATAAACACTAGAGCTGACCGGTTTGCTGCTGGGGTACCTTGGCTGCAGCTTTCTTGCGTTTTCTTCCTTGGTTGGGCATTTGTTGAGTGTTGTGGGGGGACGCAATTGCAAAAAGCACGAGCCACGTGACAAGTCCATCCCGTGCGCAAAACATCTTCAATTCACATTTGAATTCGACACAACTACAGTACCTTACAAACAGATATCAAGTACATGGACATTCAAGTATTAGACATAGCTGCAGTGGTGATACCAACCATAAATGTCCAGAGCTGAGGTTGAATAGATGGCTTTGAAAAGACACTGATAAATCTCCTCGTCGGGCATCTGATGACGACGTGCACACCCTGTCAGGGAGTGCCGCGTCTACTACGACGGACTACTACAATGGATCTGCGCCTCGCGCCGTGTCGCCAACTCTCCGGCGACGTTGTTACCTTTTAGATTAGACTTTGTTTATTTTTTGACTTGTGCTTCGCGACTTCTATTGGACTCATATACCTGCGTAGCACGATACCTAGAGCTCACGCGTTCTCCCGCGTGAACTCTAGGTTCGTATCTTCCCTCTCAACGTTGTACCTAGTGAACTTACAATAAACGCGTTCTCCCGCGTGAACTCTAGGCTGCGCTGCTGAAAGATTATGAGACCCGCGCAGGGCCTTACTGAGATGGACTCCCTCCGGTTTACAAAACTGAATGGACAGAACTATGCTACTTGGGCTATTCACATGCGATCCGCACTACAGTCAAAATATCTGTGGGCATTGGTGAAAGGGAAGGAGACCCGCCCTGTCAGCCCAGTTGCAGCTCCTGGAGGACCAGCCCCGAGCGCAGAGGAGATCACGCGAGTCCAGGTTCTCATAGACGAATGGGAAGCCAAAGATGAAGCCGCTCAAGGCCTGATGTATGGGTCGACCGACGAGTCACAGTGGCCGCACGTTTCAGACTGCAAGACTGCAGTTGAGATGTGGGACACTTGGAAAACGATCCACCAAACAAACAAACAATCGACGAATGCCTACTACTACCTGAAAGAGCTTTATACGAAGAAATTTGTGGACGGAACATCGATGGAAGACCATATTGCCGCTATGTTGAACCTCCGACAGCGAATTGTCCAATCCGGAGGTACTGTGGACGACTCCCAGATGTCGCAGGCGATGATTCTGTCCCTCCCGGAGACCCCGTCATGGGAATTAATCACGGTGCAATTGATCCACGGAGACAGACTTACCCCTGATATCGTCAGCACGAGACTGCAAGCCAAGGCGAACAGACGCGCTCAAGAAAAAGCCGGAGGGCAGACAGCTTTCCAGGCGACCGGAACGCGGGGCAGACGTGGCCGCGGCGGCAACCAGCGAGGGCGTGGAAGGGGCCAGAGGTCTTCTGGAGGTCGCGGTCCCCAGCCAGACGACGAATGCCGGTACTGCAAAGGGAAGGGACATTGGGCAAATGAGTGTCCAAAACGAGAGAGCGACGAGAAGAAGAATGACACACCTGGAGGTTCGGCCAACGCAGCAGTCAGTGGGAGCCTTGAACTGGCCGATCGCGAGGTGGGGCGAGTTTACCTAGCCACTAGATCGCAAACCGTTACTGGAGTTATACTGGACTGCGGCGCGACAGGGCACATGTTCTCCGACAGGTCCTACTTCACCTCGTATACCGATGCATCAAATCAAACCATATCTGTTGGTGATGCGAGGGACATACCTGTCGAGGGCCTGGGCAGCGTTCGTTTGAGGGTCAAACTCCCGAGCGGGTACAGGACAGTCACTCTACACAAAGTCATGCACGCCCCGAAATTGGCTATGAATTTAGTCAGTCTAGGCGCACTCCAACGGGAAGGAGCACAGTACCAAAGCACGGAAACCGGTCTAGTTGTGACGCTTGGGAACGATGAGCTGATGCGAGGAGAATTGAGAGAAGGACTTTACAGAGTTGAATGCACGCACGCAGAGACCCAGGCGGCCTTTGGAGCGATGTCGGGCGCGAGTATGCGTACATGGCATAGGAGAATGGGACATCTCCACCTAGACGGGATCCGTGAGCTGGCGAGAAAAGGAATGGTGGATGGACTCACTATTTCCTCCAGCAACCATGACAGGGTATGCGAAGGATGCGCAATTGGTAAGTCCCACCGATTGCCGCTGCCAAAAACAAGCCAAACGCGCTACGAGCGGATGGACCTCGTCATTGCCGACCTAACGGGCCCGATGGCGGTCGAGACGTGGTCCGGCATGCGATATGCTCTGGTCGTCGTTGGGGTAAACTCACGGTATGGCGTCGCACGTCTCCTGAAGAGCAAGGATGAAGCTCCGGGGGTGCTGAAAGAAGTTATAGCCATGTTAGAGAGACAGTCCGGACGAAAATTGAAGAGGTTACGCACCGACAATGGGACCGAACTCGTTAACGACAAAGTGGAGGAACTTTGCAAGAGAAACGGTATTATACACGAAACGACAGTGCCGTATGGACCCGAACAAAATGGAATAGTCAAGCGGACAATCGCGACGTACGTGGAGATGGTCAGGTGTATGTTGCATTCGTCTGGAATGGACTTATGATATTGGGGGGAGGCCCTAATGTATGCGGTACACATCCAAAACCTCTCGCCAACAACCACATTACCTGGAAAAGTGCCATATGAGGCGTGGTATGGGCGAAAACCCGACGTATCTCACCTTCGGATCTTCGGTTCCACTGCATACGCTAACATTCCGAAGAAAGTGCGTGGTGGTAAGCTCGAGCCCACGTCGGTGAAGTGTAGGATGTTGGGATGGTGGGCTGACGAGACAAAAGGTTATCGTTTGGAGGATTTTGAGACGAAAACGTTAATCACCTCGCACGATGTGCGTTTTATTGAAGATCCTCCACCCACAGATTTAGCCGTTGTCGAAGGAATCGACCCACGTCCTCGAGAGAGCATCCCATCCAGAACTGAACCAGACGATGCGGACACGACGACCGAATCCCTGTCGACGATGAATGAAGATGGATCAGAACGAGTGGGAGAAGTAGGAGAAGCGGACGAACCAGCAAGGACCAAACGAATCGCACAGCGCGAACCCTCAAAGCGACTGCGGTGACCACCCGTTCGTTTTGGTGAAGAAGCGACTGTTGAAGAGATAGATGAGGCTGTCAGTGGGAGTGGACATCAGGCATTCATTGCGGTGAATGGTGAGCCACGCACTTACCAGGAAGCGATGCGCACGCAGCAGGCAAAGGAATGGGAAAAGGCCGTCGTCACGGAACTCGAGCAACTCCGTTCGTCTGGGACCTTCGAGTGGGTTTCGCATGTCCCGAGTGGCCGCAGTACGATTGGAAGTCGCTTCGTCTTTCAAACGAAAAGGGACGGTGAAGGGAAGGTCATCAAGTATAAGGCAAGGATCGTAGCGAAAGGGTACTCACAAGTTCCTGGTCAGGACTTTGACGTGACCTTCGCATCCGTCGCACGTCTGACGACGCTTCGGGCACTTCTCTCCATGGCCGCACAAGAAGACTGGGCGATACACCAGGTCGACGTCGTCGGAGCGTACCTGCGAGGAGACCTGAGTGAGGAAATTTATCTCGAACCACCGGACGGCGCACGCACAAATGAAAAGGACAAACGAGTCTGGCGACTCTTGAGGCCGCTCTATGGCCTAAAACAAGCGGGAAGACAATGGAAAGTCAAACTGGGCGAGACGATGAAACGACTGGGTTTCGCCAGCAGCACGGCAGACGACTGTCTTTATATCAAGAAGGAAAAGGGAACAGTGAAAATTTTGGTTTTGGTCTATGTTGACGACATGGCCGTCGCGGCGACGGACGTCCGCGATGTGAAGTGGTTTAAGACGGAGTTGGGAAGAGTCTTTCAGATTACTGATTTGGGCGAACTGAAACATATCTTGGGAATCCGGGTCCGGCGCGACCGCATGGCACGCACCATCCGACTGGACCAAACGGCTTATATCCAGGCACTTCTCTCACGATACAAAATGGATGGTTCCACGCCTGTAGCAATGCCCGCAGTTGTCAAGGAGCGACTGACTAGTGCTGATTGTCCTGTCTCCAATGCGGACCGCGCTGCCTACGACGATTTTGCGCAGGGATTTGGCTACTTGGAATGTCTGGGAGGCATTCTTTATGCGACTCACACCCGCCCGGACATCCAATACGCGACTAATGCCTGTGCACAGTTCGGAGCCAATCCCGGGAAGACTCACCTTATCACTTTAAAGAGAATCCTCCGCTATCTCAACAGTACAGTGAGCTACGGACTAACCTTGGGCGGTAGGGGCGACAGAGTCGACCTCGTTGGGTGGACTGACTCAGATTGGGCACAGGACCCCGACGACCGACGCTCGATCGCCGGCTTCGTTTTCGACGTCGCTGGTGGCACCGTCTCGTGGTCATCGAAGAAACAGCCAACCATCGCTCTGTCCACAGTCGAGGCCGAGTATATGGCCTCAGCGAATGCTACCAAGGAAGCCATATGGCTACGCACCCTACTTGCTGACCTCGGTTTTGCCCCGTCTGCTGCTACCGTCATCCATGCTGACAACCAAGGATGCATCGCGCTCGCGAAGAACCCCGTCGCACACTTGCGCGCAAAACATATCGACATTCGCCATCACTTCGTTCGCGAGCAGGTCTCCAGCGGCGAAGTATCGTTTCAATATTGCCCAACGACCCAAATGGTTGCGGATATCTTGACCAAAGCCCTCCCTCGCGACCTGTTTGAAAAATTCCGGGATGCGATTGGTGTTTCTGCGTCGTAGTGACTTAGCAAGTGGGAGTGACGACGTGCACACCCTGTCAGGGAGTGCCGCGTCTACTACGACGGACTACTACGATGGATCCGCACCTCACGCCGTGTCGCCAACTCTCCGGCGACGTTGTTACCTTTTAGATTAGACTTTGTTTATTTTTTGACTTGTGCTTCGCGACTTCTATTGGACTCATATACCTGCGTAGCACGATACCTAGAGCTCACGCGTTCTCCCGCGTGAACTCTAGGTTCGTATCTTCCCTCTCAACGTTGTACCTAGTGAACTTACAATAAACGCGTTCTCCCGCGTGAACTCTAGGCTGCGCTGCTGAAATCTGAGTCATTGCCATTCGGGTGTAGTCTCCTTCTCGGCGGAGATGGTACTTCATGCGGGAGAAGGCGAGTTCGATGGGATTGTAGTCAGGGGAGTATGGGGAAAGGAACTCGCAGCGTATGCCTCTGGAATGTCCATAAGTACATGAAGCGAGTGCAACACCATCCACACACCTTGCCTTGATCAGCTGCTGGATGTTGGGGTGTTTATGGATGCGGCAGTTGTCCAAGACAATCACAGAATTTGGCGCAGGATAGGGTTGCATGACGTCGAGGAGATTTTCGATAAATCTTGAGAATGTAGCTGTGCAGAATGACCCTTCCACGATCTCGCAGTGCAGGATGCCATTATCCAAGGAAATAGCAGGGAGCACAGAAAAACTGGAAAGATATTAGCAGTAGTATAACGAATCATTACCAGGCTTACCGCCGGCCACAGATAAAAAATGCTTTGCGTTGTGCTTGAGTTCCTCAAATTGACCAAGCACGTCCACAATATGTTGTCCTGCGATCGACCAAGCTCTCGTCCACAAAAACTAGCTGATTAGCATCATACTTGCTGATTCTATCAAGGTATTCAAGCCGTTTCTCAGCTGAACGTGTCAGTCCGAGTCCCTCACAGAAGCTCGATTTCAACGTAGGGAACTACACACATTACAAAGGCACTATATATACTGGGGAAAGGGGGCTGCGTAGGGGATGAGTCATAAAAGGGGAATGAGGCTACGCGCACTGAGTCACGTGGGATGGGGGAGGCAGCATAGGGAAAAGGAGATACCAAATACAGAAGGTAGCGGCAAGGGACGGATAAGGGGAAAATGACAAGAGAAATGCTTGGCATGGTCTTGGCTGCCTGAGGGGAGACCTCAATTAGGCCCGTTTAGGTTAGATTGATTGATGGGGGATGTCAGAGGCATTTTTGCTGATCTGCCTCCATCACGAATTGCAAAGCGTGGGAAATTGCAAGGAACGTGGGTGGGGGCATGTGATGGGTGTTGGTAGCGGGCCTATAGGCGCCTGGGGAGCCGCGAGTATGGAGTTGAGGTCGCGGGTGGTCACGTGATCCCATACTCGCGTCCTCGTAGCTAGATCCTAGCGCGTTGTGGGCTCAGTGATGGCGGCTTATGTAATGGATCCTGACATGGTCCCCTCCTCAAGGCTGGGCGTCTCGACTGGCCAATCGCACCTTGTCCGGGTGCTTGAGGAAGAAGTCGCGGAGAAGAATTGCGGTGTTGGTAAGGTTTTGGCGGGGTTCCCAGGTATTCTCTTCGATGGGGTAGCCTAGCCACTTTACCAAGTACTTCACTCCTCGTCCTACTTTCTTCACATCCAGGATCTCTTCGACCTCATACTCCAAATGGTCGTCGTCAATGGTCGGGGGGGGTGGAGGTTGGTCAGGCTTGAGAAGCAAAAGAAGGAGGGATGAACAGGGTGAGGAGCAACTCATTAAATACATCATGGATTCGCCAGGCTGGGGGCAGTTTGAGGCGATACCCAGCCGGCCCCACCTTTTCCATGATAGCGAAAGGTCCAGCGCGTTTGTTGTCGAGTTTCTTGTTTGGGCAGTCCATTTTCAGGTTTCGCGTGTCGAGCCAAACTAAGTCTCCCTTCCCATACTCGCGGCTGGGTTGCTTTCCACTATCGTAGCTTTTCTTCATTGCCAGTGCGGCTTTCTCCATGGCTTCTTTGGCAGCCCGTCACGACTCTTCCAACTTCGCCATCCACTCATCCGCAGCTGGGTTCACCTCTGTCCGCGGGTGTATACCTCCATTCCAGGGGTGTTGGCCGTAGTCCAGGAAGAAGGGCGTGTAGCCTGTCGCAGAGTGTTCCCGGTTATTCAACGCAAATTCCACTGTGCTCAACCACTCTGCCCAATCGTCCTGGAGATGGTCAATGTATCCCCGCAGGTAGGTCTCAATCTCCTGATTCACCCGTTCTGTTTGTCCATCAGTTTGGGGATGGAAGGTGATGCTTGGGTTAGCCTTTATCCCAATCATCTGGTAGAATTCCTTCATGAATCGAGAGATGAACTGCGGGCCACGATCACTGACGACCTTCTGGGGGATTCCGTGGTTCCGGAATACTCGGTCGCGGAGGATCCTTGCTGCTCCCAGGCTCGTCAAGTCAAAACCGATTGCTTCGATGAGTGTGCGCTTGGTGAATTTGTCGACGATCACAAGGATGGAGTCAAACCCGCGGGATTGTGGTAACGGTCCTACTATGTCCCAGCTGATCACCCACCATGGGCCATTTGGGACTGGGTGCAGGTATAGAGGCGCGGCACGTTTGGTTTGGTCGGGCTTGGTTCTCTGGCAACCTTCGCACCTGGATACATACTTCTCCACATCCTTCACCATCTCGGGCCACCAGTAGGCCTTGACCATTGCGGCTTTCATTTTCTTTATTCCGGGGTGCCCTGCAATGGGGAGATTGTGTTCGTAGTTGAGCACCACCTCACGAATGGTTGCGGGTATCCACACAGTGTTGTTTCTCCACCAAAGCCCAAGGCGGTCTCGCATCCAACTGTCATCAATCTCCGTGGGCTTCGTGACATGTTCCGTGCTCTTTTTCTGGAGGAGCGTCTCCATTTCTGAGGTGAAGCTGGTGCGTACGTCCATGTCGGCGGGGAGCATCTGGACGGGGGCATCTTCCTCGGCAGCGTCTCCGTAGTCTGGCCTTCTTCGTGAGAGGGTATCGGCTTTGGTGTTGCTTTTGCCAGTCCGATATTTGATCTCGAAGTCGAAACTTTGGAGTTCTCCATACCAGCATACCTGTCATGGCTTCAGTTTTTGGGGCTTTCTGAAGTACTGCAGGTTGGCGTGGTCTGTCCAAATCTCGAAAGTCTCATCCACTCCCACGAGATACGCTCTCCACTCTCTTAAAGCCCTGATGACCGCGAGGAGTTCTTTTTCGTAGACATCATAATTTTTCTCGGCAGCTGTGAGAGCCTCGGAGATGTAGTCGACCGGTCTCCAGGTTCCATCAGGCTGCTGCTGTGAAAGAACACCACCCGTCACGAGGTTACTCGCATCCGTTTCTACCTTCCACTTGCCCGTGTCCTGGGGTAGGGCGAGGACTGGGGCTGAGACAAGTGCTCCTTTGACATCCAGGAAGGCCACGACCTGTTCGCTCTGCCAACACCAGGGGACATTGCCAGTGAGCTTAAACAGGGGTTTGGCTCATGTGGAGAGGTTGGGGATGAATCTCCGCAAGTGGTTGACCATTCCCAGGAAGCGCTGGAGTTCTTTGACGTTTCGGGGCATGGGCCAGTTTCAGATGGCTTCCGCCTTGGCCGGGTCATGCTCGAGGCGATTGTGCGAGAGCCTGAGCCCAAGGTAGAACACCTCAGCCTTCTCGAACTCACATTTACTTAGCCAGAGGCACAGCCCATTCTCGCGGAATTTCTGCAGGACTTGGTCCATCCAGTAGCGGTGGGTCACGAGATCATCCACGAAGATGATGACGTCATCGATGTATGCAAGGACGTGTCCGCCGGCAATCTCCTCTCTCAGGATGTGGTTCATGAACCTCTGAAAGGTCGCAGGGGCATTCTGGAGTCCGAACCACATTACCATAGGTTCGAACAAACCTCGCGACGTTAAGAATGCGCATCTCTCCTGGTGCCCCTCCCACAACCTCATAGACAGAAATCCCCCCTTTGCATTGATCTTGGAGAAGATCCTGGCTCCACGCAGCTTGTCTACACAGTCGCGAATGCGTGGCAGTGGGAACTTATCTTTGATCAGAAATGAGTTGAGGCGCGAGTAGTCGATGATCGGTCGGAGTTTGTCCTTTTCTTGCTTGAAAAAGAACGGACTAGCATAGGGCAATTTGGAAGGTCTTATCCTCCCTGATGCGAGCTGTTCGTCGATCCACCTGTTCATCTCAATCATCTCTTCTCTCGTCAGCAAGTACAGTTTGGAGGATAAGTGGCCCGGGTCCTCACGGAACTCGATCTTGATGTCGAAATCGGGTCACGGCTGGGGTAATTCATCCCATTTCGCTTCGCTGAAGACCGTTGGGTACAGCAATGGCCAGTCGGGCATATCCCCAGAGTCCGAAAAGCAAATGTCCATAGTTGTTTGTAGCGCATTGTCCCATATACTACCTTTAGGATAGGCCCAAGGGCTCGCAAGGTGTGGGTCAAAGTGGCAACTTGTGGGGCAGCGCTTGAAGGAAACCTTGCCTAGTGGCCAATCGATCTCGGGGTTGTGTTTGGACAGCCAGTCATGCCCCAAGATGATCTTGTGCGATTTGGCGGCTCCAAGCAAGAAGTGTATCCGCTCCTGGTGGTCCCCTATCGTTAGCAGGAGGTCGATACCATAGTGGATCGGTCCGTTCTTGTTTGCCGAGCCGTCCACATTATACACTTTGATCGGGTTCTGTAGTGGGACGGGTTCCAGTCCAAGTTCCTTACACCAGGTCAGGTCCATAAAACAATTGGTACAACCTGAGTCGATCAAGACTTTAACGCCTCCCCATTCAGCCGTAGTCAGAGTCTCAAAGTGCGCCGGTAAGGTCAACTCTCTCTTCTGCCTCTTTGGTTTCTCTTCCATGACTTTTGTTGTTCTGTTGTCCTCAAGTTCGTTCGCGCTCCGAGCATGTCTGTCAGGATCCATTACGTAAGCCGCTGTCACTGAGCCCACAACGCGCTAGGATCTAGCTACGAGGACGCGAGTATGGGATCACGTGACCGCCCGCGACCTCAACTCCATACTTGTGGCTCCCCAGGTGCCTATAGGCCCGCTACCAACACCCATCACGTGCCCCCACCCACGTTCCTTGCAATTTCCCACGCTTTGCAATTCGTGATGGAGGCGGATCAGCAAAAATGCCTCTGACGTCCCCCATCAATCAATCTAACCTAAACAGGCCTAATTGAGGTCTCCCCTCAGGCAGCCAAGACCGCGCCAAGCATTTCTCTTGTCATTTTCCCCTTATCCGTCCCTTGCCGCTACCTTCTGTATTTGGTATCTCCTTTTCCCTATACTGCCTCCCCCATCCCACGTGACTCAGTGCGCGTAGCCTCATTCCCCTTTTATGACTCATCCCCTACGCAGCCCCCTTTCCCCAGTATATATAGTGCCTTTGTAATGTGTGTAGTTCCCTACGTTGAAATCGAGCTTCTTTCCCCTTCTCGCTTCTGTGAGGGACTCGGACTGACACAATTTCAATGTCCACCCCTTGCTACCTCAACCCTGTCAACCCCCGGTCGGCCTAGCTTTCTCCCTACCCCCTGCCCGTCGTGTGCAACAGAACGACGAGAGAACCATCCTGGCGTATCCGACGCATAACGAAGACATAACGGACAAGTGGCTCATCACGGTCCTAGATTTTGGTGAGGACGAATATTGGGCCCGATACTTTGACACCCACGTAAGAACAGAGTTCTACCCGGACACCCCGATGGAATCTGATGTATCGGAGACGGAAACGGCAGTAGTAAGACCGCGAGAGCTGCGCCCTTTCGAACTGTGGATTATTGAGGAGGAGAGACGACTCGCCCCCTACTTCGCAAGGTTGTACGCGCAGGAACAAAGCCGATGAGAAGACAGATTGAGAGAGGCACTGAGAGCCGCCCTGCCAGACTCCGCGACCTCAGGCACGAGATCGCCCACACACAGCACCATCAACATTAACCTCGACGACCTTGAGGACTACGTAAACAGCGACAACGACGAGTCGACAGACGAACCCACGCATGTTTCCGTGGCGATCCAGACAGAGCTTAGCCTCATCGGAATCGAACAATTCGTCGTCCACGAATACCGACCCCTCGCCTTCATCTGTCGCCCCATCAACCCCATCCCCCCCAGCACCACCAGTTCATACCGAGCCCCCCGTAGACTTCGCAAGTTTAGACGAGCGCCTAGCCCGGCAAGCACCGTCGCCACCACCACCACTACAGTCACCTGCGACTCCAGAGCCGGAACCGTGACCCCAACCCGCGAGTCCATCGCCGCCAGAACCCTCGCCGCCGCCCTTGCCCGTATCCGAAATGGCAGACGCCGTCCCCGCAGCCCCAATGCCGAGGCTGGACCTAGCCGTTCCATCCTTTGATGGAAACAAGAAGAATTTCCGGACCTTCCTTAGGTCCCTCCGACTACAGTTCCTGGGGAACCAGGGACTCTATGCCAGTGATCTGAACAAGATCCTGTTTGCGCTGAGTAAGATTACAGGAGAAGGATTCGCAGCAGAATGGGCGAATATGCAAGGTGATGAGATCCTAAATGCTGGAGTAGCCGGGACCTGGGAAGATTTCGTCTTGGATCTGCGAAGGGCCTTCGATGACCCTAACATCACGGCGACCACCCTAAACAACATCGCCAAACTGAAACAGGGCACACTAGAAGCCGCGGAATTCTTCGCGTTGTTCGAAACCCTCATGCGCAAAGCAGAACTGGACCTGGTCGACGACTCTGACGTACTCATCCACTGGCTGGAGTCAAATCTCAACCGGAGGCTGACTACGCGAGTCTACAATGTCAACCCCATGCCAGTCACCTACGCCCAGTGGAAGCAACTGGTCGAAACGTTGGATGCCCAACAGAGGAGGCTCGACGCCATTATACGCGAGCAAAACGCCAGCCGCCCCGCCCCTACCCAATTCCAGCAGTCGCGACCACTCCCTACGCCTCCACGCTACCCGAACCCGAACCCACCGCGACCCGCGCCTCGCTTCCCCTCTGTTCCGCAGCAGCAGCAACGCACCCCTGCTCCCCAGATCATGCCCCGTCCCGCTGGTGCCGGTGACAGGATGATCATGGACCAGACGCAGGCTCCTGCGGCTGAACGTCGATGCTTCCGCTGTGGCCAGGTGGGTCACATCGCCCGAAACTGCCACCTCCCGGACTCGCGACCCTATGTCCCGAGGCCGCAGGTTTGCGCGATGGTCCCTGGCCCAGTAGAGGTGGAAGAATACGAGAACGAACTCGCACTACTCCGCGACAGGCTTGCAATATACAAGAGAGAGAGACAGATGGCTGGTGCCCCACAGGCCCAGCAACAACAACAACAGCTCCTGCCGGCTCCCACCCAGGAGCAGGGTTTTGGAGAAGAGATGCAGTGAGTCCGAACTCGCGTCTCTGTAATAGTACAAGCAACGTTCCCGCCCCCGCCCCTGTACCCGTAGCAAGTATACCCAAATATACGATCTTGCAACGGAGACATGCTCGGAGCACAAACGAACTTGAGGACAACAGAACAACAAAAGTCACGGAAGAGAAACCAAAGAGGCAGAAGAGAGAGTTGACCTTACCGGTGCACTTTGAGACTCTGACTACGGCTGAATGGGGAGGCGTTAAAGTCTTGATCGACTCAGGTTGTACCAATTGTTTTATGGACCTGACCTGGTGTAAGGAACTTGGACTGGAACCCGTCCCACTACAGAACCCGATCAAAGTGTATAATGTGGACGGCTTGGCAAACAAGAACAGACCGATCTGCTATGGTATCGACCTCCTGCTAACGATAGGGGACCACCAGGAGCGGATACACTTCTTGCTCGGAGCCACCAAATCACACAAGATCATCTTGGGGCATGACTGGCTGTCCAAACACAACCCCGAGATCGATTGGCCACTAGGCAAGGTTTCCTTCAAGCGCTGCCCCACAAGTTGCCACTTTGACCCACACCTTGCGAGCCCTTGGGCCTATCCTAAAGGTAGTATATGGGACAATGCGCTACAAACAACTATGGACATTTGCTTTTCGGACTCTGGGGATATGCCCGACTGGCCATTGCTGTACCCAACGGTCTTCAGCGAAGCGAAATGGGATGAATTACCCCAGCCGTGACCCGATTTCGACATCAAGATCGAGTTCCGTGAGGACCCGGGCCACTTATCCTCCAAACTGTACTTGCTGACGAGAGAAGAGATGATTGAGATGAACAGGTGGATCGACGAACAGCTCGCATCAGGGAGGATAAGACCTTCCAAATTGCCCTATGCTAGTCCGTTCTTTTTCAAGCAAGAAAAGGACAAACTCCGACCGATCATCGACTACTCGCGCCTCAACTCATTTCTGATCAAAGATAAGTTCCCACTGCCACGCATTCGCGACTGTGTAGACAAGCTGCGTGGAGCCAGGATCTTCTCCAAGATCAATGCAAAGGGGGGATTTCTGTCTATGAGGTTGTGGGAGGGGCACCAGGAGAGATGCGCATTCTTAACGTCGCGAGGTTTGTTCGAACCTATGGTAATGTGGTTCGGACTCCAGAATGCCCCTGCGACCTTTCAGAGGTTCATGAACCACATCCTGAGAGAGGAGATTGCCGGCGGACACGTCCTTGCATACATCGATGACGTCATCATCTTCGTGGATGATCTCGTGACCCACCGCTACTGGATGGACCAAGTCCTGCAGAAATTCCGCGAGAATGGGCTGTGCCTCTGGCTAAGTAAATGTGAGTTCGAGAAGGCTGAGGTGTTCTACCTTGGGCTCAGGCTCTCGCACAATCGCCTCGAGCATGACCCGGCCAAGGCGGAAGCCATCTGAAACTGGCCCATGCCCCGAAACGTCAAAGAACTCCAGCGCTTCCTGGGAATGGTCAACCACTTGCGGAGATTCATCCCCAACCTCTCCACATGAGCCAAACCCCTGTTTAAGCTCACTGGCAATGTCCCCTGGTGTTGGCAGAGCGAACAGGTCGTGGCCTTCCTGGATGTCAAAGGAGCACTCGTCTCAGCCCCAGTCCTCGCCCTACCCCAGGACACGGGCAAGTGGAAGGTAGAAACGGATGTGAGTAACCTCGCGACGGGTGGTGTTCTTTCACAGCAGCAGCCTGATGGAACCTGGAGACCGGTCGACTACATCTCCGAGGCTCTCACAGCCGCCGAGAAAAATTATGATGTCTACGAAAAAGAACTCCTCGCGGTCATCAGGGCTTTAAGAGAGTGGAGAGCGTATCTCGTGGGAGTGGATGAGACTTTCGAGATTTGGACAGACCACGCCAACCTGCAGTACTTCAGAAAGCCCCAAAAACTGAAGCCATGACAGGTATGCTGGTATGGAGAACTCCAAAGTTTCGACTTCGAGATCAAATATCGGACTGGCAAAAGCAACACCAAAGCCGATACCCTCTTGCAAAGAAGGCCAGACTACGGAGACGCTGCCGAGGAAGATGCCCCCATCCAGATGCTCCCCACCGACATGGACGTATGCACCAGCTTCACCTCGGAAATGGAGACGCTCCTCCAGAAAAAGAGCGCAGAACACATCACGAAGCCCACGGAGATTGATGACAGTTGGATGCGAGACCGCCTTGGGCTTTGGTGGAGAAACAACACTGTGTGGATACCCGCAACCGTTCGTGAGGTGGTGCTCAACTACGAACACAATCTCCCCATTGCAGGGCACCCCGGAATAAAGAAAATGAAAGCCGCAATGGTCAAGGCCTACTGGTGGCCCGAGATGGTGAAGGATGTGGAGAAGTACGTATCCGGGTGCGAAGGTTGCCAGAGAACCAAGCCCGACTGAACCAAATGCGCCGCGCCTCTATACCCGCACCCAGTCCCAAACAGCCCATGGTGGGCGATCAGCTGGGACATAGTAGGACCGTTACCACAATCCCGCGGGTTTGACTCCATCCTTGTGATCGTCGACAAATTCACCAAGCGCACACTCATCGAAGCAATCGGTTTCGACTTGACGAGCCTGGGAGCAGCAAGGATCCTCCACAACCGAGTATTCCGGAACCACGGAATCCCCCAGAAGGTCGTCAGTGATCGTGGCCCGCAGTTCGTCTCTCGATTCATGAAGGAATTCTACTGGATGATTGGGATAAAGGCTAACCCGAGCACCGCCTTCCATCCCCAAACTGATGGACAAACAGAACGGGTGAATCAGGAGATCGAGACCTACCTGCGGGGATACGTTGACCATCTCCAGGACGATTGGGCAGAGTGGTTGAGCACAGCAGAATTTGCGTTGAATAACCAGGAACACTCCGCGACAGGCTACATGCCCTTCTTCCTGGACTACAGCCGACACCCCTGGAATGGAGGTATACACCCGCGGACAGAGGTAAACCCAGCTGCGGATGAGTGGATGGCGAAGTTGGAAGAGTCGCGACGGGCTGCCAAAGAAGCCATGGAGAAAGCCACGCTGGCAATGAAGAAAAGCTACGATAGTGGAAAGCGACCCAGCCGCGAGTATGGGAAGGGAGACTTAGTTTGGCTTGACACGCGAAACCTGAAAATGGACCACCCAAACAAGAAACTCGACAACAAATGCGCTGGACCTTTTGCTATCATGGAAAAGGTGGGGCCGGCTGGGTATCGCCTCAAACTGCCCCCAGCCTGGCAAATCCATGACATATTTAATGAGTTGCTCCTCACCCCGTTCATCCCTCCTTCTTTTGCTTCTCAAGCCCGACCACCTCCGCCCCCCCTGACCATCGACGATGACCATTTGGAGTATGAGGTCGAAGAGATCCTGGATGTGAAGAAAGTAGGATGAGGAGTGAAGTACCTGGTAAAGTGGCTAGGCTACCCCATCGAAGAGAATACCTGGGAACCCCGCCAAAACCTTACCAACACCGCAATTCTTCTCCGTGACTTCTTCCTCAAGCACCCGGACAAGGCGCGATTGGCCGGTCAAGACGCCCAGCCTTGAGGAGGGGGCCATGTCAGGATCCATTATGTAAGCTGCCGTCACTGAGCCCACAACGCGCTAGGATCTAGCTACGAGGACGCGAGTATGGGATCACGTGACCACCCGCGACCTCAACTCCATACTCGCAGCTCCCCAGGCACCTATAGGCCCGCTACCAACACCCATCACATGCCCCCACCCACATTCCTTGCAATTTCCCACGCTTTGCAATTCGTGATGGAGGCAGATCAGCAAAAATGCCTCTGACGTCCCCCATCAATCAATCTAACCTAAACAGGCCTAATTGAGGTCTCCCTTCGGGCAGCCAAGACCGCGCCAAGCATTTCTCTTGTCATTTTCCCCTTATCTGTCCCTTGCCGCTACCTTCTGTATTTGGTATCTCCTTTTCCCTATACTGCCTCCCCCATCCCGCGCGACTCAGTGCGCGTAGCCTCATTCCCCTTTTATGACTCATCCCCTACGCAGCCCCCTTTCCCCAGTATATATAGTGCCTTTGTAATGTGTGTAGTTCCCTACGTTGAAATCGAGCTTCTTTCCCCTTCTCGCTTCTGTGAGGGACTCAGACTGACAGAATAAAGCATATATATTAGACGCATAGTGAGACACTAGAAGAATAGACAATACCTGAGATTCATGCGAGGGGAATAAAGTGTGAATCTCTAGGACGCGTATCGGATGACTATATTACGAAAGGAACTGAAGAAGATTTAAGGTTACATGCTAGTCGCTTCCCATAAGCGACGGCATTCAGCCAAATGCCTAAACACCGTCACTCCCACTCGGATGAATCTTCGCTGTAAGTCCAAGCGCCGTCCTGAAACTCTCGAAGGGATAGCAGGATAAGCCTTTTGTCAGGATGTCGGCCAACATATCCTTAGTAGGACAAAATTTGAGGTCTATCTTGTTGTTTTCTATGCATTCCCGAATGAAATGATGTCGGATATCTATGTGTTTTGCTCGAGAATGCGAAACAGGGTTCCGGGAAAGAGCGATACAGCCTTGATTATCGGCTTGGATCGTTGTTGGACCTTTTTGAGGGAATCCGAAGTCCTCCAGCAGTACTCGCAGCCAGACAGCCTCCTTGGTTGCGTTCGACACCGCCATATATTCAGCCTCGACGGTTGATAGTGCTACAGTAGGTTGTTTCTTCGAGGACCACGAGACGCATCCACCGGCTACAGAAAACACAAAACCGCCCACAGATCGTCTAGAATCAGTGTCCTGAGCCCAGTCTGAGTCAGTCCAACCGACGAGATCGAGCGCGCTATCAGGACCACCAAGAGTCAAACCAAAATCCACAGTCCCTTTGAGATATCTCAGGACACGTTTGATGGCATCGAAATGAGCCTTTCCAGGATTGATAGAGAACTGCGCAAGGGTAGCAACGATGTACTGACAGTCGGGGCATGTTTGGGTCGCATATAAGAGGGAGCCAACTCGTTCAGGATATGATGCGCTGTCTGCGTAAGCCAAGGTTTCTTGGACTTCAGTTGGGGGGGGAGATTGCGTAGCGCTGAGACGTTCAGTGGTAGCTAAGGGTGTAGAAATCGCATTGCAGTTACTCATCCCATAGCGCGAGAGTACTTCACATATGTAGGCTGTTTGGTTGAGTTGGACCGTGCGCGCGTTGCGATTGCATGTAACCTCAATCCCTAAAATGAACTTCAGTTCTCCCAAGTCCGTTATCTCGAGCTCGCTGCTGAAATTTCCTTTGAACTCCATAACGTCTTCGAGTTTTGAACCTGCTATGGCCATGTCGTCAACGTAGACAAGTACGGTGAGTATTATGACTTGATTCCTTGATAGAATGTGTAAACAGTCATCGGCAGCGCTTTTGGTGAATCCAAGGCCAGACATGATCTTGTCGAGCCTCATTTTCCACTGATGACCAGCTTGTTTCAGACCATATATCGCCTTTCACAATCTCCAGATCCAGTTCTCTTTACCAGGTTCGGATATGCCCTCTGGCGCACGCATATAAATGTCCTCATCCAGATCGCCTTGAAGATAAGCTCCTCGGACATCGACTTGGTGGACTTCCCAGTTCTCTCGGGCAGCGATGGCTAGGAGAGTTCGGAGAGTAGTGAATTTGGCTACTGATGCGTATGTGGCATTAAAGTCTTGTCCAGGAACCTGTGGAAAACCCTGAGCGACGATGCGAGCCTTATGTTTTACCAGTTTTCCTTCGCCATCACGTTTTTCTTTCAACACCCAGCAACTTCCAATCACAGTCTTTCCAATCGGAGCGTCATGGACCCACTCGAAGGTACCTGTTTGCTTTAGCTGCTCAAGTTCGTCGCTCATTGCTTTCTCCCACTGTTTTGAGTATGGTGAATGGACTGCATCACGATAAGTTTTCGGCTCAGTTGAGTAAGTGACGTAGGCAGCATCATCGGTGTTGCGTCTTATCGCTTCTAGGACTTCATCTTCAGTGGCCTCATCTCCAAAACGTTCAGGTTCCCTTCGGTTTCAGGTAGACGCTTCTCGAGGAGGGAGATTCGCCCATTTGGATACCTTCGGTTGGTTTGGCACAACCGGGAGATCGACAGCAGTATCTGTGGAGGATAATAGATGTGATGGATCAGTAGTGACAGAATTAACGTGCGTTTCCTCCGTATTGACTGCGTGTGTGTTGTCTGATAATTGAAGGTCATCAGATGTGAGTTTTGGAGATCCGTGCGGTGATACTCCATCGATAATGGCCAGACCAGTAGGAGTTTCATCCTCGATGAAACGCACATCTCGTGAGGCAATGATTTTCTTCGTCTCTAGGTCTTCTAACCTGTAGCCTTTAGATTCATCAGACCACCAGCCAATTAGGCGACACTTCACAGACGTGGCCGCAAGTTTCCCGCCTCTCACTTTCTTTGGAATGTTCGCATACCCGATGGACCCAAAGATACGAAGATGTGAGACGTCCGGTTTCTGCGACGTCCAAGCATGGTATGGGATGGTATTGGCTAGAGCAGCGGTAGGTGAAAGATTTCTTATGTGCATGGCATACATGAATGCTTCTCCCCAGTATCGCAAATCCATTGAGGCGGAATGCAGCATGCATCGGACCATTTCAAAATATACCGCAATGGTGCGTTCTGCGATGTCGTTTTGCTCTGGAGTGTATGGTATCGTTGTCTGGTGCATAATACCATTCTTTTCACAAAACTTTTGGGTTAAGACGTTAACGAACTCAGTCCCATTGTCACTGCGCAGGATGCGACATTTCTCGCCAGACTGATGTTCTAGCCATGTGATGATCGTGACCAGGGCTCTGTACACGTCGTCTTTGGTGGTGAGTAATTCACCAGACCCAAATTGGCAGCTGGCTTCGATGACTATTAATGCATAGAGTCTTCCGCTCCAGGTCGCAACCGACATCGGACCAGTTAAGTCTACCACAATGAGTCCCATCTTGGGGTATATGGTCATGCTGATCTTCGGAATTGGTAATCAGTGAGATTTCCCAAATGCGCATCCTTCGCAGACAGTGTCGTAGTTGTGAGGGGTGGATATCGTGAGTCCATTTACCATTTTTCTATTGGCAAGTTTGCAGACTGCATCGATGTTCAGGTGGCCCATACGGCAATGCCAAAGTCTCAAGCTCCCACTTGAACTCGCAAGATATGCAGCTCCGTCTGATTGGTAAGTGACAAGCTCGATTTGATATAGATTTGCGTTCATTAGCTTCGCATGGAAAAGCTCCTTGTGGTCAAGTTCAACCTTGATGTGGCCTCCTCCGAATCCACCTATAGCACCGGCTCGTTCCAGCTTCCCGAGACTAACCAGATTCGCCATTAGATTGGGGACATGTAGAACGTCATGGAGAATGACTGTACGGCTGCCGTTTGGTAAGCGGCACCGAAGGGAGACACTGCCGTGTCCAACGACAGGTATATGATTTCCATTTCCTACTGATATCGTCTCATTGGATGCTGATGGCACATATTGAGTGAAAGCAGAGTGGTCGAAGAACATGTGGCGAGTCGCAGCACAATCAAGCAAGACCTCGGAGATCTTCGACAATCCGTTGCGCATGGCATAGAGGCGACCGACTTTGCAAGTCCCCAGGTCTGGGAGGTTTCCAATGGTTAGGTGAGCGGATCCGCCGCCATCCTTCTTCGCATCAGCCTCGCGTTTCCGGCAGACATTGGCCCAATGGCCTTTCTTGTGACAATAATGGCACTCATCAGTCTTTTGTGAGTCCTTATTCTTCCCAAGACCCTTTTTATTTGCTCATGAGTATAGTGCTGTATCCGTCCCAGGCTTTTCGCACTGGCGACGATTCGCCTCTTGTAGCAGCTTTGTGCTAACTAGCTCCAAGGAAAGAATCTCAAGCTCGAATAGAGGAATTTTGACTAACTCCCATGAAGGAGTCTTTGGAAGGGATAGGACCATGGCTCGGGCTAGGTGTAAGTCGTCAATCTTCTCGCCACTAGCCATAATCCGGTGACTAATCTCAAGAAGAGAAGCGATATGCTCATCCATAGAGGTACCATCCAAGTATTTCCAGGTATAGAGGTCTTCGAAAAGATAGTGCATGTTTATCTTTGAAAGATTTGTTTGATGAACCTTCTTGAGCTCATCCCACATAATTTTCGCAGTCGTAACGCTATCTTTCTCGATGAAGGGCAGCTGTGTATCCTCACAGGCTCCCTTGATGTTCCCCATCGTGGCTTGGTCTCGAAGTTTCCAATCCAGTCTCTCTTTTCTTGCCAAGCGCTTTTCGGCTTCTGGAGCATTCGTCTCGGCTTCGGGTGGACATTCTTCCTCACCAGTAACAATCAACCAAAGGTACTTTGATTGTAATGCTGATTTCATATGTCCAGACCATGATGAATAGTTGATACCAGATAGCTTCGGAAATTTTGAAGCCTCGGACATAGACGTACTGAGAAGATCGCCGACGAGTCTCATAATCTGATAAATAAGATAATGTCCAGTGCAGGGAAGACCTGAGATTCACACGAGGGGAATAAAGCATATATATTAGATGCATAGTGAGACACTAGAAGAATAGACAATACCTGAGATTCACGTGAGGGGAATAAAGCGTGAATCTCTAGGACGCGTATCGGACAACTATATTACGAAAGGAACTGAAGAAGATTTAAGGTTACATGCTAGTTGCTTCCCATAAGCGACAGCATTCAGCCGAATGCCTAAACACTGTCATATTGTAATCTGCATTGTAATGACAATATAATTAGTGTTGCCACAGCTTAGGCTAGAAGCCAGCTTGAAGCTGTAGCCAAGCTGCAGCTACAGGTGGAGTCAGCTTGGCTACAGCTTCAGCTTGGACAAAATGGCATCAGCTTCAGCTTAAGCTGGCAGCTAGCTGCAGCTTGATCCAGCTCAAGCTGTAGCCAAGCTGCAGCTCAGGCTTGGCTACAGCTTCAGCTTGACCAAAAAGAGCATCAGCTTCTCAAGCTGGCTAACAGCTAGCCAAGCTGTGGCAACACTAAATATAATCTTGCAAGAAAAATGTATTGTAACTACTGTACCATTTTGTTCAATATGAACACCCTTGTGACGTGTGACCAAAAGTTTCATTTCGAACAGCCGAACAGGGGAGGGGTGACCCGTGACCTTGGAAAAATATTCGAACACCGTCCCAGGAGTAAGAGCAAGGCCGAAGACTTCCCCATCCCGCCTTCACATGAGTTCCTCAAATGGTTGACTGATTCACTCAAGGGTCTCAACAACACCGTCAACAGTGTGTAACTGCGACCTGACCTTTCCGATCTCTCTCTGATGTGTTACTTTTTGTGCAGTTGAGGAAATTATGCTACTGTTGTTCCCAATAGATCGGATGCAGCGACCGTCGAGATCGTCTCAGACCTCATTTATGCCAACAGTATGACGCTAGACGGATGACGCTTTGCATCCGAATTCGTTACCAAGTGGAAAGCAGATGCTGCTTCCTGTCCCAAAGGCGCAAGTGCTGGGGGCAGCGCGGTGAAACCAATATCCATAGCCGACGTAGTCAAGGCACAGCCCAAGCCAACGCAACCGGAGTGGGGTGGGTTCAAGGTGGTGAACAAGAAGAAGAAGGGTGGTCGGGCGTGAGAGGGTATGCAGACACATATGCCAATAGGCATCAGCTATCTGGAGCACCTGTGCATAGTCTTATCTCTTGCAATGTCCATGGACTAGCACATTCACAAGCACGGCGGGGTTATGTATGTAATGGAACAGGCCTGCAGGGGGTCTTGTCGAGGCTTGGGTGGGTAGGGGAAAACTAGCCCCCCATTACCGACTGTGCGGTAGGAACAACAGCAGAAGGAGAAGGACCCCGCAAATGGCTGATCACGAAGATGAAACCTACACCAGCTATTGAATCCACAGTGTTTCCCAAGCAAATTTTTCAATTGAGGTACCTCTAAGAGTGAATCTGGTAACTGCTCCAGTGCATTCGAACAAGCCGATTGTGACACGTGACCACATACCAAAATTTGAACTGAACAGCCTTAGCGTGACCATGACTGTTCATATTGAATGAAATGGTACAGTACACTCAATCTTGCAATGGCTATTTATTGTAATTAGAAGATACTCTTGCAAGAATCTGGCAGCATCAGGTGCAGCAGCGGCACACAACAGCAGCGCACAACAGTGGCGGTGGCAGTGGCGCACAACGGTGGTGGCCGCAGTGGCGCACGATGGTGGTGGCAGCAGTGCATGACGGCGGCGGCAGCGGCGCACGACGGCAGCGGCAGCGGCGCACGACGGCGGCAGCAGCAGTGCACGACGGCGACGGCGGCAGCGCACGATGGTGGTGGCAGCGCATGACGGCGGCGGCAGCAGCGCACGACCGCAGTGGCGGCAGCAGCGCACAACCACAGCGGCGGCAGCAGCAGCACACAACCACAGCGGCGGCAGCAGCACACAACTGCAGCGGCGGCAGCAGCGCACAACCGCAGCGGCGGCAGCAGTGCACGACGGCAGCGGCAGCAGCGCACGACGGCGGCGGCAGCAGTGCACAATGGCAGCGGCAGCGGCATCAGTACACAATGGCAGCAGTAGCAGCACACGATGGCAGCAGCAGCGCACGACGGCGGCGGCAGCAGGGCGGCGGCGGTGGCAGCAGCACACAATGGCGGCGGCGGCGGCATCAGCACACGATGGCAGCGGTAGCAGTGCACGACGGCGGTGGCAGCAGCGCACAACCACAGCAGCGGCAGCAGCGCACGACCGCAGCGGCAGCAGCAGCACACAACCGCAGCAGTGGCAGCAGCACACAACCGCAGCGGCGGCAGCAGCGCACAACCGCAGCGGCGGCAGCAGCGCACAACCGCAGCGGCAGCAGCAGCGCACAACCGCAGCGGCGCAGCAGTGCACGACGGCAGCAGTGCACGACAGCAGCGGCAGCAGCGCACGACGACGGCGGCAGCAGCGCACAATGGCAGCAGCGGCAGTATCAGCACACGATGGCAGCGGTAGCAGCGCATGACGGCAGCAGCAGCGCACGACGGCGGCGGCAGCAGCACACAATGGCGGCGGCGGCAGCAGCGGCAGCAGCGCACAACCACAGCGGCGGCATCAGCACACGATGGCAGCGGTAGCAGCGCACGACGGCAGCAGCAGTAGCGCACGACAGCGGCGGCAGCAGCAGCAGCGCACGACGGCGGCGGCAGCAGCACACAATGGCGGCGGCAGCAGCAGCAGCACACAATGGCGGCGGCAGCGGCATCAGCACACAATGGCGGCGGTAGCAGCGCACGACGGTGGCGGCAGCAGCGCACGATGGGAGCAGCAGCGGAACCATTGTCTTGACCCCTTATCACATCTTGTACACTTGATTTTTTTGTACACTTGATTGTTGTTCTTGAGTCAAGAACTTCAACTTGTATAAGTAGGTTCGTTTTGCGTTTTCAAGACGGAGTTCTTGACCAAAAAAGTTCTGACCACTAAAGTCAAGACCGATCAAGCTGGGTCAAGACATTTTGAGGTTTCCTGATGTAATTAGCTAATGACAAGGTAGGGCCTCGCTCCGCTCCGGCCTTATGTAATATTTTCCAAAAATTATGTAATCTTAAGGACTTTTTGGTTCGTTTTACTCTGACCTCTGCACACCACTCTCCAACATGTCTGCTGTACTCGAGCCCGGGAACGCAGATCATGGTTATTTCAATTCTTATAATTTCAGCCCACTCTGGCTATCTGGGGTCAGTGAAGGTGTGACGATTACAACGTAGAAAAGTCCCACTCCCCATAGTCTTTGAACGGTCTATGGTGAGTGATACGTTGGATTGGATTATACACGAATCCTCATTTCCCCACTTTTAGTAGAGCTGACCATTTGAGGAGTGCCAGAGGCGATTCTAGAGGATTTTCGTTGACGTTTCAGATGAGCACCGGGACCTTCGCTCTACCGCACCTCCTGGCACCTCCCGACATATACCTCTGACGTTGTCTGGCTCGCGGCATCTAGCGCGTGACATTCCTCTGACGTTGCCTCGCTCGTCAACAGGCCCCCCTGCTCTCCATCACGCCAGACGGTATTTCTGACGTTTATCATTCATTTACAGTAGTGATTCTGAATACGTTACATTTCTGGTATGGGTCATACCACTCTGTAATCTGATTTTCAATTGCTTACGGTTTTTTACCCGTGATAGTGCTGTATACAACTGACCATGTGAAAATGCTGGGCGAGTGAGGTCGATTCCCAGAGTCATCAGCATCAGTCCTTGGCAGCTGTTGAAAGTCGTCGCATATGCGGGTGCGAGTGGAAACTGTCTTCGGCAAAGTGTGTACGCAGTCGCTGAGACGTATACCGAACGGAGACGAATGACGCTTAAATAAGCGATGAACCGTGACTTCCTACATGTGACTCAGTAGAGCTAATCCGCTTACGTACTTTCCCATGCCGAGGCGGTGGCAGCCGCTTACGTAGTTTTTCCATGCCGACGCAGTGGCTGAGACGTAAATAAGACCAAAAGACATCTGCTTAATATACGAGTGATAACGTGAGGTCGAGGTGCGACGAACTGCCACCATAGCGTAAATATACGGAACTAGCTCGCTCACTTCCGTTCTTACGGAAACTACGGAAACTACGACTACTAGCAACTTGCAATTTTTGCATGGCGGTGTCACCATCCACCAGGCGAGTAATATTAGATGGTGTGTGCATTTGGACTACTCTAAAACGATTCTGACTGACGTCGCTCGTTCAAAGTTGCTCTGTTCGTCGCCTCACAAGTACGTTTCCAATGGTGACGTCCTCATGTCCCCCCAGCCTAAATAGATGACAAGGCGATCTTGTACTACAGTGTCAGAGTACGCATGCGTCTTCTTCATCGATACGCTCATGTCAATGTCTACTTTCACAGTGGGTGATGGACGCGACGTTCCAACGGGACCGAGAAAGGGAACATGTCAAGTCGAAACAGCTGGCTGCGCTCAAGAAACTGGGTCACGACAATCTAAAGCTAAATGAGTACGAAAGTGCGCCTTTGATTCTTACTCGTCGTCTGATGCTCTATGTCTTCTGAGACCGACTATCCATAGGAGCGGTAGCGAATGAAATCATTCACCCAGACGACATCGATATCCGCTTTTCAGGTACCTGATTACTGTACCAGGCGTCTAATTACCGCTATGCATGCTGACCGCTGAAAAATTCTAAGACATCGGTGGACTGGATCCTATCATATCTTCCCTCCGTGAATCTGTGATATTCCCACTCATATATCCGAAGTTATTCTCTACATCTTCTACCCTCTTGGGCGCTCCCAAGGGTGTCTTACTGTACGTATCTAGGCAATTCTTATCCAATCTCAGTGGCTCACATCAGTATCCCACCCAGGTACGGACCACCAGGGTGTGGGAAGACCATGTTGGCCAAAGCACTCGCCAAAGAGTCGGGCGCGACATTCATCAACATAGCTGCCTCTGTGCTGACGAATAAGTGGTATGGCGAGAGTAATAAGCTGGTGGCTGGCCTGTTTAGTCTAGCACGCAAGACGCAGCCGAGCATCATTTTCATCGACGAAATCGACTCATTTCTCAGAGAGCGCGCGCGCGGCGATCATGAAGTCACTGGCATGATGAAGGCCGAATTCATGACGTGCGTCTTCGTTTTGTTTTCCCCTTTTTTTCACCCCCGGTGACGTCTGTCTTATCAATTCGTGTCAAATAGGCTATGGGATGGTCTGTTATCGGGAACTGATCGGATCGTAGTCCTTGGCGCTACGAACCGACCCAACGACATAGATTCTGCCATCCTTCGGCGCATGCCAAAACGTTTCCCGGTTGGTTTGCCTGACGTCGAACAACGTCTGAAGATTTTGACGCTCGTAAGTCGTGAATTGCGCCGTTCTACCATTAGGGGAGGTCCTAACGTACCACCCAAAAAGATGCTGGGTGACACAGAGCTTGCGCCTGATTTCCCACTCCACACACTTGCAGAACAGACAAACGGGTTGTCGGGGTCTGACCTGAAGGAGTTGTGCCGGAACGCAGTCATGTTGCCGGTCAGGGAGTATGTGCGGAAGACGGGCGACGACAAGGAGGCTATGGAGAAGGGCCAACTTGAAGTGTGTCCACTTGGACTTTTTCCTGTGTATGGTGGTTGATGGAGGTTTCCAGGGATTCATGTTGCGGCCGATAGTGCTTGAGGACTTCTATGATCCTGAGGGAGCGGCGCTACATAGCGCTCGATCGCCTACACCTTCGAGTTCAACAGTCGGCAGTGTAGACGATTGACTTCCTTATTCTACTGGTGTCTTCTCTAACAGCTGCAACAATCATATAATCCATGTATGGTTACAAATCTTCACTTCACCACCTGGCCTATTCTTGGAGAGAAGATGTGACGCACAACCATGGGGAACACATTTTGGCCGCTGGGAGGGATGGAATGAGAATGGTTGTAACAGCGGCTGGGAGTGAAGCCCAGATATGCTTGCTCGTCTTCACACCGTGCCGTCACATCTCTTATGCAGAGCGCAGTCGATATGAGTCCGGACTTGAGAGGGAAGAGTCGGGGTAGCTGTTCTAGGTACATGTTATATATTGCAAGTCAAACAGTACTTCCAAGGCGCGCTCTCCATACATGTGCCGCTATCGCACCTTAAATATTTGGACGAGAACCTCGCCAGCAGTATCGGCCCCCGCGCTCCCCTTGATGCTGTAATGGATCTCTACGTCTAGCTCCCGCGGATTGTCAGCGCCTTTCCTGCAATGGAACGTCCCAGACACAACAGTCCCTGCAACGGAAGGTATTGGTGAGCAGCGCGTCAACACATCAGCCGCCCAAGAGCGGCCCAAGCACGACCCAAGAACGGCAAGAACGGCGATAGCGCGAATGGAGGCGCCAACGTACCTTCGCTGACCGGGATAGGCTCGCGGAGGAGGAACAGGGTCTGCTTCCAGTGCGTCGGGGTGCTGCGCGGGCTCGTGCTGAAACTGACAATCTTTTTCTCCTGGTAGTGGCTGCTCCGCCGGCGCTGCGGCGCGGCCTTCCCGCCGACGGGCCACACCTCCGCCAAGACTGTATCCTGCGTGTGCGCGGGCGGCTTCATCTCGCTCGGTGCCGCCTCGCCGGTGGGGTTGAAGAAGGCGTCGAAGTACAGCAGGAAGGCGTGCACCTTGGTCCGCCCGACGGCCACCGACGTCAGCGTGAACGGGGCGGCGAAGTCGAGCTGGCGCGGCGTCACTGTCGAGAGGAAAATATCCTAGAAAACGTGGAGGGTAGCATAGTTTGTCACCCATGGCCGAAGTTGCACGGGGGGTATAGAGGGATGGCGATCCACGAACCTTGATGACACATGGTGCACTGATCATCGAACCTGGTTCTACGACATCCACGATGGCGTCGTCGTAAGCATCGGCAGCCATGGCGGATAAGTCGAATCCTTCAGGGAGAATGACACTGATGAGCGCAGAACCTTGGTGGTAATAGGAAGAGCCGGCGTTCAGTACCATAGATATCGGACCAGAAGTCCACCCGCTCTTTGCGAATCTCAGAGGCGTCGCAAAGCCCGAGCATCATCCTGGTTTGGCTTGGGGCCATGACTCCTCCGGGTCGGAGAAAGCGATCGCGGGCACGCAGGACGGAGTCCAGCATAGACTCGTAGAGGAGGGCATAACCCATCCATTCAGAGACAATGACATCTACGTGAGGGAGGTCGTCCGGAAGAGCGATGTCTTCCACTTTCCCGCTTATAACCCTGTATGACGTTAGTTGATTTTGCTGAAGTAGGATCTGGATATGGACTGACGTGATGATGCTATCGAATTCGTTTGCCTTCACTATCTGGCGCGCTTTTTCGGCGACGTCGCTCGCTTCTACCGCAATGACACGTTTGGCTCCCGCCCGAGCCGCGAACAGCGAGAGGATGCCCGTCCCACAGCCCACATCCATGACGACGGCGTCCTGGAAGAGGGATGGCGTCTGCAGGATGAAGGACGCGTACGATGATGTTCGGACTCTGTCCCGGATCATGGTCGCATGGATGTCTAAGACCGCGACAGTTCTTCAAACGAACACCACAGATACAAAACAACAAGCCGTGCAACACGCAGACGTACCAGTCTCGCCATAGCTTTGAAAGTAATGCACGTCGTTGTCCTGTGGCTTCGGATCGCGCTCTGGGATTTCGTCTGAGGCCTGGTTCAGCCCGGCGGCTGCGTTGAGCCGTTGCGCCACGAAGGTGCGGTACTCGGCAAAGTCATGCTGGACACGTTCGAGTTGCTTTGAAAGGACGCGGACGCGTTTGGAGGCGTCCGCCTTTCCTGCATCCCCGCGATCGGAGTCGACGTCGGAGTCCGAGCAGTCGCTGAATTCAAGCTCTGGGAAAGGGGCAGTCGTGGCTGAGATAAGTGTAGCGACGACGCGCGAGGATGACTTACGGAGCAGGGGGTCGTCTTCTAATGCGGGTACGAGGTATTCGTCCTCGGAGAAAAATGATTCTCTTCCAGTGAGCCAGGCCAGGCTTTCCGCCGCAGGACGCTGTTACCAGTGTCAGGGCTGGAACTGGCTCCTGGAGGAATATGGAATCTGACCGTTTTCCGGATGAAGTTGATTAGTCTTATGCGTTGGTGGACATCGAGAGCTAGGGTATGGTGGAAGGGCCCAGCTAAATCAGTCGCGAACGACAAGGAAAGATGAAGAGTTGCTAACACAGTCTGTAGCAAATCTCCTTCAAGTCGAAATTATGGGACTCTCGGTCGTATTTCAGAGCCTCTGTCGTGGTCGAGAAGACCTTGGGTTCGAAGAGCGATTCGCAGCCCTGGTTCTTGGCTACGTCAGAGAGCCAGTCATCCCAAGTTTCCTCGTCGTCAGTTTCAGAGGAGCCAGAGCTGCTATTTGAGCCGACAGCCTCTGCGACGGTATGTGAGCTTACTGGGAGGCGGATGCTCATGACAGAGTGATACAGTGACTGAGAATGAGAATGAGGTGAACGTCCAGACACGTTTGGTTGAGTCTTACTCCTGAATCAAGCTGAACAATCCTCCATGTTAGTCCCTTCGTCGATGCACAAGACCTTACAGTAGGACAATGTACAGCGTGATGATCGACGTTGCCATAAGGGCTTCGTCGGCGCGATAAGACAAGCGTACAACACACACACAGAAACGTGGTTGCCCCTGCGCAGCGTCACATGAAGTCTTCCTCCAATTCCTTTACCGTCTTCCTCGGAAGGGAATCTTCTTCGTCAACCTCAGCTGTGAAGAGGGAGTCGTAAGAGCGTGCAGCCTTTTCGGCCTCTCTCTGCTTGGCCAGCTGCGCCTCCTCTTTCTACACGAAGTCACCAGAGTTAGCGATGGAGAACCGGGAGGAACCTGGTGTGCCACACGTGCCTGTCGTAGGTTTGCGGCGCGACGGGCCTCCTCCTTTTCCGCTCTGATTCGTTCAATTTTCTCTTGTTCGTGATCGACCTGTCTCTCGATTTTCGTCTTGTTTAGTCGATTTACAATGACATTCTCGCGTTTGGGTATATAGACTTGTTGAGAGACAAATTAGCAGTGGATTAACATTGGGCCCGAGAGAAGTACCTCGCTTTACCTGAGCACGGCCGTCAGCAACACGTTAAAGAGAAGATGGGACAGGACGCTGACTTGTTTGTCAGAGTGAAAAGAGACTTGCCCTACTGCCATGTCCCCTGTTTTCTGCCAGCCTTGATTAAGAGCCTCGCTTCAACCTCATACCCAACAGGTCAACGGCACCTTCAAGTTGGGACTTGGCGTATAAATTATTGTGAGATTATCCTTCTTGTTACCTTACTGAAATCATTCATCCACATTCTCCGTGCGCAAAGCAAGTTCCGCTTACCTTCAATCGAGTTGGCTTTGACAAGCTGCGCGCAATCCTTAAGAAGGTCCTCTGGAATGGCCTCCCATGAGAGGATGGAGGGGGGAAGTCGAAGGTAGACGTGTGCGGAAGAGAGCTTGTCTACGTGAAACCAGACATCTTGCGGCCACGCGTACTTGATAAGATCTTCGTCTAATCCCACTCAGGTGTTTGAAAAATAGAATTTGCCATGTTAATGCGCACTCTCGACCTTGTCACGACCCATGTAAATCGTTGCGGGAGGGTCGACCGCTGTTGACGAAAAGAACAGCACCATTATTGAGGATGGTCACGGATTGCTGCTGCTGCAAAGTCGGCATCATCTTCAAGCTCCGATTCAATTTCTGAACTCCGAGTCATCCGTCATTTCGTCCCTACGTTCCGCTCTCACTCTGACGCCCAACACCCCAGCCCTCCTCAAATACTGATCTCTAGAGTCAGAATTTCGCTCAGAACTCGTAAGTAGCTCAGGGTTTTATGTTGCCCCGTTCAATGACCGTTGCATTTGTTCAGTACTTGTTCCTTATTGATACCATCTGCACCTTTCGAAGCCTTCAAAGCATCTAAAAATTATGCAGCCCGTACCGAACCGTTTAGGTCTGGGTCTACGTCCCCCTTTGCCGTCATTCGGCCAAGGTCCCTCAATCTCGGCTCTCGCACAGCAGCAACATATGCTCCACCCTCATCCTTCCTTCGTCCCTCCGCAAGGCCTGAAACCGACCACTCTTTTTGTTGGCTCGATATCAGGCGGCATAACCGACGCCTTTCTCAATGACCTACTCAAAGTAAGTCTTGTTGTAGTCAAGTGTCTTCGACATCGCTGCAATTGTTATCGCTCGTCACGCATCACGCAAGGCTTGTGGTCCGATTAAGTCATTCAAGCGACTCATCACGCCCGCGAATAAACCACAAGGATTTGGTTTTGCCGAGTTTGAGGGTCCAGAGGGTGCAGTTTGCGCCTTGACGCTGCTCAACGGCGTTGAGCTGCCCGCGCTGGAAGACGGGTGCGCGAACAAGAAGTTGCTGGTGCGTCTCCTCTCCATCTCGACCTTTCCCGTAGACAAAGCCCGCCTACTTCCAACTTGACACGCTCAGGTAAAAGCAGATGAAAAGACGCGTGCTTTCTTGGACGCGTTTAACGCTAAACGCATGAACACGGATGTAAGAAGCTCTCAACCATGTCGCCGTCGCTCCTCCAAAGAAAAGACGTCTGAATTTTTTTTATTTTCATAGGAAGATGACACTAAAAACCAGGAGGCGAAAGCGAAAGTAGAAGCTCTCATCACCGGCATCATCCGCTTCTCTCAAGACGCGGCGTCCACTGGCCGACTCGACAAGGAGAAGTACGTCATCCCCCCGCACTTGCACGACCTGCAGGAGGCCGACCTCCCAGAGACGCAGCGCGGTCTCGTCATCTCCGAGATCGCTCAGTTTAGAGAGCGCGCCGCGAAGCGAGAGCGGGAGAGGGTGCGCGAGGTCAAGGAAAGCATACCCAGTGTTGTTGGGATAATGTCACTTGGTCAAAGTGGGAGTGCCAGTGCAGCCGGCGCAGGCCCTCCGAGCGGGCCGAAGTTGAGAGAATGGGGGAAACCTCATCATCATCAAAAGGGAGGGGGCCAGGATGCTTCTGGGAGAGGAGGCTTTGGGCCTGGGGCGCAGGGATATAATAAACCAGTTGGTTTTGTGAAGGCTGAGAATGGTGGAAGCGCTGCAGGAGCGCCAGACGACAAGCCTAAGCCGATCAAGTCGGACGAGCAGCTTGAGGAGGAACGCTGGGTAGCGAGGAGAAACGATGAAGAGGCTTCCTTCCGAGACGTGAGTTTTATATTCCTTCGATATGGTTGGATAACAATGTTTTGCCAGCGCGAACGGAGATATGAGCCTCGAGAACGTGCGAGAATCCAAGCGCTTGAACGTACGATCGCAAGGGACCGTGTTATGAAGGAAGCCGAAGAACGTGATCGAGTAGAAATCAGATCTCGTTTAGATGTCTGGGATGACGACGAGAGCGACGAGATGTTCTACGTCGATCGGTGCGTCTTCGGTTTCTCAGATTCGCTGCTGCGCCGTTGTCTCATCGACTTTGTCACTCAGCCCGCGATGGCGGGCAATGCGCTTGCGTCGGCTTACAGCGGAAGAGGCCGCAGACGCCGAGTCGCGAGCATTCGAGGAGCGCGAGGCCGACAACCTGCGACGAGAGTCGGAGGCTTTCCTCGCGCGGCAGATGGATGAAATGCAAGCGTTAGCTGATGAACAACGCAAAGCCGGCTTATTGCTCGAGGACGGTGCGCCTGTCAGGCTGAATGTCTCGCTCGCTCCGGCTCCTGGCAAAGATGGGCGAGAGAAGGAGGTCGACAGGAAGGTGGCATTGGTAATGGGAGAAGAGGAAGAGGACAGTATCGTCAAGAAGAAGGCACCCCTAATGAAGCTCGACTTCAGCGCAGCAGAGGGGGAGAGGGCGAAGGAGACGCTGGAGAGGATCAAGGAGACGGTGCCAAACGACAGAGAAACGTTGTTTAGAGCCAAAGTTAGGTGGGATGGGCTGTCTGATGTGAGCGGTTGTGCTTCCTTTCTTGTTGATCAAAGAGAAATTGATGGCCATGACCTAGCTGATGATCGATCGCAAGTTGGAACCGTTGGTGAAGCGGCTCATGGTCAAATATTTGGGGGAACTCGAAGACGACGATTTGGTGATGTTCGTAATAGAGCACCTGAAGGACCACAAGTCACCGACGAAACTCGTTGACGGTTTAGAGCCAGTATGTCTCGTTTAGTCTCACTGCGCCTATTTTCTAGAGGACCTTAACCGTTGTTCATAGGTTTTAGAGGAAGAGGCGGTTGAGTTCACGGTCAGTGTCTGGCGGCAAATCATATTCGAGAGCATGGCATATGGCGAAGGCTTGCATACTGAGCGAATGTATGTTGATTGACCTGAGGGGAGAGAGGTGGGAACAGAAGAGGAATAAATCAAGTCGATGGACGGGCAGGTGCGTTGTAGTATCTAAGTCCACACCTGCTGAGTTGTGCATGCAAGCTACTCCGGGTCTTCTGCATCCTCGTATCTGGATAATTGTTGGAGAGGGGCGCGTCCAAGATGCGTGAGTTCACAGTTTGAATGATCTCGTCGTTACAAGAACAATGTCTCATCACCAAAGATTTGAGTAATACTTCCGCTGATAAGAGATGAGAGATCTACTTCTATCGAGTTTCGAGAATTGAGCCGACACTTAGAAGTAACAGGAAGTTGCTGCCGACCCAACTTGGCACGCCATTGTTCCCCTCGCATCACATGGTACCGAGCGGTCCCGGTGGCTCTCTCAGGCTCTAAGCAGACGCAATCTAGGCCGACACCACATGTTCTCTCTTTTCCTTTGACACCAAATAAACGATCCGAACTCGAGGAGGATATTAGCTTTGACCTTGAATTGCCGTGTTGTGGCGGCGTGTGCCGTGAGGACGGGTACCTGACGATCGATCATCACTATCACAAAGACGTGGCCGCTTCCTGCCTTCGCACGTGGGCCCACCTGAACGCCATGTGATAGGAGCATGGGTCATTAAATTGCGGGATCACATAAGGGATACACACTGCCGCGAAGCGAGAATTACAATGAGGTAATCAATACAGTCACAAAATCGACATCACTTCACTCGGTTGGCATGGTTGACGTACTATACAAATCCGCTGCCGCGCGAATCGTAGACGCTCAATCGAACTACAGGAGGACACCTGTCCGAGTGTACTCAAAGGATATTGGCCCTGTTGACGGCCGACACGTCATGTAGTCGTTCCAGTCAGGGCGAACCTCGGTTTCTTGACCAGACGCGTCCACGACGCGGAAGTGGAAGCCAATGAGCATCATTGCGGTGATAAGCTTCAGCTCGATCTTCGCTAGTCGGGTGCCCAAGCATGTCACACTCCCTGGGCAGAATAACATGATCAGTTCGTTGGCCACAGAAAGATGAAGAACGAAATGCGGCTCACCTCGCCCCCACCCCATCCAGGTCTTTTTATCATGGATCCTGGCAGGGTCGAACCGCCACGGATCAGGATAATATTTCGCGTTAAGATGCGTGTCGCTGAATGGATACAAAACGTATGATCCTGATGGTACGACTCCGTCTCCGATACGCACGTCGGGCCCTTTATTCCTTCGCATCGCCGTGTGAGGCTGAGCGAGGCGGAGGGTTTCGCGAATGAGAGAATCCAGGACAGGAGTCTCTGATTCCAATACCTCGAGTGGGACTCTCGCAAGATGGGCAGAGAGCGAGTACGGCGAGTCAGGCGGGAGGGGATGCTCTGTCAAAATGCTTTCCACCTCCGCGCGAGCTTTGGCGCTCCATTCCGGGTTACTGGCCAGGAAGATCAATAACCACGTGGCTGTGTTATGGTTTGTCTCTCGCGGCAGTGTAATAGAAAAATTACAAGACCCACATGTAGTACCTGTCGACCGAGCGCCAGCGACCATGAGGCCCATGCAGAACTATAAAACAAGAATTAGATGACAAATACACAGGAGCAAGAAGAGACTAACGCCGGTGATAAGTAATGGGTCATCTTCGAGATCTAGCAACATTTGGAGGGTGTCGTCTTGCGGTACACCGCTCCGCAACCGTGCGTTAACAGCGGAAGAGATGATCCTATAAATCCTGTATGTAGCCATCCACCTCTTGAGGGAAGCAAGGCTCGGGAGAAGAGGCAGAAGCACGGTCATAGGAGTGACTGCGGTCTCCAGTATTTCATACTGCTCCCTCAAACGAGCAGTCAACACTGGATTGTCCGCAATTTCGTGACACGTGAGCAAGCGAACGCTGGTCTGAAATAGCAACTGAAGGGCATGTTAAATGGCACGGCCAAGCAACGAGGCGGAAAGTCTGCCCACGTTATATAGCGCCACAAAAGGGTCCATAAACCCTGAACTGCTCCAATTTTCCAGGGCCTGCCTCATGTCGTCCAAAATTTCGGGAATCACTGATCGCGTCCGTTGTCGGCATAGTCGGCGAAGATAGAAGAACAACGTACGTCGCTTCAACGAAGCTTCCCGTTGCAGAAATTGTAGCCTCTTGTGTATCAGTGCCACGTCCGATTTTGAAGGAACTCCGTTGACAGTCGGTATCTACAAAAGACATTTAATCATCGATCTTGGAAATAGAAACTGCGCTTACTGAGCCAGAGAGCATGAGAAAACCTTCGGTAATATCAAAGTATTTGGCCTTAAGAAATGCTTCTCTGGCTACTTCTCCTGAAACTGCTACAACCGTATGCTGAATTTGCGTCAATGAAGGATGAAGATACGGAAAACGCCGTTCAGAGACTTCACCTTCAACAGGTTGAATTTGAAGAGGGACTGACCCGTCCCTTGGAATCCCGCGTTTAAGAATTCAAAGCGTCGGCGAAAAAATGGCTGGGGGGTGAATAGTCCCGACTTGGGTAAATGGACAGGCAAGTTGTCTCTATCTTGATACCATGTACCATAGAGGAACCTCAAGGCGCAGAAGAGAACAGAGATTGCGAGAAAGCTGAGGGGCAGGATCCTGATCAAGTTAACTGTGAGGGCGGGGTGGGTGAGCACGCCCCCTTCATCGCGGAGGTCGATTGAAAGCATGACAGATGGGGGAGGGAAAGGGACAACGGGAATTTGCTTCGCAAAGCGGGGCCGTGGAGGGAATCCGGAGGGCATTATTTTTATAGGTCACCTTTGCACCTTGGCTATGTTTGAGATGTACCCTCGCAATCTAAACTGGATTTCGCCTTGTACGGCCATGGGATCGCAAAGGCGACCCATATCGCGGTGTTATCATGGAGATCTACCAAAGACGATGCCTGAAGAAGCACCGGATGTGGTGAACCCAGCCCCATGGAAGAGTCGAGAACGTTTTGAGCTTTGGCCGAAGATCTATCACAACTATGTTCAGTTTCAATATTAGTCGGAAAATTGAAAGGCGGGCGCTCGCACAAATCATTTTCCTGCCATTCTGTGGCGCATGAATGGAGCAAACTGAGGCAGAGAATGGCGTATACTGAACCGTAAGGGACAATGAACACGAGGCGTACCACAGGAGACCCTACGCTTGGGAATTTTGCAATGTGAAGGGAACCTGTAGATGAAGAAATAATTCTCTGGACCAAGGAGGTGATTTGTTGACTCGATCTATCTGAATAAGAAAGATTGTCCAATGAAAGGTTCATCGTACGAGGGCCTACAAGGTATCGCATCAAGCTAAAGCCACGCGGCTGCCAGCTGCCGGTGTGTCCTGGTTAGGTTAGGAGCAGAGGATACAAACCGCCCTTGGTAAGCGCCTAGTGCACTCTGGAACCAGACGCGTAGTAGCCCGACGCTGAGTTCGCGCTAGGTTGTGTTGCGCCACGCGTCAGTCGAACGCCTTCTTGTCGCGGAGGCTTGAATATTGAATATTGAATACCGGTTCGGCTATGCATGTGTTCAGCGCTTAGACTCTCGGCGCCGTGCGTTTCTGAGCGCATTCTTCCAAGCACGTTACTCGCCTTGTCGATTCCGTACGTCTCGGGTAAGTGTTCATTCGTCATGCGCACGCGAAAGACGCGTTTGTTCAGGGTCGCAGATTCCTATCTCGGTGGTGTTGGCACATTTTAGTCTCAACGTTAATTCTTTGCATTGTCGGGCTACTACTGTCTGTCTCGGGGTGAAGCCTCTCACAAAATATGCGGGCCCGGCAATACGCAACTCTCAGAAGGATGGCAACCGTCCGTTAGGCCCTATCAGCGGCTCCCATAAGCCGTTATCATCGTTACGCCACCGAATACGTGTTTCTTGGTGCTTTCGGAATTCCGAGAGCATGTCGTTCTTTGTATAGAAAATGGACAGCACACATGGTGAGACTCCTTTGCGATTTCACTGAAACAGGACTGACTTCCTCCTTTTACGAATCAGGTGATGGTGAACAGATGAGGTTGGAATACTTTTTTTTTTCTTTCTCAAACTCGTCCTGCAGAATTCAATCAAGGTTAGTAGTAATTGTCGCAACTGATCAGTGATAACGGAACAAATCAATCGAAGGGCCACTCCGTGTAGGTCCAGCGACTTGGCAAGTCATCTGGCCCCCAGTGCCGACACTTCGCTTTTGGCCAGTAACACATGGCTCAAGAGCCGCATGATCGAGAGTATACACACACATCGGAATTCTGTGTCCGTTGATTCCTAGCGTTTGCGTCCATCTCTTCTCACCCTCATCTCACCTTCAACCGAACGGTTGGATGCGGGTGATGACGACCACCGGAACTCTGCCCGAACAATGCAATGCGCCAGCAGTCTCTGAGCCACCTTGTCGTGCAACAGTCGTTCATGGTCTGACAGCGGAAACCTCTTCACACATGCCATCAGAAAAGCAAACCACACTCCTGTCGCAGGCCGCCGGACTTTGAGTCTGGAGCGTCGCCCTGAATGGCCACTAGCTTGTGGGTACCGAGGAGCCCGGATCTTGGTGCGACAGAAAAAGCCGCAATCACTTGGGGGTTGAGCCGAAGTGACGGTTGTACCTGGTGTCCCGCCGGGAAAACCAAGATTAATGAACGTGTGCACGATGCTGTTGATCCCCCTCGTCACATTACGTCTGGGCAAGCGAGGCACGCGTCCCTGTCAAATCGCATCGCAAGGGCAACGGAAGCTGGACGGAGGATATCAAATAGAAGTGCCCGGAATTGATCATGATGATCGTTTGAAGAGCGGCTTAAATGTAAGCCGTGACATCTCCTTTTTAAAGTTACTTTCCTGATGCATCCCTGTACCTAGGCTGATTGCATTGTTGGCCCCCCTGAGCAACTCGCGTAAATCAATACCCGGCGCATGCTGTAACAGATAAAGAGTTAGGAGGAAGATAGGGAAGCCCATATATTGGCATGGAGCCAAACGACGTGACTATCCAGCCGTTGTACATTTTATCCGCAACCTTGGACCTTTATTGCCCTACTGTCTACTAGCTGGGTCCCGAATGGAAGCTCCGTCAGGTCGGGTACATCGACCACACAAAGCCGTTTATTATTGTTTTCTTTTGTAGGATAAGGTGATCAGCTCTCCCCCCAGCCCACATCCAGCGCGCTTCTTGCACCCTTTCGCGTGTATCAGGACCGCACTGTAATAACTCTTCCTAATCCAGCGAGTGCCGCAACCGAAATTAACAATTCGCTCGATACCACACGCCAACATCCTGGATCGCTGACCGACCAGGATAACGGGAACGCTGAGATGGTACGTGCCAAAACGGGCTTATTTCATCCGAATCAATGGGCCAGCGAATTTGAATGACCTGGGATTCGAGACTCGGGTTGAGAGGGGGTGATTTGACAAGGAAATCAAATAATATGCCGTCGGCCCAAAATATACACGGGCCTTATGCGTGAGGCCGCGGATTTGCTCATGGTGCAAGTGGCAGTCGTCGTGTAGGCCACCTGTTTCCTAACCCACGCTACTGATCTCATTACTATTCTGCCACGCGCTCTGGACATTGTTCACGTCAGCAATTATGTACGATTTACGCACAAGTATCGTCACATTCACATTGGTTAGATCAAACGCTGAGGCGCGGACCGGTGGCCAAGATGTACGTACAAGCGATAAGGACAGGCTAATATGTCAATTTCAATGAATGGATCGGAGACCAAAAAAGGTAGCACAAATGGGGAGAGAGGTACACGTATTTTATTTGGCTTTGTCTGCTCTGCTGCTCAGAAAGCGAGGAGTAACAACACCGGCAGTATCCCAATCCCGGATACGGGAGGGGCGGTGATGGACGCAGAATTCGAGGACGGCTGAGAGTCCAGGAGGCTTGGACAGCTTGGCCGCACCAACACATTTCCGTAATTTGACGCAATCCAGAGCACCACCCCGTTCGTCCAACCGAACCCAGCCTGTGAATTTCCAGTGTCTCAACAAAACATCCGATAAAGAGATCGATTAGCCGGCTCGTACTTGAACAGTGTACTCCCCGCCTCGCCCCGCAGAATCAACGTCCAGATTCGAGAACTTCTCGAACATCTAAACCGCTCCCCATTTCCGCGGGGGAGGTGAGGGGGTCAGGTCGGAAGTCTAGCAGCAATAGACTGGTGCAGCTACTCACGTTTCCAGTGTTGTTGATGCTTTTCGTGACGTTGAGCTCTTCGTCGGACAATCGCGGCAGGATGCCTGGGATCTGTCCTCCCGTGCCATACCTCACTCAAGCAGTCAGCAGAGACTTGTGCTCGTCAGATTTCCAACTCACCAACTGCAGAACGCACTAGAGATATACCGATTAGCAAGCTGTCTCTCGAGCGCAGTCGCCCAACCCTCTCCGGGGACTGAGTTCCCTCCGTTGACTACGGACGAGCCGCTGACATTGACGTCAGACGCAGTCCCCTTGGAGGATGCATTCCGACCTGAACCACGTAACGGCTGGCCGGGGAGCTGTTCTTCCAAAAGGCCAAGTTGGCCAGGTGGGATTAGGGAAAAAGCCGACTGCCCACGGGAGGGCTGTGGGAGCGGTCCAGATGTCAGGTTGGATGGCAACGCCTGTAGCGCAGCCAGGAGGATGTACTGGTGAGGCGGCCAAGCGTTGGGCGCATCCCTGAGGTACCACTGGTGAGTTGGCGATCTATCGGAGAGCTGGCATATACATACCATTGCAACGACGTGTCCACGAATGAGCTCGGAAATGTACCGTTATAACGCCTCATGATCATATGTAAGCTAGCGAACATCCCGAAGGCTTGTGCTGGTCCGCCTCCGAGCACCTCGTCCGGTACGATTCCGTTCCACAATGGATAGAATGCTGCTGCCGAGAAGAAATTATTGCGCGCATTGGAGGTGAGATTGAAATCGTAGAACGCCAGTTTGTTTTTGTCCCAGAAAAGATCAAGAATAGCCTTGCGGAGCATCCCTGCGACGGTGCGATGGTTTGATATCACCGCAGGATCACCGTTAGTCATGTCGTAGAGATCAGCGAGGTTCAAGCGAGCTCTGTCTGCGAAGGAGGTAATAAGGCTCAACCTGGAGGCAACGGAAAACTTAGTCTCACAAAGTATGCTATTCAAACAGATCGGAATTGTGGCTTTCACATTCAGCGACCTCAGGCCGACCGATGGGTTTGAAAGCCAGCGAGCAGTATAATCCCAGCCTGGTGTATATAAAATTCTAGCCATATGTATCGATGACAGGCCGACATACCAGTTTCTGCGCCACTCGCGAGCTCTCCATACAAAGCATTACGCTGGGACTCGTTCAGAGATGAAGTTGTTGCTGTCATATAATCTGTGTGGCCATGGCGTGTGATCAGTAGCGGCACATCTGGACATGGACAGGGAGGGGACGCCCTGAAGCAGTCAGGACGAACCAACGATGTAAGACTCGGGCCTCGGGGCTGTATTAGTGACAGCATATCTGCAAAAAATCAGGGTGGGCGTCAGCGGCGACAATGACTCAGCAGAGCGAGGAGTCAAAGAGAACGGGAAAAGAGTATTTCCACTCCTGACTGGAGCGTCATCCTTAGGCGGCTTAGACCTAACAGAGACTGTGCTCTGGAGGTGCGGCCCAGATATTACACAGGAGAATGAATTGCTCACCGCGCAACGGTGTGCGTATTACTTGTAAACGGACTCGTGATTCTGACTGTGCGATTGTCATCCCACCATTTCAGTTCACGCTGTTGTCCGTGACACGAGATCGATGGGCAAAGTCAGGTGAAGCGCACGGGAACAACGGCCAGAGTACGGACTTCAGCGAGTGGTAATGCCCGATTCAGGATGCCCGTGTCCTTGGTCGCGGCGACATATTCTGTCAGCATCTACGCGTGAGAAGAGATTGCAACGCTCAGATGAAATAAAGGCAGTTGATTGGAAGAATGTGCGCACATGAATGAAGAGCGGGGGCTGCGATCGATTAAGATCTACGGGATTAGATGGGATTCATTTCCACAAATTGTCATTGGGGAAGAATCCGGGGCCGTGGCCTGTTGGGACACGTACAGTATATACGTCCCCCGTTGGGAATGAACCCAATATGCTCGATTTCATCCATGAAATTCTGCAAGGTCTGATTTGCGACATCGAATAGTTCGGATTGAATCAAGCCCAAGATAATCCAGTAGGAGTCCCAGTAATCTGAAGCAGGGTGACGCGTAACTCGCACCAATCTGACGGGAGGAATGCAACATACATTGCTCTCTGAAACGGCCACCAGGGACCACAAAAGTATGATTCAGTGGAATCAGACTGCTCTCGCAGGTTTTTCCATCACATAGCACGCTCTGCTGTGTTGATCTGATGAGCTGGGTCCAGTACCCGTGTACCGTCTGTGACCACGCCCTGACGGTCCCATCCTGAATCTTGTTTAGGAATGGTGGGTTGGGACTGAATGACGGCAGAGAAAGGGCTTGCAGTTCCAGGCCTTCGCCGCGAAAATCGGTATCAACAAAATTGGTGAGGGTGCCATAGGTGCGTGGAGACGGAATGGCCGCAAAATCGAATAACACTGCGGAGGGCGATTTGCCGGTTGGCTTATCCACAATCGTCTTCGGATCAGGATACAGCGACGCCACGTTCAGCGTTTGGAGCAGCTGAGTGACGTGTTGCCAACTGCTTTAGCCGGCGAGTAACGCGGTTGAGGGGGGTAGGATCGAGACGAACGTCACCGGCGCAAAATATGTCACTGGGACACCAAGCCTGCTTTGGCGGCAAAGGAATCTGAGAAGGTATGGAGGCCGTTGCAGCGGCCGAAGGGCTGGCAGTCGCTGTGGTGACCGAGAAACTGAGGGTGGAGGCCCCGGGATTGAGACCATCTTGGGGTAGAGCATAGGCCGTCGCCAGACAGGCGAGGGCGACAGCAGCGGCGAACATAATGGTGCAGCAGTGAAGCAGTCGTGAGAAGTCTGTGCGATGGCGCCGAACAAAGGATCCGAGCTTGTGGAGCGCTCCTGATGCTTATTTCGCCGGCTGCAAATATACCGCAGTGGACCCTAGGCATGGGCGAGCCTAAGAGCAAGTTTTATCTTCTGCCTAACGATGTTTGACGGGTATATCGTATCGTCTCCGAATGGCTCTATTTCTGCGGATGCTCCGCCCCGTGATAACAGCAAGGTTGGCTGTGATGCTTGCTTAGGTCCAATCGTAGTGTTGTCGCTCCAAGAATACGAACACGTACCATACCATGTATTGAGTATTGAGTACTCCATGTTAAGCAGCGACGATGCAACGACGCGACGGACTCGTCCCAGTTCAGTCAGTAAATCGGCAGCAGCGACGACGTGAATTATCAACATCAACAAACACAGAACCGTACGTTGGCTCGACACTTCCCTGCTCTAACTCTCCAATGTCAGACCTTTGTCCGGTCTATGCCCCGTTCTTCAGTGCCATGGTTTGTCGTAACCTTCACCACGACCATCTTTTGCTGTATCTAAATCGTTGGTCTGCCAGGGTTGCACGAGTGCCATCGTGTTCACTTGTAAGTCAAATTGTCCTTCCCTGCGTCCTCCAAGTTTCTACGCGCAATCTCGTCTGGACAGGCATAGGTGCAAGGTTTGTGCCTCGGCCCATCTTGTCGCTCCTGCTACAGCTAAACACCTCGGCAGTTATGGCACTGCAAAGTCGGGAGTCGGCATCTCTGCTATGTCGGTCCTTCGACCAGATCTTATGATGAAATGTGTGGTGCCAGTGATTATGGCCGGTATCATTGCCGTCAGTGCTTGCTTTTGGCGCATTGACCAACGAAAATTGTGCTGACATATCCTCACCATGGACAGATATACGGTCTTGTCGTTTCAGTCCTCATTGCAGGAGATCGTGTGTCCTTTTCTCTCGCCTTCTGTCTACAACACCCTGCTGACGGTTTGCATACCATTGGACTAGTTTCAACGTCCATGTCGCTTGCGCAATCCTTCGTACAGCTCGGCGCTGGCCTCTCGGTCGGTCTGGCGGGTCTGGCGGCGGGCTTCGCGATTGGCATCGTGGGAGACGCAGGTGTCAGGGGCACCGCCCAACAGCCCAGGCTTTTCGTTGGCATGGCGAGTCACTTTCTCTTGCCGTTCTCAACGCAATGAGTTGCTGACTTGCGCCCTTTCGCGACGCAGATCCTGATCCTGATTTTCGCAGAAGTGCTGGGTCTCTATGGTCCGTCTGTTTTGCCTCTTTCTTTGACCTACTCTCTTGGCTGACAACCAGGTTCTGTAGGACTTATCGTGGCCCTCATCATGAACACCAAAGCGGGTGCCATGAAGGTTCGTTCGTCCAACTGCCATACAGTCTGTTCTCTTTGTCCATCGCCTAACCCGATTCCCCAGTGCGTTGGATGAAGCAGGTTTATCCAGGAGTACAGTTCAAGGCACAGTGACTACGTATGCCTGGCATCTGCTTTTATTATTAATTTCCAGCAATGACATTTCTCTCTTGCTTCCATACCGTAGCTGCTCATTCCTTCACGGCTCCAAGCGTTCTATCCGTTGTTGGATATGATTCCTTAATACGGACGTGGCCGTTTGCTGATCCATAATCGTGAGGTGAAATATCATCTAGTGCCGCTCGGAAGCGAAGGCAAGGCCCAGTATGCCAGATTCTGAAAGTGAAAGTGTCCCAAATCATCTATGTAATAATGCTAAGAACATGCGCTCCATGCATGTCACATCAACGTCGGGTGCAAGAATTAGGGGGAGTGTAAAAGGGTTATCTTGGTTCGCTCTCTACCCCCTACTCGGCAAGCCCTTCCTCCTGTTCCGCCAGGAAGCGCTCCACTTCCAGTGCGGCCATGCACCCGCTGCCCGCGCTTGTGATCGCTTGGCGGTAGCGCTTATCCTGAACGTCGCCCGCTGCGAATACGCCGCGCACGCTTGTCTCAGTCGTTCCGGGCACGGTAACAATGTAGCCTTCAGCATCCGTCTCGAGCTGTGAACGCACGAGTGCCGTCGCAGGGTCATGTCCAATCGCGTAGAACAGTCCGTTGACCTGCAGGTCCTCCGTTTCTCCTGACAGTACGTTCTTGATTACGAGGGCGGATAGCAGATCGCCATCACCCTTGCATTCTAAGGGGATGGTATTCCAGAGGATGGTCTGCGTCCCAATTTAAGCCAGAAGAAAAGGTGTCGAAAACCACTGAGAAGACGTACAATTTTGGGGTTGCTCATCAGCCGCTTGGCCATGATTTTTGAAGCGCGCAACTCGCCCCTACGGACAACGACATATACTTTGGAGGCGTATTTTGTCAAAACTAGTGTTTTTCCACAATGTGAGCAGCAGAGAGGGGGAGCGGGGAATAAAGACACAAACATATCGCTTCTTCGGCAGCAGAGTCACCTCCTCCAATGACGGCCAATGGCTTTTTCCTGCCATAAGATCAGCCTGGAATTAACAAATACACAAGAGAACAGGATGACTGGGGCATACCTAAAGATAGGAACAGCGCCGTCGCACACAGCACATGCGCTGATACCGCTTTGCCAATAGGTCTCCTCGCCAGGCAGCCCAAGCCGCCTTGCGCTGGCGCCAGTGGCAATGATGACAGCATCCGCCGTCTCCGCCTCAGAGTCCTCCTGGCCCTCACGCCAATACCGAAACGGACGGGCTGAGAGATCAATCTTGGACACGGTCTCCGTGATGATCGTAGTCCCAAAGCGCAGAGACTGCGCGCGGAACTTGTCCATCAGCTCGGGCCCGAGTATGCCAGAAGGAAAACCTGGGAAGTTCTCGACTGTGGACAAACATGTTAGGACAGATAAGGAAGTGAAGAGACCGAATGCGATGAGAACAGGCTTGGACGGCCGTTGATGCGGCGAGCATATCCATGCGTGCTGCATGCGATACTCACCGTCTGTGGTGGTAGTTAATTGACCGCCAGCAGCAAAGCCATTGGCCAAGTACCCCTCGAAGAGGACAGGGCTAAGGTTAGCACGAGCCAGGTAGATAGCAGCGGTATGCCCCGCTGGGCCTGAGCCAATGATCACCTTCGTAATCAATGAAGCATCAGACAGCAGCATTACTTCCGTTCGTCAAGGATTGACACTGACAACTTTGGAATGCATTTTGGAGCTACGTTCCACCTTTCCGTTGGTGAGATGCGCCATCGGTTTGCTTGAGGAAGGGCCAGGTAGAGTGATGATTGGAATGACGGCGGCCGCGAGGAGGGAGGGAAGCGACCTGTAGGTAGAACGCGCGAGGGAGTAGAAGCGTGACAACGTGGCTTGCGAGCGCAACGGCGATGAGGAGGAAGAGGAAGGAATGGGTACGAGCTTACTTTGCAGACTTCTCGCATATTTCATATTTCATTCTGACAAATCACATTAATCACAGATCATGCATCACGTGCTCGTTAAGGTTTTTAGCCTGCTTTTTGGTTACAAGACAAAGACATGGTCGTACTTAAGGTACGTGGGACAGTACGGCTTGTGTTGGGCGAAGAGGGTTAGCAAGGCCTGGCTAAAGGGGACTTGCCCAGGCTTATTTGTATATGGGTAAGTCCAATCAACCTGCTCGATGCTGACATAAGGAGGTAGCGGTGAAGCAGCCACCCCGGCATCCGAAGACGCCCGGGGGGCTCAATTCGCAAGGTCGCATAAGGCGAAACGGTAGCTAGTTACAGGGAGCGGTGGGCGGGTTGCTCGTGAATAGACTACACTAAAGTGGAGAAGGACTGATAGTAAGTGGGCTAGACGAAGCACAAAGAAAGTTGGCATACCTAGTGGGCGAGGGGAAAGGACGGGGAGTCGCTTTCCTCAAAGCCCACTAGGTAAGGCGGCGGAGTGTCTGAGAGCGGGATGTCTCGGGACTGCGTTGGTGTGCTTGGCACAGCGGGAAGGTCCCTCACCCAAGCGCGGGTATGCGGAGGAGCCTGAAAGGTTTGCCTCGCCCAGCGGGGCGTGCGGAGGCACGAGCGACGCTTGTCGCTGAGCGGTGGGTAGCGACCCGCGAGTGATTGGACTACTGTAAACAAGTTTAAACACGACCAATCAACCTGCTCGATGCTGACATAAGGAGGTAGCGGTGAAGCAGCCACCCCGGCATCCGAAGACGCCCGGGGGGCTCAATTCGCAAGGTCGCATAAGGCGAAACGGTAAAAGGCTATAGTAGATCGAAGTGTCCGCGGCACGATAAGTACAAGGATCCGAGAAACGAGAAGTAAAAAGGGAGTAGGGCTGCCGTGAAGAGTATCCAAACTAATATCATTTACTTTATTTTATGCTGTAGAGTGTCGCGGTCCAAAGGGTTCATTGTCAGACATGGTGTAAGCAAGAGAGGAAGTACGACTAGGTAGAAGAAGAAAGGCGCATTGTCAAGTCAGCGTCTGTTAAGCGTCAGGCGAGCGTCTGTGCATTTTTTTTTTTTTTTTTTGGAGCGTTGTCCCCCTTTCCCCTTTTTTTTTTTTTTCTTTTACACAAGGGTTAGAGACGCAGGCGATGTAGCTGGTGTGACCTGCCCGCTTGTCCTGTTCCCGACGATCAGGACGTGTAGTAGGAATGGATTTTTCCTTATGTAGCGCTCGAAGGCATTAGAAGACCATCTACCTGCTGCCCGGATGAGCTCCGGTGCGACGCCGTCTTCTGCCAGGGCAGTCGCGCCGCCCGCTCGCAGCGAGTGACCAGCGATGTCAGGTGGGAAATGCCGCCGCAGACGACCCACAAACCACGAGCGACTGGGCAGCGTCCCCGACTCTCGAAGCCAGAGCCATGGGTGCAGAGGGAAAAGTGCGTCGCGCGAGGATAGGTACCGACGCATCATCGGCAACGGGTCCGGTCGTCCCACACGACTCAAGACAACCACTTTGTTCCCCTCGAAGAAGCTGTCGCCCTTGAACCTGGGCAGCCACAGGCTGTACCCCTCCATCGTTAGGGATACCGAGGAGCGCAGCGTGTACTTTGCGGGGTCTCGTAGTCGCGGGTTGTCCGGCATAGTCATCTCGCCCAGCCGTAGCAGTGCGAAGAAAGCAGTGACGAAGACTGCGACGAAAAGCTTGTCGTCGTGATCTGGGGAATTTGCGTAGGTTGATACGACGAGGGCTACGTCGCTCCAAGAGAGGGCGCTCTTCCGTGCGGTAGCGCCGCCATGTCGGCGGTGTGCGCCCTTTAAGGTTTTGACGACGAGTTGTGACGCGCGGCTAGCGCGGACATGTGGGTGGTAGGGTTCTAGTAAGCTGCATATGCCGGAGAGATATGACTCCACAGATGCCGGCGAGATGAAGGACGACTCGTAAGCGACGTAGAGGCTGAGGGTGTCTGGGGTGGGGTCTGATGAAATGGAGTGCGTCTGGCAGAAGCTGAGGTATGAATTAAGTGCACTCGTATAAGAGAGTGTTGTGGAGGGGTCGAGAGCGAGCCCCATGAGAGTGGCGCGCTCGCGTTGTACGCGCTCGGGGGTCCATGGCGGGCGAGCCCGACGCCGGGACCCAGTGGGCAGGCTGTTCATTTTTTGGTTGCCCCCAGCGCATCTCGAGGGGGTTGAAAGTTGATGATCGACAGAGTAGGGGCGAGGGCGAGTGCTCTTTCGTTGTCGAGCCGAGAGATTGCGTCCGCTACCACGTTTTCAGAGCCGGGAATCCACAATACTCGCATGTCGAGCCCGTCGGTGATGCGGACGTCCACGGTGGAGAGTAGGATCGCATTGTGGCTAGGGCTGGCGCGGAGGGAGTGGAAGATGTCGAAGGAGTTTGAGTTGTCGGTGTGGCAGAGGAGGCGGCGGGGGCGACCGTGGTTGCGAGACAGGTGTGCTGCGCAGCAGACCGCTAGTGCTTCGAAGAAGAAAATGCCACTCAGCGCGAGATTGGCAGGGATGGCCCACTGGTACCCTGTGCGCTCACCAGGGAACCAGACACCAATCCCGACGCCAGATGCGTCAGTGTACGCCTCGATAGTGTCCACCCCATCGTGCACCGTCCACTCTGATGCTTCGATTAGGTGAACTCCAGTCGAACGTTCGATGTGCCCAATAAGCCAGGACACCTCTCACACGATGTCTGTATTGACCCGGAGGAGGGCGCGTGGCTTGCTCTTACCGGCAGTCTTAGCATAGAGCGCCGAGAGGGACGGGCGGAGCAGCGGGTAGACGTTGAGGGCCCAGTTGACATGTCCCTGGAGTGCCCAAAAATCGCGCAGGGGGATGCGTGCTCCAGCCTTAGTGAACGGTTGGCACGCAGCCACGAGTTTCGCACGTTTTTCCAGGGCCATCGACACTCGCATGCTGTTAGGGTCTACATCAAACCCAATGACACGCAGGGGCGACCCTGAGATCTGTTTGTGTTCAGCATGAGGTACGCCGAGTTCATCGAAGAGCTCCAGTAGTGCCGCCTGCTCGGCTGGCATGTTCTTTGCGTAGGGGCTATACCACGCGACGTCTGCTCTGGGTGAGGCTCCGAAGTGGTCATCCACATAACATTTCAGGTTCACTAATCCACGTTGGAAGACGGCGATCCAGACGATGAGTGAGGCGACCGAATGGTAGACTTTCTGAGAAGCTCGACCACCAAAGTTATTGCAGCGATCGACGTGTTTAATGCCGTCCACCGAGACAATCTGCTTCAGTTGCCAGAGAGGGTGCATCGGGCACAGCCGGTATGCTTCAGCCACATCTGTCTTGTAAATGATAAGCTCGCAGGTTGGGTCGTTTCGGCGGAGTGCCCGAATCGTTGCCCCAAGCGAGCGGATCCCATCTAGTTTCACACCAGCAATCTCGGCCTTGAGAATCCTGGAATTCGGTGAGAACTCGCCATCTGAGTGATCAACAACTAGGCGGAGTTTATCTGACTCTGGTTTGGGAACCGCATGGACCGGAACTGAGAACATCCCGGGCAAGAGTTGGGTTCCAAACGCGGGTGAGAAACGTCCTTTCTCCTCCTCCACTCTGAACTGCTCCCTTATAAAGTTGCTCTCTGCTTCAGTCTTCAGTGGCCGCTCTGAATTGTCCCATGACTCTGGGTACTCGCTCGACTCTGTCTCAGCCCAAGGCCAGAACCCATTTCGGAGAGCCCAAAGGACCGACTGAACGTATGGCTGGTTTGGGTGGTCGGCGAGGAGGCGCTCGAAGGCGTCGGCCTTGAGCGGTGTGATAATTTTGAAGAGGTTCGGGTACGCCTTGACTGTTCTCCATCCATCCCCCTTCTCAAACTCCGCAGGTGGGGGCCTTGGTACTGGCTCTGCGGTGAGCGAGTAGCCTGCCGTCACTCCCACCATCTCATCGTCGTCGCGCCACAGGAACTCCCTCAAGTACCGCGGGCGCCTAGCCTTCAGCTCAAGCGCTCCTCTTCTGTTTATCTTTGCAATCTCCTTTCCTGTGTCCTGCTCCGCAGATGATGCAGACGTGCTTGAATTTACAGTTCGTCCGAGCACATTTGTTTTCGTTGTACTGACGGCACGGTTCTTCTGGGTTCCAATCAGCACGACGTTTTCCTTTCCCTCTCTGCCCTTCCAGTTCGAAGTGTGTGCCATCGGGGTCCAAGAAGCAGGGCTCAAAATGCCGGATTGCGGTGAAGTCACACAGTTCAAGGTCGTTGGACTCGGCGACGTGCTTACGGATTGCCTTATCCATTTCAATGATCCTTGCGTGCGACGAGGTGCGTCTCGACCCGAAAAGACCGAGGATGTAGTCAGTATATTTGGTAAGTTCTGTATCTCGGTGTGGGAAGGCGAATTTCGTTGCAGTAACTGCTTTCTGCCAGGCGAGGACCCAGTCTCCGCAGGTCCTGATGAGTTTTGCTGGTTTGGCAGGCCCGGCACGTAACTCAATCTCTCCGATCCTTTCAACTGTTTGGGATTCAAACGCAACAGCGTACGCTCCTGAGAAGACGACATCGAGGTTGACTGGTTTCCCGGTGAGGACGTTCGTCCACTCAGAGTCTGGGAAGCGCGGGACTCCTGGCGTGGCCGAAAGGTGAAGTTTTGCGTTTCTAACGTCTGTAGAAAAGTTGACGATGAGCCGCCTGGTGAGTTCGAGGTTGGGGTTGAGGTGTTCGCCTGCGTGCTTCGTGCGCTGCGCCCACGGGTACATTCCCTCATCCACCGGGAGCTTCCTGAGGATACGTTCTCCTGGCTCCGGTGAACAGCTTCTTGCTCGCTTCTCTGCACTTCTACGTGGAGTCTCTTCATTGGTCTCGCTTTCTCTGCTTCGTCTGAGATTCTCTCCAGCAGGCTGGGACGTTGCATTGCCCCGATCTGCTGCGGCTCGAAGGATTCGGTCGTGTAGTTCAAGCGAGTCCAAGTACGTTTCAAACGCTGAGGTGATTTGTTCCTCTGGTAACCCAGATCCTGCCTGTAACAGGAGGGCAAAGATTTTGGCCGCTGCGGCCCCTCGCGTGATTTGTCCATCCCTGAAAAGTCTAGTGACTTCGTCGCACTGCGAAGTCGCAAGGGTAGAGGTCGGGTCCTGCGATGGCGATTGGGAGGTAGTTTGACTGTCATTGTTCGCAGGAGGCATCAGACCGATGGATTGAATGAAGTGATGTCTATGTATTGCTCGTGAATAGACTACACTAAAGTGGAGAAGGACTGATAGTAAGTGGGCTAGACGAAGCACAAAGAAAGTTGGCATACCTAGTGGGCGAGGGGAAAGGACGGGGAGTCGCTTTCCTCAAAGCCCACTAGGTAAGGCGGCGGAGTGTCTGAGAGCGGGATGTCTCGGGACTGCGTTGGTGTGCTTGGCACAGCGGGAAGGTCCCTCACCCAAGCGCGGGTATGCGGAGGAGCCTGAAAGGTTTGCCTCGCCCAGCGGGGCGTGCGGAGGCACGAGCGACGCTTGTCGCTGAGCGGTGGGTAGCGACCCGCGAGTGATTGGACTACTGTAAACAAGTTTAAACACGATTTATAGACTAAATCACGTGCTCGATTTGTCAATTACATTGCGTCACGTGTTTCTTGACGAGCAGCTTTCCGATTTTCCATTGCACCTCAGCCTCATTGTCTGCCTGCAAATCCTCTCTTCTCAATCTGTACCGCTTCGGCATTAGCCCTTTTCCAAACCTTTCCGTGACGTGGTTTGCGCAAAGAAGGGACACCGCGATATTCACCAGATGAAGTGGGGCTAGCGAAAACACCGTGCTCCAGATGCGAGGCAAGTTGCGCGCCTCAAATCGGAGCAGTTTGCCTTTACATCCAGGCAATGGCGTGCGCGAGTAGCAACGTGAACTCGGGACTGTGCCGTGTAGCGCAGAGTAGAAGCCGCAGCACCGCAGCGCATCCTGCACCATGAGCCGTCCTGCAGGAGTGTACCACTGGCTCCAAGCCAAGTTCAGCTTTCGGTCGAGCGCAAATGTCGACCGCTTGTACGACGCGTATCCGATGGCGAGCAGCGAAATCAAACACGGCCATAGGAGCAACGCGTAGATTGCCAGGATCAACCGCGAGTTGAGCAAGGTTCCCCCTGCCCCCAGGAGCGCCGTGAAGAGCAAAATTGAGCCGCAGAACGTAATCAGGATAAGAATGTCTCCGTCTGCGACGTACATGACGTCTGCGAGGTCCCACGCTGCTCGACAAATCGAAAACGAGCTCAGACGGCTACCGAACCCTTTATTGACTGGTGCTCACCTCGGAACCAAGTTAGGATTGCATACACGAGGCCGGCTCCTCCATACACGAACACGCTACTCACAGAAAGCAGCAAACACCACTTTTGATTTGTCCACCGCTCCGGTATATTTACGTCGACACCAGGTCCATTCCCTAGAGCCAGCTCCAGCCCAAGACCAGCCTTTCCCCGTCGCCGCACCTGCAACGGTGCGGGCCATCTTTGGGTAAACTTGTCACTGACTATGGGAGGAATGCTCGTGGGACGTCGCATGCGGTGCGCAAAGTCACTCGCGCTTGCGCCGCCAGTCTTCCCGTCGTCCGGCGCGGTTAGCCCAAAGTCCGCCAAAGGCAATAGCGACGGTGCGCGGAGCGAGAGGAAGCTCCATGCGCGAGAGAGGCGGGTGGAAGATTCCCCTCGCGGAGACAGTGGAGATATGTCACCAGCATCCACGGGTGGAAGTGATGGCGTGGGGAGACGAGAGATGTGCGACGCTGAGGCGCGGAACGAGCGACGGAGGTCGTTCCGTTGCGTGTGGGACCGTCCTGGCTCCGGCCGTGCATCCGCGTCCAGGTGATGCGTCGGCTGCGTGAAGAGCCGCGTCGTGCGACATGCCTCGCGCTCCCCATCTGGTTGCTCAAAGTCGAATTGGGGTAGAGTTGGGAGTGGTGGTGATGATGCCGTCTGAACAGGTCTCAGAATAATGGTGTCCTGCGCATGGTATGCGTCGAATTCGGGATGTGCTGGTACGTTAAGCAGGGGCGAATTTGTAGCGGCGGAGGCTCGGCGACGGATCAGCGAATGTGCCGTCCTCGCTGTTGATGGACGGCGGGACTGCATTGCGACGTGTATAGTTGATGGGGAAGATTTACAAAGACGCTTGTCAGCCACGCAGGTGCCGCCAGCCTGGATTCAGATATAGTCTGGTCTGCTCCATACCTGCGCGTGCTATTGCAGTCGATCTTTCTCTGGCCCATAGGAATTATAAATTTTTCCATGCTCATAATCCAATACGTCAGAAACGGTCCATAAGGAGCGGGAGAAGGGCACAAGTCCCTGTCGTAATGCTATATGGTATGTGGGAAAGAGGGAAGGGAGCGTAGGTGTGGAGGCCTAAGATAAACGAGTAGTACAATTGTATATGGCAGTCCGTGATTGCAGCAGTGCCTAGTAATGAAAAGAAGGTTGCGCGATAGCCAGGAACGAGAAGGAAGCGTTGAGACAGAAAGGACTGTGAGCTCGGTGAAAGGAGCGGGACGGACAATGAGGTGTGGAGCTTTAAGAGTGGTCCGCGGCGGTCCCGATTTTGATCAAACACTATTGATCGGTAGCTGAATTGGACATGGGGCTTCTGTGACTTGCGCTGAGGCGGGGTACGACCCAGGAAGCCCTAGAATAACTGCTTGCAGTCGTAGTATGAATCGGAGTGCTTTGGGGGAATGTTAGAAATGGAACAGAGTGGACTTGAGTGAGACTTACGGGGGCGTTGGTTGTCGACATAGAGCGCCCTGTTTTTGCATGCGTCATACCAGTTCTTCCCTAAACACGCGGCGAGGTCAACTACGAGGTGGGGTCAAATAAATGCGCCTACATGTTTGGTCCGTATCATTGCTCGTCACATACGTAAAATTCAGTGGAAGACGGATAGTCGGGAATGCTTTGGCGGGGACCGTCTTTTTCCCAAGCTCGCCTTTGGCGACCTGCCTGTTCGTGTCGAGATCGAAGACTTGCGCATCCAGACGCACGAAGGTGAGTGGGAGGAAATTAGACTGTGTGTTTAATTGCAGGTCGGCGAAAGCTGGGAAAGTGAAATTCGCAGGAAAGCGAGAAAAAACGACGGGGATTGAGGCGGCGAAGGCGCCCGTGGCGTTCAAGAGCGGCGTGGCGGAGTTGAACTCGTACGACGGTACGCGCGGGAGGGTGAAAGCCAACACGATGCCTATTCTAGTCGAAGGTCGGTCATGCAGTAGCGCAAAGAAGTAACGTACGACGCACCCAACGCAGGTTGCGAACAAGACGCATACAAACATTCGCCTCGTGAGCCAGCCGCCACATAGGCCATGCTGGTCCCGCGACCAACGCTTCCACGTTTCCCAGCACGCTGCGGCATTGTCTTTACGTTTTGCGGTCTTGGACATCTCACGCAGCTCAGTCCGGTTCCATTCAGCACCAAGACCTGGCACATTGACTATCTCCTTGCCTTCGGGTAATGGTGAAGGGGCGACGGATTGCCTGAATGTATAGCACACACTATTAGTCGGGATAAATTGTGCTGGACACCTACTCGCTTACCTTTTAAGCGGAGGAGGCGCAGCAGCGTTATCGACAACGCCATAGGCAACGCTATACCGCTCCCCGACGTTGTTAAAGTCAGCCCCGACGTTAAAAACGTCAGTGTTTTCGTCATCGAAATCATCCTTGAGAGGCATCTTGCGGCCAGTATAGTAAGATGCGGGATCGTAGCCGGCCGAACCATACTCCCTGACTTGGTCGTTGCCCCGGTCTGGGTCGAAGAACGAGGATGCAGCGTAGGGAGTTGGGGGAGCAGCGCGGGTCTGCGATGAATCAAAATTGTCGTTGAGGATGTTTTTCGGGCCTCCGTAGAAGGACGATACGGTAGATTTGCGGTCGGCGTCCATGATGACTGTTTCCGTCGACGACGAGAGGCGACGAGGGTGTATTTGCGATACAGCCTGGATCACGCGGTGCTGGCAGCCACTGCTGGCACAGACGTGCGGTCGCGCAACCGCGTTTCAATCCCACATTGGCAATTGTCATGTCCAAATTATTCAAAATCCTGCCAGACCTCCTCAGCTTGGCGCAAGGGTCTTGGGTATGGGGTACTACGAGTGGTAGCTCTGCCTTGTCCTTAATCCAGTCCACGGGCGTATACAACAGCTCTGTCACTCCTGCTGGTCTGCCCTGGAACACATACAACTATTGCAATGCACCGCACGTCAACCCGCTGCATTACCCGCTGCCCGAGAGTTTTTTAGAGGGAAACGCAAATCTAGTCTATCTGAATACCGTCATGCGCCATCATAAAGTCCGTTCATGCGCATTCTGCGCGAGCATCATCCCATGGTCTCACTTGCGTCCAGCGCACGCCTGATAACCTGTTTCCGTCCGAGAATACACTGAATCCACCTTCGGGTTGGGATTGTCACGATGTACTTCAGCACATCTACGCAGGCGGCTTCGCCCGTGTCTTTCGCCAAACCGTAACTCCCCGTTGGCATCCCTTTGCTAAGGCAGTGTGGAATGGGACATGCGATGCTGGCCAATTGACTCGACAAGGTCTTGACGATTCAATCCGCCATGGTAATGTAAGTATAAGCTGTGAATGTTACCAAGTGTTTAATCACAACAAGCTCGTCGACTCCTCTTTCCGAACAGGATTTCTGGAATGTCTACCACAGCAAATTAGGGTTTTTAGTAGATGTTAATGACCAGGATATCTTAATACGTACTTCCACGGAAATGCGGACTCAAGCGGTGGCCAGCGGTTTTCTGTTTGGGATGGATAGAACAACAGCAGAACGAAACTTCCCAGTGTTTGCCCAACCCTCAGGAGTGCGTCTTTCGTACATCTAGAATTTATCCGCTCAGCACTCTCTCATGTGTCAGATTGACTCTGTCGTTCCGAGTTATCCCTGTCCGAAAGCCGCTGCGATTCGTCAAGCCTACCAGTCGCTTCCTGCATGGACGGATCACTTAGAACAGACAGCAGGTGTCATGAGGCGCATGGGGGAGACATTGGGTACCGTTGGCTTGGCTGTCTGGGAGTCATGGTGTCAGTTTTATATTGGCTATCACTTATTACTCAGGCCATATCATCTGCATTTTAGATGACCCTTACTTCGATGCGTTCAATTCTCGGACTTGTCATGGCCATCCCCTTCCGTGCAATTCAACGGGCGGTTGCATCTCCGAGGAAGATGCGGCTATGGTCTGTGCTCTTGGCGATTTCGAATACGAGTGCGTCTTATCACGTTTTCCTCTTCACCCCTCCTTTGTATGCCAATTATTATCAGTTACATTTGGAACACTGCTTCAGATGCCCCGACATACGTCAAGCTTACATTTGGTTCGCATTACTGCCGGCTGTGTCACTCAGCGCCCTCACAATCCCGTTAGGTGTCTTCTTTTCTGAACTTGCGCAGAACTTCAAACTGTTGAAATCGGGGGCCGAACCGCGTAAATTGCGACTGTACGTAGGACATGACGGCACCATGATTCGCCTCGCAGCCGGGCTAGGCCTGGGAAACAAGGCGCCTCTTCGGTGGCCTGCATTTGGATCAGAGATAGTTATGGAGGTATTTTCATACGTATTCGGCTGACTCTCGCATCGATTGAATTTCATCTGCCCAGGTATGGCGGACTTCAGAATCAAAATCCTTCGTGCGCGTGCTACATGACGGAACCTTGGTCGACCATCTCGCGTGGATGCCACTAGACGATTTTATCAATTTATTGGAGGGGCAGGTACCCGAGGATGTATATGCAGCATGTATGGCGATATGACCACGCAAAACGTGACTAGAATCAAGGTGTAAAGCCATCTTTCAAGCCTACTATGTCCCAACATTACTGCGCGTCGTTCTTGTGTGCGAGAATCGACAAGTCCCGAATCAACATCACGCGTTCGCTAATACCTGCGGTGCAATGCGCTTTTCAACGCTGTTCAGTTTTTGCACCCAGGCATCAAGCCTATCCCCCAGAAGACCGATCTGCTCGCGCGACAGCACGCGAGGCTGCACCCATGTGATGTGTGCTTTCTGATCCACCTGGTCCAGTGTTCCGTGGATTAGCTTCAGGCTGTAAAATGCGTCAGCCTGCCTCCCACACGCGAAACAATAAGCGGTGAGAAACGGAAAGACAGACCTAAGGGCTTTCATGACTAGGTGCTCAACCTCATCCAGTGGCAATCGTGTCTCCTCAGCGATCGTTTGAAATTCCATCGTACGATTGTCTGCACTCCGCTTAAACACGGACTCGATGAGAGCCATCAAGCAGATTTTCTGCCGCAAAAAAGGATAGTTTTCTTGCAGAATCGGCTGCGCATAGGTTGATTGGATATGAGGGTAACAGAAGAGGAAGCTTGGGAATGCTGACCTCTTTGGGGAAGAGTGGTGCGAGTGCTTCAAATTTACCGATGTTACCTTCGTTGAAAGTGAAGAGCAGTCGTCTAATCCACTCATGTGGAGTGTTTTGCAGTGCGTCGAGGATGGGGTGCATCAACTTTTGGTTGTATATAGTCAGACCAAACAACGAAATAGAAGACGTGCTGCAAAACCTCACCAATTCACCGAAGTTGTAAATGGTGTCGCCGAGAAATGCAGAAATGCTAAGGTCGTGTGCACGAATGAGTCGTTCATCGGCTGACATGTCTATTGCTGAGTCGACGCATGCCAAGTATAGCAAGGAATTCCGGTAGTAGGCAGCATACTCTGCTTTTGCCTGCCAGAAAAAGGGTATGTAAATCAAAAATGCCACTCATGGAGGGTTCGCCGATTACTTTTGCATAGTCCGCCGCGACGCTATAATACGCTGCATTGACGCTGTTCTCAATACCGGTTAATTGGTCAAGTATTTTGAAGGCCTTGTCCATTTCAGCCTTCGTCCCTTCCGTGTCGCCATAGAGGAGCTTCGCATGCGCAATAGTGGCGAGAAGTAGCACATGTCCTTGGTGAGATTTTTCTGTATCGACGCGTGACAACAGTGAAGTGAGGAAGTTCAAGTGTGTCGCCGGGTCTACCAGCCATGAGCTTCAGCTTCCAGCTAGCAGCCAGGACGGTCGTGGGAATCGACCTGTACGTACTGTCGAATTCTCTGGACACCTTGACACCCAGCTCGACCAACCTGAGTTGGTTGAGCTTAGATTCGAAGTCCCGCACAAAGTGCTCGAAAGTATCCACTCTGTAAGGTTTGGACAGTGGGTGGTCGAAGAATGCAAATAACTCAATGGTCAGTTGATGCCATAACCTGCCTATCGCAGTTAGTCCTCAAGAAATTATGGATGTACTCAAGCCATTGACGCGCCTTCGAGAGTGCAAGGACCTGAACGACTCGAAAAATGGATGCAATTCTGTAGGTGTGGCAGAGACAGCCGTTGAAATGAAGGCGTCAAGGTCGAATTTCTGCGCCTGAGTGGACATCGAGGATGTCATTGCGCGTCAGGTTACGTGTGCGACGTGCGTAATCGTGCATGTGCCGTACATTACATATATAGATACTATGTGGTCGTCTCTGCATGATGTCTCCGCTCCAGTTTCCGGTCTTCGTGCAATCTGTGTCGCTTATCTATTGCACATGTGCATGGTATTCACGACCTTTGTCAGTATAATGTATGCTCTCAAACTGTACTGTATGTGGTCAAATTGTATACATTTCAGCCAGCGGTCTCAATTTGGGGCCAATAAATATTTGGAGATGACATTGCTGTATAGTGAATTGCCAGTATTTCCACTGCTTATGTGCTAAAGGTCAAAGTACAGTCAAATATTTTCAATTTGAGACTACGATCGGCTGTCCAGTCAAAATGGATGTGGTCACGAACCGCTGGAAGAGATGTCGAGGCTGACAAAAGGGTGTATTAAGGTTACATGCTAATTCCAAATGAAGCGGACACCAACCTTGATCACCGACGTGGAAGGACAGCGTCCTGAAGGGCTCCGAGCCGGCGTGACCTTGGCGTGGGGGGGCCCCAGGATTAAACAGACTTGTGAAACTCGAGCCAACCTTCCAGATCAGGACTATTCCTTCTTCCAAACAAACTGTGACCAGCCGCCGACCGTCAGGTGAGAAGCTGCATGCAGTGGACCGCGTCTTGTGACCCTCAAGCACATAAAGTCGCGTGGCCGTCTTCAGGTCATACATGACAATCGCGCCCTCAGTTGTACCTACGGCGAGTCGTTGGGTCGGGGTGTGAATGTCAACGTTCGGAAACCTGTAGTATCAGCGAGATGAGCACGCTGACCGAAATACAGAAGCGGTGAAACAGTGCATTACGTCTTCACAACCTGGCCGAGAATTTCCGTGACTATGTCTAAAACTGCCTCTCTGTTCGAATTGGAATTGGGATCCAGAGACTTCACAACATTCTCCAACAGCTGAGGCAGACTCGGAAATAAAACAAGAGGTCGCTGGGCGGTGGCGGTTTCACATATAGGCTCAATCTGGGGTGGAGGGCGTACCTTGCGAATGAGGAAGGCAAAGATTTGCATAACTGACTTGCGATGCTCCACATCGCGAGGATCGAGGATATCAAGTCCGAGCGCTGTCATGAACAAAAGAGTGTTGCTAGAGGCAATTTGAAGAATGGCGAGTCGGGCTTGTGGGCCTGTATTCTGCCAGGAAATGGAGTCCCGTCGGGAGTTTGTCCCAAGTGCGAACAGGGCTCGAAGAAGCTCTGTCGAGTCGACGTATTGCTGCCAGATATGGAATCCACGGGAACAAAGCTCGATTGCGAGCACTTGGTGAGAGGATTGCTCGCATTGGAGGTAGGACGCAATCGATTTGGATATATCAATGAGGGTACTAAATTCTCCATCAGCTCCAAAATTTGCAAGGACCAAAAGTGGATTTGAGTTACTTGGTAGAAAACAGGTTAAATTTCTCTGATGCAAGATATCCGCAAAGGAGTAGTGCGAGTGCCGCGTGCATGGACTCTTTTTCAGCATCGGGCTGCAAGCAAGGCACTATACAAGCAAATTGGTGATGATGGTTTACTCGATTTGAAAGACACAACTGATGACAAACGATAGTGCAGCCAAAAATTCGCCAAGACGCTCGCATCTTCATCCGATAGCCGACTCAATCGTGCGTCGATCAGCAATCGAGAGATCTGGCGCATCTCACCTACGCGACGTGAGTTGTCGCTATGGCCAAGTAGGTTGCTGCTCACTAGAAGATCCAAGCCAATAGCGTGCCAGAAAGGCGGGGCTTGGAGGCTGATATGAAGGCCCTGCACAATGTGCAAGCGAAGCTGCGTAGAATGCAATGACTGAATTACAATCCTCCGCCATGTCTGCAAGTAGTCATTGTACGCAAGCGTCAAACATAGCACCAAAAGGCGCTCACTTGCAAGAAAGCCATACATGCGAAGCAATATGACAATTCCTAATGCATGGGCGGCACTGACTTCTTCAGAAATGCACCACAGATCCGTCGGCTTCTCGCCACAATAGAGAGAGGTGGATTGACAGCTACAAATAGAATGAAGACGCGTAACTAGATAAGGATATCTAGCACGCACGACATAAACCCCATTGACCCCTTAGTAAAGGTTATTCCAAGTTTGTCTTGGCAAATGCGATCTATTTCTTCATCCAAGCCAGGAGTGAGCATGACTGACAGAATGGCGCGAAGATGGCCTAGCATGGGCACGGCCGCTCGCGCCATCTCACGAAGGTTGCCCAACTTGACGCTTGTTGCAATTAGAGCCAGCTTGCTGATATTGACCAATAACGTGGACGCTGCGGTCCTTGTGGGATATCGAACTTACAATCAATAGGCGGAGTCTGACCTGTGTTTAATGTCCGTGTATGGGCCAGCGGCGCCAATAGGGCCTCAGAACAAGAAGGAATGGCAGAAAATCTAAGAAGTAAGATTAGCAAGGTGGAGTATGAATATGCGCATAACACACGTGTGCACCAAACCGCCCCTCTGAAGCAGTTCATCCGCCTTGTCAGATCCACTGGACCTCCGGAACTCCCTCGTTTTGATATTCCAGAGTCGAGCGCGCCCATCTGCATATAGTAACATGAGATTGTCGGCTTCAAGACATATCTTGTCGAGCGCAGCATGCGAGCCAGGGATCAGATGCAAACTATACGGACATCAACTCAAGAAACGACGGAAGAAATAGGCAAGGTCACAATTGCAGGTCATCAACAGCGATAATTGCGATCGTCCCATCGCGCGAGCAGCATAGCAAACAACCCCGAAACGCACCAAGCTCTTCGAATTGCACGACATCAGTCAATGGCGTCGTGAAGGCAGTCCATCTCGCAGAAAGTTTCAATGACCTTTGCAATCAGTAGCGCTCAACACAGAAAATTTATTTCAAGAATGAGGCCACCCACTCAAGCTCCCAAAAGGCAATTGTACCGTCACTATCGCCCCCTACAATGTACTTTGGCTTTGCACCTTCTTGCTCGACAAGGTGCAGAAGCAGTATGTCTCCACCAAGTGGCACATCGGACACACGGTTCATGACTGGTGTAGCAGGCGCATGGCAAACAAACCTGTCGAACGAGGAACCCCGAAGTAGACCATCGCCTGTACGGGGGTTGGGGAAATAGGCAATGAGATTACGTGAAGAGTCTTACTATAAGCGCATACGATGCAATCCAATTCGAGCGGTAACATGGCGGTTAATCGCACCGCGGGATTCGTCGTGGATGCTCGCGACGTTTTCCACAGCGTCGATCCCTTGATGTTTCCGTTTCCGCCTGCGCTGTTGGTCATGAGCCTTCGCCAACCGAGTTCGTCTAACTGAGTCAGCACAATTTGAGACGATGGAGCGACGTGCAGTGTTTCATACGTTCCACATCGAAATGTGTGCAAAAGGTGCGATCTGATACCCAAATGTGACGTCAGATCTGGACACGCTTTGGATTCTACGATAAGTGCTCACCGAAAAGTGGATGACGACTCAGTCACCATCTGCATGTCGGCATTAACAAGCTGAAGTTGATAGATCTCCACCAGGTCCTACAATTTCCAAAATTCGCGGCGAGATCAAAAACCAAATTCCCTGGACTTACTGCGAATGCAATTGCGTAAGTCTGATCGTCGACCCAACTAACTCTATGTATTCCACTTGTCCGAGAAACGGATAACTTCCGAAATGATTCCTGACACTTTTCAAAGACCTACTGATAATCAACTTCACGATAGCTGACATAACTAAGACGAACTTACCACTATTTCTTGCTCGGACCATGCAGCCCCACGCATCCCAAAACTTACAGAGCACACGCGCAACCCCCCAGATTGTGGTCGGTCGAGTAGAGAAGCCAGCTCTAGCTCTCGTTTCATAGCGATCCGTCCATGTCTGTGGTGAGTCTGCGCAACAGCAGATTCCGGTTTCCTTAATACATTGAATGACTTGGCCAAATTCGTAAAATTGTGTTGGAGATTGTGTGGGTCGGTATCCATGGATTGTCCATCATGTAGTGGCGGAAGACGGGGCAGTAGTGACAATTCTTGCTCAATGAGTTGACCCTGGTTATTGATGTAAAGTATTGAAAATGTACCTGCATTCGCTATGAATAACTGCTGGTCCCAGGCTATCGAAGTAGAGCTTACTGTTTGTGTTACGATATAATTGCACATTCCCAGAACGCCCGTCTAAATACCATTCGCCCACTTTCTCAAGTAGCCACTCGTTCGGTTGACGCCGGGCAAACACAAAGATAACTATACGAGTTTTTTCCATAGCGCTGGTATCAGAGGCATCGAACATGGAGACCAATGCCGCTGAATCGCAAGACGCGCATGTTATGACAATCACACTCTTTGAACCATCCGTCCATAATCAATAAAATCGCTATGAATCCTGAGTTCGAACTGAGCCTACTCACCTCTTCTAGCTCAATTGCGTGGAGACTAGTCCACATCCAGGACTCGTGGGCGGACTCGTAGTCTTTTATACCGGAAGGGGGAAGGAAAGATGGTTCAGCAACCTTGGATACAGCGATACACATCCCATCCACAATCTTGTGCACGAAAAGATTGCTGAAGAGAGAAAGGTAAGTGAAAACGCATCAAGATGAAGAGCAACGATCTGATTCACCCTGCTTCTTGTAAAGATATGACCATAGTGTTACCTCTGACCAGATGCAGGGCCGTTACAGATTGATTACTACCAGAATGGGCAGGTACAACATGACATCGGATTGTGAATGTGTGGGTATCTCGCGTAGATTCAACAGAGGCGCTTGGCATAACGGAGGGGGATATGGGTCGCGAGTGCAGCAGCGGCGTAACGGCAGGGGTATTCGTAGCGGATAATAAAGACGTGGGATTGTCTGTGCTCCTTGCGTTGTTGGTGCTGGCGTCCATCGAGGAATGGGTCGAGGCTGATACCGTTTCTGGGGTCAATTTGGTCGCGGACGCAAGCTTTGAAACGATCTTCTCTTTGGCAAACTCCTCTTTCAACATATTTTTCAGCTTATCCGGGTCCCCTTCAGGATCAATGTGGCTCTTGAGCGCTTTCGCGTCTTCTATCGTGACGCCAGAAACCACCCGGCTTCTCGATGCGACATGAAAAGGGAAGGTAGACGAGGCAGCGCAAGAACTCGGGTGCTTAACGATCTCAAGTCGATTGCCACCCAGCCAAGACGTTCCTTTAGCACAACGCGCCGATTGTGGTCGATCAATTTCACTGGTGTTAGGGGAGGTATTGTGAAAAATATATAGGGTGCCGTCCTCACATCCAACAACGGCACCCTGGCTCATGACACTGTAGCTTGATTCAGGATCGCCCAGTAGGGAGTTAGTAGCACCCCACGACACGAGAGATAGCGGCTGCGCCGCGGCAAAGCCAAGGTCCAATAGATTTCGCAACTCTTCTTCTACATTGCTGGTTTCGCCTTCTTGCAGCGTTGCTACGGAAGGCATGCTCAGAGGCACGATAAGTGGCCGTAGGCAGGCGTCCATAGACAAAGTCAACAGGGTACAATGTGTCTGAGTGGGGACGGGCGATCCCCACTAAGAGCGTGTAATGCTTACATAAGCAAGACGCGCCCTTAGATTCTAGTTAGTTAGAAGCACTTTTTGAGACAGGGACAGAGTAATGAGATTCAACTTGTCTCTGCCGAACACTACTGTTGTGTGATCAGCCTCAGAGTGACCAGAGCTCATGCCCAGAGCTCTTGACCTGGCATGGCAACAGTCTCTAATTCACTCCTCCAGATTATAGCTACAGTTTTGTAGGGAGAAAAGCGACCAAATGATGACACCCCATAATGACAAAGACACAGTAATGAATGACATGGACTTATGCTTGTATTAATCCTCATCTCCAAAGCTATCTTGTGGCGAAACCAAGCGCTTCACGCTTTGAGATGATTAGTAAAAGTGTTCAAGAATATGGCAGGGCCACATACTAATTGCATAATATGAGTACGACTGGCAGGCGCCAGTCTTTCGATGTCTTCATTACTCATAGCTAGTACACGCATGATAATTGCCTGAGCATCCAGTAAGAGTCTCAGTATAGTCCGAAAGTAAGCTTGCACATAAAGCTCACCCTTTGATCATCTATGGTGTTGTCCGAAGCAGTGGGCGCAGCAATAGAGGCTGGCAGAGGATTCATTGAGTGATAACTATTTGCAGGCTGCGCTGGTCCCTGGGTATTCAAATGACTAGTTTGTGAATGAACAGGCATCGGAATGGTGAAGTTGAGTGAGTCAGCCTTTGTGTAGGGTTGTGTTGGGCCAGACGCCTGCGGTGGAGGAATCTGTGATGTGACGGTTGAGTACGGCGCAGCGAATGAAGAAATCGTTTTCTGAAGAGCGCAATCAAGATCCTGGACTCTGGTGGAAATTTGTATATGCGATTTACCTGGAGCACGTCAACATCGAAAGCATTCATCCCTACCATGACAGCGATCAATGCATATGCAACGGGTGGCTGGGCATTTAATATTGCACGGGCTTGATCAGGGCTTGTTCTCTGTAAATCAAATATCAAACGGGTTTGTTTTCATAAACGACACACGCACTTTCAGATGGAGTAGGAGCTCGAGAAGTTGAGATTCTGCCAATGTTGAGGACATGGGATAGCAGGGCTCGTAGGAAAAGGTTGCGGCTCAACCCAAATTCAGAAACAGCTGCGTACAGAGTATTGCAGAATCGCAGTTTGGACTAATCCGAACTAGTGAGGTTTAAGCCCACAACCAGTGCTTACTAAGAAAGTGATGGGAATGAGGGCACACGCTCCAGCTTGCCCTGCATTCCCGCTCTCTCAGCAGCCTCCTTTTCAGTTTGAGCAAGCATTCGTCGTACCTTCGTAGCACACCCACTTGCCGAATAGCTTGCTGTTGAACACTGTTCATAGTCTTCTCATCCGTCGGATCTGGGAATGGTAGAACTAACTGAGGATGAGTCCCTGCGTCGTGCAGCGTTGTTGTCGAGAAACGTTGCCCGAGCAGTCAGGTGGTCTGACCCTTTACATGTCAAGGATGAGGACGAAGGAGAACTCCCGACCCCACCCGCGGTGGACGAGGACGATATCGGTATACTACACCGTTTACCTCTAGAGGCCTTCCGAGCCGTGATGAGGCTTGCAGTACTGAAGGACGGAGAGTTAGGAAAGGGCCTGGGTAGTAAGGCCGGGGCAAGTGAGAACTCTCTGGACATCAATAAGGATGGCATCTTCAAGGTCTCAGACGAAAAAGTGCGAGATTACACTGGGAAAACCTAGGAGATTGGGGATCCTATATGGCACCTGGTGCAGTCGGGCGTACACCTGATTCTCCCTTCGATGACAACCGCCAGTTTAAAGGAACTGGCGACCAATCCCGGTGCCATGAAGACGCGGAAAGGACTTGATGCTGTTGGGTCCAAAAGGGTCCTGCTGGATCAGTCTATGTTCGGGAGGGAAGAGGACCTGCCCGAAAACCTCTGGCACGAAGCTTGGCATAATCAAGACATTATCTATCAGGCTGTTTGCGAGCCGGAAATCTACACCTACTTCAAGAATCATTGGTCCTTCTGTTCTAGTCAGGAGAACTTTTCGGAGAACTACTCGGCCATCTTGGCCTTCGACTCCTTTGTGCGGCGCACTTATGTACATTCAAGAATACGACTCGTTCAAGCAGAGTACATTGCCAAGTTCTCTGAGTTCAAGTTGGGAGCAATGCTTGCACGGGTAAATCGCGCTCTGCGAAGCAATGGGCCGAGCAGAGTAGAGAGCCAATCTCCCTCCCGCCGCCGCCCGCCGCCGCCCACCCCGCGATATGGACCTTACCCTGGTGATCGTCCTCTTTGTGAAGGAGACAAGCCCTTTGCAAGAGGCACAAAGAGTCACACTGCGAGCTCCTTGTGCCTCGTCTGTGCCCGGCGCGGTCATATCAGTGCAAACTGTTCTAATACCACTACTGAAGCAGGAGGGAAGCTGTTTGTGGCTTGGTCCCAAAACAGACTTATCTGCATCACGAACCAGTGCGAGATTTGCCTCATGTTCAACCTGCGAGCGAATGCCTGCCGCTCCACCCACAGTTCAGCCAAGTTTCACATCTGCTCCCTCTGCGGGTCCAAGGAGCACGGAGCCTCGGCCGGAAAGTGTGCCTAACCTTATGGACATCATCGTCACACCTCTCTTGTTCAATGGATTCGTTACGCTGTTTGTTCGCTTCGACCTGGCGAAATCCTTCCCTACTCTTGTTCATCGGATCCAACACGGTTTCCCACTGGGTCACTTCTCACCGTTGTTGCGTACATATATCTTCAAAAATCACACATCAAATCCAACCGACACCAATCATGCGCTACAGTACCTCGTCAATGAGGTTGCCCTTGGGAGGATGGCTGGCCCCTTCTCTGAAAGCAAGCTGCGCTCGCTCTTCGGTGGGCGGCACTTCCAAACCGCACCCTTGGGAATTGTACCCAAAGCCGGCGAGCCTAACAAGTTCCGCGTTGTGCGCGACGCCTCTTACCGCGGAGATGCGCCCTGTTCCGTGAATGAGCAGATCAACCCGGACGAACAAACCACCCGTTGGGTGAAGGCATTGGACATGGCTGAGATAGTGAGTTACATTCCACCTGCGCTTAAGCACGCCCCACATAGGTGGAAGTGCACCCACTGCCTACCGCTGCCTACCGCTCCCACTCACCGCATCCTCTCTCCGTTCGCCAACCGTTGTGAGGGTTCGGAGAGAGGTTGGCGATGGGGCAGGGCATCTGGTGTGCCCGCCCTGTGGTCGTAGAGGCACACCAGTCGGTTGCCCTACTCGTTAGTCCTCCCTCCGTCCGCCAACCGTTGCGAGGATTCGGAGAGGAGTCGGACCCGCAGCGAGCCCTTCAGTGTGCTCGCCCGGAGGCTGTGTAGACACAATTTCAGCACCGTCATAACACTCAGCCATCAGGTTGCGCACTGGGTAGTGCTAACCCCGCCTTGTCCATCTCAGGTATCTGTTGCACCAAAGGGTGCCCAGGCTGCAGTGCTCAACATTGCGGCAGCCTACCGTACCATACCTTGTCTACCTGAACACAAGCGTTTCACGGTGTGTAGAGTCGGTCAATCGTTCTTCATGGATCACGCAGTCCCATTCGGTGTTGCGTCTGCCCACTATCTTCTTGGGAGGCAACCGATGCTATGCTAGATATCATCAATGCCTCGCAAAGGGAGCGGGCTTGGTTACTCGCAGAAGAGCGCCGGCTTGCGGCCTCTGGCACGGATGCCACGGGTACTATCAGACCGCTGAGCTGGAGCGATGGGGAATGCTCCTTCGCACCTTTGGGGTCAGCGGACTCTGTAGAAACCCAAGGGACCCCCACCACCGTCAACTGGGCCAGCTTGGGTGTCGGGCCCGCTCTAAAATGGGTTGACGACTTCGTTTTCTTTCGCTTCCCAATGCTGGTAGCCAAGGGAGAAGTGGTTAGTAAGTCTGCTAACCCACCTCATCAGTATGCATATGACTTAGACGATATCCGCCGTTACACTGTCCTGCTGGGTGTGCCATGGCACCCATCAAAGTTTGAGGACTTCGGGGATGAGGTGAACTACCTCGGCTTCGTGTGGAAACTTTCTGCACGCACAGTTGCCCTACAGGAGGCCAAACGCATCAAGTATGCACGGAAAGTGAGCGAACTTGTCATGCTCATGGATAGAGGACAGCGCACGGACAAGAAGCTTGTCGCGAGTGTGAATGGGACACTTTCCCACATCTGCTTCATCTTTCCCCAGGGGCGGGCTTATCTCCCTGGACTGTCGAGGCTGCTCAGCTCCTTTGAAAGCAAGTACCGTCCCAGATACGCACCGCCGTCCGTCAAAAACGATATGGCCTGGTGGTCCACCCTGCTCTCGTGCCAAAGACCACCTCGCCCACTCTCTCCCCGAGGCGAAGTGAGAGATTTGGACATCTGGGTCGATGCCTCAACAAGTTGGGGAATTGGAATCTGCTTTGGCAACGAGTGGGATGCCTGGAGGCTCGCCCCCGGATGGAAAACGAAGGGTCGGGAGATAGGATGGGCCGAGGGCATTGCTGTCGAACTCGCAGCCCGCACGCTCGAAGCCGCGGGTATCAAAGACATGGGTAGGAACTTTCAGATCAACCATGCGATTAGGAGGGTTGAGGCTATCAGCTTAGCTACCAACGTCCGCTACGTACTTGTGTATCATCAGTGAAATGGGGAGGTGTTAAAAGTGGGTATAAACCAGTTTAAACCAGTTTATACCTACTTTTAACACCTCCCCATTTCACTGATGATGTGAAGTCAGAGCTCAACAGAGCAGACCCAATCTCGCGAGGCGAGCTGGGTCCAGCAGCGAGGCAGCTCCGACACAGCCTCCATCTCCCGGACGAGCTCGACACTCTTAAGATCTTCTTCTCCATGTGTAGTCACCATGTTTAGCAGTGACGCATTACACCTTGCGTGTCAAACAATTTAGCATCACGTGGTCGCCTCCTTCTCGCGACGACTTCAATTCCATTTCATCAACATGTCGTCATTGAACTCAACCTTGCACGTTGATTTTGACTATGAAGGTAAGTTGATGCGTTCGCCCAACGTAGGCGTCCAAGTACAACGATCCACAGATGAAGATAGCGAAGACACCGACTCGGAGAGTGCTGAAGACGCCATCCCGACTGCTGAGTTGGAGATAGAAGGGGACTTTGAGTGTGTCCGCCGTTGTTTCTTGGGCTTATCCCGCTAATGTACCATTAGTCGCTTGGTCAAAAACATTCGTAATGCTACTGGTAGCTCAGTACTTAGCAGGGATTGGGATTTTCGTGTGCAGGAGAGTGATGCGGAATTCCGTGAGGCGTTGAAAGCCGCATCCGGTGTCGGTCGACCCGCACGAAAGAAGGTATGATGATATTCACTGCAAAAGCCATTCGTCACGCGTTCGCAGATCGGTCGTGCTCGCAATCCAGTCTTATCTTCCCAAGTAAGAGCGTTGATTGGCGAAGGGAACCAGGCATACGTAGATTGCGACATAACGGAAGCCATGCGCATCATGCAAGAGGTCATACGGATTGAACCACGAGCATCTTCTGCCTGGTCCGTCCTCGCGAAATGCTACGATGACAGGAACGAGCCAGAAAAGGCGCTTCAGCTTCGTATCATGGCCGCCCATTTGAGGCACGACGCGGAGGAATGGGATTGCCTCGCTAGATATTCGAGGTGAATTTTGCGTCCTTCCCAGCATCCGTTCTTCTTTCTCTTTCCCGCTGATTGAAGGCAAAAGGTCCTTGGGCTACTTGCAGCAGGCGCTGTACTGTATTGGAAAACTGTGTAGTTTGGATCCCACTAATATCGATTCGCAATGGGACCGCGCGTCTCTAGCAAAAGAGACTGGTGAGCTCCGAATAGTAGGTATTTCAACTCTGGCTATGCACTCGTTTATCGTGCCCGTTAGGCTCGGAATGCTCTTCTGTCCATTCTGAAACGCTATCCTCATGACTTAACAGTCATGTCAGAACTACGGCCAATTCTTGTTGATCTATCTGATTTCGCACTTTGCGCTTCCCTCTTTCAAGGGGCATTCGACCATTACCAGTCCCTTTACCCTTCCGGCCCTCCAGGGAACTCTTCGTCCAGTCAACCACTTTCCACTGGCGTGGTCAACTCGCAACTCCAATGTTTCGGGTTGCTTGACCTCCTTGTATTAACTGACCTGTATAACAGCCCTACACTTGCGGCACATGACCGCGCTATCACTGTGATCCGAAGGGGATGCCGATGGCTACAGGGGCGCGGTACTCAAAAGGTCTGGGACACTTATGAGGACGACCGTGAATACGACCTGCCGGGCAATGCTCGAAACGGGAGAGAGCGGCCGGGGAATTTTGAATTGGATGTCAACGCGAGACAAAGGCTTGCCGTCGCGAGGATAAAGATGGGAGATATCCAGGAGGGAAAGGTTAGTAATTGACTTGCATCTCGTGCCTTGTGGTAGCATTCGTCATCTTCAGATGCACGCGAATATCGTTCTTGCTTACGACGCCACCGAATTTGCGCCGCTTTTCGTAGAGATTGCCGATGCATACTTCGATCAAGATCTTTATGCTGATGCCAATCCGGTGTATGAAATCTTGGGCGCTGATGCTGGAGTACGTTTCGAACTTAGTTTCGAGATCACTTTCCACTCAATATTTCCCTCAAGACCAGTAGTCTGTACATTCTTATGCGAACTGCCGCGTGCTATCGCGCGCTTGGTCAACTACGGGAGGCGGCGGAAGTATATGAGCATGGTATGTTCCCCCTTCTCATGGAAATTTAAGTGGCTAATATTACCATCCTTTACAGTCAAATTGTCAGATCCACATAATAACGATGCCAAAATGCAGCTGGCGGAGATCTACGAAATTTTGAACGAGCCTAGGAAGGCACTGGAACTCGTATACGAAGGCAAGTCGCTTTTCTAATTTGCTGTACCAATCGCTGGAAACAATCATGTTATAGTCATTGACTCCCGCAAAAAACGACATGCTTTTCGTGAGGGAATTGATGCAGATCAATCCGGCTCGCTATTTGAAGAGAGAGGCCGAGGCACTGATAAATCAAAGAAAACGAAGGCTTCATTGAAATTTCATAACAGACTGTCACTAGCACAGTTGAGGGAACTAGAAGAAAGCAAGGAGAAGGAGGTCCTGAAAGGGTACAAACGTGTCAAGGATCTTTGGAGTCAAACCTTTGCCAATACTGCGGGAACGCCGGATGGTAATGTGGAGATGGAACGGGAATGGTTATTTGAGGCCGAGAAGCTGGTAGAGACCTTTCGGGAGACTAGGAATCTATTCTTGACAAGCCGGGTCAGTATTCTTCTATGAAACCGTGTACCTCAAAATTTAAACCCGCTGCTAGAACACTCCGTTTCGCGGCATGTTCCCGAGGAAAAGGCGGCTTAGACAGGAAAAAAACCAAATTGAGGAGGACGAAGACCGCATGGCCTCCAGGCTCCAACTTAACCTCGGTGCTTTCTCCAGTTTCCTCTTAACCGTCTAGGGCTAACTGCATGATACCCAGAGCATGACACCATTGTGCGACAGGCAAGGGGACCGACGGCGAGGATCTCGAAAGTTGACGTTTTTCGTGGGGTCTCCTTCAGTGACTGGCTGAGAGTGTTTATTCAAGTGAGCGACTGGAGGACTTTTCATAGACATGCATTAAACACTAATTTATTTTGCGCAGTATGCATTTGTCTTGACCCAGAACAATCAATATGACTTGGCAGATGAGATCTTGCGCCATCTGCTTTTATCCAATGCATATCAATCGAGAGAATCCCAGGATAAAATACGACTCAGTCTGCTAAGTTAGCATGTTCCGACTGCCATGATATTAACTGACTGTCCTGCCTAGCATGCGCGATCTCAATTAACCGATATCAGGTTATTGTCGAACAAGTCAGGAAGTTAATTGGTGTCCATCAATTTAATAATGAGCCTCTCCGAATTCTTCTGGTCTCACTTGCGTCCGGTGTGCGGCCGACTGACTCCTTCATTACATCAACACTCCAGAAGCACATTTTCCGAGAAATCAGGTTAGGAGACGCCATCATGAAGAATCCAGATAGCTTTAAATGGAACCAGCTGACGAAGCGATGGGTCCCTACATCGACAAATGGGAAGGGCGGCGATGGAGAGACGATATACGATGACGTTGGCGGAGACGATGCAATAGAGGAGCCGATGGAAGGTGCAAGCGTGCAAACACAAGAAGAGCTGCAATATACACGACAGAAGATGCCTACGAAGTACAATCCTGTTCCTGTCGCTCTACACGGGCAAGTCTGCATTGCGGCGAAGAGTTACCAGAGTGCTATCTGTGAGTCCATTGTTTGTTGTATATGGTGCCGTGTTTGAAATCTCTGCTCCTCATAGTCTATCTCTTGCATGCATATGACTACTGCCCCAATGATCCAGTAATTTGCCTCAGTTTGGCTATAGCGAACATTGGAAGAGCATCTCAGCGTCAGTCGGACAATAGGCACCATTTCATTGCCCAGGTACGCATGAGAGTGACCGTTACAATGGACTTAATGTCAATTCAATCCAAGGCTATGGCATTCCTGTCACGTTACAGACAGATTCGCGGATCAGATGCAGAAGGGTTAGGTGAAGTTGACTACAATTTCGGTCGTGCTTTTCAGCAACTTGGTGTGTGGCTCCGTTTTGTATCTGTGGGTGGTGCTCATAGGGGATCCAGGTCTCTATGCTCTCGCTGTGAAGCACTATGAGCGTGTTCTCGAAATGTCAGAGGCTAATTCAGCTGATGTTCGCTTCGATACTTTGCTTGATCGGTGCTTCTGGTCTGACTTTTCAAATCTCACAGCATCCTGGGTTGGCCAAGGAAGCGGCCTATAACTTATCTTTAATTTTTGTGACAACTGGTGCTACTCCACTTGCAGAGGCCCTCTATCACCGATGGCTCTCAATTTGATTCCTCTTGTATCCTATTGCGTGGCTAGTATTGTTAATATGTTTTGTAAGTTATAACCGGCTTGACAGACTAATTTGACCTACTACTGATGTAGCTTTGCTTATTTTAGCATGAGCAATGTTTTATTATGTGTTTACAGTAATTAGATACTCAGTAGTATGTAATGCTAACACAGAGTATTGTTATGAAACAAGACCCATCAATCATGTAGGTTCAAAGCAAGGGCATTCTTAGCCACATGCCTAAACCATAGTGCATCAATGTCAAGTCTACCATACTGTGAACTACATGTGGGCCATCTACATGTACTGTATGCTTAATTGAAAGTATGGTACTACTTAGGTAAGTGTCAGGATGTTTAGGAAATGAAACTATCAGTAAGTGGGGTTTGGAGGATCATTTGGCAACCCAGGATAAAACTTACTAAGGTTGTAAGAAGTAGTTTGGTCAATACAGCTCAAAGGTAATGTCATGAGGATAAGGGTCTTGGTACTCAAGACCTTACAGATAGTGTTACATGTGATAAAATGAAAGCTTACTAACAATAACATAAATAATATATGTAAGAATGTATAGGATCAAGATCTAGAGGATGTGCCAAGTGTTCATGGCAGTACAAGTATCATGAGCTTGGGGTCATGTGATTTGGACTTGTCATGTGGATCACATGTGCAACTACTTGAGAGTGATCAAGGAATTGCCTGAAGGTATGGGTGTGTACAGTATAACAATTGGGGGTAGTCAGGCATTTGCATAGTCAAGTGGGTGGATGAATACAAGTAGTGTTGCTGCAGCTTGGCTTTTTCCAGCTCAGCTTGGGCTGCTTGGCTAATCTGAGTGAGCAATGCACAATGGGAGGAAAGATTTTGATATATCTGAACATTCACTCCTTCTGTGAGAGTCTAAAGCTGCTTATTCTGTGGGATTATCTGTTGATTTGAAGTCACAATGCTCCATGCAAATTCCAACAAAAGAAATTGGCTTAAGTTAACAGCAACACTACTCACAAGTATATAGAAAGGTGTAGTTGATTGGGAGAGGTTACAAAAGGTGTCAGGCAGAGTTCTGGTAAACAGGGGAGTGATTCTAAGGTTGCAAAGATGTCTAGAATTCAGACATTGAGAGGAAGGAAGTTTGGATGGGCCATGACAGTTAAGGATATTTAAACACTTCATTGACCCTACCATAGTATCATATGACTAGGCTGCATAGCCAATGCTTACTCCTCCAACTGAAAGAGCCTTCAAAGGTATTTTGTTGCACTTCAAGTTGAAGTTGACAGGAACTTACAAGCACTCCGTAATCACGCCGAAGAAGCACCAATGGGTCCTTAGTCTGATTCTGGCCCGTGTGTATCAAACGTGTCCTCACAAGGCCTGGCATCAGGAAGAAGGGAGGCAGGCTTAAACTTTTAAGCCTGCCTATTACCTGACTGATGCATGCTGCTGTTCTACCCCGGACCACGGGTCTGAGGGACATCTAATATCCAATTGATAAGCGGAAAGTGTACTGTAAAAGGAGTCGGCAATAGACCGCCCAAGTGTCGCCATTTACTGTAAGCAAACTCGAAACCGACGGTATTTGATTGATTGATTCGCTGGTAAGCTCCGGAAAAGCAGAACAAGTGATGCCGCCACACGCGATAACGGCGCCGACTTCTACTGGCCCTTGGCAAAACGTCTTCCCTGACGACTCGGACCCACGTTTGATGTTTTGACTGTTGCTATCGCCCCAAGGCGGTGGGGTGGAGTAGACAAAGAGATCTTGACTGCATTTATCCGATAGCCTTATCTCCTCGCAGCTATAAATGATTACTCGAACCAGGCCAAAGGAACTCGACCAACCTCGACTTTCACTGCCAAGAGACCTATTCACTCCGTCAAATTCTCCACACAGCGCTAAGAGAGCAGCACCATGTTCGCGGATCATGCCAACAGCCGCAACGGACGCACGTCTCGCGGGTCCCCCTACCTGAGGGAGCCATCGGCGTCGCCCGCCGACCGCCACCCCGTCTTGCACGCAGGCCGCGTCGCGGTCATCACCGGCGCGGGCAGCGGGATTGGGCGCGCTGCTGCACGCGAGTTCGCCAGGTGAGCCCAGAGACTTCCTAGCGTCTCCCGGCGTTCCCAGTGTCCTTTTCTCCCCCATCTTCTCCTCCACGTTCTGGTTGATAGTCTTCATATCTTTTCTGACCGACGTGAAACAAATAAATTAATTTACTATAAAACCTGTGACAGGTTGGGCCTGAAAGTCGCGCTGGCGGACAGCGCCAAAGATAAAGTGGAGAAGCTCGGGAAGGAGCTCGCGAGCGTGGTCGGGGACGCGAACGTACTCGTCGTGCCGACGGACGTGGTGCAACTGGACCAGGTCGTGCGCCTTCGCGATCGTGTGTACGAGGCTTGGGGAGAGGTAAGAGCGAAAGGAGAGAGATGCGGGGCTGGCCGATCGCTTTTGCGGTTGTCCCCCTCTTTTCCTTATCCTTTTTTTCATTTCGTCTTCCCTATTCGCTTTCGCCATCCCCACCTGCGCTTGCCTTGTCGGACGAGCCAGCGTGGCCGTGTCTCAATTGTGGCGTTTCCATATGCGACTCCCATATCTCACCCCCTTTTGAGGTGGTGGCAGCGGCGTGCCGTGCTTCTCACCCCCTTCCTATTTCCCACCCTTCAATAATCCCTTTCACTATGGGGAAAAGAAAAACGCTAATCGTTATTGCACATGGCGCCAATCGACCCGCGTGCCTCTCTTCTGACCTAGGTGGCGGTGCTCATGAACAACGCGGGCGTGGCACACAAGGGAACCTCGTGGGATGGCATTGAGAATTGGAAGAATGTGTTTGAAGTGAACGTCTTCGGGTGAGCTGACCATCTTTCTTTTGCTCGGTCTTTGTCTCTTTTTCTTTTTGGGGGTTGCAAAACCTGCACCCCACATCCCTTCTTCGTCACAGTTCTCTCACCCGCAGAACGTTGATCAAACTTGGTGCATTCTTTCTTCCTTAGGATAATCAACGTGCAACAAACCTTCGTGCCTGTGAGAGATCATTCACACGTCTCCTCGTACATGTGGATCATGTCGCTCACGGGCCGTCTTCGTCTTTTCTTCTTTTGGCTATCTTTCACTTTTGTTCTGTCCACGCGTTCCATGTTACTCGATCAAAAAAATGCAAACGAACAACAGTATATGATTCATCAAGAGAACCAGGCGATGATCGTCAATACGGGCTCGAAGCAGGGCATCACAAATCCTCCGTAGGCGTTATCTTTCGTTGATGACGTACAGGGGTTATCCTTTTTCGTCCTGATGCTTGATCGCGTCTGCAGTGGCAATCCAGCATACAATGCCTCTAAAGCGGCGGTGAAGAGCCTCACCGAGAGCTTGGCGTACGAATTGCGCGAGCGACCGACGCCGCACGTCACAGCACATCTTTTCATGTATGTCAAATGCCCATTCCATCTCCTTTTCAACGCCACAAAAGAGAACAAAACGACGTTGCTAACCCATACGCGATCTATTTTTAAATAAAACGAAAACAGCCCAGGATGGACGTACACGGCGCTCACGGGGGCGGAGGAAGGGGAGTCCGCACTCGGAGAGGAGAACGTCGCGCAGAAGCCGGCGGGTGCGTGGACGGCGGAAGAGACAGTGCTGTACATGCTAGATGGGGTACGCCGCGGGGACTTCTACGTGCTGTGCCCGGACGGTGAGACGCGTCGAGAGATGGACGAGCTGAGGATCTTTTGGGCCGCAAGGGACATCGTGGAGGGGCGCCCGGCGCTCAGTCGGTGGCATCCGAATTATCGGACGACGTTCGAGGAGTACTTGCGAGATGGGCTGGCGTCTGTGGACGCTGGAGGTGCGAGTGCGGGCAATGCTGGCGTTGGTGTTGGCGTCAGTGTCGTTGTTAGTGGTGCAGGTCCGGTTGGTGCAGGCGCTGGAGTTGGGGGAGTTGGGGCTGGCCCTGCGCCGCAGTGAAAGGAAAAAGATGAGTCCGTTTGAATGTTTTACTAGTCTCACAAGAAATTTCTTGGTCGTCATGAACGTGGAGAGTCCTGAAATCCTGCGTGTTTCGCGCTAGTAACATGGTCCGGGGTGTCCACGTAAATAAGGAATGGCTTACAGCAAGCGGATCTTGGTTTTCTGGCTCGTGATCCGGCTCGCGCGCTCGGAACCATCGTCAATGGTGAAGACAGCTGATCACCGGTGTTTCTTGTAGAAGGGTATTACTGTAAAAACTACAGTAGTCAGGTCGACCTGGGTCAGCTGAGGGGTCTGAAACGACCTAATTTTTGGGGATGTACCTGGCTGTACGTCTTCATGCGAAGTAGGATTGATGGAACGCCGCATAACGTCGAGGCCGAGGTGGTCCACGTTGTATCTCATGCAATTCCATGCAGAGAGCCAAGGAAGGGCCCAACACGCCGCATGATGAATGATTGAATTGGCATTTCGACATCTATCATTTCCCGACCTTGCAACAATTTCTGATTCATCAAATGAGGGATTTTTAAGATAAGCAAAGACGCCAGCGAAATGCCTAACGTCAAGGACAAAATAAGCTGCGGAACCCACACGGTCGCTGACGGCGATGGCTCGTATCCATTTCGTGTGTACACATACGACGAATCTGGCCTGCTGGGCTCATTGCAACCGCCACTGTAACCGGGGAACGTTTGAAATAATACACCGGAGAGCCGTGCAAGGCAGCTGTGTGTGCGGGTAATGTGAAGGAAACCCTTACCCCAGACGCTGTGTGTGTTCAAGTCCCAAGACCGTCGGATCAAGGCTATTACGCGTGCGTTCTACAGCCGGCCTCGCGAGTCAGGTTTCGGACAACTATGCTGATGCCGTAGTGTATGTAAGTCAATCCAACCCCGCAATAGGGTAGATAGGGAAGCGAAGGCGGCCACCCCTCCGTCGGGGTATATAAATCCTGGTCCTTTTCCTCCTCATTTCCCCCCCACCCCCAGTTTTGGTTGCTCTGTTTACTCTGTCCACACTCAACCGTTAGTCAAACAACTCAATTCTGAAACAACCTTTGCCCCCGCCCCCGGAAGATCGTCGCGGCACACAACAAGACCCCCATTTCCCCAACCCAGAAACTTATCGCTACTTGTGTCTGTCTCTGTTACCTGTACTCCCATGTCCACTCCGATTAGCTCCTTGTCGCCCGATGAGGCGTCTCGCACTGACTCAGCGCATCTGAAGCTGGCTGGCCGTCTCGAGCAGGCCCTGTCCTCTACGTCTATCGCCCCGTCACCATCTGCTCCCGCTCCTTCTACCGCCCCCGTCTCCGCGCCGGGTCTGCGCGTCAATGGCACTACCCATAGCAATGACAACCCCGCCGTCCCCGCTGCCGTCCAGCGTGTCAAGAACCTTCCCGGGTACACCACCCCTGTCTTCAAGGGCAAAGATGAGCAGCGTGCTAAGGTTAAGGCCGATCTTGCGGCCAAGGTCTGTATCGCTCTATCCTTCTCCGATAAGCCTCTAAGTCCCCTGTTCTCTTGGAATCCAGGGATTCGTCCCCCATGAGCTCGTTGCGAACGAGGTCGACTGGTTTTACTCGCACCTCGGGATTGATGACACCTACTTTACGCTCGAGTCTCCCGAGGTTATCACGGACCACATCCTTGCGCTGTACGGCGCCAAGCTGCTCGCTTTCACCAAAGGCGACCCCAGCACGCTCGTCATCGACCTAGAGCGTATCGACGAGAACGGCAACGGCGCCACGTTCATACATACCAGCGCCCCGGGTTTAACTGCCTCCGACGGCCCCGGCGCGACCTGCGAAGCCAGGTCTGTAGAATATCGTCCCCTTCTCTGATGATGTGATTGACCCAGGTCTCTTAGGATCGACACGATGTTTCTAGACCATTCGACACCGACGAACGCGTATCGCCTTGAAACGTTCAGATCGGACGGGTCGATCTCCGCAACGGCGTCACAGCAGCTGCGCTGCTACTTTGTCACCAAGTGCCACTTCCCCGATCCGTCTGCGTCTGACTCTGCGGCAGCGGCAAGCACCAAGCGCTCCGACGGCCGGACAGACATACGCGCGGTGTCGGACCGGGTGTTCCTTGAGAAAGTGACACAAAACACGCTCGATATCTATCAGGAGGTCATGTGGAACGTGGAGAAACGGTACGGCCCTGTCCTTGAGGTGTTCGAAGTAGAAGGCTCTAGGGAGAGGCGGGTCGTCATGGGGTACAAGATGGGCGGTACGACCCAGTTCTTCAGGTCGGGGCCTTTTCGACTTCGTCATGGTGTCATAGACTAAATATATGCGCCTTCTTCCATCACGCAGCGCTCTGTCTAACCTGTACCACTATTACTCTCTATATTCGGCACGCAAATACGTCGGTATGTGGTTCTCCGATACGCATCCTCCTGACTCATCCAACCCTTCACCTCCTGTTAGAGCAATTCTCGAATGGGATCACGATCATCTCGCTCTATCTGAACCCCTTGCCGGCGTCCAACGCGCCCCCGATCGAGCACTCGATCTTCCAAGTGATGAAGGAAGCCTCACTGCTCTACTGTCTCCCGGACAATCCGTTCTTCCTCCCTAATGCCGGCTCCTCCACCGGCGCACACGCCGTGCAGGAGGCAACGTACGCCTGTCAGTATCACCGCTCCCATCGTTGTGTGCGCATCTCTGACATGCTAGGCATCCTCCCTGTTGGTGGTGGTTTAACTCATGGACAGACTGCGGGTGGATCTTCGCGCAGCATTTCTGCAACCGCCTGGGGTCGGCGTACCTCTCACTCAAGAACGTGCTCGACGAGTCGAACCCGGCACACGCAGAGGCGCTCGACGATATCAAGCGTCGTTTCCGAGAGGAGACATTTACGCGCGAGAGCATACAACAGGTCATTCTCGCATACCCAGAGCTTGTGCGTCGTTGTCTACCCCCTCTTGCTGTTCATTGGGTGAACGGGGATCTTTGTTTGATTCCAGATACGTTTGCTGTACGTCAACTTTGCGGCTACGCTCTACCCTACCGCGGATACGTCGGAAATGGGGTATGTTTTTGTCTTTCTATGACGGAGTGCTAAGTTTTTTACAAGCATATATCAGACCCACGCTGTCCTATCAACGTCTGCAGGTCACCCAGTGGCTCACAGACGCAGAGCTTCACGACAAGCTGAGACGGTCCGTGCCCAATAAGCATGAGCTGCAAGTCTTGGAGAGCTTTTTGATCTTCAATAAGTGTGTACTTTATCCGTCCCGTTTATAGTCCCTTCTAATTTCTCTTGCTGCTTTCTTTCCTTCCTCCTCTTTCAAGGCACGTTCTCAAGACGAACTTCTACCAACCCACAAAGGTAGCACTGTCCTTCAGGCTTGCTCCTGACTTTTTGCCCGAAATGGAGTATCCGAAGAAGCTGTTTGGCATGTTCCTCATGATTGGTGCGTTACCTTTTCTGCCTTTCCGCCATATGTTTGCCGGCGATCATTGACCGAAGTTGTTTTCTTTTGTTAGGCAACGAGTTCCGAGGCTTCCACCTGCGGTTCAGAGACGTGGCGAGGGGCGGTATTAGGATCGTGATGTCGAGAAACAAGGAGTGAGTATTCACGCTTGTTCCTGTTAGTTCTTTTATTTGACTGGCGGTATGTCTGTGTCGCAAGAAATTATTCTATCAACCAGAGGATGCTGTGAGTTTTTCTCCTGGGGTGCGTTCATTTACTCATTTGTACCTTTTTCTACGTCATAGATTCGACGAGAACTACGGTTTGGGCAATACTCAGTCTCTCAAGAACAAAGACATTCCCGAAGGAGGCGCCAAAGGCACGATCCTACCGTCGTTGGGCGCTCACCCAAGGCTGTGCTTTGAAAAATATGTCGATGTTAGTCTTTCCTCCTTGCCTATGGCGCTGCTGAGGCCTGTCTTATTTTTCTGGGTAACTGGGTCTGACGGATATGCTCTTTTGGCACTTCACCTTCCCAGTGTTTGATTGATCTTCTCATTCCTGGTCAAACACCTGGAATCAAAGAGCGACTCGTAGATTTGTATGGGAAGCCTGAGATGTTGTTCTTAGGGCCTGACGGTGCGAATTACACAACTCTTCATTGGGAATGCGGTAGGGCTCATTGTTGGATGCTCGGGATGTTTCTTCAGAGGGTACTGCAGAGATGATGGACTGGGCAGCGCGTACGTGTGTTCCATGAACACTTCAGCTGCATGTGCTAATCCATACGCCTTCTTCTCTTGCAGTACATGCTCGCGCCCGCGGAGCGGAGACGTGGTGGAAGTCCTTCACGACCGGGAAGAGCGCACAGTTGCTGGGCGGGGTGCCACACGATACGTACGGCATGACGTCGCTGTCCATCCGCCAATTCGTGCTTGGCATCTACAAGCAGCTCGGTTTGAGAGAGAAGGACGTGACGAAGGTGCAGACGGGCGGCCCAGGTCCGTATCGCTTTTATCTTTCTGTGTAGAGTGTAAGGCTGATTGGTGATTTCTGCATCGCAGATGGTGATCTTGGCTCCAGTAAGTCTATTCTCCACTCAGAATTGTGTATGGCGTTTTCTGACTTTATGGTCTCGTGATAGATGAGATACTGTTGAGCTCTGACAAGACTATCGCTGTGATCGACGGGAGCGGCGTGTTGGCGGACCCTGTGGGCATCAACCGCGAAGAAATCGTCCGCCTCGCAAAGCTGCGCCAGCCTGTGTCATTCTTTAACAGGTCGAAGCTGAGTAAGGATGGGTATTTGGTGCGCATCGAGGATCAGGACGTCAAGTTGCCTTGTAAGTGTTTTGTTGGTCATTGCAAGAACGATCGGTTGATTGGTGGTGTTCTCCTCTTTATAGCGGGAGAGGTCGTCCTAGATGGAACAGATTTCCGTAACAATGCGCATTTTCGCTTCAAAGCTGACCTGTTTGTGCCCTGTGGTGGACGGTGAGGCGGATCGTTCTTCTTTTGGCTCAACCTGACATCATGCCCTTTCTCCAGGCCAGAAGCTGTTAACGTCTCAAACGTGGCCGCGCTCGTTGACGCCGATGGCAAACCGCATTTCAAGTACATTGTTGAAGGCGCCAATCTGTTCTTGACTCAGCAAGCGCGCCTCCATTTAGAAAAGAAGAAGGTCATCCTGTTCAAGGACTCCAGCGCCAACAAAGGTCAGCTACCTCTTGTTGTTGACTGCAAGCATCGTCAATGGTTTTCTGCATCCAGGTGGTGTGACGAGCTCCTCCCTCGAAGTGCTCGCCGGCCTCGCACTGTCAACGCAGGAGTACGTCGACCTGATGATCTTCAAGGACGGAGTACCGTCTGCGTTCTACCAGTCGTACGTGCGCGACATCCAGCAGAAAATTACAGAAAACGCGGCGGCAGAGTTCCATTGTATCTGGCGGGAGCATGCGCGACTGAACGGCAACAAGGCGCGGACGATCATCTCTGACGAGCTGTCGATACGGTTGAACGTGATGCAGGCGGAGTTGGAAGGGTCGGACTTGTTTGACGACCTTGCAAGCCGGAAGAGCGTCCTAGCTCGCGCTATCCCGCGCACGCTCGTTGATCGCGTTGGCGTGGACATACTCTCGCAGAGGCTGCCTGAACCATATCAGAGGGCGCTGTTCTCCAGCTGGGTTGCGTCGCAGTTTGTGAGCCCCTTTTTATTTTATTTTTATCACATACTGTTGATGTAATGCATGGTCCTGACCAACCCTTCAAAACAGATTTACAAGTACGGTGTCAACGGGTCAACCATCGACTTCTTCCATTTCGCCAGGGATCTTTCGCGGGCTTCGTGAAACGTGTTGGCCTGAGCCGTGCTTCTACGCTGTACTGTAGTAATTTGTTCTCCTTCCTCTTTTCCTTTGCATTCCTACTATTCGAATGAGGGCAAGGCTGTTTCGCGACGTCGATGTCGAGCGTCACCCGCGAATGGAAGGACGATCTCAGTGGCCACTCGTTTCTAGATCTGGTAAAATTGTTGTCATGCGATAGAGAGAAAAGCTACTTGAATGATGTCCAAAAAGATGCTTGCGTAATAAAAATCCTCGTGGCGTCAAACACACGAAAGGAACGAAAGAAGAAAAAGGCTGGCTTGAAGCTTCCAAATGCGAGTCTAAGTTGGCGAGCTTGATGCGCTCAGGGCATAAGGTGGAAACACCGGGCACCCATGAGAAATAAACGGATCAGCCTCAGACCAAAGAAAAAGGCCGGTACACGGTAGTTGTAGAGCCGAGCGCCTTTGACAAAGTATTCAAATCTTGGATTCTTTGGTGACCGGAGAGCGTCAAAAACACGGGAATAGACACGCACGTGCGATGCATAGGCGCGCGCGTGCGTCGGCCTCGAGGGCGGGAGCGAACCTACACTAATGAATGATGTGACAGGATGCAAAGGCCCCGCCGAGGGTGCGGAGGGATCTTCACATGGATTTCCTCTTTTGTGGAGCAAGGATTTCTGTCACAGGCGGACAGCCGACGAGAGTCACAAAGATTCGCCCTTGAACCCTAAACGGCCAAAGAGGTGTGTGTATCCTTGAGCGAAAAGAAGCCAATGGTTCCTTGCTGGTGCGACGCAAAGTGTGTGAGAGCGCGGTAGTAATGCTAAAAAGCATATCGGGTAGGGTGTGACTAGAAGAGCGGTCGTCCGTTGTGCTCTGGAGGGTATTGGGGGTACGCGGCTTCAGATCCTCCGTGTATTCATCATCGAGTTCAGGAGGATCAACGAGCAACGAGACGTGCAAGCAATGCTGACGATCGATCAGCGCTGAGTTTGCTTGTTGAAAAGTCGTCGCCCAGCAGCAATCGATGTACAAGTCTAGTTTCTAGTATTTCTCGCGCGGCGAATGGCTCGTAGCCGGAGAAAGACGCATGTCGTCGATAGTGGTAGTATTTCTGCAAAGTCTTAGGCATTGCCATTCGGTATCACAGCAACCTTCCGCGAAACCGGCTTCACAAGATGGACGCCGGCCTGAATCATAGCACGAGCATCTAAACGGCGGAAGTGTTGGGGTTGCGGTGACCGCTGCCGAGCGGCAAACGGCCTCTGATGACGATTAGACGGACATTGAAGTACACCGAAGAGTCTGAGCCCGCTTGAGCGTCATGACAAGTGGTAAGTCTCCGTACCGCCCATCCGAGTCTTGATTTGACGAGTGCAGCGCGGCGACTGGAACAGATGGAGACGTAAAAATAATTTACCCACGCCATATCGTTCGGAGCAAACCGGCACAAACAGGACTGGCCGTCGCCGTTCACCCGCCAACATCAAGCTCTCCCTACGACACCATCGTCGACACCCATCGTCGCTACTTTCTTATCTAATAGACAAGCTGGTTCTAGTCTCGTCTCCTCCAAAGCGTATTCTATGAGTCGTCGGCACAAATTTTCTGCTGAAACAGAACACCCTTGGTTGGGTTGCAGTCCATCCGAACATCGGTGTAATATGGAGGATTTTATAGTGCAAAAGCAACAGTGAGTTCCAGGTTCGCTTGTAATGACGTGGCAGTGCTGACCAACTGGTATAAAAAAGACTCCTGAAGACTATCGATTCTACTCGATCGCTTTTGAGCGATCTACGACGATTCAGCAAACAGGATTGGGTGTTCAGATATCCTGTCTTGGATAAGCAGCACTCTCTAAGAGAAGGATCCCTTGCGTCGTCGTCTTCGCTCAAGTTTCGTCGCAGTTTGTCCTTTGCAGACAGCCCTAGTCTGAGGAGTGATGTCGTCCTCACTCCGAAGAGGAATGGCATGGCACGATCTATCACTCTCGCTTCCATTGTGGATGCAAAGGAGGGTGCTGCACACGAAGATACGCATGCCGATGAAACTCTGAACGATGACTTCCACCTGCTTCGCCTGGAGCTCAAGCTCGGCACACACGGCCCGCCTAATTCATCGCCCGAGACTCTCGTATCTCAACTCGGAACGCATGCAATTGCTAACCTCCTCGACCAGTGCATGGTGAAGCAACTTTCTCACATTGACAAGCTCAGTCTTCGTGTGCAGGACAAGTCGTCCAAAGTTCTCGTCACCGGTGATCTAAACGCCGGGAAATCGACTTTCGTGAATGCCTTGCTTGGCCGAGAGGTCATGCCTGTCGATCAACAGCCGTGCACCACCGCGTTCTGTGAAGTCCACAATGCGGCGGAGAATGATGGCCAAGAGGAAGTACATATCCTCAAGGAAGGCGCCACGTATTCCATCCAGGACGACTCAACCTTCGAGCGCGCCAAAATTGAAGATCTTGAACAGATTTTCGCTGACTACCAAGGCAGCTTGCAGCCAGTGCTCAAGATCTATCTCAGCGATTCTCGCACTTCTTCGGAATCTTTCCTCGCCAACGGCGTAGTCGACATCTCACTTATCGATGCTCCTGGACTCAACCGCGACAGCATCAAGACTACCGCACTCTTTGCCCGCCAAGAAGAGATCGACGTAGTCGTCTTTGTTGTCTCGGCTGAGAACCACTTTACGCTTTCCGCCAAGGAGTTCCTCATCAGCGCATCGGCAGAGAAAGCGTACTTCTTCATTGTCGTTAATAAATACGAGCAGATCCGAAACAAGGCCAAGTGCCAACAGCTCGTGTTTGAGCAACTCGAGCAGCTCAGTCCTGAAACATTCCGGGACCGATCGGAACTGGTTCACTTTGTCGATAGCGCGGCGGCTTTGGATTCGGCGACTTCCAGTACCACATTCAACAATCTCGAGAGTTCGCTTCGGTCTTTCGTGTTTGCGCAGAGGTCCAAGTCCAAACTACAACCGGCACGCACATATGTCAGAAAGTTGTTGGCAGATATCGAGCTTCTCGCAGGGACCAACATTATCATAGCGGGGAAAGAGTTGGAGGGCGCTAAGGCTGATCTGGAGAGGGTGAAGCCTGTCCTGGAGCAAATGGTGAAGGTGAAGGATGCCATGGAAGAGGCACTAGAACAAGTCGAAGAATCTGGGGCTTCAGTAGCCGCTGCACGCACGAAGGCAATTCTTCAGGACGCGTTGGATTGCATTGGCCGAGGCACCCTTCCCGCACATGATATCTACCCTGCCTTACCTTCGTATCCTGGAGTGTTTGGTGTCTGGGAATACGCCAGAGATGTCAGGAGGGCATTTGTCAGCGGCCTGCACACTGCGGTCAGGATGGCGGAAGGCGAAGCGCGAGCCACAACTGCGAGCGGCGTCAGAAAGATTGCCGATCTGTCCGGGCAGTATCTTCCGGAAGGCGTTCCCAGGAACAAGAGGGTCTTTATCCCTGAGGCCATGTTCAACGTTGGCAAGAAGAGCCGACGCAGCGGGGCTCTCGTCGCTGGAAGTTTGGGACTCGGCGTGGCACAGCGAGCCGATCTCTTGGAAACGACGTTTGCCGACATTTGTGATATTCACCGTCTCTTCTGGCTGCACTTTGGTGACCACAAAGCCGGGTCCCTTGTGGACGAGGAGCTGTCCCCGAGCGCGCTGAGCCTCGCCGGCGTGGCAGCGGGCACACTTGCCCTGGTAGGCGGGCAGGTAGTCGGTGTGCGAGGGCTCATAGAAGGTGTGCTGTGGTCCAGCGAAGTGCTGGGCAATGACGACACGAGACAATGGCTGCTGCCTGTTGTCGCGGCCGGGCTGATCGGGTACGGAGCATATCTGGTGTCGGATTTGCCGAATTCCATCCCGAGGACGGTCGGTCGGCGGGTCAGGAGGAGCATGCTCGCGTCGGACAGCGGCGAGATGCACGACGAATGGCTGGACGTGAACGCGCGCCGCGTGAGCTGCGAGACGAGGAAGGTTTTGCGGATTGCGAGTTATGACCTGAAGAAGCGGTTCAGGGACGCGCTGGAGGAGCGGGGGCAGGAAGTGAGTCGGAACGAGGAGGTGGAGAGGCGAGCGCTGAAGGCCAAGGAGTGGATTGAGAAAGCGCTTGAGAGGACAGCAGAAGTGCGGGCTCAGTTGGCCGTCGCGTAACGGCAAAGGAGGACAGTAAATTGAGGGGCATGTTTGTACGTGTTCGTTCAGTTTTTTACTATGGCCTCACATGTTCTTCTCGCATGCTATCATTACCCAGTACCCCTTTGCACTTCATCCTCTTCCCTCACAAATTAAAATGATTGCGGCAATTGCATTGCTCTCCTGATGAATAAATCATCAGACTTGCCCCAATTGTTAGCTTGTATTTATGTCCGATTCTCAGAGGCTAGTTCCCAATTGCTGATACACGCCTGAAGATTATCATATCTCCAGAATACAGTTTGAGGAATTAACATACAGAACGGAGGCTTTTTGGGCCGTGTAGTTGAGCTGAACAGTAGTACACTAAGTACTGCAGGCACGCCTATGTCGTCAACGACACACGCGTACATTCTCAAAAAAAGATAACCGATGTGCGTGTTGATCGGGGTCGCAAAGGTTACCGGAGACGGGCAAAAAAAAAAAAAGATTTACAGGTGGACGGGACGGTTCCATACCTGCTAGCAAATGGGGGGGGGCGCTGGACCCGCTCCACAGGGGCTACTTTGAGATACGGGGCCAGCGCCGAGACGGACACCCGTAGCGAAGATGGGAGAAATATATAGCCCGCGGGGGTTTTTTCACGCGTGTAAAATCCGCGCGGGGGTGCTTTAGGCGAGAGCAGGAAGCGACGTTGCATTTGGTTTTTTTTTTTTTTCATCTAGTGAGGGAAGAGAACAATGGATGGGGCGAGGGTGTTGGGGACGGTCTGCTGAAATGACTTCTGTGCAAGATACTCTTGTGCCTTGCTCCTGTCTTCGCATGGTATCTGCATAAATGGCATGTCTTGTTGGCCACACTCCGGTCCACTGCCCAAGGGTCTAGCATGACCATTCTATTGACACGAGCCAAGTGAGGAAAACCTTCATTGATCTACAGTACTTGGAGTATCGTTATCAAAATTTTTAGTCGCGGAATACATCCTCTTATGTCTGAGCAGAGGAACTGCGTGTCCCCCCAAAATTCATACCACCCTTTTCAACTTATTCACCCAGTGACTCCACCCGCGCCGGTATTTGCAATACGCGTCTGAGCGTCTGCCGGGGTCGTGCAGGTAATGGAAGTGCCGGGGCTGTTGACGAGCGGGAGCGCGAAGCACTGCGTCGGAGGCGCACATCCGGTGGCGACGAATTTGCCCGCCACGCACTGCGCGAACTGGCCGCCGATGCACGCGTTCTCCCCGGCGTTACAGGGCGAGTCCGCGGTCAACCCGGAGAACTTGGCGTTCAGCGCCTGCGCGTCCTTTCCGTTCTGGAGCGTGAATGGCTTGTCCTGGCGAGCTGAGAGTACCTGCGAAGCGAGATGATTGTCAACCGGGCATGCAAGGAGATCGGCAGGTAGCAAACATTTGAATGAAATACTCACATCGCTCTGCGAAACTGGGGCAGCCCACACAGAGACAACAGCGAGAGAAACGAAAAGCAAGCTCTTCCATTGGAACATGATTGTTTAAAAGTCAAGGAGGTCGGCGTGGATGGGGAGGGAGGATGTATGGGCAACAAAGAATGTAGAGAGCCCCTGGCTCGGAGACGACTTGTCAGAGGGATAAAGAGGTTCAACCTGTAGAAATGAGGGCGCTAGACATCCTTGGTTTTTTATACCATTGAGGCCGCCACATCATCACACATAAGTTTGATCCTGCGATCGAGAAGTTTTATGATTTTATCAGCAATATATAAAAAAAGGAGAAAAAAAGGAGAGGGCTGACAATTTTTACTGCCACGTAAACATTGTGCGTGGTCAAAAGGAAAGGAGAAGCAGGGCCAGTGTCCCTAAAAAGCAATGTCGTCAAGTAGTAGTAAAGTAGTAAGAATAGTAAATGTGAACGACCTCAAAGTCTTGCCAAGTCGATCCAATGGAGTGTCCGAATTCTTGGCAACCTAAATGGAGTGTACACTGTATTCCTTTGCAGTGATGCCAAGACCATCACGTCACACACCTACTTTCGTTCATGGCTGCCCATAACTCATCTCAACCCGAGGGCAGTGCCCCTGCATCCATTCCCGTCATGTAAATCCCGCATGGTGGTACCTTGTCTAGATTGTACATTGAGTGCTGAGATATGTCCCAGAGATTTCTCTGCCCTCCATAGTGCGGATCCCCATGCACGGAAAGCGCTGGCTGGTGCTGTGAGGGACGCTGCTACCAGCATCGGCTTTTTCTACAGTGAGCAAGCACTACCTCCAGAAAGAGCGGTTTAACCGTTGCACGCCAGTCAAGAGTCATGATATTCCCCAATCCGTCATCGTCGATGCGATGGCCGCCGGCAAGCGGTTCTTTGCCCTGTCTCAACATTGCAAGGACGAGGTACATGCCCTCCCGGACTCTTTCCAAGCTGTCTGCTGCTGATTTTTTGCTCTGTGCAATACCGCTTCTGTGACAGCTGGACATACGCAAGAGTTCCAATTTTAAAGGCTATACTGCCCTTCTGAGCGAGAACACGAATCCAGAGAACTATGGAGATCTGCACGAGGGGTTTGACCTTGGCTGGGAGGAACCCGAAGGTTCGGCATCGCATGCCGACCACAAACCGACAGCTATGAGCGGCTCGAACGTTTGGCCTGACGAGCAGACGTTGCCGGGTTTCAAGAAATCCGTCTTGGATTACTAGTACGCATCACTTATCGTGATCCCATACTTGTCTTCAATGAATTGCGCGCAGTTATGCAGCAGTCCGCTTAGGGAAGGCAATCTTTCCTCTCCTCGCTCTCGCATTGGACCTTCCTGAAAGCTGGTTCGATGACAAGGTATTCCTTGTTCTAGGATGACGGTCTTGTCATAGATGTCATATATTGCTGACTATGGCTCCCGGTCCTAATCGATTCTCTAGATAACAAAGCCCGCCGCGATTATGCGTCTTCTTCACTATCCACCGCAGCCCAGGAGCGAAGACGACTCAAATCGTATGATTGGCATCGGGGCTCATACGGAGTGAGCGTCCTTGCGTCTTGCTGCCACTGCCCTTCCCCTCATCGCAAGGTAGCTACGAGGTGTGAAAATGTCGTCCCTCGTTCAGTGTCGTCGCCCCGTCGATCGTAGCGTCTGCCTATACTGTAGTGCTTCACGATTCTGTGGCAGGACGACATCGGCGGCCTGCAGGTGCGCAACACGGACGGCAACTGGGTAGATGCGGTTCCCATACCTGGTACTTTCGTGCTCAAGTCAGTTAGTTCATTTTCATGTCTGTAAAGTAAAATATTGGCTGACATTTCTGGACCCCCCACCTAGCTTTGGCGACCAACTTGCCCGCTGGTCGAGTGAATTTTTACTTTTGCCTCTGCCGCGTTTACAGAACAGAGAGCTAAACGCGGCTCGTCTCTCTCTCTCCTAGACGATGTCATCAAGTCCACGCCCCATCGTGTCATTAACCGCACCGGCGCCGAGCGTTATTCGATGCCGCTCTTTTTCGGCACAGACTACAACGTTCTTCTTGAGGTGTGTCGTCATGTTTCACCCATTTTTACATTTCACATCTTCCCGGCTGCTGATGCACGATAACACACACACACACACACACACAACAAAATTCCTTGCCGCCCCTCACATGAAGCCCATACCAAGTTGTGTCTCGCCGACGAACCCAGCGAAGTACGATGCTGTGACGGCGGGCGACTACGTCAAGAGCAGATTGGAGGAGACGTATCGACGCCATGAACCGAGGGCGTAGTGCGCTTGGACAGGTCCTTCCTCTGCGTCATGGTGTTGTTGTGATGGTGCTTCCGAGTGTTCTTACTGAACTGGGACCATGGATATCGGCTCTCGTGCCGTTCCACACAAGGCTTTCTTGGTTGATGTCAGTGTTTTTACGCCTCGGCGAGCTTGGAAATGCGACGGCGAAAAAGAAATCTTGTTTCTCCTACCCGATAAATGGTTACTGTAATGTAGTAGTCACCCCAGTTTCGAGTGTGCCAACACCGACGGATGACACTTTCTTTGCGCCTCCCACTTTTTAGGCAGTTCCTACTCACGGACAACACGACAGTGACACCACAGTGATGTCGCGACGTCAGTGCGCAGTGAGGTCCTCACCTCGTCCTTGACGACGTCTGGCAGCCTAGCGTTCAACATTCGCCCAACATCCAGTCTCGACTGCATACACCACAATGAACTTCCAAGATATAGACTCGCGCCTCCTCGTGGCCAAGCATCGTCCACCCTCTCGCAGTCGCCCAAGGACACGGCGTTCGCAGGTCTCCAGAATTCTCTGTCGCTCCAGGTCTTCAAGATCAATTCGAACGTTAGCAAGCCATGCTGAAACTCGTTGATCAACTCGGGAGGACGAGCGAGGATTCTGCGGGCTTGAGAAAAGAACCTGTACGTTTCGTCGTCGTTTGCCCCCCAACTCTTTTTTCTTCTTCAAACAACCCCACCTCGCTGCACGGGCAATCTCCCCAGTCATGACATGACGGATGTGACGAGAGCCATGGCTAAACGAAGCTCGGAGGTCTCTTGAAGAAGCTGGCGGGGCTGCAAGCGAATCTCGTATGTGTGGTGCCATACAGGTCGGTATTCGTCTCTGGTGTCGCATCTGATGCCTTTGCTTTTTTAGCCGCACCAAAAGACCGCCCTGCAGAAAACCTCGCACGATCTGCAACATTCTTTGCTGGCCTTCCAGCGTGCACAGCAGCTGAGCGCAGAGCGGCAAAGGACGGTCCGTGGAAAGCGCTTCAAGACCGCTGCGGAGGAAGAGTCATCGTAACGTCGACGACCCACTTTTCCTTCTCTTCGTGCCAGAACCTCGGCCTCATGGACGCTTCTGTGGCTGTTGGAAAGACTTAAACGAAGGCTCCTCCGTGACACAACGGCAAGCGCAAGTTATTTCAGCAGCGCCCCTCGTACGCACGGACTCGCACACCAGGAGCAGCACCTGATACGAGAACGAGAGCGGGACATTCGCGAAAGTGGAGAGTGGGATTCATGAATTGGCAGAGATATTTCGCGACCTCAGGACTTTCGTCATAGGGCAGGGGGACATGCTGGGTGCGTCCATTGAACAGGGCGAGAGGCCCGTCTACTCCGGCGGGAAACTGCTCATGGGTGGGTGCAAACTTCAGATAACATTGAAAGGAACATTTCTTCGGCTGCGGGCGATACTTCAGGAGCCGCTGAAGGACTGGCCACCGCCGCGTGACTATCAGAAGAAGGCTGGCCGGGGGAAAGCCTGTCTCATGATTATACTTGCCGTGGTCGTCGCTGCCGTCGCTGTGCGTTTGATTTTTTGGGGGGAATGCCTCCAATGCCGATTGAGCGTCAGATATTATCATAGGCTCGTAGGGTCGAATGATCGGCCCCCAATATCTCTAACACCAGGAGACTCGGCCACCCTCTCTGTCAATCCCAGACCCTTGCACCCTGGAAGCTCTTAGACATCAGCACAGACGGCAGTTGTACACGCAATTTGATTGCACAATTGGTTTGGATAACAAGGTGGCAGATGGCGTGGGGAGGACGGCCCTTGACTGTTACAATAAACCAGCTCTCTTTTTCCGGGGGAAAACCCTGTGTGGAACTGGGGAGGAGATATCCAGGCGCGGGAAACGGGGTGAAGGGATAAGGAGGCTGGTTGTCTAGAGATACAATTGGATGCGACGACTTTCTCCTCTCCCCTCTTTACACGTGCGCCTGTTCTCAAGGGAGGGCTGCTGCCTGAGCCTATTCAATAGGGGAAAATGTGAGCATTCACGGCTTAGAAAAATATTTTTTCTCGCGAAGACCGCACCTGGAGGGTGGATGAGACAGCGGGACACCCCTTACCAGGGCCATTCAGGTTCTGCAGTGTGACGAGGCCCGCCTGGATACGCGTGCGCTGGTCGGCGCTCGAGCTGCCCGTCGGGAAAGACACCCCTACACCGGGGTTGTTGACGGCATGCCCGGCTTGCACGTTTGTCACCAGTGCCTGTGTGCATATAAGCAAAATAAGAGGGGTTAGAATTTTTTCACGAAAAGGGGCAAAATCGGGTGATTATAACTGACATTGACGAAGACGTCCTGTGGCGGGGGGCAGGCGCAGGGGATCTTGATCGGTTGGCCGTTGGCGCCCTTCACCGCTCCGTCGCAGTCGCCCGTACCTTGTTTTTAGTTTTATTTTTGCACGGGATGAAACGAGATTGATGAAAGGAGAACACGAACCTGTGGGGTTCAGGCCGGACTGGAAGCCTAGTTGTGGCGCGAGTTGGCGGATCATAGCAGCGTCTGGAGTTGCCCCGCCTGGGTTTGCTGGGGGCGCTGGGGCTGCTGCTGGAGGGGCGGGTGCAGGTGCAGGCGAAGCAGGAGCCGGAGCCGGAGCCGGAGCCGGAGGTGCTTGTCCGTTCTAGAGAGGAGACAAAATACATGAAAAGATACTGTCCACACTTCAGTCACTTCGGGGACTACGGGGACGTACCTGGATCGCCTGCTGCTGCGCCACGAACGTGGTAGAGGCAGCGGGGCAGCCCTTCCCGGGCCCGTTGAGGTTCTGGAGCGTGACGATGGCGGTGTTTATGCGGGCGAGCTGCTCGCCCTTGGTTGGTCCGGTGGGGAAGGAGACGGCGACGCCGGGGTTGTTGACGGCGTGCCCCGCGGCGACGTTGGCGTTGAGGCTCGCGATGAAGGCGTCCCGGGCGGGGGGGCAGGTGCAGGGAACCTTGATAGGCTGGCCGTTTGGTCCCGGGATACCGTCACAGTCTCCGGTGCCTAATTTTAATAATTGAGATCGAGAAAAAAGCAAAGTCGAGGATTTACACGGACCGGTGGGGTTAAGGCCTGCAGCGTGGCCGAAGTCGGGGACGAGATTGGCGGGGACGTCACGCTTGGTGAACGGCACGCAGAGCACACCAGACCAGTGGAGGGCGAAAATGAGGGTGGCGATGGCGAGCTTCATTGGAATGTTTTATTTTATATTTGATAACGAAGTAAGGGTGATGAAAAGAATGTAGAACGACGCCTCAAGCGCGAGAAAGACAAAAACGAGTACGACTAGCGTAATTGAATGGTTTGACGACGAAGGACCAGAGCGAGAGCGAGCGAGCGAGCGAGTGTAGAAGTTGACCGACCCATGAAATGGCTGATCCTAGTATGGACGCGACGCCACTGACCATGATCAAGTCAAGCGACAACACGGACTGTATAACCTTGACAACCATCTTCATCTTAACGACCGACAACCTTTTTAAGAGCACTTCAACACATGGCTATCACTGACTGGTCCGGTAAATCCATGCGTGTGTCCAACATCAGTTCAAGTTTTGGCGAGGTTTCTTTCCGCGTACCTAGTCACTGATGCACTGTTTTTACGCTTAGGACTTGAGGGCTACAACGAACAGTACAATTGTGTCCTAGCAACTGGACATACAGCCTAGAGCGATGAATGACGTTAATACGTTGTATCCCTCGTCGATCCCAGAAGCGCTGTGGGGGTCGATGCTCTGTTTGAACCGTACGCATTTTCATTTTTTGTCTCTACGACGGACCAATCAACACGTTGAATACATTTTGACGACGCCGAAGAGGGTCTCTGACACAACGGTCGATGACCATCTAACGTTGATGTGATTATCAGATCACCTCTCCCTCAACAAATTCGTCTATGTACATTCGGACATTCTGGTAACCTGTTCTTCCCCTTACTACTTTGCCGTTGGTGCCCAAAGATAGTGCGATACATTATAACGCCGCATCACAGATGGCGGACCACTGAGCAAGCGCATGCAATTGAGATGTGATGATACGACTAGCTTGCCGTACTTTTTAGCTTTCTTCGCGAGGACAAAGGAACAGACGAAATTGGGTGAATGCAAGAATTTGCGGTAGATTACAGGCTATGGATACAGACGTGTCATAAGCGAGGACAGCAGTGACGACAAGAACAATTCGAGAGTCAACCCACTCCCGCCGGCTGTAACGGATGTTGAGCAACGGTGACGCCGTCGTCGCCCACAATGAAAGTGGCAGGCGTGGTTTAGCCTGGTCGTAAGGGGGAACTCACGCTTTCCATTCCTTACCACGCGCGTTGGTCACGGGATTTGTCGGGTCGTTGCTGCTGCCATTGTCTCCACAGCGATTACGCTCCCACCCTCTCATTGTGTGGCTCGACATCAAGCTTGACGGCGGAATAGGATGGCATCTAATCTGACACGCACAATCGCGCAAGAACAAGGAGGGGACACTCAAAAACAATAACCACAGCCTCCGCGGACCGCAACCATCGCCCCGTGCCGCGTACCGACGCGCTCCTAGCTCCCATCGCCCGTGTGGAATGCATTTCCCAATTTTGATTCCTTCTTCCAGAGTAAGTTGGGCGTGAAAGGGACAAATTGGATCCGCCCCTTTTGTATTCTTTGCAGAGAACAATGAGCGCGCGCTGTGCCATTACCCTTCAAGTTTTAACCCCTTCTATGGTGTGTCTTTTATAAATCGCTTGTATTACAACTCCTTTACAACTCTTCTCCCATTACCTCCTCCTCCTCAAAATTCCCTTCGCAGGGAGGAGCCATCTTTTATTTTCGAACCTTCGTTTATTCGTCCTCACCACGACGGTCGGACTCCAGCCCAGACGCCGGGCACAACCATACCCATTCCTTTCGATTCTTCAATCATGTCATCGTCTTCCATGACATCCTGTAAGTGTACCCAAGCCCGTCTCTCTACCGCCCGCTTGTTTGACGCCGCGCATCACCAGTTCTGACGTCCAACATCGTACCGACATTCAAGCGCGTTTGCCGCCGAGGCACGGGCTCGTCGAGCCGCGAACCGCCCCTCCTGCAGATGATCAACGAGGCGTCTGACGAGGAGGAACCACGCTCGTCGTTCTCTTCCGCGTCATCCTACTCTTCCGCGTCTGCGTCTCCATGCGCAATTGCCTCTGCGTCGTCGTCTCAACAGTCTATATTCATTCCTCCTACTGCCATCACCAACATCACCAACTCGGCTTGCTCCCCCGCCGCCGTTTCTCGGCGCGTCGACGATTCGCGCAGCGACAGACACAAGCCGTCGCGTCACACCAAGGAAGAAACTCCGTTCGTCAGCATAACAGTAACGAAGCCAACAACATTACTGGAGCCTGAGCTGGTGGCGACGTCTCCTCCTGTTCCTCGTCCGCGCGCTTACAAATCTAAGACTGGAGACGCGTCCCATTCTGTGTCGGCGCGTCCCTCGGCGACGGCAGCTGCAGCTCTAGCGCCAGCACCGGTAGTAGCACCGACAACAGCGCCGCGACTTTCTCCCCCGCGGCAGCAGCAGAACCACCACCACCAGCAGTCGCAGAAGCGGAGCCGCCATCGTGACGCACCGTCTCCTACAAATCAGCCTGTCATTAACTCCCCTATTGCTTCCCCCGCTCCTGCGCGGCAGCAGCAGCAGCATGAGCAACGGTCACAGCAACAGGGTCGTCACCGTGATGTGCCGCAGTTGTCAATGGACTACACTGCACCCTCTACTACGGCCCCCACCGCGCGTGTGCGGTGCGCTAACTCCGACTTGAAGCCCATTCCTAAGCCCAATACCGACCCGAAGCCCAGCCTCAGCCCTACCTCGCCGCACTACGTCCGCGTCGACCTGAGCGGCCTCGGCGTGGCCTTTGATTTCCCACACCCCCCTTCGCCGTGCGGCACGCTTTCACCGGCGATGGTACTGACTGTGTCTGCGGTCAAGGGCATCCGAGACGACGAGCGCTCGCCGACGCCTTCGCTTTGCAGCTCAGCGACGTCTACGACGCAGTCGACGCCCTCGGAACGTGCCGTTTCTGGCGCGTTGCGGACGCCTTCTCCTCCTGTTCCCGCCTCTATCTCGGACGACGAAGACGACGACGACTCGTCTTTCGGCGAAGATGACGGAAGCAACGATGGTGGCAGAGATGACGATGCTGCTGATGCTTTGCAGCTGCGACGGCCGTGGTGTACGCCCCGTCGACTCCCGCCCGCAAGCGTCCGCCCGCTGACGATCGTCAAGTCAAATTTCGTGTCCCGCGTGGTCCTATGCGAAGACGAAGGGCGGCATCAGGACTTGGCTGAAGTCGCGCGCATCGAGAAGCAGTGCGTGGGTGAAGGCGAAGGTGTCATCCATGATGGCGATGACGGCCCTGGTGAGGAGGAAGAGCAGGAACAGGAAGAGCAGGAAGAAGGAGAGGAAGCGGTCGTGGCATGGTACGCGCGAGAGCTGCACGAGGCGTTCGTAGTGGAGTCGCCGATGTCGGTGTCGATGCCTGCGCGCCGCGAGTCGCTGTCGCTGACGCCATTGCCGTCGCCGAAGTTGCGTGGTACCGCGAGCGGCGACAAGGCTTTGCCCGCGCTTCCGGTGCCCGTGGGTGGTGCTGCTGCCTCCTTCGATTCTGGTGCCGGCGGTAACGACCTTGTGGGTATCGCGCCGGTGACGCGGACACGGGCGATGGTACCGATGGCCGCCGCTCCCCCACGTCGACCGCCTAGCCCGCCGATTCCGTCTTCGCGAGGAAAACGGTCGCGGTATAGCGTGAGGCCACCACCACGCATGTCGATACCTGCCGACGTGCATTCGTTGGATGTAGAATGGGAAGCTATGATTGTGGGCGGCGGCGGCGGCGGCGGCTACGATAACGGTGTCGGCTGTGGTAACGTTTCGGACGAGCGAGGCCTCAGCTTGGATGTGCACATACCTGTGAGCCTGTCTCCGTCCCCGACGATGCTGGGCCTCGGATTCGTTGTTAGGAGTCCTGTGGAGGAGAAGGGGGGGTGGGGTGATGATGATGATTGCGATGGTGTGAGTACCTGGGAGAAGGAGGAGGAAGAGGATGGAGATGGAGATGGGCAAGTGGTAGTGCTGCGTTCACGCTGGTCGACGTCGACGTTGGGGTCTCCCCCAGTGGTGGAGGAGCGTCATACTGGCGGCTCGTCTGCGGCGAGAATGGCAAGATTTTATTTCGGCGGGTCACAGCAGAAGAAAAAGACGACCGGGACGCGCGGGGCCACCGCAACAGCCGCAGCGGCCGCAGCAGCCGTTTTGACGAGGACGATGACGGTGATCTCCCCCACGCCATCGTCGACGTCGGCGCGGCGCATGCCGACCCCGGTTCCGTTCACGTCCCTGTCTCTGTCGCCGATGTCCGTGTCCTCGTCCTCGTCGCCATCGTTCCCTTGGATGTCGAACGCGGATTCGCCACCTGTGAGAGGGTCTGAGGAGCGCCGTGCTACGAATCGAGGTCGTGGGCGTGTTTGAATGTTTTATAGTATTAGGGTGTATAAAATGTTTGTGTTGTCAAGGACTAAGGACTGCCCTAATACTGTATACTTTGTTTTCATTGCGTAAATGCAACCCCATCTAGCATATCAGGAATTCTCAGTTCAGCGGCTTGCTGTGGGGCCACATGTCGTTACCGACGCTTCCTTCGTGCTGACGTCGCCTCCTTAGAAATGGCCCGCGGCGCCTTGCTACTTTCTTTTTTCTTCCCCTGCTTCTTTGAGTCGACGTCATGCACATCCCGCGCTGGACTTGCAGGTTGGTCTGGTCGGGGTTTGACTCTGCCTGACGGGACTCCCTCCGACACTGACAGTTTCCGCTTCTTACTCACTACGTCAGTTCGACGCCCTTCCGTCTCGGAAGTGGGTTTTTCGACCTCCTCGCTCTCCTCGTCCTGCCCTACTCCTTTCCAGCCCCCACCCCATCTGCCCGTCTCGGCATCGTCTAGAGAGCAGTTCCAAATCGGCAAGCTGATGCTCGAGTCCGTTTTGATCTGGATGTTCTGGACATTGCTCCATCCGCCCTTTACATGCGCCACGACTGCAGGTAAGGCTGATTTGAGGTTTGACAGGATTTGAGCGGGGGTGTGGGAGATGAGGCCAATTTTGATGGATCTAAGAGAGAGAGGCATGGTCACACGTATACAAGGAAAAAGGCAGGTGCGAACTCACGTGCATGTCCCGAGATTTTGATGCATATAAGTTGAGGAAATTGCTCGTTCGAGCTCAGCTTTCAGATCCGTACGAGTAAGGCACACGGGTATGGGCTGCCTACGAAGATTATTTAAGAACGGCACCTTATTCATAGAAATAGAGGACAGTACTTTTTCGCCTTGAAAAATTTGGAACCCAAGAGACCTGGTAAGAGCGGGATGACCCTCTCGTCCGCCAGAAACATGCCGTTCTCCTTCAGCAGCAGCCGTTTTGCTTCGAACGGTTTGAACTTGCCCTTGAGTTTGGTAATGCCGACGACTCGGGAGATAAATTCGATTTTCTTCGCTGCGAGGAGATCCTTATACTCGCGCTGCGGGTCTTTGGTGATAAGACAGACGGGCGTGACGTGTGGGTCAACCAAGGGATGTACAACCGGTCTAACAAAGGCATGGGTGAGAGGGAAATAATAAAACAGGAAGGAACGACAACACACACATTTTGAATGGCATAATTTTCTTCCTTGTATATATCTGCTTCACGGAGAGAACGAGCCAAAAATGTTGTTCCTTGCGTGGCAAGAGCTCCGTCTCCTGTTGCTTTTCCTCTCTTTTGGTCTGGTGCGCATGCAATGCCTTCACGGCACGCTCGCATTGGCGGAGAGACACATGTTCATCTAGTAGCTTGGCCATTTCTGTATCTGGTCGATTTTGAGCGTTGCACCTGGAAGCTTGGGTTCGCACTTGAGAAGTGCAGCCCTTTGTGTAGTTGAGCTTGATCGAGCGCGCCTCAACAGTTGCTGACCAAGCAAGTCCAAGCTGGGACCAGCATCGACTCTTTGGTCCGCACCATGTCGCCTTGCAATAAGAACTCTCGTTGTTTGCTAGGAATAACCTCTCTGTTGTCTATCTCTGAATTCAACATGGTTGATATGGGCATAAACGGATGAGGGAGCCAGTTCATTCTGGATATGGTAGGAGGTGGACCTCCAATAGCAAGAGAGATGACTGTTACAGGAGAGGATATTCGTATCTTGGCAAATGCCAATCAAAGACGAGAAACAAGAAATATGGCGAGAGCAAGAAGGCGCGCTGAGGACCCAGGAGCAGATGTCTTGGAGGCGGAGGACGAACCTGATGGTTTGGGACCCCAAGGACGTTCTCACCCTTGTTAGATGCCATTGGTCGCATTGCGTTTACCTCCAACACGAAGATCTTCCTCTGGAGAACCTCTGAGACTGCCGTGCGAAGAGGGAGATGAATGATTTGAGACCATGAATGGGAGGAACTGGAGGATATTGAAGCGCTGGCAGACGTTCACTCAGTCTGAGGTTGCTCTGTACTATTACTCACAACTTCCTCATCCCGCGCATCGTCGCGGACCTCATTACATTGCAGAACTTGCATGGACCCGGCAAGGGCGGTCCTGCTGATCCAGTTGTGGTCTTTGCAAGAAATATCTTTAATTTACTCAACCGTGAACGCTCCTGTTTACGCAGAGGAGCGCACGTATGAGGAGAGGCCGAGAAGAGAGTCGCGTCCAATCCTATATCTGGGCAACCTCCTACGTCCCTCGCCCATTCCCTGCACCTGGTTTTCTCTTCCCCAAGTCCAGACAGGGTTTTCGGGGGATGTTGCGAAAGAGCTGGTTCGTTATACAGCCAAGGGCCGTCCACCTGTCATATTGCAGCCAAACCAATTGTGAAATTAAATTGCATGTAGAACCTGCGTATGTGTGATGTCTATGGCATTCGAGTGCAAGGATCTGGGGTTGACGGAGGGGTCGAAATTCCAAGAGTAGACATCGAGGCCGATCATTCGGCAGCTACTGAAGTGAAGAGTAGGTCACCACAATATCCACCGGAGCTTCCAAGCAACGTGAGCCTATGATAATACCTGACTCTCAATCAGCATTGAAGGAATTCCTCTACGAATTGAAACGCACAGCGACAAGGACAACTGCGACGACCACGACAAGTATAATCATGAGACAGGCTTTCCTCTGGCCAGCCTTCTTTTGATATTCGTGCGCGGTGGACAGTTCTTCGGCAGCTCCTGAAGTATCGACTGCAACCGAGGAAATGTTCCTTTCAATGTTATCTGAAGGTGTACCATGAGTGATCTCCACGCTGGTAGACAGGCTTCTCGCTCTATAAATGGACGCACCTAGCATGTCCCCCTGCTCTGAGACGAGGGTCCCGAGGTCATGGAATATCTCAGCCAATTCATGGATCCCAGTTTCAATTTCGCGAATTTCTTGCTCTCGTTCTTGTATCAGGTGCTCCTGGTGTGCGAGTTCGTGCGGTGAGAGGCGCTGCTGAAATACTTGTGCTTGTCGTTGTGTCACTGAGGAGCCTTCATTTAGTCTGTCGACAGCGGAGCATCCATGAGTTTTGGCACGGAGCAAAATAAGTGGAGGACGTACGATGGTGACTGGTGCTCTTCCTCCACAGCGATCTTGACGCTTTCCACGACAGTTCTTTGCCGCTCGGCGCTCAGCTGCTGTGCGCGCTGGAAGGCAACTAAAGAAATTTGCATATCATGCGATGTCTTTTGCAGGGCGGTCTTCTGGTGCGGCTAAACCAAACGCATCAGACGATAAGGATATACCGAGTACGTGCACTTACAAGATTCGCTTGCAACCTTGCCAGCTTCTTCAAATCCTCAGAGCCTCGTTTAGCCATGGCCCTCGTCGCTTCTGTCATATCATGACTAGGAATTGTCGAGCAGCCAGATGCACAAGGAAGGGCAACGACGTACAGGTTTTTTCTCAAGCTCGCAGAATCCTTGCTCGTCCCCAGCTGATCAACAAGCTTTAGTATGGCTTGCACGTTTGAATTGATCTTAAAGACTTGGAGCGACAGAGAGTTCTGGAGACCTGCGAAGGCCGAGTCCTCGAGCGACTGCGGGAGAGTGGACGATGCCTGGCCATGGGGTGCGAGGCCAGTCTCTATATCCTGGAAGCTCATTGTGATGTACGCGGTCGCCGAATGTTGAGCAAATGCTGAATGCTAAGCTGCCAGACGTCGTCAAGGGACACGGTAAGTCCGCGCAGCAGCACAACTCTGTGCTGGGACACATTGCACTGGGTGCGTGAGTATAAATTGCCTAATTTGTCGCACATGCCAAAACGCATAGAATACATATTCTCAAGAAAACAGATTTTAACGGAGCGAGGATGATTGGGCAATTTGGACAACACCCTCGAATACAGCAAACGTGGCCATGTTGACAGGAAACGCTCTAGAATTGAAAGAATGAGTTCTGTCTTGCTGTGGTACATGTCAAGAGGATGACAATCTATACCTGATTAAAGTCGGCATCAAGCCGCGGAAGAAAAAAGCCATCCCCTCAGACCGGAAGGAGTGTATGGCCGTGGAGAGCGCCGTCGCGTACGGATCGGATGAGGACGGGGCGGCAATGGCGCTAGCACCACTCAGTGGCGTCCCCGATGGTCGAACAGATGCGCCTCCGCCGCCCCTGCTGCCTTGTACGCGCGTCTTAATCACGTCGAGTGGGAAGGTGACCAGCCACCCCGCGAGGCCGGCGATGCCGCCAGCAAGAAGCATGGCAGGCCACGGTGGCGACCCAGTCGCAGCGGATGATTTGGAGACGGGGTCAGACGTGACAGAGGGCGGCCATGTGGCCGTGAAAAACCGACAGGATGCCTCGTACTTTGATATTTGCGGGGAAAGCACAGAATGAGCGTCGTGCGAGACACAGTACAGTCACACGAGAGAACAGGCGGCAAAGCGGGGAACTCACTGCCGCGAAGTAAGCGCCATAGCCACAGTCTCTCAATGCAGTTACGGTCTGGCCACGGTAGAGGCCAGAAATGCCCTTGCGCTTGTACAGGTCAAGCGCGATGGCTCGCGCCGTGGAGGGGGCCAACATGGATTGCTGGCGAATCTTGATCAATTCGGTCGGGGTTGTGATGATACTGAGGTCCCCGTACACAAAGTAGTCAAGGGAATTTGGTATTTATGGATAGAAAAACACTACGACGGAATACTCACGAAGAGACCAAGCCACTGGCTGCGCCTGCTAGTGCAATCTGAGAAATAGTGGGTGTATCCTTATCATGCTCCAATTGCACCTTGGTGAAAAACCGATAGGAAGCAAAAACTAAACCATTCATAAGCGCGCAAGCGGCCTGACGGTGAGGTCATAAGCCAGGCATCGACATCGGAAAAACGACAGACCATCGGAGAGGAGATTCCTCTGTAGAGTCCGAATACCCCTTCTTCCCGCAGGATGGTAGGAAAGGCATGGAAAGTGGACCGGTACCGTAGCGCAATGTTGGGACTTTGGAAACGGACTTTGACTGTGGCTCGAGGGCTCAGAAGCTATCCGCATCGTGTGAGTGATGCGAGGAAAGAGACGACTACCTGTATCAAATGGGAAACCAACAATCAGGCCCGCCATGCCTGGAGCCACGGCTGATAAGTTCTGCGCTGCACAGGGTCTGACTGGGCCACTGACCGGCGACGGTTCCTGCGAGTAGGTCGATGGTGGGATCTAGTTGTACTACACGCCAACGATTAGAACGGATAATCTCGGGTGACACGGGTTGCGGACTCACTTGGTTGCGTCGCATCGTTCGCTTGGTGCTCCATGTGCTGTTATCGATGCGGGGAGAGGGATTAGGAATTACAGATCAACTACATCCGGGGAGTGTGTCGAATCAAAGCACTTGACCCCGAAACAGGATCTTTCCTGTATTTCCAAGTTAGCTATGACCATGAGAACGGCGATTAAAAATGCACGTATAACGCACGCATACTCCTCCCTTTTTGCTACACTCACGCCTTTTGGACTGAATGCCCGGGAAACCATCGGTTTACAAAATGGCGTTGAGCAACGATATCCTTGCTCGCGAACGAGCGCGATGACTGAGTTTCAAATACTGCCTAAACCAGTCTCCGTTTAAAACTCAGATGCCGTGAATGTCCGATGGTCGTTAGCAAAGAAATTATTCACCAGCCATGGTCGCTCGAACGCTGTCCACATCGTTAGTGCGGCATACTCTTAGAACTGTCACTCGCTGTCCGGTGAGTGGTAGAACGTGCAAGTCTCCCTCATCTTCAAACTGACGGGGAGAAATTGGCGTGACGAAAACTCATTGAACAGCGGTCTCTACGATCCTTGGCGACCGCCGTGCACCACGGCGTTGTCTCGACGCCCATCTACCAGACTTCGACGCTCTCGAATGGGCTGACGGTGGCGACGGAGGCGCTGCCGCACGGGCAGACGGCGACCGTCGGGGTGTGGATCGATGCCGGCTCGCGGGCAGAGACGGACGCGACGAACGGGACGGCCCACTTCCTTGAACACATGGCCTTCAAAGGCACGGGTCGACGCAGCCAGCAGGCGCTCGAACTCGAGGTGGAGAACGTCGGTGCGCACCTCAACGCGTTCACGTCCCGCGAGCAGACGGTGTACTATGCCAAGAGCTTCCGTAAAGACATCCCAGTGGCAGTCGACATCATTAGTGACATCCTGCAGAATTCGCGCTTGGACGCTTTGGCCATTGAGCGCGAGCGAGACGTCATTCTTCGGGAACAGCAGGAGGTGGACAAGCAGTTGGAAGAGGTGGTTTTCGATCATTTACATTCAGTCGCTTTCCAAGGTACAGTTTACGTCTTTGCCCCGTCATGTCTTGCTCTCATCTTCAGCGCCTCGCAGGCCAGCCACTAGGCAGGACAATTCTCGGACCAAAAGGCAACATTTTATCCATCAAACGCGACGACTTGACATCCTACATCAGAACCAACTATACCGCTGATCGCATGGTGCTCGTAGGTACTGGAGGTGTCGATCACGGAGAACTCGTCAAGCTGGCTGAGAAACACTTTTCCGCATTACCTGTGTCGCCAAATCCCATCCCGCTCGGCCGATTGTCCCATCCGAAAACGTCATTCATCGGCTCCGAAGTCCGTGTACGGGACGACGATGTGCCCACGGCCCACATCGCCATCGCTGTGGAGGGTGTGAGCTGGAGCTCACCAGACTACTACCCGATGCTCGTCATGCAGTCGATATTTGGAAACTGGGATCGCTCTTTGGGCTCGTCGCCACTCCTGTCGTCGAAGTTGTCGCATATAATCTCTTCCAACAACCTTGCGAACAGCTTCATGTCGTTTTCAACGTCGTACTCTGATACGGGTCTGTGGGGGATCTACATGGTGTCTGAGAATTTGATGAACTTGGACGATCTGGCGCACTTTACGCTGAAAGAGTGGACGCGCATGTCGATTGCGCCGACGGACGTGGAGGTAGAGCGGGCGAAGAGCCAGCTGAAAGCTGGTCTACTACTCGCGCTAGACGGCTCGACGGCGATCGCAGAGGACATTGGACGACAGCTTGTCACGAGCGGGCGCCGGATGTCGCCCAAACAGATTGAAAACGCGGTGGATGCGGTCACGACAGATGAGATTAAACGTGTCGCACAGAAGTACCTGTGGGATCGCGATGTGCGTGTTCCCTCAAGTTTTGTATCTCTTGTCAGTGGCTAAGAACTTCTTATCCCTTGCAGATCGCTATTGCAGCTGTGGGGAGCATAGATGGACTGCTAGATTACAATCGCATCCGCAACGACATGTCGTCGTTGATTTATTGAGCATGGCTGGCTTGTTGGTTGGTACAGACACAAGGGGCATATCCCTTTCCGAGCCAGCAGAATCAAATTGCATTTGCTCACCGGAAGCAACGGCAGTTGCGTTGCTTTCTCCAGCTATACAACACAATAAACTGGTAACCACGCGATGTTCATCATGTCCAGGCTCCTTCCGATACGAACGATGAGTCGGCCTCAACTCATCCACGCCTTGTTGAACGTACACTCGAGCGCTGAGATAAGATGTGCCTTTGTGCTACAACCAAATGGCCAATGAAACAGATGATGGTGTTGATGGGTGACCGAACGACGATAGCTGGTCCTGTATATATGCGCACTAGAGTCAATACCGCCGAGCATTGTATCGAACGATGTAAGAAAATGACGATGAGAAAAAAAAGCTGCAGAAAGGAAAAGATCCGCTGCGGTTGATGGCTGTGAGCGCCGTGGTTTGATTGCAGTAAAAGAATCGTTGTTGTCGCTGTCTTCTTCGTTGTGGCGTCTGTGTTGGCCAGCCTGTTCGAGTCCCAGGTTTCACTTCCCCTCAACGCGGTGCTCAATCCTCAAGCTTCAGAATTGAAGATCGTCGTCGTCGTCGCCATCTTCTGAGTCGATATCTATCCCGCATTCAACGGGCGAGATTCGACCCGCGGAAACTGCGCTTCGGATTATTCATCAGCGCTCCTTTCTGCCATCTACCACCACAACGACCACAACCATCACCGTCTCATAGTCCTATTCAGGGTCGTTGTCGTTGTCGCCGTCGTTACTCCAATTGTCGTTGCCCGGTGGCGTTCTTTTTTTCAGTGGACGACATCCGCCAAACCGTTCATCGTCGAGTTATCCCGTACCTTTAACGAGCGCTCGTCGTTTGCCGCGCATAATTCCTAGCTTCAATTCACTTTCTCGTACAGGATGGGTCAAAACACCTCCAGACACGCCATTCCAAATGGTCAACCCCCTTCGGAGAGCGCCGACGCTACCTTATCGATTCCCGAATACAACAACTCAACACCCTCTGCAACGAGGCGTTCACGCGTGCGCAGGAGCATCATCGACCTCGTTGCACCCTCCAGGTTCTCGACCACCAGTCCAGGCTCTGTCCAAAGCGACCCGAACCCAGACCAGAGCGGCTCCGAACCATTAGAGACGGCCCACCCTCCCTCCTCCGCACCCCGACTGCCTCGAAAACGATGGCGGCCCGCCAAGCGCTTCTCCGGTGCTGCCGCCCCGGCTTCCCCAAGCTCATCTGCGGGCTCTTCCAGGCTTCCAGTGATGCCTCCTGTGCAGGAAGACGCAGATGTCAACAATGGCATGGCGAGCGGTGGCGATGGCGATGGTGAAATTTGTCAAAACGTACCTTCCCCGTCCTCATCCAGCCTGTCAGACCATCCGTCCACCCAATTCCGCCTCACCCCATCCTCATCCTCGGGCTTCGACAGTTCGACCCCCCAAAGTTCCCGGGCCAGTGTAGCTGCCCCTACTTCAACACCTCAACGTCTGGCGACTGTGCAGACCAACCACCCAATGCCAGTTCGACAAGATGACAACCATATTTCTTTGCCCACACAGCGACAAGGACCGACCGTTAATCAGACCGGGGAGACTCGTACACCCGCAGACGCAATCGCAACGGGCAATTCCCCATCGCAATCATTGGGAACCCCGGCCCTTCAAGTTGGAGCTCCCAGTGTCCCCCCATCTGAGACACAGGTCCCCGCATCCCCGGCCGGGACCCCTACCGCGCGCCTGCAAGGCAGACCTTTCCCACCCCCTGGCACGCTTGTTGTCGTCCAGGGGGTCGTACACACGACAGACGTGCCCCGCACTCCGCCAACACAGCCACCGCTATCTCCCACGCGGCCGGCAACACCCAGCGTTTCGTCATCCCCAGCGCCCCAGGCCTTGCGTCCATCCACTCCATCCGGTTCAAGCGGGCGAAACCGCTTGTCGTCATTTATCCCTCGATCGGCAAGCATTCTCGGACGGCCAGCCCCCCGAGTGGAAGATGACCATCATGCGCCTGCCGCTGAGCACAATCCCTCGTCTGGACCAGCCAATGTTGCAGTGCCCGGTCATGGACACTCCTCAGCTGAACCTCACAGTGGCGTTGTAAATGCTGCTGCGTCGTCCAATGAGATGTCTCACACCAACGAAGTCGAAGAGCACCAGGAAAATGGCGCCATATCGTCCAGCAGCATTGATGTGCTTGGCACACTCCTCAGGCACGCATCCCAAAACATGGCATATCTCTGTACTGACCTTTCTTTTATTCATGTCACTTGTAGCGTCGCTGCGGCAGCAACAGCAGCATCGCTACTCACAGGGTCTTCCGAGCCAATATTCTCTTCTGGTCTTGGCCCACCAGCCCTGGGTAACAGCCTTGGGGAGAACCAGTCCAATGCCCCCGCGCACGCCAACACAAGCGGAACCAGCAACGAGCACCTCCGCCCCATGTCGCCGACACCCACGTCCGGGCTCGGCATGTCCCTCAATGCGCCCCTCGGGTTGGCGCCGGAGCCTGAAACGCCCACACAGGCGACTACTGGGCGCGTGCGTGCCGCGTGGGGCAGCATCCGCGAACGGCTTGGGCTACGCGGGTCGAACACGGCAGGCGCGGCGAGCGCTGCTGGTGCTGTTTCTATCAATCCTGCTGGCATGCCCGGAGCTCCAACATTGGCGGCGTTGGTGCCGGCAGGGGCGGGATCCGCAGCTTCAACATCGCCCCTGGACCCGAGGGAGCACATGCTTGCTGAGATGGCAAGGGCGTTCAACTTTGGGCTCGGCCTTGCCGCGGGCGAAAATCGCGAGCAAAACGCGTCACAGCAACAGCAACAGCAACAGCAGCAACCGCAAGGCGAGGGCGTATCCCCAGAGAGGACGCTCCCGCCTGAACACAGCTTTGAGCGTTTCTTGATCGACTTGCAGTCTGATCTGAGGATCGCTTTGTCTGCTCCCACAGTTCTGTCGCCGACCCCTATATTGGCACCTGCGTCGCCACCTCCAGATTTAGGCTCCGATGACCAGGTCTTGAGCGCAGAAAGTGATGCTAGGAACGGGGACGCTGACATCGACGCTGTGCAGCCGCCACCCTCCGAATCCGCCTCAGCCGAAGACGCGAGATACGACGACGTCCCCGCGTTGCGCGACTTCTTTGATTCGGCAGATAACGGGTTTCGGACGGTTCCCGAGTCGGCTAATGTCATCAATGGTCCCGAGATGGACGACCCACCTCCCGCCTCTGCGTCAGCAAGACAAGAGACTAGACGTTCCGCCGCCACTGCCACTCCCACTGCTGGCGCCGGCATCAACTGGTGGAGAGTCTATAGGTTCCCGAGGATTTCGGCTTCGCCCCAAATGCCGAACGGTACCAACGCTAGTGCCAGTTCTACTGCGCAGCAGGGCGGGCATCATCTTCGTTCGGACACTATTGCCTCTACTTCTACCTCCACTTCGTCATCTGTGTTCGGTTCACCACGCCACGCACATTCCGCCCCGTCATTGCATGTCCCAGATCACGCTGCGTCAGAGAACGCATCTGCGCCTTCGGTCCAGACGCGAGAGGAGCAGCCATCAGCAACACATCTGAACGTGGTCGTACCCGTCATTCTTGTCGGTCTGCAGTCTGTCCCGCTCGGTTTGCGACACCAACCGCACGAGCACGCGCAAACGCAAGGCTCGAACCTCCAGCCCAACAACCATCTCGCGGACGACGGTCCGGGGTTGCCCGCGGATGATGAAGTTGACGAGAGAGACGATACAGGGCATTGGGCCGACCATGATCACGAACACCCCCACCACCACCACCATCACGCGGGTGACGCGGAATCAGTGCGGGGCAGAACGTGGGGCTCGCGTGCGGCGCACGCGCTGCGGAACATGAGGAGTGGCCGGCGTGGGGGCGAGAGGAGCGCACAACCGAGTGTAGTGGGCGCGTCGAGGACGTTCATGATCTACGTCGTTGGCGGTAGGGCTTCCTTATTATTTATATTTCTCTTTTCTCTTCCTTATGAATGCTTGCTTATGCCTCGTTCAATGGTAGGGTATTATCCTCCGGACCATCATATGGCCACTGGATCCACCAACCTAGACTCTTTCGAGGCTTTGTGGTGCGTTTCCCTCAAAACGCTTTCTGCAACCCCGAGCCCTCACCGACATTAATTTCTCTCGTAGGGAGCTCGCCGAGCTGCTCGGACAAGTCAAGCCGCCGACCATTACTAAAGAAGAGCTTGAACGGTCCGGGTTGGAGATCATCAAGCCGGGCCAGCTGGAAGAGTACCAGAAGACTGGCAAAGTCGCCTCCAACTGTATTGAGAGGGTCAGTGTATTATTATTTCGGTTGCAATCCCGGATTTTTCTTAATCACCTCTGTGTGCAGTGTCTCATTTGTCTCGACGATTACGAAGAGAAGGATGAGCTCCGACTGATGAACTGCCGGCACGCATTTCACAAGCACTGTGTTGACAGGTGGCTGCAAACTGGGAGAAACAACTGTCCTGCTTGCCGTACAAAGGTACGCGATCTGTCCCTTTGAATCCTGTATCCACGATGACCAATCTTTTGCTCTTGACAATTCAGGGAGTATCAACGGATAATAATTCCCCCTCGACATCCTCGCCTGCCACTGCGGCTACTGCCTCTACCACCAATCAGGCAGACGTATCGACACCTGAGCAATCCTGAATTAAACGGAGGATCAAGTGACGTGTCCGAGCAAAAGTTTGAAGGGCAGGACTTGGTTGATGTTTTCTTTTTTCCTTTGTTTCCTTCTCACAATTGGTCATGTAAAAGAGCGCTCTTCCATTCTGTCCTCCTTACGCAATCGTTGTCCATCTCGCGTTCGCATCTTGTGTTCCTGTTCTTTTTTGGCACACTCCAATAAACAGACGTACCTATCAACTCCCATGTAGCTCGTTCGAAGGTTGACCAATTCGATCCCCCTTTCATGTCTTTGCACCTGTCTCGTGTTATTGCTCTGACTTCTTTGTCTGTAGTTACAAACAGACAAACTCCCTGCCCAGGGTGGCTTCCAACAAGATGTAAATTAAGCATTATATGCCTAGGACTAAAAGACTTTTCCCACATCTGCGTGTGTAGCAGCATTTGTCGTTCACGCGCAAATAGATGGGATATCGAATTACGAGGGTAGTCTGTGGCCACAGGATGCGGAGCTCAGAGTAAGCAGGAAGAGAAACAGTTGCAAAAGCATAAGCGACAGAAACCCCACAGGACAACTCATACGCCCTAACCTCAGCTGGAGAGCGGGAGCCAGCGACAAGCAACAATACAAGAGAGATTCAAAGATCGTGGTGGGGAAGTTGCGTTCAAAAGTTGCATATGATAATGCGACTATAAAGTGATAGCGAAGCAGCCCGACAGAGGTCAAAGGGAAGTGCAGCGTGATATAAGTGCTCAGTCCATCAGAAGCCATGTACATCCCGCGCTGAAGCGGGTAAGAGAATGAGGAGGAAAGGGCCACAACCTGGCTGTATAACAGCGCTGAAAAAGATAAAAGATGGAATAAACGAAGGAGATGCTCATCACATGATGATGCATTTGCAGCACCCGGCGCCCTTCTCCTCCTCCAACATGAGTGCCACCAGTTGCTCCTCTTGCGATGCGACGTCAGGAGCATTGCCGTTGCCACGAGCTCCTGGGGCATATTGTGAGAACGGCGGTGGTGACTTGGGTCCCTGCCCGGCGTCGTTGCTGACTGTGGTGTCCAATTGCGGCGTGAATACTTTCCCAAACTCGTCCGGAGGTCTGTCCGGCGGTCCGTCCATGGATCCGTCCGGCGGTCTGTGTTTTGAATGGTCGATCCCAAATGTGCCAGGTTGCTGCAATCATAGAGGTGCGCTCATGAGGACTCATCGGCAAGAGAAGAGATAGGAAAAACTCGACTTACCGGCGCAAACACTTCACTATTTTGCTTCTTCGGTTGAAGCGTCCCACCAACCCTCTCGTATTGTCCTTCTAACCCTTTCTTCCTCGCAACGACAGGGAGTACAACCTGCACGCATCACCAAGAGCGCGAAAATCAGCGTCCAAAGATTCATAAAGACAGCGTTCCAATGAGAATAGCCCTCCTGTCTAATAGTGGACCCTCACAAAGAGAGGGCAAACGTGCCAAAAAAACAAGACGGAAGGACGCGAGATGCACCGAGACAAACACCCACCTCGTCCCAATTCCCTTCCTCAACGGGTTGCGTCCAAGTGGGTATCGCGTCCATTAGCTCTTCGCCATCTACACCTTGCGGGGCTGGGTATTCCGCCACGCTCCGCCGATCCTTCTTCCGATCCCTCTCTTCACCACGCAACTTCGTCGCCACAGTCTTCTTCGTAATCGTCTTAGGCTTCTTCGACGCTGAATGGGGTGACGAGCTTGAAGGCGACGAGCTCGAGGGCCCTCCAATAGCACCGTTCGCTGCACGACGCTGCTGTTGACTTTGGCCCTGCTGCTGTTGCAGCGTGGGAGAGGCGATGGACGACGAGGACGGCCCCCGTATCCCAGTTGGCGTCCCCGCCAGGTGGGGCTGCGACATGGACCGCAGCGACTGCACGGACGACCCCTCCGACGGCCGTCGGTGTTTGCGAGGACCAGAGCCAGAGCCAGACGCCGCAGCAGGCGTCAGCGGCGGCTCACTCCCTGCGCGACCCACGCCCGCGATATAAGTGGTGGGCTGGGACGAAGGGGGCGGCTCTGAACCCTGCCTCGCTTGGGTGACGGTACTGGTGGTGGGCGTGGGGATGCGCGACGGGCCGGTGCCCTGCCTTGGTGTCGCACGCGCAGTCGGGGTCGGGGTCGGGGTAAGGGTTGGTGTGGTCATGCTCGTCGGCGAGGCGCTCCGGTTATATTGGGGCATCATCCCCGTGTTTGCAGACGGTGTGGTACTCCTGTTCGATGTGGCGGCGCTGCTCTGGGAAAACTGATGCTGTGGTGGTGTAGGATGATACTGAGAACTAAGCTCATCAGAAGATGGAGGTAAGGGGGGCAGCGGGGTCGCAGTCCCGTTGACAGTGCCGCCCCTCGCTCGCACTTCTATGTAATGTTGACTTTCATGTGTCTCCGACGAGTCGACCTCCAGGTCTGTCAATGGGCTCTCGTCCATGACCCTTTCGGTGAGGTGCCTGGCTTTTTCTTGCTCCATCATAAAGCTGTCCCCGTCCCTGCCACGATCCCAACTACCGGCGCGTCTCCTTCCCGCCGCAAAAAAGGTACCATAAGGGGAGGCTGGGACGCGAGTGGTACCGGAGGGCATCCGTCGGACGGAGCCGTGACCATAATTGGCGATATCGAGCATTTCCATTCGCTTTCCGACGCGTAACTCGCCAACACCACCATTGCGTGAGACCTCGCCACGGTACCAGTGTTCGAATGGGCGTTCTTCTGACTCGGAGTCGGTCGATCGGCGGGAAGCCGCAGATGTTGGGGTGAAGGGCGGCGACGTGGGTGAAAAGGGGGGAGGCTCATTCTGTATAGGTGATGGAGAGGAAAGCGCGAAGGAGTGATCTGTGCTTGAATGTATGCTGCCTGTGCGGGCGATGTGCGCCACTTTGGGTATACGGCTGATGTGTGGTTTGGGGGAGGAGGGAGTGGTGGGTTGGCCATTGGGCGAGACTGTCATATTTCGGTTGCTTGATTTGGCGCCTTTGGCGTTTTTCCCGTTTACAATGCGCGGGTCGACGGCGGGTGGTTGAGAGAGTGTACGTGAGCGGAAAGGCTTCTGCTTTGACGAGGTGGGGGTGGGCTGCGATGCGGTTGAGATATCAGCGGGACGTTGTCGGGAGAAGCGTGGACGGGGAATGTTAGTGCGCTCAGGTGGAGAGGTATCTGTGACGGCTGGTACTGGGGGTCGTGGCTGTGGGTCGTCCAAGACCATGGATATCGCGGACATGCGCTTTGCGAGGGTACGACTCTCAGATTCGAGGCCTGACAGGTGAGATGTTTTGAGGAGAGACGCGATATATTAGACAGTGGAAATGCGTACGTTTACGGAGGGCTGGGACGATGGTTTCATCCCATGAGGGCCCAGGTGATACGGAATGTTGAATGGCCATCATTTCAATTATGAAAAACAGACCAGTTGCGAGGGCGCGTCGTTCGTCTTGACCGTGCAAGCAAAAAGAGCCAGCCAGAGCAGGACGTCCAAGACAACGACAGCGACTTCGGCAGCGGATATGATGGGAAAGAGGACGGGGAGGAGGAGGGGGGAGGAGGAGGGGAAGAAGGTGTAGAATGGTAAAGAGAGTAATTACCCTCACCCAGGGAAGCTCAGCGTTGGCTCTTTGGTGGGTTTGTGGCTGTGTTGTTGGACTATGTAAGCATATTATGTAATACAAAATTGTATTATGTAATGACCAGTTTTTTAAAAAAAAACATTATTTCGACGAGGCGCCAACCCGTCCTCGACACCGACGACGCCAACACCGACACCGACCAAGCAATGGCTACCCTACGCGCTTCACGCGTCTCGGCGGTGGTATCCCGTTCCGCTCCAAAAATTCGTCGTCCCCTTCCTCGCGACAGGCGCGGTCTACCCATCCCTCACGTCAATAACCTGGTCCTGCGTGTAACTCGTCCCTCCCGTCTTCTCGCGCATTACCACAACACTCTCCAGGACAACCTCCTCTACATTACCTACACACACCAATCTACCACCCCGACACCTGCCCCGCCCATACGACTCACCTATGACCCCGCCAACCCATATGCAAAGCACAGGATCAATCCCCCGATCGGCGGTTCGCGCGAGGGTAAGCGTCCCGCACCCCCAACTACACCCAGTTCCATTGTTCGTCTCGAGAAGGTCATATTACACTCCATGAACAAGGATGCCATCAGCAGCAGGAGTCTTCTCCTTGGGCCCATCATGCTTTTCCGCGTTCTCTCCGGCGAGACCCAGCATGGCGGCGGTCACCTCGCCTCTGAAGGCGTCCAGATTGTCCGTGGCCGCAAGAGCATTTCGGGCTGGATTCGTCCACGCGCCCCCTGTGGTGTCAAGGTTGTCCTCAAGGGCCCCAAGATGTACGAGTTCATTTCCACTCTGGTCGAGTTCGTCCTCCCCCGTCTGCGCGAATTTGATGCCATCGTCATGCCACCCCCTAAACGCTCTAATACCGAGTCTCCTAGCGGAGTTAGCGGCGTGGTCGAGTTTGGGCTTCCACCACATGCGATGGGCTTCTTCCCGCAGGTCGAGGCCAATCCAGACTCCTACCCGAAGACCTATGGCATGAACATCCATTTCGTCACCAGCGCCGAAGGACAGGGCGCGCAGAATAAGGCCAGAGCCTTATTGTCCGGCTTTGGGATCCCTTTCGTCCGCAAATAGTACCCACTTGTTCAAGGGGGCGCCGAATACTCCTCTCATACCAAGGCTGACTTTGTTTTCGAAAATCTGGATATGTCATTGGTGGATGTATCAGAGCTCTACGGCGCCTATTGCTGGTATGCTTAGACAACAAATACAACAAAAATAATGCTCATGCTCAACCTCGCCCAACAAAGGAAAAATAACAACATCTGATCACCGCGGTCGCACAGCGTCGCCGACCCGCGACGTGTCCATCTTTGCCCTCCCTGTTCTGAACTTTGCAGTCTGGCTCATCCCGGGGCTAGCACGTGCACCCCCCAACCCCCCAGTGGTAGTGGTGCTCGAGTTTAATATCACAGACGCCTCTGACGCGGTCCTCCTCGTCCTCTTCGGCGCGATTAACGCCACCTTCTTTCCTTCCGCCTTCGCCAGCGCAGGCCGCAGCGTCGGCACAATCTCTCGCGCAAGCTCTCGCACAAGCACGGCAGCATCCTCTCGACTAAGCCGCTCCACGATCCCGTCGAGCCCGTATCTCTCCACCAGCACCGCGCGGTTCGGGTGTGCGTCACACACCGTGCGCAGAATGCGCAGCAGGTTCAGCCGCACCACCGCTCGCGAGTGGGCAAGCCGGTCAATCAGGCGCGAGAAGAACGATGCCTTGGCAAGCAGAATTGTCAACGAGGCAGAGAGACGAGTAATCTTGAGGAATGGGTCAAGCAGGTTCTCGAAAGAGTTGGCTTTAGCGGATACAAAGCAGTTGAGGAGCGACTCGACGGAGCTGGACTTTAGCAGCTCGTCTTCGACACGAGACGTTTCATCCTGTAACCTGAACGCAATGATCAGAAAATGCATCGAATTTCTGAATGGCAGGCTACATACCAAGACAATATGCTTTCCAAGGCGCTGACTTGGAAATACGGGTCTTCCAGCAACTTGAGATACATCTGTAATCCACCATGCTGCCACAGGAGGGTCCGACAACTCTTTCCCGCGCTCGCCAAATCGCAGAGTATCGGCAGAGCAAATTGCTTCAGTGGCGAGCTAGTCTCGATCACGCGTTTGAGACTGGGAATGATTCCAGCTTGAGCTGCTTCCTCTTGCCGTGACTTGTTGAGCCGGCACAAGTTGTAGCACGTCTGGAATATCTGATTGGACATCTCCTGTAGAGTCAAGTCAGCAAAAGGCCTTGACGGGCCCCAATAATGACGCTCACCGTGCTGTGCGCGCGCGAGCTTTGCTCGTCGAGTATACGTATCAAAATGTCGATCGCGTTTGCGTTTTGCAAGATCTCGAGCAGCGTGGCGTTCATAGATAGATGCTTGACAGCCTTCAGCATGAGCACGAGGCATTCTGGTTCTAGTGTTTCACAAGCACGCAATAATCCTACATATAGCCACACTTAAATCTGGCACAATGGGTGGTCAAACAAATCACGTACGCCGAATGACTTTCCTCGTTCCCAGTGCATTGCGAACATGTATGTCGCTTTGCGACACCTGTGAGAAAACCAGCAGAATCTGGATGATTTTAGCTTTGATTTCGGCGGTGCCCTTGTCCGTCACGTTCAACAGCGCGGCTGAAAGAGGATCCAGAAGCCCTTCACGGATGAACATGCGGCAGAAATCGTTCTTGGTCGTCGGACTTTGGAGCTCGAACACGCTCCCGATGCCATTGAGGGCATGTAACACAAGCTCGGCTTGTTCGTTGTAGTCTTCGTCTAATAAGTCTACCAGGACTTTGAGACCGCGACAGCTGTCGAGAAGATAAATGGGGCGCTTCAGTGGCAAGCATGCCGAAAGAGTAGACTCACGAGATAAACATCTGTAAAGTCAGAACGGACGTGTGACATAATACTCGAATGAAATTAGAAGCTTCGAGTCGACATTCGGATGGGTACTTCTTGGATGTGAATTCTGCAGAACATTGAGTTGAGTTCTACCAGCTGTAGGCAACGATATACCCATCATTACTGGAATTCCTCTGAGTAGATTCACTGAGCAGTCTTACAGAAGGAATCGAGTGGACCACTCACCCGATCAGACAGAAGCTCTCCAGAATGCCGAGGTCCTCGGTTACCAGCTGTCTGGGGTGAAAATTTGCGCATCGTAGACGAGGAAAGACGTACCAAGTTAAGAATCTGTAGTAACTTCACAATGACGTCCCTTGAGCACTTGCCTTCCAGGACTTCGAGAATTGCTAGCATGCCATGGGATGAGACAAATTGTGTCTGCATTTCTGGGGTCTCTGCCATGATGTTGATCTGGAAGAGGTCTTTCTTCGGAAAAGGAATGGATGCCTACAAAAAATTCAGCTCACCAATTGTCCGCACGCTTCGCGTACTTGAAAATCAGGTGCAGAAGGCGTTAATTCGTCAATGAGCTGATTGACCATGTTACACAGCCTCGCATGTTTGTCTCGTTGCAGATTGGCCTCTAGATCGTCCTCAGCAAAGCCTTCATCAATCTATATCCGACTATCAGAGCTGTCATAGAGGCTTCGGAAGGTGCCTACTACCTCTGCGAAGGGGTCCTCTTCGTCAGAATTCTCGTCTCCCAGCTATGATATATGCATCAGGAACTAAGAAGCTATGCAGATGAACATACACTCACCCACGACTTGCCTGAGAGTCGCGTGGTCAGTTGGAGGGTTTGCATTGGGTTCTCCGCTACTTCGCGAGTGGCGGGTATAAGTGAATCGTTAGTTACACTACATGTGTTGACATACGAGCGCCGTTCAGCTTCCCGAACACATCCTCGTAGTCCTCCTCGTCACTTTCGGTATATTTACCAAACCCTTGGTTGCTGAGCTGCCTTGCTTCTTCCCTGCCAAACGAACCACCATTGACGAAGGATGACGTTCGTGAAGACGTGAATCGAGCTGAGGCAAGTCCAGATGAAATTCCAAGAGTACTCGGAGTCAGAATCGGGGCCAGAGATGATCTTTTTGCATTCATATTCTGCGGAAGTGGCGCAGTCAGTGGGCCCGGAGGACATGAAGACTCGAGGCCGACAGTCTTAATGTCGTCTGGATGTAAAATGCCTCGGCGGGCGGTATTTTTGATCTTGACCACACACAATCAGTGGGGCACCTCTTAACGTCAAGAAGAACAACCTTGAAATCTGCAACTTTGCTCTGCAACGACTGTTCATCTTCCTCCAATAATAAATCCGAATAATCCTCAATAATGGGTCCAATGTCAGAAGAGGGTGGTTTGGCGAGCTGTGTGGGTAGAACTGCGGGGCTTCGATTAGGACGGATGGTTTGGGCGTTATCCTCTCCTTCATGCTTGTCTTCTTCAGGGTGGGGCTTCTCCAATGCTGATATGTAAGATGGGGAAGTGGACAATATCGCATCCACCAAGGGCAGGGGCATACCTTGCAGTTTTGAGAGAGAGATACCATCTTCAAAATCGTCATCCCAGTTATCGGTTTGCTCTTCGGGTGGCTGAAGGGTAAACGACAGTGGCTGAATCTTTTTCTCGACGAGTCCCAAGGGTCCATTGATAACCGAGACCTTGCTATCTGGGACAGACCCCAATTTCCGTAGTGGCGTGCCAGACGAAGAGGCTTGCGATCCCGAAGATCGAGAAATTAACATCATTGCAGCTGGGGAACTTGCCAAATGATTGACATTGGTGGGAGACGGTGGTGAGTCTGATGGAAGTCCGCGCGACGGGTTTGGCTTTTTGGAGGGACGAGAAGGGGCTACTGTCATGTTAACCACAAACGCTGACCACTCGAAGCTTTCAGACTTACATTTCAAAGCCTCATTCCACTCCTGGACTTTCAAGACTGCTTCATCAAAATTGTAGTTACTGACAGGTCGCCTCCTGCTTCCCTCCCCGTTGCTCGCGCCAGCTGCAGTATCATCCCTCCGTTCTCCTGTCATTTGTTTTCGAGCGCTGACCATCCACGGATGCCGCAATAGCTTTTTAGCGCTGATGCGCAGGTTGCAGTCCTTTTGAAAACAGTGTAATAGGAAGTCCTTGACGATTGGAGAGGCACCCTCAGGTATCGGGGGACAATCATCCTGGACAATCCTGAACAGTGCAGGCATGGGGTCAAGGAAGTGGTACGGTGGTCTTCCTTCCAAGAGTTCGATCACGAGGCAACCCACGCTCCTGCAATCGGTGTCAGACACCCTTGCATCGACAGGCAGGAGCAGTGTACAGACCAGATATCCGATGCGGTCGTTGCGCCAGATTGCTCGATTACCTCCGGAGCCACTGAAGTTATTTAATGAACGAACGTCACTTGCCGCATTCGAACGAACGTACTCCAATATGGGCTGCCCACGACGGCGTCATCGTTTACGGCGCCGGTGGTTGTGCTGCTCGCGACTCCGAAGTCGGCGAGCTTCACACACCCATCCTTGTTAGTAAGGATGTTTGCCCCCTTAATGTCGCGATGGATAACACCTTGATCGTGTAGGTATACCAGCCCTTCGAGCACTTGCGAGATGTATACAGCGACTAGATTCTCCGGAAACTTGCCGAAACGCTTGCAGATGTTATGCAACGAACCATTCTCGCAGAATCTAAGACGATGTCAGAAGGTGGCGTGTATCTAGACTCGAAGGGAGATTAACTCAAGAATGATATAGAGGTATTCGCGAGTTTTGACGAATCCTTTGTACTTGACAATGTTTGGATGCTATGGTGTAATTAGCGGAAGACGAACATAGATTCGGCTTGTGAGACTGGCTGACATTCAAGTTCTTGAGTAGATCAATCTCTGACTGGGGAAAAGTCAATCTGAGTGGTCGAACCCTGAAGAAACCGTTGGTGCGCACCATGATTTCACTTAATTCGCCTTTTGGTATATTGCTCAACTGAATCTCCTTCACTGCAACTGTTTCCCCCGTAGTCCAGTTCAAAGCTCCTGTAAGCACGACAATTCAGGCAAAAAGCACCGTCTGAACTCAATGTACGCACGATAGACTTGGGCGAATGCTCCCTTTCCCAATGAATCGCCGAGTTGCTGAATGGAGTAGTTCACTATTGAGCATGTTCGCCCGTTACTGTCGCTCTAACACACACATAATCATTGAGAATTTTGGATGGAGTGGAACGAGGCCCAGCAGCGGGTATCTTCGACGACAGTTTTGAAGATGACGCCATTCCAGCGCCGTGAAGGCGTCGCCTTCGGAAATAATGGTCGATGGAGTGGACTGTCGTCGAGCAGTCGGGTATAAAGGGCGTTGCTTGCGTCGGATCTCGTTGAGCAGTGAGGAGACACGACCAGTCTCACCGCGCTCACCTCAAATACGTGACCTACGACTTGCTGTGAGGCGCGACATAAGGTGCCTGGCCTAGCCGCGGCTCCCGCCTCGGCGAGAGTGTTGTCGTGAACGAGCCTCAGCTCTGTCTGCTATCGCTTCGCTGCGACCATCAGTGACAGTTCACTTACAGTACGACTTGACAATGAATCGGAATCTTGGGATCCTCGAATATCAACCGCTTGCTTACGCTTGCACACGGAGGAATCACATTGTCTGCACGCTTAGTCGCTTACGCTGTGGAAATGCTGGCGCAATGTCAACTTAACGTGAATCGACGTGGCAAATTGGACTTCGTCTATCCTATCTGTCCAAGTACGTTGTTACGTTTCCGTTCCTCATTCACCCATCATTACAGCAACAAGGCGCATCCTCTTGCAAGACCCCGAGAACGGCGGCATCGCAGATACCAGATGACATCCCGGATGTATTCACTTCTTCGGTATGAGAGGTGAGGAAGAATCATCAATGGCATCTGTGACTCTCACAGAGCCTCGTCTTCCTTTTCTTACTCAGGGTTATCTCTTCGGTATCCTAGCTGGTCTGCATGCCTGCGCAGCGACTTGATGGACACATTGAAGTTGGCTTGAGAAAGAAAGGAGTCTTGGTATGATCAACAGAGGCCTAAGCCCAGCAAAGCTCAAGGTGACTAACGCATGAGACGCTGCTCATATTTGTGAGTACAGTCGGCCGTTCCGCTCAATATGCAAGAGCATCATTAATAATTCGAGCCTTAACTCTATGAAGAGTACGCCATTTGGCCAGATCTCCCACATGCCAAGGAGACACCAAGATGTCAATCTAAATTGATGAATATCTAGGCTTAGGAGGGAGAGGAGGGAGGTCACGCAAGTGATTCGAAGAGCGGTTCGACGGACACGGGGTTTTCGAGCGGTGAGCACAACGGAGGAGAGAAAGACGGGGTGGAACCAGACTTTAATAATCCAGTTGCACAGACGAGGTTAGTTCAAATGACAACAACGTTGCGGCGAGTTTACGTGATGAGTGTCTCTTGCATGGCCTCTGGCCACTCAGGCTGACTTGGTAGTGCAACTGAGGTCAGTGTAATCCCCGGGCCCTCAAACAAATTAGTGAAGAGATAGAAATTGGAATGCAGAAGAGCAGAGCACAACAATGCAATTATATAAAGCTACACACAAAGTGTTAGACTGAAGTTTTCTAAGTGAAGGAACTTCAAGGAAGAGTAGGGAACACCCTGGAGGCACCAGCAGTGTACTCTGGTGTGGTGAGCCAATGATGCTCATGTGATGCATACTGATGTTGTCGGAGTTCGAAGATAAACCGAACCGCGAACGCGTCTGTTCTGAGTGGCATTGCGTTCGACATGTCCTCGGTCGCCACGCTCACTCACCAGCTCTCATCGCTCAATATCAGTAATGCTAAGAAGCCCCAGCAATTGCGCACCCCAGCCGCTCCAGTTACCACCAATGAGCAAACGTCCTCCCAACCTGCGGTTGACATTGGCAGATATGATGGCGGGTTTGAGATTGATGACGAGAAGCGCGGAGAGAAAGTGTATGGGGAAGCAGCAGACGATCTCGCTCTAGACTCTAGTGCCAATCGGTAGGTTCCTCCTACAGCGCCATATCAAGAGATTCTGGTTTGATTCCTGGTAGACAAAAACCGACTCCAACATGGACCCTCCATTCTTTCGATATTGGCCGGCCTCTCGGGAAGGGAAAATTTGGACGAGTCTATATGGTCCGCACCAAACCCCCGCACAAACCTTACATCCTTGCTCTCAAATGCCTGTACAAGTCCGAGATCGTAGAGTCGAAGGTTGAGAAGCAGATTCGACGAGAGATCGAAATTCAACAAAACCTCCGACATCCTCACGTTCTCAGGCTGTACGGCTACTTCCACGACGAAAAGCGCATCTTTTTAATGCTCGAGTTTGCGGGCAAGGGCGAACTATATAAACAACTCGGCAAATATGGGACCTTCACGGAGAAGCGGAGCTCCAGATACATAGACCAGATGGCCGACGCCCTCTCTTATTTGCACTCCAAACACGTCATACATCGGGACATTAAGCCAGAAAATCTTCTGTTAGGTATCAACGGCGAGTTGAAGATCGGCGACTTTGGGTGGAGTGTTCATGCCCCAGGAAACCGCAGAAAGACGTTGTGCGGGACGTTAGATTACCTTCCGCCGGAAATGGTAATGGGCAAGGAGCACAACGAGAAAGTGGACTACTGGGCATTGGGTGTATTGATGTATGAGTTCCTGGTTGGAAAGCCGCCATTCGAAGAGAAAGACCAAGACAGTGAGCAAACCGTATCCTTCTTGAGGTTGCGGTTCATTATACGGCTCGTCTTATAGATACGTGCAAGCGCATCGCGCTCGTTGACCTCCGCATTCCCTCACGTCTCTCAAAGGATGCTAGACATTTGATCGCAAGTGTACGTGTTCTACTCTCACCGCCCAAGAGCAGGTCATCATTAACATTTCGCAGCTCCTTCAAAAGAACCCGGAAAGGCGACTACCGCTCACGAAGGTTCTCCAACACCCTTGGATAACCAAGTATCGGCCTGATGGAGTAGCAAGACCAAGCGTCGACTAGTTGGGGTACGTTGCACATCAGGCCGGTTAGGATTATTGCTGTCGTTGTGCTCCTCCATTTATCTATTTATTTATGCACGTCTTCACGCGACACTCACAAAAGTTAGATCTGGGATTTTCAGCAGCGATTACAATCTGTTGTATGATAATTGGGCAAAACAAATCATGAGCCTGAGGCACTGTCATTGCTTTATCATGCGCTCTTTCACTCTTGTTGAGGCTCGAGCGAATACCTCGGTGGAGCGTCATCCAGGCTGAGCCCGTGGATCACACTTGCCCGCCCATCCTCGCCGTTCACATAAGCAGATATGTAGTCGAATTGGTCGTCGTCGTAGCTCGCTGACACAGGGGATACGGGGCTGGCGGGTATATTGCCACGGACAGGACTCAAAGGAGGCTGATTGGTAGTTGACGTCGGTCCCTGATTTGGGCTGTGTCTCGGATTGTCTGGGGGAGGGAACGGTTCACCCGATGGAGGGGTGCGCACAGAAGTCGCTTGTTCAAGAACGGCGCTGGTCTGGGGCTGTGGGGAGGACAAAGGAGAGACCGTTCTAGTGCGTCCCGCAGACGACAAAATGAGGTCGTTCTCTCCAGACGTGTCGTTCGCTTGGGCACTGGGTTGCGTATCTGGCACTGAGAGCTCATTGCGTGCCAAGGTTGGTGTACCAGCGCCCAATGGCTGGACCTGCAGTGAACGCTGGGGACGCGGCGAGCGCGGCAAAGTTCGCTTCCTTAATGGACTCGTGTCCGCGAATGGCGTAAATCCTGTGCTCTCGACGCCTGTCGCATTCGTCTCCGAGAGGGAACCACTCGCAATCCTGACTTGATTGCGCTTGAATGCGGCGGCGGCGATCGTCCGTGCGCCAATTGGTGAATGGGACGTCGTTGGCGAAGGCGGAGAGGGTCCGATGGCGGAACCGAGTGCCGCAGTGTCACGGGTGGGAGCTGAGACGGTGTGTATCTGCAAGGGAAGGGTGCGCAGAGGGGACGGCGTAGCAGCCGGCAATGGAGTGGATGCTATAGGGCTGTTTGATGGAATAGACGAGATTTGGCCACCAGGTGGAGCGCTGGAATATGGTGAGGCATTGGGTGGTGCAGGATAAGGGACTTCGGGGGATATCAGGTCGGTTTCTCCTCTGGCGAAGAGTGGTGCAGGCGGTACGAGCGGGGAAGGTGGTGGCTGATTCGCATCGGCGCGGATAGGTGACGGGGTCCGAGGCGCCACTAGCGGCGAGACGGAGGGCTCGCGAGATTGCCCGTGAACAGCGGCTGCATCTCGATTGTTTTCTATTTCCTCGTCAAGTAGCTCCTGCTGTGTAGCATACTGAGCTGGAGAAACACGGTGTGAGGCCAGCAAACCCGCGTTCGCGATATTGACACCAAGCGGAGGGGGTTGAGGAAGGCGCCTATTAACGTCCACAATAACAGTGGGACGTGCTAGAGGACAGTCGTTTCAACGATGGGCCAAGTGGACTCAAGCATCACACTGACCTTGCTCCGTGCGCGAATTAGGCGAATGCTCACGCTTGCTCAACTCCTCCTCTACGTCGCTGACGAGTCCGAACCTGACGTGCCTACTCAGCCGCGCATGCGCCTCGTCCTCGTCAATCATGTAGGGCAATCGAGTTGAGGAAACTGATTCGTTTCTTCCATGGCCAGGACTTACGTCCGCCCAAGGGTTAGAGAGCGGAGTGTCATTGCTCCGATGTATGGTGTCGGGAACAACTTCCTGCGCAACTGTAGAACTATATGGAGGGCTGACTTGCGGAGGTGGTATGCTGGGAACAGGCATTCTCATCTGCGCAGGTGGGGAGATATCAAGGCGACCTGCGCCAAAATCCCGAGGTTCATTCAAGCCCAGGACATCCGTGTTTTGTGATTCTTGCTGATCAAAAGTCGAAAGTGCCTGATTTCTTTCCCAAAGTGCTCTGTTGACTTCAGACTCGAAGGAAGAGTCCTTGCGTTGCGAGTCTGTCAAATTGGGGGCAGCAACTACAAGTGGTGCGACAGATGAGCCTCCGTCTTGGGATGCGGTCGGACGTGATTGACTGATGCTTTTGCCGCGTTTAACCGGAAAGGTTGCGAACCGGCCTCCTCTGGCCGAACCCCCTTGGCTTTGATTTGTCTGGGCAATGAACCCCATATCGTCCAGGCTGTATGTTTGAGATGGATCGCGGGAGAATGTCCCAGACTCGCCATTGTTGAGCCTATTGGAGGAGGATACATCGGCATTGAGGATTGTACCCCGGTCTGGGCCGGTCAACCCTGGGCGTGTTCCAAGGGGGTTCTGCACTGGAGCCGATTCATTTCCTTCAGTGAAATGGTCAGCATCGGACAATTCGACGGGCAGAGTTGCCGGTTGTGAAGGGACAGATGTTGTCTGGTAAGTTGGAGTATGCTTCGTTGTTTGGAACGAGACTTCGCTGATTCCGCGCTCGGCATCGGCAATGAGGGTGGATATCCTGGTTCCACCGCGGTAGGGACCTCGTGGGAGGCCCGGCTGAGTGACATCGTCCGGAATTTCCTACGTGGAGACCTCAGTATATGCGCACAAAACAAACATTGCACACACGGCAATCATCAACCTTCCCGTCTCGCCTACGATCTTCACTTGGAATCAGAACAAATCAAAAATCAAGGTGATGAGGGAGTATTACAATTGCTTTTTCTGAGCATTCTACCAAGCCACCGAATTTTAGCGACATCCATTGCCAAGTAGTTGCCCTCTTAAAATCGCTCAAAGAAGCCTCTTGCACCATTATTTCTGTATCGAGAACGCGTATCTGTGATTTCAGTTGGGCTAGTAGGTCATGCTGCAGGTTAAGAGATTTGTGTTCGGAGCCCATTCTTGCGAGTTTCTTATCCGCAGATTCCGCTTGTTTGGCGAGATTCTTGCGCTGCTTCCTAAGTTCGTCAAGTTGTTCCTCACGCGCTCGCACCGCCTTCATCTGCTCCCGGATGGTTTGCTCGTACGTGGCGTATTGCGTAAGAGCAGCCGAGAATGCGCCCAGCAGGATGCACGATCCATTCAGTACGTCCTGCAAGGGTCAATTAATTCGTTGTGCACAGCGAGAAAACGAAATGAAATAATAGGGGGATCTAACATACGGCGAGATCTTCCCCTTCATATTGACCCCATGCTCTCAGAGCACTGGCAGCTTTTTCGATATCGATGCCTAGCTTATGGGTCCTTCAAAGGTCATCGTAATGAAAGTGCTGCGGAGATGGAGATGCAACGCGTACGAATTAAGGACCGCTTTCTCGGCATTAATGAGGTCTTGCAATGGTCGCAAATCCTTGTTTCCTCCCAGTGCTGGTATTGTAGAATTATGGGCAAGTCTGGTCGCCGCACTCTTGAACATAGTCGTATGCTAGTGTTGGTGGAACAAGTGGTGGTGGTGATGTTACAGTTGGTGGAGACCTGTGCAGGGATCGACCGCAGGATATATTGTTTCGTCACTCACGTGCACAGCTTGGAGTAAACATGTGATGGTCGGCGACGCAACCAGCATTGGAGACCTTCTTTTCGCTTTGTAATGAGTAGTGAGAAGGTGAGAATCTAGAGTAACGACAGAGTCTACATTTCAGGAGAGAAAGGTGAACACAGGATTCTATCTGTGGTGTGCCAGACTCAATCTAAAAAACAACAACCGGGAGAGGAGGACAAAGAGTAGAGAGCGTAGCATAATAACACAGAACGTACGGGTAGTGGTAACGGGCTAACGAGATAGTTTGGCTTTGTTCTGAGAATGTTGGAGTCTTACCCGTCCATCTCCTTTTAGTCTTGGCCTCCCACAAGTGCGCCACAACAAGCGATTGAGCCAACAAAAGAATCCAACTTCGATACATCGAAACGTGCGGGGTGGTTACTTGCATCAGGAACCTGCATCAGTGGATCACAGTACAGTTAAAATGGTGCATTCTCACACAATCTCTCAGCGATCAAGGAATCGTGGCACTCATCACCCTATTTCTCCGTATGTATGTAGACCTCGAAAATTCACCGTCTTCCAAGCCACGGTATCCTGTTCTACGGACGAAAGAAGGCAAAGGTGCATCTCTCAGTTCCCAACCTAGCGATCAAGGAATTGTGGCACTCATCACCCTCTTTCTCCGTATGTATGTAGACCTCGAAAAGTCACTATGGACGAAGAAAGGCAAAGGTGCAAGGTCAGTTCCCCGTGAAATTTTACATCCACTCCGTGGCCTCAGAGCCGGCTGTATTGGATTCCCCTATAGACGTGCCAACGGCGATTACTCTGCCTAACGAGATCTGGGTAGAAATCTTTCAGTATGCGCCTCGCGCGACCCTCGACAGCCTTTCCCTGACCTGCCACAACTTCCGCTCACTTGTACTGCCATTTTTGTTCCGCCACCTAGAAGTAACCATCAGGGTGTCACGGAACCACCCGAAGCGGTTCGCCAATTTACAGGCCAGGCTCGTTTTCTTTGCGTCACCAAGAATCTCTCCCCTGGTTCGGGAATGTCGACTGAGACCGCTTTCTGTCCACTTCCAAAACGAAGAGGAGAGTCGAATGGAGGATGCCGCCTTTGATTTATTGCTGCGTTTTGTCAATCTCACTACGTTGACCTGCCATCATACAGTCATCAACACTAGGCGAGCGACGATCTTGCGTACGCTAGCCTCAAATTCATTGATTTTGCTTGCGTTCGCCGATTGTCCCATCACATCGTCCGGCATATTGCCCCGCATTGGAATCCGCTCTCTGACCATCGAAAACGAGCTAGCCGGAGCTCCTCATGCTCAATTAGTCAGCATTGATGATCTGAGGTCGCTTACCATTACCTCAAAAGAGTGGCCCCCCTACCTGAAAATGGCAAGGATGCTTAATCTACGGCAACTTCGCCTCATATCGACTGTGGCGCTTGCTGATTGCCCACCCTTGGATAACTGCCCATTCCTGGAGATCTTATCTATTATGCCCTACGAGACTACGAGGAGGGTGTCGATCTTATGCCCTTCTCCTGTTAAACTCCCCCATCTCCGGTCTTATGAAGGCTTTGCTGCCTGCCTTCACGCCTTCACTAACACCGAGTCTCTTCGACGTCTATGCCTTGATGTTCCTGCCGACGCGAGTATCATGGCGAACAGCCTTCGTTACATAGCCAGGCAAGCCCCCAACCTTCAGGAATTGCAACTCTTGCCCGCATATCTTTTAGACGATCTTTTTGAAGCGATTTGTTCAGTTCCCTTGCTCCGCAATCTTAAGCTTGAAGTTTACCGTTCACTCTACACGTATCAAGAACAGCTGGATCGGAGTGCTATTTGGAATCGCGAAGTTCGTAGTACATGTTCTATCGCGATTCCCGTTGATTCAACATTTTGTCGCGCAGGAGCTTACGTTGAGGCTACGACATTTTCTGTTCCCGGCTTCTATTGAAGTAATCTGCATCCTTACCAGCTATCCACCGAGGGAACATCAAACGGGGGAATCGTACTCGGAATCGTACTCGGCCTCAGGATCGATGCTTGCAGATTCTATCAATCCAGTCCGTTACCCCAAGCTGCAGTACGCTAAGGTTACCGCCAAATATTTTTTCTGGATCTTTCAACCCTAGAAGAGCTCCCTTGGGCGGTGCGAGTCTACTCCGTGGTGTGCTTCAGTCACGCCAATGGCTGTGCGTGCGACGAAAAGTCATGTGTCCGTGTACCACATAAGAATTCTTGCTATGATTGGGTAGGAATATGACGATAGACAGGATTCTGATCACGAGACTGAGTAACAGTGACGAAAAACCCTTCTCACCAGTACCTTTGATAGCGCTTATGGACTTCTCTCATCTTTCAAGTCTAATCGATCTACGATAGCCTTTCGTCGTAGGTAAACGCAACCGTAACCGTAGATGGATGGTACTCATCTTAGTCATATCCATGCTAGTCAGCCGAAAAGCAGCTTTGGATGTTCATGGGGCTCGAACCAGAGCATCCAAGTTCAATGGTGTGCTATTGTCTCTACAGCAGCCCCTATACCCTTACATCTCCTCTCTCGAGCCAGGGAAAGAGGAAAGCTCGAGGCTCGCTGAATGACCTCGTTCTCGGAGACGCTTCGGACCGTACGTTCGTTCCTTCGTCGAGAATGGTAGTACTAACGTGTGAATGCAGGGATTCCCTCACTAGTCAATTTGGATGGAACCTTGGAACTTGCTCGTTTCCCAGATGAGATTTGGGATTTAATTCTGGAAGATGCCTCGCCCTGTGACCTCCAAGCTCTTTCGTCTTCGTGCAAATATCTGCGATCGGTCGCCTTGCCACGCCTCTTCCGCCGATTTTGCGTCACTCTACCAGGCGTAGAGAGAAAGATACTTAGGCGCCTTCGCAGACGGTTCGATTTCTACGCCTCAAAAGCTATTCACGAATTGGTCAAGGAATGCAAGCTGAAATCCTTCCATGATCTGGATTACTTATCTGGCTGCCCCGTTGAGGACGCGACCTTTGAGTACCTGCCACGTCTTCCCAATCTGATGGCACTAACTTGTGAATTTATCCGCATCACTCCTCGGCGAGCAGCTGTATTGCGAAACCTGACTTCGAAATCGTTGGTGTCAATTACTCTGAAGCGTTGCGTCGTGGATCCTGAGGTCAAGGCTCTTCCTCCTTCTCTACAAACACTATCCATTTCCTACCCGACGATACCATCCACACCCTTCGATCAAACATACACATCACTACTCTGTCCGACTACTCTGCAGTCACTTGCTGTGGAGTTAACGACATTACCTCTTGTTCCACACGGCATAGCATATAAGAGCTTGCGTAATCTGACTTTCAACGGGAGCAACGACACGCTCAGGATGTCAATATCCTTCTTCGCTCATTGCCCAATGCTGAAGACGCTGGCCCTCAACCTTGTATTTGACGAGGAAATGCTCACGCTTCCAGAGGAGACGTCATTTAACCTCCCTCATCTCACGTCTTACACCGGGTTCGCGGCATTCCTCCCTTTTCTAGCCTCGACAGCCTCTTTGCAGAAATTAAATCTTTGCGTACCGGCCGACTTTCGGATCATGCCGGGCGTCCTTCGGCATCTTGCTCTGCAATCGACTGATCTTCGAGAGCTGAGCCTCTCGCCTATGTTTCTCACCCGTTCCCTTCTCCGTTCCATTGCTGGCTTCCCTCGTCTCCGTGAACTGGAGATTACAACTAGGCCCAACGATGTCACCATGAGACCCCGGGACCTCGTTGAACATGTCAAGGTTCGGCAGACCCTCAGTCATCCTATTGTTTCTGTACTAACAAGACTTCCCAGGAGCTTTTGCACGAGCTCCGGATGCTCTCTCTACCCTCATCCATAGAGCGTCTTCACATCGATTCGCACCTCCTTCACAGGGCCTCAAACGACGTGGGCCCACAGTCGGCATGGATTGCGATGTGCGAAGAATCGCCCGAGACGGTCAGATCCCATCTTGCGCAGATATTCAACCCCGATAATTGCGCCAGATTGCGCTACGCTGCCGTGTTCGCGGAGGGATTCTTCCTGGTGATTCGGTCGTGAGGACCTAGGGCGTTCTCCAGCGTCCGCGCGCTTTCCCTCAAGGTATCCCACCTCACAGACTGGCGTCTCGACTGGCATCTAGGACTCGCGCACTCCACAATTTGAACTCATCACGACTCTTATGAGCTAGCGTCAAGAAATATGCTTCCACGCCTGGTACCCTGTCTTGCTGTGTAGTCCTTCCTGTTGGATTATGATTGTAACAGTGCAATTTCCTCTGATTTTCCTCAAGATACCCACCTACCTACACCCGATGCCCTCCCTCCGCGTCGATCGTCAAGGAGCGGTTGTCTGGTAAATGACAGTCGCAACATACCCCTCGTCTTCTCAATCTCCCAGGGGCATATGCACTTCGTGGAAAATAAACCCATAACCCGTAACTTCTCGGACGGATCTCGCCATCAGTTTGCTCGCTCCCCTTTTGGCGGAATTTCACAACCTGTGCAATTCCCTCCTCACGCCAATCTTCGTGTTTCTTGTCAACAGTCCTGCTATGATGTCCGTCCAGGACCATACGTTTTATCAATGCTCCTGTAGCATGTACCGCGGTGCCGGTACCCGCGTGTTTCGCGACTGTCACCCATTCCGCCGCTTTCAAGATCACGCATCACCAACCTTGTCTTGGATCCGTTTCGCAAGGAAATATTACTTGTGTCGACAGATTAGTGTTGTAAGATTTGCTACTATGATCTTTTGGGATTTCTATCTCCATTCCGCGCTGTTACATGCTCTGTTTTTGCTATCGTAGCTCTCTTCGCTCTCTTCGCTCTCTTTGCTTCTGCCATTAAATGAATTATTCGATCGATTACCAGAACGATCGATCGATTCTCAGGTACAAAATCACGTGTACTTCATCCAAATTGGGACGGAGGCACAGCGACCAACATTCATGAACATGAACTCACGAAAGGGTTTTCATCTAGGGATGCCTTTGCTGTGTCCCTGTGTGTTGGATCCAACGAGGAATTGGAGCGCGAGAAAAAAAAGGGTGCAAGGTACTCGCTGTCTGTCCCACGCCGGGCTGATTCCGGGCTAGTATGCATGGGGCAACGGAATTGTGTTGACAGATGGCCACCTCCACCTGACCCAGGGACCTCGCCCGACATTGTCTTTGAAGCCGGAGTTATGGGCCACATCGCATTTGAAGGACCACTTTTCCCAAGTCGACAACAAGGGCTCGGGACATTCGTCCTTCTCCTCAGTGATCAGCGATATCTACCAACATGTTTGTTGCCCCGGCGATTTGTGCACTGTTGCCCTGGATCTGCGTGCTAGGACCAGAGACGGCCGCACAAAGCAGGTGCCGCTGCCTGTCCAGCGACGCATGCTGGCCCAGCGCCGCCGAGTTCGCCCGTCTGGCGTCCACGCTCTCCCAGCCGCTCCTCCGACCCGTCCCGCCCGCATCCGCGTGCTACCCCGTCTCGACGCCCCCCAGCGACGGCTGCGCCGCGGCGCAGCACAGCACCATGGACGGCCTCTGGCGCGCCGCGCAGCCCGGCGCGATGCAGAACCCGAACTTCGAGTGGTCCTTCGCGCCGGGCGGCACGGCCGTCGCCGCGTGCTATCTCAACGTGTCCGCTGGCGCCCCCTGCGAACAGGGGAGCGTCCCCGTCCTGGGCGTGGACGCCCGCACCGTCAGTGACGTGCAGGCTGCCGTCAACTTCGCGAGGACGCACAACCTGCGCGTCGTCGTCAAAAGCACGGGGTCAGTCCCCCCCCCTCCCGTGGTTTGCTTGCTGCCACTGGTCCCATGTTCTTCTTCAACTCAAGTATTCTTTTTTTGGGGTTAGACATGACTATCTTGGGCGCAGCACCGCAAAGGGCGCATTCCTGATCTGGACCCACAATCTCAAAGAAATCACGTTTGATGCGTCGTTTGTGCCCCAAGGCGGTCCGCCTACGATAACCTATCAAGGTCTGTGGGGAGTGACATCCAATCTTGTGTTCCCACGTGGATTCTGACACTATTAGCCATGACGATCGGCTCGGGCGTCCAATGGCGTGACGCATACGCGGCTGCCGAAGCCCATGGCCGCGTCATCGTCGGCGGAGGCTGCGACACTGTCGGCGCCGCAGCAGGGTGGGTCCTCGGCGGAGGCCACTCCATATTGAGTCCAACATATGGCCTAGGTAAAACACGCCCCCGTCCCAAAAACGCACCACATGCCTAATCCCGGCCCTCTCCCCAAACCATCTTACTAAAAAAAAGGGGTCGACAACGTCCTCGAGTTCTCCCTCGTCACGTCCGACGGCGCGCACCTCACCGCGAACGCGCACACGCACGCGGAGCTCTTCTGGGCCCTGCGCGGCGGCGGCGGCGGCACGTACGGCGTCGTGCTCGGCGCGACGTACGCGACGCACGGGCCGACGCCGCTCGTCGCGGCCGTCTTCGCCGCGGACGCGCCGGCGGGCTCCGCGGGGCACCGCGCGCTCGTCGCGGCGCTCCTGCGGCGCGCGCCCGCGCTGTCCGACGCCGGGTGGGCGGCGTACACCGCGTGGGGCCGCGGCGCGGTGTCGGTGCTCGCCATCGCGCCCGGCGCGACGTGGGCGCAGGCGAACGCGTCGTGGGACCCGTTCTTTGCGTTTGCGCGCGGGCTCGGCGACGGTGACGGTGACGGGGGTGCTGGGGCTGGGGCTGGGGTGAGCGTGTCTGCGGCGTTTACGGCGCCGTTCGAGTCGTGGACCGAGTGGGCGCGTGCGTTCCTGCGCAAGTATCCCGTGGGCATCCCGCTGGAGATGAGCTCCCGGCTGATCTCGCGCGACTTGTTGGAGCACGACCCTGAGCGCGTCGCAGACACGGTGGAGCCCATGTCAGGCGGTATGCTGTCAGTCCTCGTCTATTCCCTTTTCCCATTTTCTTTTTTTTGACGGTGTCGGGTGACCGTACAACTAACACGCCGCCCCCCACTCACTCACTCAACCCCGCCGTTTTCCCCACGCAGATTCGTAGCGGGCGGCGCCGTGGCGCGCGTGTCCCCGGACGCGGCGGGGGTGCACCCCGCGTGGCGCCGCGCGCTCGGGCACGTGGTCGTCGCGGAGACGTGGGCGGAGGGCACGCCCGCGGCGCAGGTGGAGGCACTCCGCGCGGCGCTGCGGCGCGACCTCGCCGCGCTTGCCGCGCTCGACCCGCAGGCGGGCGCGTATCTCAACGAGGTGCGTGGAGCATCGTCTCCCCTGGGTTCCTTTCTTTTTCTCTCTTCTCGAGGGGGACGCCTCTTCGTTGCTTATTATTATTGTTAATGATAATGATAATAATGATATTAAAATCTCGCCAGGCGTCGTTGTACGAGCCGAACCCGCGCGAGGCGTTCTTCGGGTCGCACTACCCGCGGCTGCGAGACGCCAAGCGGCGGTACGACCCGGTAGACCTGTTCGTCGTCGCGGAGGGGGTCGGTGCGGAGGACTGGGATGAGAGTTTGAACTGCCGTGTCTGAGAGAGAAAGAAGAGGTTGAAGGAAGCTTTCGAGTTTGGGAGTGGGTATGGCAACGCCGAACTGGATGGCAGGCACTTCGGCTCGATTCGCCTGTTCTTTTTTCCTCCATCCATGCCTACCCCGGTCACGCTGGAGCTGCGGGAGACCAAGCCGTGTATTCGTTGGCGATACAATGACAACTATATATGTAACGATACAAGAACGCGATGCATACACGACAAAGAGTGGCTGCGCTACAGCAAGAGAAAAGGGAGCCCGTGTGCTAGAGTTCATGAGCGGTGGGCTTAAGGGATTATTTAATAACACAAATAGGATTATGTGTTCACAACACGTCCTCTCCGTCGTCCGGGTAGGGCACGTTCATGATGCTGATACCGAGCCCGATGACGGCTACGCAGAAGACGGCGAGGCCGGCTATATCGTTGTTGTTACCCACGCCGATACCGCCGCTATCGCCGCTGGTCTGCCCAGTAAAGACGAGGGCGATGCCGACGAGCCCGAGGAGGTAGAAGATGACGATGAGCGAGCCCCACATTGAGGGAGGGACGTATCCGTGCAGGGCATCTGCCCAGCTGCGTACTCTTGACCTTCATTTGTGTATTAAAAAATTATTTTGCGCAGCGGGTGCGGGTGATTGAGAGCAACCGTCCAATTTTGGGGAAGAAACAGACTGAATTGGTTGGTGAAAAAAAAAAGACGAACGTTTGAACGCACCTAGTGGCGGAAATGAGACGCCTGAGCGAGGCAAGGGCGGGCATGTGGGGACCTCGTGCACCATGGGACCGACGGCGGTGTAATCGCGGGCAACCCCCCTTCCAGGCAAGAGTCTTTACGCGCAAGTCGTGTGACGAGAGGGGAAGCATATCGTCGTCGTCCTCGCCGTTGTCATCAGCGATAAGGTTCCCGTTAGCGTCATCGTCATCATCTGGGTCGATCGGGATCGAGATCGGGGGGTAGTTGGCGGGTGTGGACGGCGGTGGAATGGACGGGGAAGGGTAGGGGATTGAAGGGCGGTAGGGCGGGGGAAATAAGGAGGGGGGGAAGGAAGGCATGGTTTAGTCGATGTAGTAGACGGCGAGGAGAGGCCGAGTTCAGTGTTAGCGAGAGATGGAGCTTGTTTCGTTATGATTTTATTAATAAGTATCGATCGTGACCTTGGCATCAAAGTCTTGGCATTGAAGTAATCACGTGTTGTCGGTGTAGCCGAGCCGGAGAATAGTCTTGGCATTTTAGAGTAATCACGTGTTATAACGTAGGTGAGATGATGTCTTCTAGTGTGGAACAGTGGAACATGGGTTAGAGAGTTAAGACACACCCAACATCTTACGCATCTCAAACCATTCGCGATCACCATGTCGAACAGGGCTCTTTCCAACCCATTCAAACCCAGCCTTCGTGTAGAACTCCCTCAGCTCCTCGTGTGCAATCAACAACGCACGCTCATAGCGCATCGCTGACCCCTCCTCCTCGCGTTGCTGCTGCAGACGCGTCACGTATTCTGCGAGGAGACGCACGCCAACGCCCCGTCGGCGGTACGCGCGCGCGACGCACACAGAGTGGATGCAGACGGACGTGCCCGCAGCGTCGTGCGTGCTCATCGCCTCGTGCGTGAGCGTGGGCGCGCGAGAGAGCGTGCTGCAGACGTAGCCGACTAGTGTGCCGTGCGGGGACGGCGTGTCTCTGCTGCTTTGGCCTTTGGGATCGTACGTGGCTAGGAAGAGCTTTGGCGCCCAGGCCTGTCGCTGTCTTGTGTGTGATCGAACTTAGCGTAGTGTAGGCAAAACCGCCAAGTGAATGAGGAACGCACCTGAAGGCGTCGAGCGTTGCAGCCTCGTCTGCGGGATAACCTGTTTTTTTTTTTAGGGAGGTGTGAAAGGAGCTCTAGAAATTGATGTTCTGGTATCCTTACCCTCTACTTCCATTTTATGAGCGGCAGGGAGATCTGCCTCGGATATCCAATCGTAGACGAGGTCCAAGTTGTCGATGTGGGCGTGGTTCGACATTTTCGTTCCCTTGCTAGATCTACTGTAGTGTAGAACAGGTGATGGTGACGCGATATAGACTGTGCTTTGCAAATTTCATCGTCTCTTAGCGGGGACTACTCGGAGTTTTCTCAAGCCGTCAAATTTTGCGTCAAGCCGCGAGTTGCACTCAACTACGAGCTTACGCGCCGCACACCCTTGGCTACGTGTTGAGAAATCTACTACAATGTTATTTCCACGATCCATTTACAATTGACTACACTTCTGAGATAAAGCATGAAACGCCATATTGACTTGTTCCATTGCAGTATATGCCATTCCCCAGCTCGACTGGTACCCAAAACCATTGGCACCGTAATTATGAACCACCATCAACCCTCCCGGTAGCTCTTCCCATTCTATCCGGGGTCCACCGATACGGTCTGGCCGTAGGCCAACTGAGTGATGTACAACGTCAAGTGCCTCGATTCCCTCCCCCGGCTTTACCAATTGGGGACAGATCCGAATCGCTCGTTGCATGATGCGTTTGGAGAGGTCCATGTCAATGCTCGGGTCCCAGCTCTCGTGTGAGCTTCCGCCCAGAACTGTCCCTCCACCTGATATGCACAGATATATATCAGCCAGTGGCATCCAGTTGGGTTGGGAAATGAAAAAAAAACACACCGAACGGCCTGTTTATTACGTAGCAATATTCTCCAGCCGGAATGTTTTCCACGTCGATAAGGGAGAACATGCCGTGAGATTCGTTTCGTACCAGCACCAGCTGACCTTTGTTCGGCACAACCTTCTGGTCTTCTACGCCACCCAGCCTTGATGCCATTATTCCGGTACAGTTGATAACGATCGAAGCGCGCTTGGGAGCCTCGTGGGACAAATGAAAGGCCTCCAGAATGTGCGATAAACTGGCGAGTTTGAAGTGTATTCCTTGGGAGATGCAATTGATTTTCAGGTAAGGCAGGTATATAGAAGGATCAATGGCAAATGTGTCGAATTGTAGGCCCGACTTTACACCTGGAGGAAGTTCAGACTTGTCAAGGAATCGATACTGGGAGCGTGAAGGATCAGTCCCGAGTCCTAATATCTCTTGCAGAGGAGCAAAATTACGTTTGGCACCATTTCCTTGTACCAATCGTCCTGGTCTTCCAGCTCACTACTCGCATCATATGTTGTCTTTCCTGATAACGAATCAAGCCAGGTTAACGTTAATCTGACTTCTGAACAAGACCCAAAAAACAAGGCCATACTCTGAATATGAATTCCTACATGAGGAGATTCATGGGCCAATTTCCAGAATTCCTTCCAAGAGATACGATCCCATATCTCAGCTACGGAGCCTTTGGCCGACACTCTGAAAGAGAAAGAACGTAAGTAAAGTAAAAAGTTCGAGACAGCGACACAAACGGGACATAATTCACGCCCGCCCACGGAGACGTGTATTCAATGTCCCGAGCACCCGGCATGTGCTTTGCCACGATCGTGATGTTTTCGTACCCGCCCCGCCGCAACACAAGGGCGGTCGTCAGACCCGTCACGCCTGCCCTGCTCCCCCCTGCGTCGTCAGCGACATTTCACAATGGAGGGGATGGAGTTACCCAACGACGACGATAGGACACGATTTGCGGCTCAGCATGTGCAAGTTCCGGACCAACACGGGTCGCATTGTACGCTGTACTGTACCGCCCGCACACCTCCTCGTGCGATGTTCCATCCCCACGCGACCAAAATGGAAACGTGTGCCATTGTACGATCGTTGTTGATCTCTGTTATGCTCAGCAGCATGGTTTTCATCAGACTCTTATTATGGCAATGCAGAAGGTGGAGCAGACGATGTACTAGGAAATGCACCAGATCCCAACGCCAACCAACTCCTCATGCTGCCCGTTATACAAGATGGACTGAATAGAAATCTCAAGCCAGCCACCCTGCGGAGCGACCGTCTTCAGTAATTGAATAGTGTATCTGGACTCTGAGCTACCTCTGAGGCAGCTTGGCGTGTAAACCTGGACTGCACTCTAGCTTACAATCGTCGAAGAGGAAAGGCGTCAGCGACGAAGCTGCATAGAGAGAGTATGGACCACCCCAAAGGCGGACCATTCCGGGCAAATGATGTGGTGCAGAAACAGAATGATTTTGCTACAACGTTGGATCACGATAATACTTCCTCAGCCGACCATGCTTCTCTTCCTTCCCCGCATCCGCACTACAGCACGTCCAAAGAAAAGCGACGCCAGAGCACGCCACACGATTAAATATTCATATTCCCAGTTCCAAAAACGACAAAACGCACCGTCGTCGAGTTTCCTAGCCACATCTGTCCACGCAGTGCCCATCTCCACCTCGTACGACCGCAGCACGCTGCGGAACAACGCGGACGCGTCCGGGTGCGTCGACAAGAAGGCGCGTTCGAGCACGTACAGGTCTACGGCCTTGTCCTCCGCCAGGCTGGAGTGGTACGAGAGGCCGAAGTCGATGAGCACCTGGGTCGGCGGGGTTGCGAAGCGCATCATGGTGTGAGTGTTCGTGGACGGAGAACGGAGGGGACGGATCATACCAACTCAGGAGAATGTTTTGAGTCGTCTGATGCGGGGCGTCGGAGCATCATGTTCGACGTGGTGAGGTCGCCGTGGATGATGTCCGCCTGATGCATCTTGGCGATTTGGACGCCTATCAGATGCATCAGCGTATCTGTGCGAACCACCCAAAAAAAAAGGGATAAGTCAATTCAACAAGACACAAAGCGAACGCGAACGGACTCTGAGAGATTCCAAACTCCAAGAAGGATTCGACGATATCAGCCTCCTTCGCACCAGCATCAATGCCATCTAAGGGCAGCAATTGCCTGACGCTCCTGCCCTCTATCCACTCCAGGCCGAGCACGCCTTCTGGTGCGTCGACCATCCGGATGGCGGGCACGTTGACGCCCGACCTGAGGGGTTCGAAAAGGGCGAAAGGCCCACCGAGTGAGGTTTAGGATATACCGTGGCAGAAGAAGCACAGGTGAGAGCCGTGGGGCATATTACGCACCGGAGGCATTTTAGGAGCGCCCTGGCCTCGCCTGCGAGACGCGAGCGCGTGAGGGACGCATCGAGCGTGGGGTGTCGGTAGGTCTTGGAGAAGCGGTGTTTGAGGAGGACGGGGCTGCCGTGCAGGACGGCGCGATAGAGCTTTGCCTCAGCGCCTTGTGAGATGAGGTTGGACGCGTCGAGCAGCGACGTGGACATGGTGGTTGGACACTACGAGTACTGTAGGCCAATTACAGTCAGGTCAGGGATTCAATATTCAATACGTGACTCGACTACGGGGCTCTGTCCCTCAAATCTCCGTCCCATCCTAAACGCATCAAGTCTTTCCGACAGTCCTCAATTTCTCCTTGTGCTCGAGCCCAATCCTCAACGACCAGAGCAAACCCACCTGTGGTATCGTCGATTATTTGCAGCATTTCTGTGTATTCATGAAGTTGCCTATCCACGTCCTTCTCTTCGTCACACAACCGACGTTTTTCTGTTCTTAGCTTTTCGAGTGCCTCCACCAGAGCAAGGTTCAGCGTGGCGTTAGGTTTGGCTGCAGGACTGTGATTGTAGAGCGAGTGATGTGTGCGAGCCCTCGTCGACAATAGGGTCTGAAGGGACTTATCGATCCTTGTGGAGAGAAGGTCGTGAGAGGCAGATTGGACATCCGGCGTGACCGACGAGGAAAGTTCGACGGCATGAGCGAGCTGCGTTCGCAATAACGGATGTATCTAGCTAGGTGAGGAGCGAATGACGGGGGTTGCACGATAGTGGATTCTGCGATGAACAACGTGCCTCGCTGACTTTCCCTGCTGCTTCTGACACTCTGCGTTGACTGGCGTAAATGCTCGTTCTGAGAAGCTGGACTTCTTCGCATAGAGACCGTATGGTATCGAGTGTAATCCCTTTTGAAAGGAGTTGTTGATATACGTGCCAATGAACAGAAATGCAAGGTGAAGCAGCGCACCAGCCTCATCGGATAAAGAGGACATAGTCGAAAGTCAATCGGGCCGGGTTGCACGGAGGAGGAGGAGGAAGAGGAGGAGGAGGCTGAGCGCGCGTCACGATCACTGCACGTGTCCAAATGCTCCGATTGCAGCGACGACCGTCTACTATCGTGGTGGCTCTTTGGGTCCTGTTGGCCGTAACAGCGTCAGCCGTTGGGCGCGCACAGGTCCCCTCCAGCTTTGCGCAACCGCCCAGCCGCGCCGTCGACCACGTTAACCCGTGCGTTTTCGTGTCTCGAGTGCATCCGGGGAGACGTGTTGCCAATCTTTCTTTCTTTGCTTTGGTGACAGCCTTATAGGAAATGGGGGACCAGAACCTAACCTGTCGGGCGGGATGATTCCCTCAGTTGCGTGAGCGTCCGATAAAACAATCCAGTCGAACTCCCCCTCTAAAATCCAGCCAGACAGGTCCTCCGTTCGCCATGACGCGCTGGGTCGCGCAGACGCGCACGAACTACGTCTCCGTCACGCCGTACAACTACAGCGACTCCGCGATACACGGCTTCCAGGGCACGCACCAGCCCGCGATCTGGATGGGCGAGAGCGCGCCGGTCGTCGTTGTCCCAGGCGGCGGCAGCCGCGTCCGGGCGCGCTTCGAGGACCGCGGGATGCGCTTCTCGCATGACGACGAGGTCGTCTCCCCGAGCTATTATAGCGTTCGTCTGGACGGCGTTGCTGGCGGCAGCGTCTTTGCAGAGCAGAGCGCCAGTGAGCACTTTCCTCCCTTCACTCTTCGCTTCCACTGACAAATTCATCATCAACACAATAGCATCCAGAGTAGGTCACCTCCGTTTCACCTTCCAAGACGTCACTTCCCCGTACGTGCTCATCGAGGCAACGCGTCCGTCGATCTACGGCTCCCCCGCCTCGCCCTCTGGCGAGACGCCCATCCTCCCGCACGGCACGGTGCACGTCGACCCGGCACGGCGTGAGATCACGGGCACAACCACGGAGCGGCAGGACGCCCCCATCGGCCCGACGTCAACGCCTGCACTCGGCTTCCGCGGCTACTTCTGCGCACGGTTCGACGTGCCCTTCAGCGCGTGGGGCGTCGTGCGCGACGGGCGCGAGTCTGTGGGCGCGCACGGCGCTGAGGGCACAGCGCTGGCTGCGTACGTCCGCTTTGGCGACGAGGGTGACGGCCGCGTCGACTTGAGCGTGCGTGTGCGCGTTGGGGTGTCTTTCATCTCTGTTGAACAGGCGAGGCGCAACCTGGACGCGGAGATACCGGACGGGTCTACGCTGGAGGAGACTTCGCGGAGGACGAGGACAGCGTGGAAGGAGAAGCTGGACCGTATCGTCATCGAAGGAGCGACCGAGGAACAGAAAGACGTGTTTTACACGGCGTTCTTCCACACCTTGCAGGTTTGTTTATACATTTTTTATACATTTTGTCGGCCAGGCCTGAGGACAGCGACAGTATCCGTCTGAACAGAGTGAGGATGGGAAGTACTACTCAGGCTATGATGACCAGGTGCATGAGGGCGAGTCCTATACAGGCTATTCCATTTGGGTGAGCTGTCGACTTTTCATCTCCACTGCCCACACTGACCTTCATATATTTTGCAGGACACTTATCGCGCGGCGTGGGCATGGCAAATACTGATCGCGCCCGAACGTATCCCTGGAATGATCACAAGCATGCTACAAGACTACAAGCAGGTAGACTTCCGCCATGTACTCGCTCTCCGCCTAGGAGTGGAACTCACTTGGATCTGGTTAGGGTGGATGGCTCCCGATGTGGAAGAACATCATCGGTGCGTAAGGAGGTCGCACCAGTTTCCAAAGTCCAACGGCTGAACTCTTGCATCTCGTAGAGACAAACATCATGGTGAGCTTTGCTCCTCTTGGTTCGCGCCATCCAGACCTTTTCGAATAACGAATGGCCAAAGATCGGCACGCACGCGGATTCACTCATTGCTGAAGCCGTCGCTAAAGGGATAACCAATTTCGACCTAGAGACAGCGTATGAGGCCGTCCTCAAAGACGCTACCGTGCCCCCCGTGGATGACGCAACTACCTCGTTCGTCATCATCCAAATCCTCCATCCTTTCCCTTTCACAGCTTTAAGACATTTCTCCGTATCGTTTTTTAGGTATTTTGATCGTCAGGAAGTATGTTGCGTTATTCCAATTGGTTCTTCCCCTTTCCTGGTTTTGAAGCGATGTGTCTAGAACGTCGATTACGAAGTTCGTGCTGGTCTTTCCTCGGTGTACGACACCAAAGGTTGGGTAGCGAACGATCTGCACTCCGAATCCGCCAGCCGCACTCTTGCATACGCTTGTACGTACCCATTCTAGTGGCCATTACCGAACGCGAAGCGCGGAACTCAAAGTCTCTCATGTCCGGCATTGGACAGACGACGACTACGCAGTGTCTGTGTTCGCCTCTTTCCTGAACAAGACGTCGGACGCGGCGGCCTTCCGCGCGCGGGGGGACGCGAACGCGTTCGCGCTGTACAACGACGCGACGGGCTTCATGGAGGCGCGCGATGCAGACGGTGCGTGGGCAGGGGAAGGCGAGGGCTGGACCGAGGGCGACAAATGGGCGTATAGCTTTGACGTCGTGCATGCCATCCCGGCCCTCATCGAACGCCGGGGCGGGAAGGCGAGCTTCGTGGCGAGTTTGGACAGGCATTTTGATGGCGGTGAGTCTGGGGCGCTTCTTCCTTGGGATGGTGGAATCATTATTGGGGACACTCAATGGGCTTCTCTCGGCTACTGCTTTGACAGGGCATAACGATCATACCAACGAGGCTAGTATCCCTTCTCTATACTTGCTGCTGGGAGTTCAACGATGTTCAGCCTTCCCATCATATACCGTACCTGTACGCCCTCGCTGGTGCACCTGCCAAGGCCCAAAAGCGGATTAGAGCAATCAGCGAACTGGACTACAACAACAGTGTCAACGGTCTGTCAGGAGTACGTTATCCTCCCTTCCCATTATCAAAGCCTCATGGGTTTTTCACGCAAGAACGAAGACTGTGGCCAGATGAGCGCATGGTACATCTTCAGCGCGCTTGGGTTCTACCCCGTGGACCCCGTCTCGGCAGAATACGTCGTGGGCTCGTGAGCGTGCTTCTCTCATTTTCAAATAAACGATCTCTCTGACGCACGGCCGGCACCCACCCCCAGCCCATTCTTTGACAAGGTCACGATTGATTTGCCGGATGTGCATGGCCGAACTGAGGGCCGGAAACTCGTGGTCACCTCGGAAGGCGCGCCTGGGAAGCGGTACGTGAGGAGCGCTGCCTTCGACGGCCGGCCTCTGCGCGAGCCAATCCTTCAGCACGAGCTCATTGCAGGTGGGGGAGAGTTGGTGTTTGACATGACGCAGGGCGAGGCGCAGGCGTGGGAGGCTCAGGATGAGAAAGATATAGGCAGAGGGCAATGGCCAGAGCAGATCTTCGCGGAGGGAGAGCCGCCGAGGTTTGGCGATGAATTGTGACATCTTACGATTTATTCTGATTCTTGTGGTTATTTTGTCATGGTTTGAGGGAAATATGTGGCGCTTGCATTTTTTTAAGTGATAGCAAATCCATCGCTGAGAGAAGAGAAGCGCCGCCTGCATGAGATGCATCTTCATCATTGCATCAAAATATGGCTTTACGGTGGGACATTCACTGGCCAACATGGTAAACGATGCCCGTTTCTATGGCACAGCCTTGATCCCCGCCTCTCTAAGCTTTGCAACGAGCTCGTCGACGGTTTTTACCTGAATAGAAGCCGTTTTAGTTGCAAACGGGAGGGGTTGGCTATGCTTTTTGTGATATGTAGTGACGCACCTTGCCGCCTCCTTGCCGTTTCAGGGGTTCTGTCACCTTGAGTGTGTCTATGAGAGGTGTAAGGTCTACCCCCAGGTCTGTGTACGGGACATTCCGAATCGGCTTCTTCCTCGCCTTCATGATATTAGGTAACGAGGCATAACGTGGCTCTGCCGCAGAGGACTTTATCAGGAATACGATAGTGTGACTTAAAAGAAGAAACATCACCGTTCAATCTGCGCAAGCGCAAGTATAAGAAAGATAAGTAAATGGATGTAGCTCGGAATCGCCCCACCGCAGATCGGTCGTGATGACAACAGGTAAGCGACACCGCACCTCCTCCAAACCGCCGTCGATCTCCCTCAAGACCGTGACCTCACGCTTATCCACGTCGAGGTCGACTTTGCTCGCGAAGGTAGCCTGGGCCCAGCCCATGAGACCTGCGAGCATCTGGCCGGTCTGGCCCGCGTCGTCGTCGATCGCCTGCTTTCCGAGGATGACAATGTCGGCACCGTGGGCGTCATTGACGTCTGCGCGTCTCTCCCGCTCGAGAGAGAGCACCCTGCGCAGGGCCTTGGCCACGCCGAGCGGCTCGGGTGGTGGCACGCCCTCGGGAAGCTCAACGTGCACGCCTGTATCGGCACCCATGGCCAGTGCCGTGCGCAGCGTCTCGGAAGACTTTGCGGGGCCGATAGTTACGGCTGTGATAGACTTGATAGCGTCTTTGTGGCGCTCGCGCAGACGGACGGCTTCCTCCACGGCTGCGAATGGGAAGAAAGAGTGGCAGATGAACAATTGCGACGTGGTCGGAAGATATCTGGTACATACCAATTTCATCAAATGGGTTCTAAGGCATTCAAAATCACCACTCTCTTGGCCGTAGATAGAAGCTTCGGAAGCGCACCATGGAATGCTTAACATTGAGGTCCACGCCGGATTCTTGAGGGTTAACTCGTATCTTGACCGCATAGTCCACCGTTCTACATGGCTCACAATCAGAATCCAAAAAGAAGAGAGAGAAATGGGTGGGAGACCGCTTCACGGGCACAAGAATGTGGATCAGGCGGACGCAGGATGGTCTCATTGTCAAGAGGGTGTTCCGTGTCACGTGAGTGCGCGTCAAAGGTCTGCAATGTATTATAGGCGCGTGTCAAAACGGGTCAGGGGATGCCGCTTCATCTTGTATATCGCTGATCCCAAGAGGAACTGGAAGTTGCTAATACGCTGCACCTGAAGTATCTTTGGTCGCAAGGAGCCGCATGGCGGGTGCAGCAGTCTGATATTCAGCGATGAAATGACATCAACGGTGCCCCACGCGCACACGGCCCCCGCCAACAGAGCACTTCCATGGCATGCCCATCAACGCTGACTCTGGCGCCAACGTCGTTTCACCTTCGGCCCCACCAGCACCGGCCCTATGCCTATCTCTCAACACCCAACCGTCCGGGCTCGCGCTAACCCACGCATCCAGCACATGCACCTCGTTCGGACCCAGCGCAGTAGCCGTGGAGTCTTCAAGCAAGGGACGGTCAGACGTCCTTGAGACTAGAAGCTCGATCCCGTTTGACAATGGCGCTGTTGCGTCTTCCGCGCTCCGGGACTGTTGTAGACGGTACAGCTAGTGTGATGTATCTGTCGTGTTAAGCTCATGCGTTCCTCACGAGGACGCGTAGATACGCACGCCGACTCGCGAACCTTCGCGCGGGGCGTAATCAGAGTCAAGAGAAATTGTACCGCGGACAGGATCGCCAGAAGTGATACGGTAGACCTGGGTCAGCTGCATATTATAGTCCACGAGAAGGGGTTCGTTAGATCTCAGCGGTAACAGAAAGTGACGCCAAAAAAGAGTCGGTGGTAGTTGCGCACCGGAAGCCACGTTCGAGCGGGAAAGACAGACCTGGTCATCAGATGGATCGAACACGCCAAGAAAGAAGTCGTCGTCCTTTATTGAGCTTCCTTGTATACCCTCTTTGCGCAAAGCGGAGAGCAGGAGCTGTGTCGGGTTCGCACTCGCCAACGAAATCACGAGATTGCCTTGTGACCTGAATAAAACATAGGGCATGACTTCTCTTCCTTTCTCTGTCTATAGAAGAACCATCTCACTGTGTTACCTTGAGAGGGGGCGTGAGCAGGTTGAGACCTGGGAATTTTGTTGTGATTGAAGCAGACGACTTTGATGCAAAACTTGAAGTGAAAGCTAGCCCCACAGCGCCGTCGGAATAGACGTTTTCGTTTTGGAAGAGCGTGTAGGGCCGTCCAGTAACAAAAGGCGTCGGAGATACGAGGAGACCGAGCTATATTGACGGTGGTGAAGGGTTGCAGCGAACGAGTGAGAAGAGATGACATCGGCATACACTACTAGCAGTGGGGTATTCGCGCAACAGAACGTCTGAGAGGTCTTTGTAGGTATCAGCAGACAGATATAGAACTATTTCCACGTCTTGAGGTCTTTACGGGTCCCGATGCGAAAAGTCGTTAGGCTCAACACCGACGACCTATAGACAAGACGCGCATGTGACGCACCGCAGCCCCTGCAGCGCGATCGGCAACGCGTTACCTCGAGATCTCATAGCCCAGATGTCCTCCCAATCGACGATGTGTTTCGAAGAGCCTACCACCCCGCTCATGTCGTGAGCATCACGTCCATCATGGGGGGGACGCCGACGACCTACGGCAGGTCCGTGTTGCCCCACACCGAGTGTGCTGCGGAATGGCACGCACTCATCGCGCGCGAAAAATGCAAGAGAGCAGGCGATGGTGTCCGGTGGATAACCAGGGAGCGCGTCGGACAGGCCGCCAACGGAGGTGGTGGCGCAGCGCGCGATGGCACCTACGAGTGGAGCCAACGAAGTTTTCGGGGTGTTCGAAGACAGAGAGAAGAGCAGTGCCTCATGTGCCGCAGTCTTGGTCTTTGTCCTGAGATGGTCGAGGTGGCCGAGTAGCGCGTGGGCTGAACGGGAAAGAATTGTGGTGCACCGGGAGAACATGGCGGCGGTCACGCGGTCATGCACTAGTAACGTCTGCATCAGACCTCAATAAGCCTCAATGTTGGACGACTGGCTGGTGTACGTCTAGTCCTCATATTCTAGTACCAGATTCCGCGACAAAACGTTTATGATATCGCAGTCTCCTGCTGGTACCGCTATTGACTGCCTCGGGATGGTTCGCTCGAAAATGGTGGCTTGCTCGCAGGCTGAGGTTGCATGGCATTGGCAAGGGCGGTATGTGTCCTACCTTTTTTTAACTTTTAACTGCTCAGTATGTGTGGACAGCACCTGGCTTCCAGACCAACGTCGCCCGTATCCAAGTCACCCCGGAGATTGCTGCTCGACTACGGAGGGGCGAACAGGTCAGTCCCGAGGAGATACAACGAGCAGTAGAAGAGTCGAAAGGACGCAAACACGCTCCCGGATCTGGTGAACACCATTTTAGCGGAGGTATCACCGAGGTGGATGACCGTTCTCCGTCAGGCGGTGTTGCCACGTTCGGTAAGGAAGCTGACAATGTCAGCAATGAATGGTTGCCGAACCATCTCACGAACAAGGAGGGGACGGGCCGGCGACACAAAAAGAAGAAAAAGGAGAAGAACTGATGTATCTCAAGTGCCCGGTGACACTGTCTATATTCGTGCCTCTCCATTGTGATAATTTGAGGCTTCATGTACTTGGTACTGGCGGATATCAGAGGGCAACTTCATATCCCAGGAAAGTATGTGGATTTCTCTATAATATGACAACAAGAGGTGGTTTCGCGCATTGGAGAGTGCGGTTACCCCCAGCGGGCGTATCGAAGACGGCGGCATCGAACGACTTGCTCAAGAGTTCAAATAACTCCCGAGCCTCGTCCGCGCTCAACTCGCCACTTTTGAGGGCGATGACAAAACTTCGGAATCTGTCTTCAACTGTTGGAACCTACGCAATTCCTAAACGTTAGACTACGCATTCTTCACCAAGACGAACAATTATGGAATCGACATACGTCTAACAAAATTCGTTCCATGAGTAGTCCGAAATCCTGCAGGTCATTCCTCCGTCGTGCTCGGGACTCTGTCTTGATCGCCTTTGAGAAATCGTTGTAATAATAACACACGGGATACGTGGCCCGATCAAACACCGTTGCTGACCAGGCGCCGATGTCAATCAGGAATGAACTTGGTTCGGAGTAACTGAGGGAAGATATATTTTGCTCGTGTAAAAAGACAAGTCCCTATTACATTTGTGTTAATGCTCTTGGATTATTGGAAGTGGGACACTAACTTCTAAACATTGTCTGAAAAAATCGACGTAATTTGCCACGCATTGGAACGGAGGCCTGTCCAGACGTATGAGAATAGATCAGACGTTGAGAAAGGCAAATCTTTACTGGTTGTACTCCAGAAGGGGTTCAAAACAAAGGAACACATCATCATGTCGCTCTACGGCGCGGAGGATTCGAGGAGTAGGATTCCATGGATCGAGACGTTGTTCTGCGCAATTCAGCTCAAGGTAGAAAAGCAATTCTGAGCTTGTGCGTGAGAACCGCTTGACCATTACATCCCCATGCGAATCCGCGGAGTCCATGCAGACCTTTATCTACGAATGCCGCGCGTATCCATAGCAATGAGATGCAATGCGACTGCAAAACTGAGAACGACACTAACAAACGAATGCGGGTCGACAAGAACGCCCACATGTTCGGAAAGAATGTTGTCTATTATTGCCTCGAAATCTCTGTAAAAAAATCACTTATTAAGTTGGCATAGGGGTGGTTCAAGTGACCTACAAGTCGTAACATATAGATGACGTAGCTGAGTCGTCGGAAGTGGCAGAGACAAGGCTGCACACGCTCAGGCTTCTTAGTCCCGCCACCAAGTCCTCGTCTGCTTCTGGTAGTATAGAGTCAACGCTGAAGGAGCGTATGTGATCTTCCCCATGGTCGTTGACCACCTCAGGAGTCAGACAGCTTGCGCTGCCACCTTCGTCTGATTCAGTGGGGGAGCTGAGGGAGGGAGAGCATAGCGAACTGCTGGAGAGAGACATGGAGGTGAGCGGGAGAACGCCAAGACAGCGCCATTCAGCCACCATGGCGGAAGTGTTTTGGCCCCTAAACTGGAATCGCGGACCGTTACCGATCTATTCGACGTAAACGGCTACACGTGTAAAGCTGACTCCGCGCGGCTCTGGAGGAGACTGGAACCTGCATGGCAAAGGGTCTGGCAATGAGGCGACTGGTACTCGAGGCGAGCTGCATGACAACAGCAACTTGCTGCAAGTCAAATCAAAATGGAAACTATGCACGTGATGCATTTGCCTGATCACCTGACAGCCTGCGCTCGGGGACGAGCTTGGCTCAGCTAAACAGACATGGATGGCAAAAACTCCAAAGGGTCGTCTTTGTCCAGCGATTCTTTCGATGACCTCAACGCGCAGATTCAACAGGCTGCACTCAAGCTGACGAAGCAGACATTGTCTATTCCCCCAGATCTCGCGTTCTATCGTTCAATGGATAATGCTCTCGCTCAGAACTTGGATGCATTCTCTATCCGCGTTCGTGGGCTGTTGAATAATCTAATGCGGCTCACTGCCACTTTGAATGGCGCGGATGGTGCCAACGACAAGTTCAAACGGACAATGTTTAGTCAGGACGATCTCTTGGATAATTTTAATGCAGTTGTGGTGGACGCGGTGGATCGACTTCTTGAACGCACAGTGAGCTTGATTTTAAGTTTTCAGAAACTCCATTTTTGAAACCATCATTTAGGATATGTGCTTGGACGAATACCTTGGCAGAAATAAGGCCCCGGCCATTGCCATCAATCCGCCAATCAAGTCAATTCGTAAGGTTAGTTAATGCGCAAAGTCCACTTTTGTCTCCTGGTTCAATTCACTCCTTCAAGACGGAAAATCTGCGGAGAGGAGCGCTGGATCCCGCGCTCCAGCACGCTTCGCACCTGCGTAAACCCCAGCTTGACTTCAAGCGGAAAGTTGATAATTGCGCCGATTCGCCTTGGTGTCCAACTCTACCACACAAATACAATGCCCAGATGCCGCTTGGATACATTTCTCCTACCCCCGATGACGAATTCGAATGGGATGCTTTCATTCTACCAAAAAAACGAGACGACCATCCGTACCGTTACGAAATAACGCACACGCCCTACCCTTCATGTATGTTTGCTTCAGACCCACCCATCAAACCTAAATCTTTTGAAGAGACGCCCTTCACATTTGTGTCTACCCCGGCGCAGTTCGCGGACATGCTAGAAAAATTACGCAAGGCATCTGAGCTGGCGCTTGATCTGGAACACCACAGCTATCGCACATATGCGGGCTTTCTCTGTCTAATGCAAATTAGCACGAGAGAGGAAGACTGGATCGTTGACCTACTCGCCGTGCGGGACGAGGTGGGGGAATTGAATGAAGTCTTAACCAACCCGGCGATCATCAAGGCAAATATGGCCTTTTTACGCCGTTTTCTTGTCCTGCTTGGTCTGACGGCCCCAGACAGGTACTACACGGCGCCGAAAGTGATATTGTGTGGCTTCAACAAGATTTCAGTCTGTATATCGTGAACTTGTTCGATACCTATCACGCTACCAATGTCTTGGGTGAGTTCAGCTCAAACAGGGTTATACACGCGCTCACATATAGAATGATAGATTTCCCTCGCCATGGGCTCGCTCACCTCCTCGAGGTGTATTGCGACTTTATAGCTGATAAACGATACCAACTTGCCGACTGGCGTATACGGTTTGTCTTGCCCAGGGCTGTGAGAGTGCTAGCTCATGAATTCTTGCAACCTAGACCACTTCCAGAGGCTATGGTCAACTATGCGCGTTCTGACACACATTTTTTGCTCTACATCTATGACGAACTCAGGAACGCTCTCCTTGACCGTGCTTCATCGGACCCGCCCATACTGACGGATGCCTCGCAGCCTGCTGTGGGACGCGATCGCGCCCACACGCTTGTATACGAAGTGCTCAGGCGATCCGAGGCGACTGCTCTGCGTGTTTATACGAAGGAGCCTTACTGTCACGAATTTGGCATGGGCGCCGGGGGCTGGGACACTCTCGCGTTCCGGTGGAACAAGTGGGATTTCACGAGAGGTGATAGTAGACCAAATAGGCTTCAAACGAAGGTATATCGGGCAGTGCACGCATGGCGAGACCGGGTGGCGCGCGAAGAAGACGAAAGCACGCGGTAGGCGATTTCGTCTACTTTTTTGCTCAGAAACACGGGTGGCTCATTGCTGATTTCTTGGACCATTAGATATGTGCTGCCGGACCGCTACATTTTCGAGCTTGCAGAGAAACCACCCGCAAACGCGATACAACTGACCGCATTGTTCCGAAAGGCACCGCCCATTATTCGTCAGAAGGCGGCAGAGCTGTTGAGCGTCATTGGAGATGTCGTCAACAACCACGACAAAGCCGTGACCTCAAGGGCAGATGATATGCTGGTTGAATCTAGTCAAGCAGAAGAGAATCCCGATTTGGCAGGTATTTCCATCGCTACCCGCTCGGACGGAGACAAATTATGGTCGAAAGGTACTCTTGTTCTCCGGCAGACTTATTGGACGAATCGCTGAGCATCTACAGATTCGGAGTTATTTAGCGTTCCCTCCTCCTCACTCTTCAAAGACTCCCTTACACTGCATGCCTTGGCCACGCCTCTCGTGTCCATTGCGACGAAAAGCTTGCTATTTGGCGATACTTTGCCATCCTCGACAGTAAGCTTGATCAAATGTTTATTGCAGGCGAATTCGTGTTGAGCGTTGTTTAGGCTCCAACTTCAGCTTCATCCTCTCAATTCGGAGCGATTGTCGCACGCATATATAGCTCGCTAGTACTTGCTCCAACCATTCCAAAAGTAACGTCTCCGTGCTTCAATTCCAGTTCCCGGTACTCATCATTCCTTCGTGTTCTAGATTACACCTGGCAGCACGGCGGTGGCGGCCGATGCGGTCCCGAAATCTTTTGAGCTCATTACATCAAATCCTGACTCTGAAGCTCCATCTCTAGCATCGGGAATGCTTGAGATTCCTTATGTACCTGCCTCCGCCCGGCGAACCACGCAAATCGTGGAGGACAGCATCGTGGTTGTTGGGCAACCACGGCAAAAGAAACGCCGACGAACGAAGACGATGGCCACATCGGCGAGCGGGGTTGTGGTTGATGGCGGCGACGATCCAGTCGCCGACCTTCCTCCGGCCGGCTTAGACGATGCTCTAAGAGAGGAGACCGAGCCGCCGCGAGACGGGGATGCCACTGGCCATACCCTTGTCTCCAGTAACGTTTTGGACCGTGATTCCGATGCAGAGATGGATGCCTCGCAGCAGAGAGGGAAAAAGAGGGTCAGGCCAAAAACGGGTACGCGTAACAATCTGAGATGGGGAAATCATACTGATCTCTTCGCACGCCGCAGGTAACGGCAAGTTTGCCATTGAATACGGTAATTTTGGGCGGCCGCCGAAGGCGCACAGAGAAGTCAAGAGTGGCAATTTGTCGCGGACATTCAAGTAGATCACACAGGTCTTCGATACATACACTCACCACCCTGTGCCAGACGGCTTCACACTCTGCGCCCTGTTGCATGGTCTCCATCTAAGCTGCTCAGGACGTTTCAAAGCCAGCTGCGAAAATACTCGCTGTGCGCAGATATCATAACTGCAGAACACGCATCAAACTCGACATTTCTTTACAAAACAAATACATTGACGGGCCAGTCATGTCCGCATTGCAAGGCGTATTCAGATCAGGGACCGTTTCAAGTACGCATTTCAGGCTTCTCCTTGTAATCTGAGCGCAGGAGGAGGGTTCTCGTGCCACACGTGACGGCAGTTGAGGCTTTGATCCCAATTCTCTGCGCCCACCCCCTCCGTGATGATGAACAACTCTGAGGGATCGTACTTGTGCTTAATTTTCTTCAATCTGCGGTAATGCGATCCGAAGAAGGTTTTCTGCGGGTGACGCTCGTATAAGGATGCCTACCAATTGAGCCCTATGTCAGTCTCCTCCACATAAGCAGAGAGTGGTCATGAAAGCACGAACCTCGTTCAAGTATGCACCAGCGTTCTTATCTAAATCCGATAGCGCCTCAAGGTGCTGCCGCTGCGTGTCCTGAATCTTGCGGATCTCAGACGAGGATGAGCCCTCTGGCCACGTGAGGATCGAAATGAAATGCACGAGCGCCGTCCGCCACGCCGGATTTACGCCCATGGCATTAGGATCGACCTTCGAGACGGCGCCACCTGCAACAAGCCTGCCAACAGAGCGGAAGAAAAAGAAAGTAGTGAGCCATTCGCCTGAAGCGTGTTGCGCCACTTTCGGACCAAAATACTAACAGGAAATACCCATTCATGGGTGCGATCGTCTGTGCAATCTTGGAATACGAGGCCTGCACATTCTTCCTCGGGAGCAAACGCGAGATTAGCTCCGTCGCTACCCCGATGGGGAACGGAGGCAAGAGCGCCTTGTACCACGCGAACCACGTGTCGAACGGCTTGACAAGCACGGTTGTGACGTTGGCCCCTTCGAGGCCGCGCGCAAACTTGATAAACGGGCTCCATGTCGCGTTCGCGTCCTTCTCGGAGACGCCTGGCGCCACGCCCGAGATCGCAAAGCTGCCCGTGTCGTCCCAGGAGCCATAAAAGCCCCAGCCGGCATCCGAGATAGACGGCGCCTGGCGGAGAAGCTCCTCTACGAGCCGCGTACGCGCGGCGAGCGCTGGCACATTGGCGGCGAACACCTGTGCGACAAGTGGGGTGGGGCCGTGTGTCTGGTACGTAACTGAAAGCAAGACGCCGTAGGTGCCGGGGCCGCCGCCCCGCAGCGCCCAGAACAGGTCTTGATGGTTGTATGCGTTCACGGTGAGTTCCTCGCCCCCGGGAGTGACGATGGAGAACTGGAGTACATTGTCGACGCCTGAGAACAAGGCGCGCAGAATGAGACACGTGAGACTCAATAATTTGCAGAACGTACCTAGGCCGTAGGTTGGGCTTAACATTGAGTGGCCTCCACCGAGAATCCACCCTGACGCGGCGCCTACAGAGGGACAGCCTCCACCCATCACGACACGGCCGTGGGCCTCGGCTTGCGCGTATACATCACGCCATTGAACCCCCGAGCCAATCGTCATTGCTGACAAGAACATATCAAACTAAAACTTAAGGATAGAGAATGTGTATCGCACCTTGGTATGTCTTCGGAGGTCCGCCTTGCGGGATGAAGAGAGGGTCGTAATGTATATCCTGAAAGTTGTGGGTCCAAATCAAGAATGCGCCTTTCGCAGTGCTACGACCAAGATAGTCATGCCTGGTGGACGTCAGCTGACGTAGCACAGAGCTTTGGAGACCGGACTGACCCTGTGCTTTTAACGACGATGCGAAGGTTATGGTCTTTGGCAAACTTGATCGCGGCTTTCACGTCGTTGGCCGATCGAGCGTCCACACCCAAGACGGGAACACTGCCCTGTTCGCATGGAGCCCCGATGGTCGTGTTCACATAACAAGCGCTGATTGTTCCATTCGGTGCGATGTAAGTCTCAAAGTTCGGGTTCTGCTGTGAGCCAGGTTGAGCAGCGCGCCAGAATCCATCTTCGGCATTTTTCTGAACCTGAGCACAATCGCCAGACGGGTGGGAGACAGGGTAACACGGAGAGGCAGGAGGCAGGGGCCGCAGAAGGGGCTGAGACACTTGACTCTGCAAACCGGCGAAGTCAGAGGCACTGGGCCAGCATGGGTCGCTGGAGAGGCACCGGCACCGACTACGTTGAGGGACGCGCATGTCACCAAGCGCGAAAGCAGACAACAGTAGAACACAGAAGACGAGTTTGTAGGCCATTGCGACCTAGACGTTACGGGGAGTCGCAAGATAAGACACCGCGTCCACAACTTGCGCGGGGTCTATATAGGATTCCATCGACGTCTTCGGCAGGGAAAGGGCCCGGCATAGGCTTAGGTAAGAATCGGGGTAGACCCTCGTACGCGTGGCGACATGCGAATTACAGGGACCCAATATGACCGTATAGGTCGCGAATCTGCTTGACCGAGGCAGGGTCGGCCAAGGGCCGCCTTGTTCACATTGCGCGCGTGCCTATCGATGTTCTTCGTGGACATCCTGAGAAGAGCCCGTCAAGCGCTTTAGCGAACAAGCCGATTACCGTGATCTTGCGCTGCACAAGGTGAGGAAGCGAGACCCATAGTCACTCAAGCTTAGTTCCTTGTCGAGCAAGAGAGTGCGTGGCGTCAAGGCGGTGGGGGCATCAAGACAGTGGGGCCGATGTACGGCATGCAAGAGACCATGAGGTTTCGAAGGCAGGACAAACTCCCAGCAGGGTAGACTCGTCCCTGAGTGGAACCCAACATTGGTGCTTGTGATGTTGCGATACCAGTACCGAGGAGGAGGAGGAGTCCTTGGCGATGCCAGGTTGTACTCGCATAACTGGCAGCGGCCGTCGTGGCTCCTCTCAAGCGGGATTATGGATCCCGTGAGTAAGAAGCACGCCCACACGTGACATCCCCGCTCGTTTGACATCAACGCGACCAGTCACCAAGTCGGCGTCGAAGGGACAAGGGCCGCCAATTCACAATTCCCAAACAGGCCCTCGCCTTTGCCTCTTACCGTGCCAAGGCCTGTAATCCCATCCATGTAATCACTTTGGCTAGTCTACAATCTCCTATCAGCCAAAGTGAAGCAAGCTCAGGCTATCCGGGTCTGTCATGCTCAAGCCGTTCAACTTCTTTGGTGGGTCGCGTAGTGTGTGCTGGCTGCCCTCTATGTCCGGATACATGTGCTCGGGCGGAGGCTGACTCTTGTGTCTTGACTCGCGAAGCGGCTTCGCTACCAGCCTCCCTACTGGTGGACCTCGTCAGCCCTCGAGACTGTACAGATATAAAATCGCTCGCTTAATCCTTGCGTGTTTTCAAGCAAATACCAAGAACCTGTTCCGCTCTTTGTTCGCCCGCTCCTTACTTCTAGGTTGTCGGCTGCTTTTATCTCAAACCTCCGTGCTCGACCAACCACCGCCCACATTCTCGGATCATGATCGCGCTCCAGCCCCGCTTCCTTATCCTTCTAGCTTTTTGCCTCGTCGTCTCTGCTGCCGAGCCCATCCCCACATCTCCAGGGCTCCAGAGTCGCTCTCCAGATGACCATCACCACCGCCACCATCATCACCACCACGGCCGCGACCTCATCACCGACATAGCGATGAACGAGAACGAACCCGAGTCCACCGAGGACGCTCCTCGTACGGATCAGTCGGACGCCAACTCGTCGCCGCAGACTGGGGACGACTCGTTGATGCAGTACTGCTTACAAGACGCTGGTATACGGAACGATGGAATTAAGTTGATTCAAACCGACGACAAGGCCTTCGGACAATACAAGCAATGTATGCAGATGGGTAAAATGGACGCTTCCACTGGCAAAACCTCGCGCGACAGCGTCACGACAGAGCAGAATGGCGGCGGCGCCAAGGCACAGGCAAAGACAGTAACGAAGCGATCGACGGAGGCAGACCATCACCACCATCACCACCACCACGGCAGAGGCGATGGCGCCGAAGGGTCGTCGATGAAGAAAGAGGAGGCCGACGATCACTCACACTCACACTCGCATTCACACACGCACACCCACGACGACGGGCACACCCACAACCACGACCACACTCACCACGACCACGACCACACCCACAACCACGACCACACCCACCACGACCACACCCACCACGACCATCATGACTACAGCCACAGCCACGAGCATCACCACGAGCACAACCATTGAGAGTTGCAGCGACTGCACTTGACCGTCAACTCTAGATTAACGTAGCTCTTTGTCTGCCAATATTCTAATATATTATTTGACTCCATTCCAGACATGGTCATATGACCCTGTGAAGGCCATCAGCGCTGTATCAGCGCTCAGCCGTCGAGTCCATGAGGAACACACCCAAAGAGGGTCGAGTCCTCCAGGATACTACTAAATATGACCTTGACCGACCACCATTGATACATAACCAGTGGTCAGTGGTCACCAGTCAACTAGTTACCGTACCGTTACCGTACCGTACCCGTAAAGCAAAGTCGAGTTTACATAAGCATTCTTGAATTAGAGCATAGCCCATCTTTGCCCATCATCTTCGCGCTTCGCGCCATGCCGGAAACTATTAAAGGCAGTCGCAGACTTCAGCCGTCTCAACGACGCCCACGACAGTGATAACGAGCCTTCCGCCTTGAAGTCAACTCATGCCACGGATCCTTTCGAAATACACCTCCGATGCGCGAAATAAGTCCCGTCCAATCATGTCTTCGGAGCTTGAGGACGAGAGGACCTACCTACGGGATACACGCTCCGTTTCGCCTTCTCCCTCTCCACCACCCCTTAACCGGACCCCACGAGACACGATGTCGATTCGCTTGTCGGAGAAGATTACACCCCTCATAGCATCGTCCCCTCATGGTCTCCATCCCCCGCCCCCAACACCCGCCACCCCTCTGCAGTTTGACGTCTTCCCCCAATCGCGAGAAGAACGATGTCCGCCCAACACGCGTGACACCGACCCTGCTGCTATAACTACCACCAATATTCCAGCGACAGCGCATGTCTGGATGCGCTGGCGAGTCGTTCGCCTGTGGAGCGCTCTGAACCCTCGCTTAACCCTCGAGAACAGCGGGAGCGTCGCACGCGACCATCTCGCCTCGGAACGCACCTTTCTCGCGTACGTGCGCACGAGTCTAGCCATCGCCTCTACCGGTGTCGGTACGTTTTTATCTCCCTTCACCGCTTACCACCTCTACTCACCTTCTATATTTTCAACTGCTCCCCACCCGCTCCTGCACCTGGCCACACCTCTAATGACGAATCATAGCTTTGGTGCAGCTTTTCACAATCTCCTCATCCCCACGCCCCGACGAGGTTATCATATTCACCGGTGTGCAAAAACATGCGCGTCCACTCGGAGCTGCCTGTATCTGTCTTGGGATCACAGTACTCATCATAGGTGTGAATTGATCCCTCGTCGTACCAGAAGGTCTTTTTTGGCGGCTGACGTGACGGCTGTCCATTGCTTGTTCTAGGCACTACACGTTATTTCACTATACAAACTGCTTTGACGAGGGGGCAGTTCCCCGTCGCCCAGCTCTCGGTTGGCGCGATAGCGCTAATGCTGACGGCCGTGGTTATTGTGGTATTCGGAGTTTTGGTCCAGGTCAAGCGAGTTTCTTAAAGCAGTTCCCTTGGTAGAGCTCCCAGCTTTGGGTTGGGCGGCGAGCACAAAATTACGTGTGGTTACTCGTAATGTGTTGGTCCTTTTCTTCGCTTGCTTGCGCTATCTTGACGGCTCAAATAGGTGTGTTAGCTTGTTTTCCATTCTGTACTCCACGATAGTGTATCATCACATTGCATATACAGGACGGATTTATCATAGTTCAGTGTGTGGAGTCTAGCGGCTACTTTATTACGTCTTGAAAGCAGCCGCCCGTCTTGGGTCCGGACATCCCCAACCCAAAGGAAAGAAGTATTGATACGGCGTGATTTTTGTGCGCTTCGGTCTGGCTTCCATGTCCCTATAATCAGGTAGGATTGTTGATTTTGTTGCCGGGCGCGATGCGGACCAATCCCCTCTCCATTCTGTCTGCCCCCCAATAAAGACCCGTATGTTACTGCTCTGCGAACCGCGCACAGAGCGCAGCCAAAGCCCGGCCAGACAGACTTCTTCATGAAGAGGGCGACTGTGACTGAAACCGCGCTCTATTTATCTTGCGACGCTATGAGAGTCGACAGCAGAGGCAGCACGACCAAAACACGCCGCTGTACCGTATTTGCGTGTATTTGGCAATCATTTCTGCTCCCTCGCCGTGGCCTGGAGAGCCGTGAGCTCAACCCCAACAACGTCCTACGGAAAGCCTTCTTCTTGCTTATGGGTATAGTAGATATGTCCGTAATCCTGGTTCTCGGCGGCTGCTGTGCGTACGTGTTTTTTCTTGGCTTCACGGCTGACCCTGCAACGCTCATGCCGCTGCTGCAAGTAATGCATGGACGTATGAAGCCCTGCTGGACGTTAGCCCACACATCGGTGAGCAATGCAGACAATGAGCAAACTGTTGACAAGTGCACTCATCTCTTCGGCGGCGCACAGGCTCGGCGCTGACCTTCTCCCAAATGCTATTCATCGCGCTCATGTTGCTCCCGGCTTTCGTTACCTTCTCTCCCTCGGGGCTGCCGCGGCTCAAGCCGCGCGCCGTGCCACTGCGCGTGTGGGCGATGCAGGTCATCTTACACACGTCGGGCTCGTTGCTTAATAACTGGTCGTTTGCGTTCGACGTGCCCCTCAGCGTCATCGTCGTGATTCGATCCGGAGGTGAGAGGCCGCCCCCACCTCCCTGTTGTGTGATGCGCTGCCTCACAGCCGGTTGGGTGCTATCAGGGCTGGCGATGTCAATGGTATTCGGCCGCAGCATCTTGGGCAAACGCTATTCTCGCTTCCAAGTCGTACGTAGGTCAATCGCCCCCCTCTGACCTTCGACCGCTCAAACATCCCTTGTAAGCTCTGTGTCTTGCTCGTTAGTGCAGGAGTAGTCCTCACCACGCTGGCGTGCCCTGCTCTCGCACGACATCATGGCGATACCGGGCACGACACCGCCGCTACCCCCTCGCGATATACCCTCGGTGTTTCTATGCTCCTTGCATCTGTTGTTCTTACGACGCTCCTCGGCGTCATGCAGGAGCACACATACACAAAGCACGGCGCCGTCTGGCGCGAGTCCGCGTTTTACATGGTGCGTCAAACTCTCCTACCATAAATCATTGGTTTTTTTGTTGTTGCCAACATGGTATCAAAAACAACACAGCACTTGCTCTCGCTGCCCATGTTTGTACCGCTGGCGAACGATATCAGCCGAGGGTTTTACAGCCTTGCTTTACCACCTGTGCAGCAACATGTACCTCGAACTTCTGCACGTGAATCGTACCTTCTGTTCGCATGCAACCTCGCGACCCAGTTCATCTGCTTTGCAGGCGTAAACCGCCTCAGTAGCGTGCGTCGTTCTATCTCCCTGTTACTTTCGGTTCGTTCTGAATAGGTGGTGAATGGACAGCGCGTGTCGAGCGTAGAGACGAATCTGGTGCTGACGGCGCGTAAGGCGCTCAGCCTGTGTTTCAGTGTTTGGTGGTTCGGGCGCGGGTGGAGCGCCGGTGTGGGCATTGGGGCAGTCATGGTGTTTCTCGGCAGCATTCTATATGGGCTCGCTGGAGAACACAAGGGGTTGGCTGTCCCAGCTCCGAAGCGAATAGACAAGCGGGAATGAGAGTCTTAGAAACAGACTTTTATCCAGTGTGACGTAATATTATAGATTATCATTAGGGAGCGTAGATGGCTTGAGAAGACAGGTAGACATTAGATGATTAGTGGTAATAGTATGCTCTAGTGGGTCTGTCAGGCGTTTGAGGGAGTACTGATATCGAGACAACTTACGCGGAGGCGGGTACCAGCCTCCTAGAGGTCAGGTTCTCAACGTGCTGGCCTTTGCTCGGTTTGCAGGGCTGATTGTGACTTCCGTTTTGAAAGGCTAGACTGAGGGAGAATCGCCGCCGCCAAATGCGTCGCTCAGAACCACAAAGGAGGGACCCCCTAGAACAAGCAGCGCTCACCGTGGCCGCATGAGATCGCGGAGGCAGGTCAGTCAACGGGACTTCGACGGGGTACGCCTCGCCGTCCGGGGCGGCAATTTTAGTATTCAGCAGAAGGGCGAGTGTGCGTGTGATATATTGGAGCGAGGAGGACATGCTAGGTCTTCTGCAAAAAGCGACTGCGCGCGTGCACCGACCTCGGAGCGGAGGAATGATGACAATCACGCCCGGCGCTAGCACGTGATGCCCGATCAGTCTCGATCATAAAGAAGGATAACGTAATCATTGCGCCCGGCTTGGGTGTCTTGGTTGTTCCTCTGTGGTTTTGAGTTTCTATGGTGCAGCATTCTCTCCGAGGCTGGTGGTTGCCGTTGGCTCGTGCAGAATTTTTGCCAATCAGTTCCTGTTCACGACTCCAGGCTGCTGCTTTCTTTTTGTACAAAGAGCCGGTCTCATTCCTATCCAACACCAGGCTTCATAACGTCAACGCGCCGGCCCAAGGTGACAGAGACAGATTAGAGGGAGATTCCGTCTATCCTACGAAGCAGCTCTGACGCATAGCACTGACTAGTTCTTCCAACCAGAAAGGTCTGTCACAGAGAATATCTTTGGTACAGGAACAACAAATTGATTGTGGGTGAGCTGAATTGACGATGTATATGCCAGCAACTGTACGTGGGCTGGTAGTTGCGAAGCGATCATCCCGGAAGTAACCCTCTGGCAGAGTATGGCCACAGACCGGCTCGTCATCCAAACATGGGGCAGCTGAAAACACCAGTTCTTGATCCAATTCATGGGTGAAGAAAGATACAACGAAACCGAGGACGCCACAATGACCGGTGATACCGGTTCTCGCGTGTTATATTCAAATGGCAAGTCATGGAGGTGCGCAAACTTATGTCCCGTCTAGGTAAGGATATCCGGTCGAAGGTATTGTCGCCGGGGACGAACTAACTGGTCGGCCAGGGGAGGGATCGTTAGATGAAAAAGGGGTTGGAGGGTCCAGCAGTCGGCCGATTTGTGGCAGGGGCTCGTGAAGTGGAGCTGGATGATGATGAAGGCAGATGTTGGTGCTGTGCTTGTTTTGGAGTCGGATATAGCTGACTATAGCTGAGATGCGAGGACTGGTCGGCGAACTCGCCGGATTGAAAAGAGAGGCAATGCAGATATAGGTCGGATGGATGTTGGCGGCCGTGTCTGGATGCCTCACTCTGAGATCGGTCCCGTCGAGAGGAGTGTTGGCTTTGAGAAAGATGCACAGGAGGTGGGTAGGGTGTGTGTGTGTTCATGACAAAGCGTGATATTTCACTCGTTTGATATAGGTGTTCTTCCAACTGAGGCGTGCCAAGGAGCTCTTGCAGGGACCGACTCGACGTCGACATCGAGGTCTGATGTCGTGTCTGTGTGCCTTGACCCAGGTATCGATATGAAGATTCATACGGGTCGACCTGGGTGTCTGGAGAAAATCCTCTTCGGGATTGGGCTGCTTCGTTCGAGGGACGCGGGAGCTCGCCCGGAGCATCGCTCGCTAAGCAGCAGAATCGTCACGGCTTTTCTCTCAATGACCTGATGAGCATACTCACGCTCGGGAATTGTGAAGCTCCAAAGCCACACCCAACCTTCTTTTGTATACTTCTCTGTCACCTCAAACCCATCTCGCAGGAAAGGGAGCCGGCTGTATGCCAGGTTTGCGTCTTCCGGTTGGCAGCCCAAGAGGCAGCCACCGATAATGATGTAGAGGGGCATGATAACGATCAAGCATGCCAACAGCCAGAGAAAACACAAGAAAATGACGATGAGATGGAGCATTCCTTTGCCAAATAGTCGCGCGCCACTCCGAAAACAACGCAACATGGTGATATGTCGTGGACAAAAGCAAGCCACCCTGGATGCGACATGGACGTAATACACGCCAACCACAGAGGTTCCTGACAAGCCTGGTTTCCCCTTCGGCTTGGTAGAATACAGCTTCTAAGCGCGCTTTAGCGCTCTTCAATGCTTGAAAGCCACAAGCATATCGACAAAAAATACATGACGTGCAGGAGGGTGGCTAGTGGGTCAAGATTGATAATGGTAAAGACGATGGTGAGGGCATTTGTTTGCATATAGGAATAGAAATCATGAATTATGTGCTGTTCTGACGTATTCTGCAGGCAGCATGCTCAAAAATGGATCCATGGTCGGGTCAGAGAACCTGTATGATTGAGGAGATAGAAGAAAGGATGGGGAATGAGGCGATTGAGGAGAGGATGAAAATTGAGAAGCTGGTGAAGAAGAGAACCGTCGATGGGATGAAAGGTGTGACTCTGAAGGAATCTGGGGCTCTAATTCTAACAGCCGCGAGCGCGAAGGCGGATACGAATATTGACGCGAATGGGCCCCGATCTGGTTTGGAGATGGGTAGAGACGTAGGGGCGAAGGCGCAGTCGCCCGTGGTTCGTACCGATACGTCGACTCATGCGCTCCTCGCCCGTGCTCGGATGGATTCCAACCCGGATCCAAGTCAGCTCCGCGGCGAGCTGCTGCGGCCTGGCGTGGTAGTTGTGGGATATCGTTGGGCGGATCGTCAACTAGAAGCGGGGGGGAGGGGGGGTAGAGGTGGATATTGCGGAGAGGTAGGCATACCATTACTTTTCGTGAACTCCCAGAGCCATGCACACCCTTGTCGAGAGTACTTCGCAGACACCGACATGCCATCGCACAACAGAGGAAGATCGTGGCAGCCGCCCTCAGTCCCTTCTGCCAAATTTCTGCAAGTCCCTACGCAACAATAGACTGTCATGATCAAGGTCCAGCACACCACGATCCAGACAAAACATAGGACCAGGATTATGACGTATAGCGAGCCTCGACCCAAATAACGTAGTCCTTGCAGGAGGGCGTTCATTAGCGATTGCACTATGGCGTCGACATGGATGGAGGGGAGGAGATAAGTCGGACTTGCCTGTTGTGCCGCTTTGAGTTCTCGTGATCGCGATCATTCACATGACCGACAGATTACTCCGTATGGCGATAAGCTAACCATTTTCTTCGCATTTTATTGTGGCTGAGCGCCTCTTTATGCCCGTTGCTCGTGCCTTACCTTTCCTTTGAAGTCCAACCCTGACGGCGGCCCTGGGGTCTTTTGTGCATTTGGCGCCCACCACATGGCACAGTACCGCATTCTGCCAGCGGAGCTGATGGACCTTCTAGAAATTCGTTGTCACAGGAAGAGAGGGCCTCGCAGTGCTCTCTTCTTGTCATCCAGGTACCTCGCCTTTGCGTGCAGCTGAAAAGATGATTGGGCCCGTATTCGACGTTTCTGGAGAACATGGCGCACCAGGCGCATCAGGCATTGACCTGGGTCATCTTCAGCCATCGATTGGTCAAGATGGTCGCAGGGGTGGTCACGGCAGCCCAGGAGACCATGGGAGAGATGCTGGCGACATTTTTTTGCAATTCTCAGCGCCGAGGAGCACCGCCTCCATACCACCGAATGTAGTCTTGGCAAAACAAATCGACGCAGATGTGATGGTCGACGGGTCGATGCTACTACCTGCAGGACAGTCGAAGCAAATCGGAACTATCCTGGAAGTCAAAAAGGAAACATCGATTTGCTTGTTTGCCAAGGGCGGCAGTGGCGGCCGCGGGGGCGATGGCGGTGGCGGCGAAGACGGGGGAGCTGGTCAAAGGTAAATTAGTGTGCACAAATTCTTTGGTGACTTTTTCCTGATTGCCATGCGAATGAACAGGGGAAGAGATGCAACCAGATTCTCGTCTGGTACCAGTGGTGGCAATGGTGGGGATGGTGGCAATGGTGGAGATGCCGGTGAAGGCGGCAACGCCGCACGCGGCGGAACAATCCGACTCCGCATGTCTCAAGCGGATACATATCTCCTCATGCTCTATGGTCTCGCTGACGTGTCTGGTGGTGTAGGGGGCGCGCCTGGCATACCAGGTAGAGGAGGCGAGTTATAGCAGCGCAATTGTTCTTGCAATCCTACTGAAATCAGTGTGTCTGCAGGCGCTGGTGGTCTGGGCGGCAAGGGCGGCTCCTCATACACGTATACAGAAAGATATCGTGACACGACAACATGGCACACAAATCCTGGTGGTAGCCGTGGAATTAATGGATCCCCCGGAAGACCAGGTGCAACTGCGTTGCCAGGCAGGAATGGACTCAACGGCACCTTCTCCATTGTGGTTTTTGAAGGCTCGATGGAATCGGTCTATACCAGTGTCTATGATCTCCGTCTCTCGGACGTCCAAATGGCGCCCGTAAAAGAAGACGGGATCATCGAGCCGGGATCAAGGGTATTCATTTCTTCCATCAGAGTGGAGAACACTGGCGGGATGCCAACGCCCGACTCGCGTACCATACTCACATACATCAAACCCGAGGAACCGGCCTTCCCCACCTTGACGGGCGAGAACTGGGTTATTTCAGAGGGCCTGGAACGTTTCGTTCAGTTGCCGCTGGCTCTCAGGCCCGAAGAAGCTGCTATCGTCCTTTGTGCCTCCTTCGCACGTGGACCTGATGGGGCGGTGCTTGGTGCGGTAAACCACGCCGGCGAGTACCTCGCATTCCGCGTTGCACCTATCGATCCCGTCCTTGCCCTTTCCAGGCATATAGACAGACATCAGCGTGGCGAGCCATTCCATGCCAGATCTTCGCTTATTATCAGGGCGCAAGCGACACCCTTCGGCAGGGATTTCCCCAACTTTATCAATCCAAAAGTGTTCGATATCTCTTATCCTGTGCAAATGAGCTGCATATCGAACCTGTCATCTATTTCGCCCGGGGCAGAGACTCGAGTCAAGTTTAAGATCACAAATATCTCGCTCAAGGACTACGGAAGCGCAGCAGAGATTGGGAGAGGGGTAGTTGCGAAGATTACTTTTGATGCTGGCGACTTGAACCCCTCCCACGTGTCGTTTGTGTGGACCATCGACGGAATTCAATATGACGGGACTCCCGTTGTGTTTGATCCTGCGGCATCTAGCCCAACGGCACCCTTTGCGGGACAGCCGATGTGGTCGATTCCACTGCTTCCGGCCAATACATTCACTACGCTCTCAGGTCTAATGTCGATCTCCCGTGAATCCGAGCTTTACACCGCCGCAGACTTTTCAGTGCAGCTTCTTCTGGGCGAAATTGATAACCCACTCAATGTCGTACCAATCCAGCGCCGTCAGATAAGCGTATGCGTGTCCAAGGCCTACGAGAAGACGCCTGGCTCGCTCACCCTACTTGTAGTTAATAATCAAACGAAGAAGGCGGAGATCGACGCTTGGCAAGACCTTGCGAGGTTGGTATTCGGAACCGACGGCCCATCTGCATGTGTTGACATATGGGATGTCTCGCGAGAGGGCCACTTTGATCTCAAACACGTCCTGGAAAGCGGTTCCAACCTATGCGATGATTGGGAGGGCTGCACTATGATTGTACTCGACAACCCCTTTGACAACTCTGCAACTCGGACTTCCAGCGAACCTGATGATCGCGCGCTCAATTATCTTCACCAGGATCAGCTCGTTAGTGCTGCTGTGTCCCGTCGCGTGCATCTTTGCGTTGTCTCGTCGCTGCTGGAAACTTCGGTTGCACGGAGTCGAAGTCCACGCACATGCCGTGACTTCACTTCTTCGATGGCCTTTGAGAGTTTCCGCGAGATGTTGGATCCATTTGCTACTGATCCGACGTCTTTTGTGCTATACGCATGTGCCAATGACTTCATCGTAGCAGAGATCAATGTCCACGCCGACGGCAAGCCGATGCCAAAGAAATTCCGTATGCCCTGGTCTTCAAAACCCAACCCACCTCTTGAAAACGTCGATCTCGGCTCAGCAGAAGGTGGGCTCCCACTTCCCGCCATTTACACAAACGTGGAGCACGTCGTACTGGTGAAGCGGAATACACCATTCAAATCTCTGAAAAAAATTATCAAGCTGGCGGCGGGCTTGCAAAAGCAGTTGTTACGGAAGCATCCGACGCGGCGATACGCCATGTCGACATGTCATGTCGGCGACCTCGCGAGAAACACGAATATTACAATTCCGCCCCAGGCTCAAGCTGCCATCCGCATCCGTCGCCTTCCAGATGTGTCTTCGCTCACCACTCGCATCACCCTCACCTCCGCGCCTGTCTCGCCAGTTGACAAGATGGCAGTGCCACCAGGTGCTGTAACAATCCACACGCCCGATTTTATCAAGTCATCCCAAATCATTTCGGCTTTTTTCCAAAGCATTCCGTTTGTCCGGAGAGTTTCCCTCTATGCCGAAACGCTGAAGGCACTCGATTACCATGGATCGAACGACCTCACCAATGAGGAATGGAGGGCTGGAGCATTGAGGGCTAGTCTACTCGCAGATATAGCCTGTGAACAGGCCACACTCCGAATGAAGAAGCGACGCCATGGGATGACAGATGCGAGCGTCACAATGCTGTTGCCGCGATTGAGTGCGTTTTGCGCCATCGATCTACCAGCATTGCCCATGGAATCTGTGGGAAGGGGTCACATTTTACTTTTCCTAGCCGAGTTGGCCGCGTACATGGATTGCAAGGTCTCCTGGTACGAGCACATTCTCCCCGCGCGCCGTTCTCTTCAGGTTACCAAGATGTCCAACGTCCTAATTGACGGCCTGATCTCTCGAGTGTTCTCCGCGGGATCTCAAGCCAAGAAACGTGTTGAGGCTGCTAAGTCTCAAGTTTTGCAGCAATGGAAGACGGATATGAAGAAAATGCGCAAGACAGGGAATCGGCAGATTAGTATGAGGGGGCGTGCATTCGCTGCAGTTCTCGGGACCGTAGCGGGAGGGAAAATCAAATGGTGCGATGAGACGGTGGACTGCCCCAAGTCGATTGCTGGTTCGATCTGTACCGAATTCGGTATTCTCTTCAATACCGAATCGTTCATGGCTGGTGGGCCTTACGGCTCAAAGACCGTGTCTGGCGGCCGCGCCGGAATGGGCTCCATCCGCCACGCTTCGGAGGCGACGCAGGCGAGCATATCTGGAACTGTCCGGAAGCACACGATTGCGAGGAGGGTCACGTCAAACAGTCTACACGTAACCGAGCTCTCGACAGCTTCGCCCATGGAATTAGGCGAGATGCCCCGCTGATGGTCATAGTCTCTGTCAACCTCCTGCGTCGCCGCTGTCTTCGGGTGAACTTGCCATACCAAATCCACGTCGCCATCCCTCCACCGCCTTTGCGAAGGTTTTTCTTCTGTCCTACTGCTTCTAAATAATCTGCCGTCTCTCGTTGGACTTCTCCACTCCTTTACGCTCCTTCTGTTACTCTTACCCCCTATGCACCCTCTTTGCCCTGCCCTGTGATTTCGACCATCCGTTTCCATGATATCCACCTAACCCGGTTGTGTCATGGGTACTTCCTTGTCTGCACCGTCCTTTTATGCCTCCACCGTCTTTGCGAAGATTTCTTCTGTCCTACTTCTTCTAAACAATCTGCCGCCTCTCGTTGGACTTAACTTCTCCACTCCTTTACGCTCCTTCCGTTGCCTTTACCCCCCGTGCACCCTCTTTGCCCGGCCCTGTGATTTCGGCCATCCTTTTTCCCTGATATCCATCTATCTCAGTTTTGTCATGGGTACTTGTCTACATTAACATTTACCGTTTCAGTGTTCATAGGACGGGTCGCGAAACATGACGGCTGCCCTAGTAGATATCTACTGTGGCCATACCTGTGTGCTGATACGTAATATTGATCACGATAATACCAGTGTGTCCTTGCTGCTGAATCTTGTAATTGCTCTAAGGTCCTTCTGTAGGAGGAGATCCTACTTACGCTTTTGCAGATGCAACTAGCAAGTCTGTCAGAGGGTGCCCAAGTGCCCGTTTGCTGTCGATCACCATTACATGCCAAAGGTGCGGATGAGAACTCCAGTTTGTACAGACAATCTTTGTGCCTGGTGAGAGCCAATAGCTTGTAATTCTATATCTTTCCATTCAATCTTTCTATTCAAAGATGGAAGAAAAATCTCATGACATCCTGGACTCCCTCAACCGTCCCGACAGTGTCGTGCCCGCCCACCTCTGTCTTCAGCATCCCAACACGCCAGCCATTCTGTCTTGTGAATTCTTGGAAAGATCCAAAATTATGGATTTCCAACTTATTGACCAACCCCTCGCGTGCCTGTCCAGCAGCCTCCGCTGAGTTGGCCGTCTCTAGAAGCGTGTCAAAAAGCATCTCAGAGTGTAGTGGAGGTATTTCCTGGTCGTTTTGCGCATGAACGAGCAGGATTGGCGCTCCGATGGACTTCGTTGATGAATCAGTGTCAAGTTGAAATGACGGGGACATCAACATACTGATATCCGTGCTTCTGTATCGAACTTGTCGACTATAAACCATGCGATAAACCCTGGACCCAGTGACCCTATGAGACCTAATAGAATAATGAGAGGACAACGACACGTACGTTTACCGCCGGGTATCTTGGTCAGTGGCACCACAAGGGGCAGGAAGCCCCCTAAATAGTATTTCTCGAGAAGGGTTGTAATCCTCACGAAGGGCGCCAACAACGTCAGACCCTTGAACTCGACCCCCTGGGCGCTGAGTTCTGCGCCAAGCTGCGCGGCTACAGCGGTCCCGAGGCTGTGTCCGACGAGAAGGACATTTCCCGGGGGCGCGCCATGCGCGAGGAGCCAGTCCCACGCCGCTCTGGCATCGTGGGCTAGCCCGGCTTCGCTGGGGCTTCCCGCACTGTCCGCAAAACCGCGGTAGTCAACGGCGAGGACATTGGCACGTAGACGAGCAGAGAAGGCAGCGTAGTGTCGCACGCGGGGCGCCGTGGCACGCGTGACGGCGTTCCCGTGCAGGAAAAGAATTGTTGGATGTATCTTCAGCGCCGAAGTGAGATGATCAGAAGGAAAGGCGCGGCTCGAGGCCGTCAGCGAAAATAAGGGCTGGGACTGGTAATACGAGTCCGAAAAAACGAACCATGCGCCGAGGGTGACGTTGTCGGACGTGGTCAGTTTGAAGTTAAGCGTCTTTCCGGCTATACGAGTTTAAGGCGACGATACGACGGTGCGCGAATGGATACTTACGCGCGAGCCCATAGCGCTCTGGTTCATCAAACTTGGCAAACAGGGGAAATCTGACATTGTGCAAGAACAGGAGTCTGCGAATGCAATGTTCTTGGTCATGCTGTGGCTCTGTCGTAATTAGGTTGGAACGTACTGAGTCTGGAAGAATGGTATAGCGAGCAGGATCATTAAGGCAAAATACGCTGCCAAGAGGGAAGCAAGCGGGAGCAGAGAACTTTTCAACGCTGTCGAAAGCATTTTGAGCAAATCTAGCAAAGCTAGTAAAGCCTCGTCGTACAACTCATTTGTGTACAGAGCTGGATGGTCTGGCATGGCAAAGCGCAGCGTGTGAAATCTAATCGCATTATTTGGAAACTTGTCAATCGACGGCTTCTACAGCTATGAAAGAAATCCTATACATCCAAGCAGGTTCGCTCGCAAACTACACCGGTACTCACTTCTGGAATACTCAAGCGAGTTACTACGAGCACAATAACGGGGACCCGTCTCAAAATATCTCATTTGTTGAACGGTTGACTGGCAAGGTTTGCCGCTGTCTTCTCTTGTGCCTCATGGAAACCCACGCTTCGACCTGTTAAGAACGAGACGACGTTGTTTCCTCGCCTTCTGGCTTTCGACTATAAAGGTTCCCCTTGCCGAATTTCTCATTCACCGAAAGTCTAATCGCAGCGTGCGGTGTTAGCGAATTTTGGAGCATTAACGCAGCATGCTTCGGACTCCACCGACGTGCAAGACCTGACACGTCACTCCGAGTTATGGTCAGCCCGGATGGATTTTTTTTGCTTCCCAACATTTATGATTCGCGGTCCGTAGGGACGGTGACATCCTTCGATCTGAACAAGAAAACATAGATCGAAGCGAGTATCACGAGCAAATGGACAATGATACAGAAGACCAAGGCATTCGAGAGTCCTCGATCCGGTTCTGGTCAGATTTCAGCCGCGTCTATTATATGCCCAGAACAATTCAGAAACTGCACGACACTGAAGAGCCAGGGGCTGATTGGATTGAGGGCAGCAAGACCTTTGCACGATTCGACCAGGCTAGTGAAGTCCGATCGACGTGTCGATTCTCGCCTTGACACAGTCTTCCGAAGGAAGCCGCTCTGATGGAGGGATCTCTCAGGCAGTTTGTTGAGGAGTGCGATTCGCTGCAGGTTCGTCTTACCACTGATCATTCTTTATGTGACCTTGGACAGCTCCAGTAGGGAATCCAAGTCATAAACGATGTATCCACTTTCGGAACTTTCAGTCATTCTTTTCTTACCGCTTTTCGCGATGATTTTCCGAAATTGGCAAATCTGGTATTCCCCATCCTCTCGGACAGCGACCCCGACACTGCAAGGCTGGTCGATGTGAGCGTCGCGGCTCGCTTCTGCTGTATGCCTTTAAATATTATTAGAGGAAGAGCCTCAGTGAAGCACTCCATGACACGTTTTGTCTGAGAAATCTGAACGAAATTGCCTCTATCTGCATTCCGATACAACCCGTCTCTGCCTGGAAGTCGAAAGCCTGGGACGATGAACTGAAGATCAATGCAAGTCCTATCTCAAAAAGTAGGCAGATGCCTCACGCGCCTTCCATTTAGTTTGGGAGTCTGTATCAAAGCTCTGCTATTCTATCCACTCACATTGAAAGTGCGACTTTACCAATGAGGTGAGCATCTTATCCAATATTCCAAGGTTGTTAAGGTCATAAGCTCGCCAGGGATATGGGCGTATGCGATGATCTGGGTAGTTTCTGTTCTCAACTCAATTGGCGTGGATCAACTCGCTTCGCGGAGCTGAGTGGCCTGTTCCCGTTGACGACGGACGCTAGCTTAGAGAGACCTTTCTTCGACTTCTCCTTGTCCCGACTATATAATCCATTCATAGACGGATCCCACGTAAAGACCTGGTTTGTTCGTCGAGACATCTCACGCGGTCTACACCCGTCCACTAGGCAGATTTACTCAGAATGGTATTTCAAATGTCCTCTTAGACCGCCTTTGTTCTCAAGGTGAGCCCCCCATGGATTTGCCACCACCCACTTACGAACTATGTGTTATAAGCTATCACTTCTCTGCGTGTCCGCTGCCAAGCTCGTTCCCGCATTTCTTCAAAGCTTCATCCTTGACTATTGGTGCAAGCTCGATGACGGATACCCTGTATTCTCGTCCTTCTGCAAATATGATATCCTCTGTAACCGCAAGCAGCGAGACGGCGACGTTGTTCGCAAGATATGCAAAGCTGGCGGATAGATGTCGTAGCGGGTTTCTTGGGGTTGAGAAAGACGATGTGGTAGAATTGGCAAACGATCTGTGGACAATCCATGATACATATGTCGAAGTTTAGTTGTTGTTCTCCACACGCCACAGCGGCTTCTTGTCGAGCCACTCGCCACCATCCCACACGTGATATAAGAATGTCTTCAGCCTCGCGTTTCCGAGTCACAAACCATCCCGCATTTCTTCTCCAGCATCAATGATTCGCGAAAAGGAGCGCGAAAAGGAGTGCACGCTACTCAGGATCAAGAGGAAAAGAACTGAAGAGCCTCTTGATGCATTGGGTATCCTCTTCTCAGCGTTCTTATTCCGCTCTTGGTCTGAAGCAGGCGCGCAGTAATTGATTCCAGGACTCGCAAGAAGAAATCTCCTGGCGTCTTTAAGTTCGCGCAGACAGTCGAGCAAGATGCATGGGATGACGAACAGCGCAGACGCGACTTGGAGGTAGCCTTCTAACTTGATGGAACGCCTCACCGTTTGACCAGCGTGTCTTCAGGAACAAATATCTAAGCTTGCCAGGGAGGATGCTGTGAAGGCAGCTCTGCCCATGCCCTCTCCCGTGAAAGAACCTGGGGTGTCTCTGGAAAAGGCCCCAGTGTCTCGGCCCAAGGAAGAGCGTCGATACCAAATTATCACCGAAAACGCAGCCGACGAAGACGCAAAGCGGAAGCCATTGGCCAACCTGTGCGTTTTTCATGGTCATCCTTATATAACATTGATTGGTATCCTAAGACCGAACGTCGTCTCTGTCCAAGATTCACTCCCGACTGAGAGTGTAGGATTCAAGTTGTATGACGCAGTACTTGCCCCGAGCGACCTCCCGGAGCCAATCCTGGATCCTGAAATGGAGAAGTTCCTTCCAATGCTCAATGACTACCTCAGTTGTACGCGTCATCTTTGTACGCCCCTCTGAATACATCGTTGACATGCTACTCCTAGTGCACGAGATGCCCGAAAAAATTGTAGGAACCGAGAGCAACGAGCGCTTGCTTCACAGTGCTTCGGCGGACGATTTTGTATGGGATGTTTTCTTCCACAGACCCGCTCCACTCGTTGATTGGGATGGGCCGAGGGCAACTCTGTTCGTTGTCTTTTCATCGAACACGGCGAGTGCTTGACTTCATTATGCTAGGATCGGCTTCCCTCGTCGGCCCATATCTGAATTCAACGACTCAGATTTTGAATCTGGAAAGGAAGACAACGATGATGAGGATTCAAATTGTACGTGATCAGCCAAATCAACCGTGGCTGCACTCTGACGAGCACTCGCAGCGGAGGGATTTTACAAGAACGAGTATCCCGAAGAGCCTTCAGATGGTGATGACAGTGACGGTAGTGGTGCGCAAACCATTTCCTTGCTTTTCCATGGCCACCGCGGGCTGAAAAGATGACGTCTCAGACATGTTCCACGAATGTTTCGAGCAGCCGAGCGATGACGATGACAGCCTACCCTGGAGGTAATTTGCACAGCTGGTCATTCCAGCGCCCGCTTGTTCCACGGGCGAACGATCACAAGCGGAAATGTCAACGAGGACCGAGCCAAGTAGGCGTCAGCAGTCCCTTTGCAGGTCGTATTCAGAAGCAGCACAATCGGCCATTCATGCGTAGTCAAGCTGTTATTTACAAACCACCTAATTCGAAATTTTTTTACCTTGTACCATGCAACGTATAGCAAAAGTGGAGCATGGATTGTCATGTGATCTTCGCGTCTTGGCCTGGCCTGAAATGAAGCGACCTCAGGCTCTTGTATCCTACTCCAGTTCAGAGGACGACGAGACGACCCCTTCATCACAGAAGAAACGTCCTACGCTCCCCCCACTCTCAAAGTCCCTGCTTCCTGTGATTCCGGTTGACGACCCCGCCCTTCATCAAGGTCGTAGACGCACAACGCCTCACGTCGAAGGTCAATGGGCGGCGCACGTTTATGTTCCGGTTCTGATCCACGACTGGGATAGACTTGCCAAAGTGCTCAAAGATGCTACGACACGTGCCAAACAAGTCGTAGAGGGATTATTTGTGATTGGAGAGTCAGAGAAAGGAACGGAGTTGCACATTTCTCTTACGCGTCCGACGTACTTGAGAGCGCATCAACGAGAGGATCTGAAGAATGCTGTAAAAGATGCTGCGAAGAGGAATCCAAAGTTTGTTGTCATGCTCCGTTATTAGTCCTTCTCTTGTACTCACGCTCTCGCCCTAAAACAGGTTCACTGCCTCTTTCGCCCGCTTTGCATCTCTTATAAACGACGAACATACGAGGGCTTTCCTCGCCATGGAAGTCGGTGCAGGCCACGCCGAGGTTTCTTTTTGTTTCCCTCGCCATTCTAAACTGAAGCCACTGACTCGTTTGCAGTTCAAAGCGTTGTCGGATGCATTGACCTCGACGCTGACTGCCATTCGTCAGAAAGAATTCTACGCTGAGCCAGCATTCCATGCAAGCTTTGCTTGGGCCTTGCTCGACGCCCCAGGTGCTCTTCCGTCTTCCTCTTCAACTCCACCGTCAGAATTTCTCTCCGCCGTTGCCCCTCTTACTGCATCGTTTCCAACGATCCCCCACTTTCCACAGTTACTGGTGCCTGATCTTAACACCTCCTATGGCGTCAGGTTGACGGAGCGGACCGTCGGTTCCTTCGAAGTTGCCGAAATCAGGGTACGGATTGGAGGAGAGGTCAGTCGGTGGAACTTGCGATCTACATGATACCCTTATGGAACAGGATTGGTGATTGGCTCCGCTTAAATTGCCGAGTGTAAGGCGATGATATCGCCGCGTTGTATCCGTAGACTTGTGTGCGAATGTCGACTCAGTTGCAGTCGCGGAACTAGACTTTGTGATATTGGCAAATTTATCTCAGCGTGTCTTACGGTTGGGAGGAGCATGGTAGGCAATGCAAGTTAACGACGTGGGCGGACGACAATGGCGACGTTCCTGCCACTTCCTTTTCCTTGGTCGAACAAATTGACCAGCTCTACATCCATTCCGAGATTTGACTTAGTTGTAGACTCTTCTAATTCATTCCGAGAATTGGTTCGCGTCGGATTGGGACGTTCTTCTGGAAGTTCTACCAGCAACTCCAATTCTTCCTTCAGCCATTGCGACCGATCCAGGATAATCCAGCTCTCCACTACGGTCCCTAACAAACACCGTAGTACATGCAGGACTTCCAGCTGCCGCTCGAGCTTCGTTCTCTGCTCGTCCAATAGCACCTTGCGCCGGGGGATGGGTCCGGAACTGTCCTCTTCCAGTGTACGCTCCAACGCGACAGATGTGGCAGAGCATTCGAAGGAGATACTCATTCTGTGACCAGCTTTTTGCAGAAATACGTCCCAACTCTGGTATGCAGCGTCGTTCAGTCTGCCCAACTTCCCTGGAGAAATCGGATCTTCGTTGGCACGAATCAACGCCTCTAACACGCCTCTCCAGACGATCTTCCGGACAGCTAGCTTGGTTCGTCGCCATTGGTCTTCTGACCGGCGCCACTCAGAAGGAACTTGTGACGCGAGATGAAAGGACGAGGTTGACAAGCGGAAGGGAGCCGAATGTGTACATGCGACTGGTACTCCAGACGAAATGTGTACAGACCTCCGTATGAGCGGCGTCCGTGGCGTGATGTTGTTCATAAACGCCGGCTCACCATTCACAGAAAGCTCCTGCCATTTCTTCGATAGCGGGAAGTCTATTACTTCGTCGGCGCCACGGCAAAAGGAAGTATGACTGTTGTGTCCTGACCTTCTGGTCGCATGAGATTGTAGCAGCATCCGACCACCACTGCACCCACGACGTTCCACAATGGGCTTTCGCCTGCGCGGCGTTGCCGAAGCGAAGCTAAGAAGGCGCGTAGGATGTCGATCGCAAGGGATCCACAAGCGTGCAAGCCCACGAGGAGAATCGGAAGCGGTTTGTCGGCTGAGGTTGTAGAGTTGGTGACCCACTCGGTGATGCAGTCAAGGAGAGTATCCGCCGTGATGGGCGCCATGCGATATGTTATTGTACTTTGACACGCATGTTGGAGTTGGGAGGAGATTTGGGGGAGCACTCCGTGTTTGCGTCGCCCAGCGGAATCTGCGTCTGTACCGCCTCTGTGCGGCGCGTTGGTCGTGCTGCGCCGTTCGTGCTGCCCTCTTCGGACCGCCCCGTCCAGTTGAGACTGACTGGAGTCCAGAGCCAATACTGAGAAACCCATCTCTGTGAGAGTGTGCGAGAGGTACGCCTGCCAGGGTCATGCCTCTCAGCATAAAGTGTTGAGGCAAGACGCGCAAAACGCGAAAAGGTTCAAAGGAACGAGAGGAGACGCAATAAACAAAGGAAGGAAGACCGACCTGTCCGGCACCGACGTCGACCACATGCCTGACGCCGAGTTCGCGCACACCGTCCGCATCAAGGAGGTGCGCCACGTACGCTGCCATTCGGTGCACCTCGTGCGCTTTCTTCGGAGACATGCCTCCATGTGCACGCTCGTCGCAGCAGGTCGGAGTGCCCGATAGGGAGGGCGGGGAAGAGCCAGAGCGTGGTAGTGGTAGATGGACAGGTTGCCGGGAAAGTGACTCTGCCTTGACGGCATCGATGACGGCGGCAAGGTCAGCGGGGATCTTTGAGTTAGTGGTGTCCTGATGCTGATCCTGCGCGACGCCATTTGAGGTGTAGTATTGGAAAAGTTTGGTCCATTGGGAGGGAGACGAGGATGCCCAGTTCCACCATGAGTGGAATGGGTGGTTGGCGGGGAGGCCGGTGGGAATGGGGTCGTTGGGGTGTGTGTTGAGGAGTGCGTGTGCCAACGGCGATGAGAGGAGTGTGTATATCATGGCAACCAGCAATGCAATTACAGCAATACAGTTCTGGTATGAGGGTGGACAAAAATGCAAAAGTTCACATACATTTCTTATGCACACACGTGCACACATCCATGTGCAAGTGCACACATGTGTTCATTGATTTGCATATGCTCTCATCAAAGAAAAGTGTGAAAGCCATACCCAGGCAACTGGCATGAGTGGCAGGTGAAATGGGAAGGGTTCCCACCTGATCATTCTCAATTCTCCAGTAATGATTGAGCTATTGATCTTAACTGTTTTTACCTTACAAGGCCCCTGTATGAGCCCTTCTTAGGTGCTACAGATAGTATACAGTAGGTCTACCATTTCACTTTCATGACATGGCCTCTTAGTGGTTGCTGCAAGTCACAAGAGGTGTGTGAAAACAGTCAATCAGCCAGCTGTACTTTCATTTGGCCCTATTTATGTGATTGTTTAAACAGTGGGGCTCATGCAACTCATGCAGCATATCCAAAGGTTGTCTGCCACAAGATATTGTTCATCATGGAGACAGGAGCTGGCACAACTACTAGTACAACACTCTCCTGACGCCATATCAACGAGACTTCTGGGGTCACATTGGTCCAAATGCGAAGGGAATCGGTCTTGGTGCTGCACTGCCTGTACCGGCGCGGTGCGTCTGGCCAATTGAAGTCGCCCTTGGTGCGACAAGGGTTGGCACTCAAGTTGAGCAACACAGCGCGAAAGCATCCATGCACCCATACAGCGAGTAGGTGATGCTGGTTCGAGCGTGCAGGCTTAAAGAAGCTCAAGCGATACGTCCGTCGATCACCCACTGCCTGGCAGCCGCAGAGGCACCCACATCCGGGTGCAACAGGACAGCTGACAACCAGCGTTCGAGTGACCTCCGGCGGCGATCGAGGAACGCAGGGCGGAACTTGGCGAGGGGTGACTTCGGTGGGAGCGCGGGTATGAATGCCTTCTGGTGCCGCTGTTATCGTTGGGGGGTAGATGTGGGGAAGTAACAAAGCGTCGGGAGTAAACTCATGTGAGGAAGGGAGATGACGTACCGGAAGGGTGTGGCGAAGGGCATCGTATAGCTCTTCGAAGGCGCTGTATCGTTTATGAGCATGTATGACTGGGCCCTGCAGAACGTGTCAACCAGAACGAGATGAGAGAGATACGTATGACGGAACACACACCTCTTTAGTTTTGACGACACAATCGTACACTGTGCAAGGGAGGGGCTTCAATCGCCGAGAAAGGGTAAAACTGGGTAAACAGAGAAGCGCACCGACATAAGCGCCGCTTAAGCGGTCTCCAACGCTCGTCCACCCCCCAATCCTGACGTCCTGCGCGAACGCCAGACTTTCGCCCTGGTGATCGGCCAGCCAAATGGAGTCTCGCGAAACGAACGAAGGGGGTCCCGTCACTCCATAAGCGGGTAGATACGTGCTCTGCTCTATGCCCTGAGCCACTGTAGTGAGCGGCTGCGACGATCTGACCACTGGAGCAACGAATTGGAACCGGCGTTACCTCACAGATATCCTCGTACAGCCTAATCTCTTCCTCGACGTCTATGTGGTCTCGCAAGACGATAAGTTTGCTGGTTGTGTTCTGGGATGGGTGAACGAGAGCGACGTTCGAGGTCGATGGCGTTGGCGGTGGCATGGTCGTTGTGTCTGAGCAACAACTCCACGCTTACAAAGTCACAGTACAATAGCGCCATTTAGGAATCGAGATGCCCGGGAAAACCCTAAACTTGGACATGGCCTAGACCCTAACCTTAGATCCGGTCCTATCACGCTCTGCTCCCTCCGCTCCATCTTTCCCCATCATCGCAGCCATGTCGGTGGCCTCCTCTCGTCGCACAACCTATCCTGCATCTTCGACTTACACCGCCTTTCGAAATGCACCGAACACGCAGCCCGTCATCCCAAGTCTCAACTACCAGTCCTCCTCCTCGAGCCCGCCTCCCCATAGCCCCTCACTCGCGGCCAGGGGTGAGCCCCCGCGCAGCCCAGCCGCGGGCTCGCACCGTGCGCTCTCTGCGCGCCACTCCGTCCGCCAAGACGAGTTCGAGTACATGCCGATCGACGAGAGCACTATCGGCGACTTGGACGCCGTGGCACACTGGCAGACGCAGCTGCAGAAGGCGCCGCCGCTCACGCGCGCGGGCTCGCTCGGCCAGCGAGCACAGGGGCTTGTGAGCGGGATCAACCGGCACCTCAAGCGCTTGGGGCTTCCGAATCCGTATATCGGGTGGCGCAATGATGGTTCTCAACAGCAACAGCAGCGACAACAACAATTACAGCAGCAGCAGCAACAACGGCAGCAGCGACAGCAACAACAACAGCAGCAGCAGCTACAACGACAACAGCAGCTACAACTACAACAGCAGCAGCGACTACAGCAGCAGCAGCAACAGCAGCAGTTACAACAGCAGCAGCAGCAGCAGCAGCAGAATCTTACGCAGGGAGCCGCATGGGAGGAGAATCAGACGACCACCAGCGCCGGCGCACCGTCATATGGCTACGCTGCGCCGCCGCAAACGTTCTCGCGAACTCCTCAACACGGGTATCCTGCGGATGCCCTGCCGCCTTCTCCAGCCGCGGCTGCTCTGTCGCCTCCCCATCGAGCCGCGGGCAGCCAGGCACAGTACGAGGACGCGTCACGTCCCCGCAGCGGCACGCACACGTCGTGGAGTCGGGGCACGCGCGACTCGTGGGACTCGCGTGCCGACCTCGACCCCGACCCCGACCCTGACCCCGGACCGCCGCCCCCTCCTTCGCCGCGGCAGCGCTATCAGCAGGAGCGGGCGCAGCAGCGCTTGGCGGACAGCACGCGCAGCTCGCGTGTGGACCGCAGAGACATCGAATGGCAGCGCATGGAGACGATGAGGCGGCTCGAGGGGCACTCCCCTACTGCTCCCCCTCGCAGGGGCCTTGAAACGCTCCGCCCGGTAGACGCGCACTACGGCGGGGACGCTCCCCCACTTGGGGATAGGGATGAGGTGGGTCTTCACTTCTGCCGTCTTCCACAAGTTTTATATCTTGATTCGCCCTTAAATCCTCCAAGCGCTCGAGAGCCCGCCTGTCGCGCACCAGCCACGCCAACATCGACGAGGACGCCACGGTGGTGCAGCACGACGCAACGCCACCCGTCAAGCGACTGCCCGACGACGGGAACCACGCCGCCGCCGAGGCCGCCGTGCGCGCGGCGATGGCGATGCACGAGATCCGCCCGTCGGCAGCCGCGGCGATGAGCCCGCGCACGGTCGTGCCGTCCCCCGCGTCCGACTACGCGCAGATGCGGTACAGCCTGCGCACGCCCTCCTCGTCAACAACGGTCTCGGCTCGCGCGCGGGCCCGGGCAGCGCTGCAGGCTGCGGTCGTGCACATGCAGGCACTCCCGTGGGTCGCGCGCGAGCGCATCACGTACGAGTACGTGCCGGGCGTGGGCGTCGTGCCCGCGGAGGACGTCGAGCACGCGCGGCGCGAGAGCCAACGCGGCGAGGCGGACGCGGGGCGGCACTCGCACCCCTCGCAGCACCACCACTACCGGCCGCTCCACCAGCGGCGGCGGCGGCGGCGCACGCCGCGCCCCGTGCCGGTGGGGAAGGACGGGAAGACGTCCCCGCTAGACCTGCTCGCGGGGGAATCGCCCCCGCCGCCGACGACGGCGCGCCCGAGCGTGAACCAGAGGGATGCGAATATGGACCTGTTTCACAGGCCGAGCTTGCCCCCGCCGCCACGGCCGCAGCCTCCCCCAGCTCCCGCTCCTGTTCCTCCGAAGACGGCATCGGCTGCAGCGGCCTCAGCCCAACGCCAACAGCGCCAGCAACAGCAGCGGCAGCAGCCTACCTTGGTCATCAACGCGCCGCGGCCGGTGTACGCGAACGGATACGTGCCCGGGCCGTGGCGCGCGCAGCTGACAGGGAACGCCTGATGTGGACCGGATTATACCTGGACGTTTTTCTCTCGAGTGGCACAGGCTCGTGTTTCCGTCTTCTGCTCGCCGTAAAGCTTGTGGCCATGATGAAAACGAAACGGATCCCACTACCGGCGGATGGTGGCCTCGGTTAGGTTGATGCGGCTGAGCAGGCGATCGAGAGTGCAGCTCTCTCCTTGTTTCATCTTTCTGGTCCTTCCAGGTCCACAGGGACCGCCGTGTCCGTCGCCTTGGGCATTCGTCATCTATGGGGTGCATATCTCAACTGGACCCGAGCCATCAACGCTCCCGTCGTGCAAGGAAGCGAGCACAGTGCCCCGTTTTGAGGCCTCGAGTCTCAGGACCCTTCCTCCACAATGCGGCTCTTCCTTTTATGCTCCAGATCTAACCCAAAGAAAGAAAGCGTTTTGTCATTTCGTTTTGGGTGCGGCGCGGCACCCTCCATTTTCTCGTGACCACTCGGCGCAATCCCTGATCCCAGGAAGGGCTGCAATTGCCGCCGCTGATGTGCCCTATGTGAAACGGATGTTTTGGGCATGTGTAGGGCGGGATTCAAACAAGTTTGGATGCCGACCACCTGTCTGTGTTTTTGTTTGAGACGCGCGACTGTGGCGGTGGTGGCCGATAGCGGCGTTGGCTACTGCTGCTACGGGGATTTACACGCAAAGGTTTCTGTCGTCGCGGTCATTGTCGTCGCTGCCATTGCTGGATTTGCGATGAAATTGTCTCCCATCGACTCGGCCGAAGACGAAACAGACGCTCAAGTTTGAATGGTATGATGTGATTATAACGAGGCTTGGGTGGGTGATGTTCGGGGATATCGGAGATTGTGCACAGGGAACACGATATGACACTCTCACTCATTGGCGGAGGAGGGACTTGCCTTCTGGGGTTGTAAAGACCAAATCGAAGCTGGTATGACACTCTCACTCATCCTGTTGTGTGTGTTGGCTGCTGCTCTTTTCTGTTCCGTGTTTTTCTCGAGGTTCTTCCGCGTTCTTTATCTCAACGTGTGTGGGGATACGAGATAACGGATGCGAATTGCATGGTTGAATGGAGATGAGGGTGTATATACGCGTTTGAACGGTATCACCGAGGTCTACTGCATACTTGCTGTCCAGAATGTGATGCTGTCATTGTACCAGTCGCGACAAATGTGAGAGAAAAGTCATTGAAAATGTCTCGTTCTCTCTCATCCAATTCACGATTGAAAATTCCACGGTTAACCCACGGCTAAACTCAAGTGTAACGAACAAGTACAGTTTACAGTACCCGATTCCAAATGGTCGTTCCATAAAGCAAAGCGTTGCAATTGACAACCGAGACACCCGCTACGCGAATTACTTTTTATAGTAATCTATTACCATTTATGGAAACTCACATCTCCGAACTCACCGACCACCCATCCCATACAGTCTTTATATCTTCTTCCTCATCGAAGGGCGGGCCCTTCAACCCACCAATGTCCCTCCTCCTTGTCCTCCTCCTCCTCCTCTCTCTCTCCCTCCTCCTCCTTCTCCACCCACTCTTCGCCCTCCTTCTCAACCAGCTCTGCTCCCCACTGCGCCACCTCCCTGGCCCCGCTTCCCCGTCACTCCTCTTCGGCAACCTCTCCGCACTCGATGACCAGGAGAACAACAACCTCGTGCTCGACTGGGTCGCAAAGTACGGCCCGACTTTTGTCTATCGCGGCTTCCTCAGCGGGCGTCGCCTCCTCACCGTCGACCCGGACGCAATCCGCTATGTTCTCGGCCATGCGTACGACTTCCCTAAGCCTCCCTTCATCAGGGAGGCGCTGGCGGATATGGCAGCCGGACATGAGAGCCTCCTGACTGTCGAGGGAGAGGACCACCGGAGACAGGTGTGTGTCGCTGGCCTTCTTCGTACGGATCTCTTGCTGACAGGTTTCTCGCAGCGCAAGATCCTCGTCCGTACATTTCCCTTTCCCTAATTCTCACCCAAACTAACACGCTACAGGCACCAGCATTCTCCTCGCTACAAATAAAGGCTATTTCTCCGATATTCTGGGAGAAATCCCTCCAGGTGCGTTCCCCCGTCCCTTTCCCTTGTCTACGCTTAACCCGCGGGCGCACCAGCTCCGGGACATCTGGTTATCTATACATGCAGAACATCAGCAACACCAGAAACAACAGCAACCGCAGCAGCACTCCCCCTGTCGTGCCACGTCAGAGGCTTGGCAGACACCCAACGAAGAAGACAGCAGTAGCAGCATCTCCCAGCCCACGCCGACCCCTGCCGTCCTGAACAGCGCAGTGCGTATAGACGTTCTCCTATGGCTCAGTCGTGCCACCCTAGATGTCATCGGGCTTGCTGGTACATTTCCCCTTTCATTATCCCCGATACTCCCTTACTAATTGTATCACATGTACAGGCTTCGGATACCACTTCCACTCGCTCGCATCCGCCACGCTGCGTCCGGGCGGTGCATCAGCCTCCGCGGTGGGGTCCGCGGGCGGCAGCGCAGTGCTCGACCCCGGGAACCCGAACGAGCTCGCGCAGGCGTTCGCGGTGATATTCTCGACAGCGCGCAAGTTCCGCGTATTGACGATCTTCCAAGCGTGGGTGCCTGCGTTACGCTATTTCGTGAGTGTCAGTCGTCTGTTCTGTGTTGATGTGATGCTGATGTGATGTCACATTTTTTGATGCTGGTGTGCGGCTATATGCATGATGCGATGTATGTAGCGACGGAACATTAAAACAATGTCTGCGGCACAAGCAACGATGCGCCGTATCGGACTCGAGCTTATCTCGGAGCGCAAGCGGGAGGTGATGGCCGAGAAGGAGGCCACGGCCGGTGGTGCGACAGCCATGTTAACATCAAGCAACACCTGGGGCCACACGACACCCTCGCATCATGGCATGTTTGGAGATGACGAGAAAGTGGCTCTGCGCCACCGGGAGAAGGGGGGGCGCGGCTCTGTATCGTCGTTATCATCGAGGTCGAGGTCGAGTTCGCCCCCTGCGGTAGACGAGGAAGGACGCCCGGTCGTTGGGAGAGATTTGTTGAGTGTGCTTAGTGGGTCCCTTGCTTTCTGCGTGTCGTGAATGTGTTTGCTGATCGTGTTCTTGATATATGATGTGAACGCGAACGCACGCAAAAAATGACAGTCCGTTCGAACCAACTATTTTCTTCCAGCACCACGCACCGCACGCAAGCCAAGTTCTTGAGTCCGACGGATCCCCAGCCCCAGCAATCCCACCAGCAGCAGATGTCTCGTGAAGAAATCCTTTGCCAGGTGTCCATGTTCATTGCCGCGGGTCACGAGACGGTCTCGAGCGCACTGTCGTGGTGTCTGTATGCGCTTGCACGCGCGCCACATGCGCAGACGCGCTTGAGGGAAGCTCTGCGAGCGCTGCCCGCGCCGCCGTGCCGGGCTGACCTATCGCCGCCGGAGCTGGAGTCGCTGGAGTCGCCCCAGCCGCCCCAGTCACCACCGACATCCCCGTTTTGTTCCACCATGCTCTCAGAGCCGACAGAAGAGCTGACGGACGCGGTGCAGCGGTGCACTTATCTGGACTGGGTGGTGCGTGAGTCGCTGCGCTTGCACGCGCCGGTGACGGGGACGATGCGCACAGTCGGACGCGCTCGCGACGTCATCCCGCTGCGGGAGCCGATCGTGGACCGGCGGGGTGTGCTGCGGCGCAGCGTGGAGGTGCGCCGGGGGGACATCGTGTGTGTGCCGATTGGGGCGGTGAACCGCGGGGAGGAGGTGTGGGGCAAGGATGCCCATGTTTTTCGGTGTGTTGTTTCGCTCTTTCTTTCTCGGGGTAAGACAAGAGAGGTCGCTAATGTCGTGGTTCACTAGACCGGAGCGCTGGGCTGACCCGCCCGCTGCGGCGAAGGGCATCCCGGGCTTGTACTCGAACGTGTTGACGTTCCTGAACGGGAACGGGAGCGTCGCGAGCGGGAACCGCTCGTGCATCGGGTGGCGGTTCGCCCTCGCGGAGATCAAGATTTTGTTGTGTGTCCTCGTAAGGGATTTAGAGTTTGCGGTGGATCCTGGACTGGTGGTCGAGAAGAGGATTAAGTGAGTTCTGTTTCCTCACTTGTTTTCTTTTGCCTTTTCGGATTCTCGTCTTGCTTGCGCTTTCGCTCTACGAGGATCGTAGGCGCGTCATGCGTCATTCTGCTTCTTTTTTCTTTCTACGATCCCTGTGCCGATCATCCCCCGCTCGGATTGCCGTCGTCCTTCGCCTTTGTGGCGGCGAGACGGGATCTGACGAATCTCCCGCCGATCTCATTTCCGCACTTTCGATCGATCGATCGGCGCTGTCTCTTTCGCTCCGTTCGAGTCTCCGCAGCTGCGGAGGCGGAGGCGGAAGGGACGCGGAAGTTGATTGTTAACTTTTTTTTTTCTTCGATCGTTCTCTCTTTTTGTGTTTGTGTTTGTGTTGTTTCCGTGCTTTTTTTTGTTAACGCGTGTGTTCCTGGCCTGGCTTTGACTTGGCCCTGGTCCCTCGCGTTCTCATTGCTTCGGCGCATCACATCGCATCTTCTATTCTCTTTCTCTTTTGTGTTGGTGCTCTTGCTTACAAATTTTTTGCCTCCCCTCAACCAAACAATCAACAACAAATAAATAATGCAAATGCACTATAATCACAAAACGGAACGAATAGTGTTGTGACGCGCCCGTTCGTGAGAGCGGAGGCGGAGAAGGGGAACCAGATGCCGCTGTTCGTGCGGCCTGTACCGCCCGCATGGCATTAGCGGCGTCGTCGTCGCGAAAAGGGTCCGCTTCTGACGGACGAAATGGAGCGAGCGACGAATCTTGGGCTGTACGATTTCGGTTTGGCTTGACTGGAGCCTGTGTGCGCCGGGTCGCTGCCCGTCGCGCCTCGCTTCCAGGACGGCCTCGCCTTTGTCTGGGTCGGGCCGACAAGGGCTACTATGCGCAATGACGGACATCCCTCCCTCTTGCGATTCGGGGTTTTGACGACTTCGTCTGTGTCTCGTCTCGGTTTTGGCGTCTCTTGATTTTTTTGGGGGGAGTTTCCCTTTCTGTGGAGGGGGTAGGAAGGCCGTTGCTGTTGTCATATTTCTTGCGCATCTTTTTCTTTGTCACCTCATCATGCATGCATTACTGTAACGATTATCATTGTCCATCTGTCATCGTCATACACCATCTACGCGCACGGTACCATGCAATCAAATACACATTCATCGATTCCGTTTTAGCAGGCGTTGAGGGCGAGTTGTGCAGGCTTCGCTTGGGCTAGACATTCATCGGGTGGACCCAGATATCCGGTCTGGATACCTGAGAAAGAAATGATATCAGGTACACAATCACCGCTGGACGCGTTCTGCCTGCCCCCTTGCCTCCACCATCACCAAAGGCTACAGATGGTAGGCAGAAGAGCCAAGGAGAGCATATCCTCTATTTAGGAATGCCTGGATGGTATCTCGGATATTCAGATGCGAATGTTCGGTGCGTCACACTTACTGCGACTCGGGCGCGTTCCCTTTTCTCTCAAAGTTCGTCACTTGTCGTTCTCCAGAGATACAAGAATTTCAACGTAAATCTCAGTCATCCAGCGATACCGTGGGAACTATCAACGCCATCGACCAATCTCATGAACCTGGACAGACTGGTTACAAAGGAATGAAGGCTGTCTGTGACACTCTCCTCCGAGTCGGCCATGCCGACAGCAGCGAACAAGAGCACCTCATCCGAGACAGCTGCTCTGCTTCGGAAGCATATCGCCCTTGTCGCCGAATGGGAGGTGGTGTTAGACGAAAAAGAATTTTTCGGGGAAGAATTGAAGGAGGACAAAGGTTTCCGCAGACAGCATGAATGGCTGCCAGCAAGCAAGTCAATGACAGTGAGAGTGATGAAGGGGCCGTGAGTCAGGGAGACCAGAAAGGATGCAGTGAGGTGAGACCAGTCTGGAAATGACCAGCAACTAGTGAGGTTATAGACTGTCGTTGTTACCCTTCCCTCTTCACCAGTTTCATTGTTGGTGTATCATGAGATGGAGCTAAATGCTTTGGAAGATTATAAAGTCCCTAAGCACATTACTGTGACTGGTCATGTACTTGGTCACCCTAGGTAGTTGGTCAATGTTGGATTACATGTCCAACACAACATCCCTGCCTTCATTTGGGGCCATATCTAATTGTTTGTATACCTACCTAAGCTGTGGTTACTATAAGACCTGTTATAACTCATAAGAACATTGAGTACAACTTCCATTTCTATTGGTCAGTGCCAAATTCTGCAAAGCATGGGTAGTACAATTTGAGAGGTGTCAAATTCATTCTTTAACCTAATAATGTCCCTGAACTTGGTTCCACACATAACTAGAGACATAGTTGAATTGATTCACCTGAAATGGGGAGCTGAAATGTCCTTGTATCATGTAGAATATCAAGTGTGACCAACTACCTGGTCAGGGCCAAATATGGACACTCCCTGACTATCTCCAATCCTATGAAGTTTACAACTTGTAAAATATTATTTATACTATATACATATCTTCTCAAGAAGTATGTCTATTGCTCCATGAAGACTGTTTCTCAATACCTTTGAATTTGAGGGAGAGCAAGGCCAGTACATTTAGGCTGACCAAGTACTAGGTCATTCACAGCAGAAGACAGAAAGAAGCCTTGTAAAACTTACAGATGTCATTGTGCATGTAAGCACAGCTGCCTCCCTAGCAGTCATTATCAACCCCTCTTGATCAACACTGTCAATGCCATGTCATTGTCATGACCTTTGCCTGTAAAATATCATGCAGCTGAAGCCACTGTAACATTGGGGTTCAAGAGTGTTCTTGGTTGATGGTGCTGTTGTCTTCCATGTGCACATTTTGATCTGGACTGTGACCATTGATCCAGATGTTGACAATAAGCCTAGCCATTCTCTTCAGTAAATGATGTATAGTGGAGGCAAGTTGCCTCCATCATACATTAGATACTGTGTTGCCAGACAACAATGAGCATGACTTCTCACTGAGGTTGAATGGTACTACTCACTTTCAAGAAACTAGTCAAGAATAAAGTTGAGACTCTGAGCCAGTCACAAACTCCATTTGTGGCCACTCTGACAGAGATGTCCATCAACTATCCTGCTGCCTTGATGCCTGAAGCCACAGTGCCAGTCAGTACACAACTGTTATTTTCTTATCTAACACTAATCCTTCAACCAAAGCAGGTTATTAGCCTTTGGTGTCTCATTGCTGGTGATTCTAGGCCAATTGAGGTCAATGTCCCTGTCAATGTCAAAGTGAACTGATTGAAGGAAGCCATTAGGGCAAAGGAGAGGGGCTTTCTTCATGACATTGATGCCTCAGATCTTGAGCTTTGGAAGGTTGTCAGTTCCATGTCATCATCAATACTACAGCATCAGTGTCAAGGCTCATACTGTCATTGCAGCTCAACCTCAATGTAGCAGAACCTGTGGACCCTGATGATACTCAGCACAGTGCATACAGTCATGTGGTGCTGACATTCCACATTCACTACAAGGCTGAGTGGAAGAATGAAACTGTGTTGCTGCATTGCATTTTCTTATCATTCCTTTCTCTCCACACATTATTCTTACAACAGAGGAAGGCAATGCTTTGGTTAATTAGTAACCTAGTAGCCATGACCTAGTGGTAACTGTTAGGATCTGGTACTGGACATAGATAGAAATGAGTCACTGGGAGTCAGAATGACTCAGACCATTCCCCATTCTACCCATAGTCTAACCTACAGGACTAGCAGGTTCTTCAGTTCCATACCTTCCTGCCAAATGTGCTGATGCCAATACATTCAGCAAGGTAATGCCCTGGCAAGATATTTTTAATTAGTACATATAGCCTCAGCTACTGACCTCATGGGTCTGTCTTTACCTAGTGGTAACCCACAGGTCAGCACCATGCTCAATAGCTGACCAGTCTATAAGTATTAACTACTTAGACCAATTCAATACAGTCAGGTTTATGAATAAATGTTGAATAACTAGTCAACCAAGAGCCAGAGAATTAGGGTGAGGAAACCATGAGATTTCCCTGGTTATTTAGAGCATTCCAGCTCTATAAACCATCCCTTGATTCTCTAGTTATTCACTAAACATACCTTTGTATGAATAGACTAATCCCATGTACAGTACAGGACATTGTACACTTAATTAGAATATTCATGACTCAGTGAATAACTGACTGGTCTGGTAGAGCTTTCACCTCCTGATAGACCTGATAGATGGCTACCCATTGATATTATAATTGCCCAACTAGAGGAACTCCTTAATTGGCAATTACCAATTTAAAATAGTTGGACTCCTGTCCTCAACTATGCTAAATAAGTTGTAGCTTCTCAACAAGCCTAGCTATGGCTCAGCTCTTAATTGGAGCATATCACTTGACATGTGGGTTGTGGAAACAAAATTCCACCATATATTTATACTGCAAATTGACTACTTTCCATTTAGAGTAAATAATGAATATCTCAATAACCAACTACTATAGAGAGTTGTTTTTATATTCATAATTGAGGATAAATAGGAAGTCATATCCTCAAAAGGATACATAATTTTATTTCATTCCCTTAATGAAATACAGAGATTCAAAGAATTTGCACATCCCCAACATATTCATAATGAGTCATACTGAATCAACAGCAGGAGAATGTAGGGAAACACCCCACAGTCACTTCCAATTGCTTCTACAACCTTCCAGATGCTTCCATGGCCTGATTGTGACCTTATTTTATCTTTACCTCCTGGAACAGTACAGCATTATTAACAATACTGTATTCACACTCCAATAGACCCTGCTCTAGTCCTAGTAGAGTTTAGTCAACTTCCTAGGCCAAGATAGGACAAGGGGAGGGCCACAGATCCAATGGGCAAAGGTTGCAAAGCCCAGAACCTTCATTTGGGAGGAGTATGCCTAATTAGGCAAAGTGGGTGCTGATGCCATCAACACTAATTGCTTCCCATGTCCCAACTTGGTCACTGTGGGAGTGACACCATCTCCCTGGGTCTAAATCACCCAATCAAGGCCCCAATCATGATCACCTGGCCCCACAATGTATCAGACTGGGTCTCACACAACTTAAGCATAAGGTCATGACAACAATACTAAGATAAGGGGAAAAGAGTACAAAAATGGAAAGGATGCAGTATATATAGCAAGAGCCTCGGGACTTGCCGACTTTCCCACGCTCGGACCCTCGGATCACGTGATGTGCCCAGGCCCAGGTCATGTGATCTTACAATTATGTAATCTGACCACAGCCACAGGTCATGTGACCTTCCAACAACCCTCTCCAGTTTCTCCACAACTGCACTTTGGGATGGCTTACATAAGCGATCCTAACATCACCCCCCTCTTAAGGCTGGGCGTCCCGACCAGCTAGTTTGGCCTTGTTGGGGTGGGAGAGGAAGAAGTCCCGGAGAAGCAACGTTACGTTAGTGAGGTTCCTACGGGGCTCCCAAGTGTTTTCCTCCACTGGATATCCCAACCACTTCACCAAGTACTTCACCCCACGTCCCACCTTCTTAACATCAAGGATCGCCTCCACATCATACTAAGGCATAACTCAGATACAGGTTCAGGTTACCTGTACCTGAACCTGCAGGTTGTTGGTTTCACCTAAGTAGTATCTGTATCCGCCACTTTCAGTTTATGTCATTACCTGTACCTGCAGGTTATAACCTGTGGATACCTGGTTAACCCGCAGATACCTGTTAACCTGCAGGTTACCAGGTACCTTCGGGTATTACAGATGCGGATAACCTGCAACCTGCAGGCTTTCTCTACCTACAGATATATGTACCTACTACTGTAAATCCTCATCATCCTTTGCCCACCGGAAGCGCTTTAAACGAATGTTTTCAATGATATCACTTTCAGGGATAAGGTTGGGAATGCTTGCCCAAGAGGACAAAACTGTAGCGGCACGGGTTGATTCATCTGATAAGGAATGTCACAGGCAAGAAATAGTGAGTCTTCCCCTTGAAAATGCGTGCTCGACATCAGTTGATGCTGCGGGTATGGATAGATAATCCAAAGCCATGCGGGCCAGTGGTGAAAATGCGTTTTGACTTGACAAAATGCTGTGCCAGTAAGTGAGGGGATTGGTGATGGACAATATTGGAGGATCGGCTAGATATGTGTCAAGGGGGTCTGAATCTATGCGGTTAGACATAGTACTGAAGTATTTTTGGGTGAGAGAAGTGGTTGGTACACATCGGGTTGATGCTTCGACTTCCTCGACATCATGTAACTTATAGTTCTGCTTCCATTCCTTGCGAAGCAACTCCTCCGCTGTTTTGATCCATGCTTCTGGCCAATTGCGCTTTTGAAAGTACGACAGTTTGTACGCAGGGTTCAAAATCATAGCGATGCGATATGCAGCAGTCTCATCTGTGTAACCATAATACTTGGACAGCATCGCATGACCACGTTTCGCAGCCATTTGAATGGCAGGGAGGTTCTCGACATTCGAAACTTGGTCTTCAAGGGCGTCGAAGAGTGTGTCAATATATGGTATAATGTGATGAATTAAAGGAACTGAGTTCTTCGAAACTTGCTTTGTAACATAGAGGAATAGCTACAAGAGTGTTAGAAGCATTAGAACATGATAGTCTGATGAGCACGTACTTCAAGTATCGGCGCAAGCTGCTGAAGCAGCTCCCATTCCTCATCTTCGAGAATAAATCGCCGCAGACGCACACCATCCCTCTTGTTAAACTGTGCACGTTCGCAGAGTGGTGTTAGAACCGGTTGAAGTGTGATGGCACGTGTCAGAACATCAGCAATTGTGTTCCATCGTGTGCTGACAGGTCGAAGTAAAACTAGTTCAGGAATGGGTGCTGGGTTGTCATTATCATCGGTATGGTCATGGCATAGCGTTGCTAATTCTTCACGAATGGTAGGGTTATGGAAGACCTTCTTGGAGAGTGTCGTGATCTGGTAATTGTATGAGTACTCAGGGAGCCAGAGGGTGATGTGTGACACACCTTGTGAACAGAAAACCACCCTAAATTTACATCTTCCTGAGTCAAAGTCAAACCATCTACGTCCTCAAGCTCGATGACCTCATTTACTGCTGCAACCGTTTCCATATCAGCAGCATCTTCTGCTCTCTCTTCCTCATCGATATCTGAGACATCGTCGTGAGTGTCATGGAGCATTTCCTCGTCCTCGTCATTCTCCCTACTTGTTCCAGCCTTCTGATATCGTGAGAATTGGCTTAGAATGGCCTGGTAGTGAGTATTAGTATGTAAAGATGTAATATACATGCCAATGTACCTTTACGACGAGGTTTAAAGAATGTGCAAAGCACCTTACTTGTGCCGAAGGTCCAGGGAATGTGGTATGTCTTAAAAGCTTACTCAATTCTTCCATCATTGTTGTATTGTTTGAAGCGTTGTCACAGACAACACCCAGTAGCTACAAATACAGTCGTGTTAGGAGAGCTAGATAGATTTGAGAGTTCACAACATACCTTGGTGTCAATGTGATAAGATACGAGAACTTTGTGGAGCTGATGGGCGAGGTACACACCAGTGTGTGAGCTTGTAAGCCTGGGGCAGATTCAACATTTAATTTGTTAAAAGAGAATTCTAACAAAAAGGAAAAACTGACTTGATGAAATCGAGCACAAAGGACTGGATGTCGGGTCCTACAGCATGATGAACGGTGATGCCGAGGAATGAAAAAACATTTGGCGAGGTCCATCCATCAACTCCAATATGGAGGCGGCCAGAATAGCCCTAAATAACTGGTAAGCAAATGTTCGCATAAAGAGAATAAACTGACTTTGAGGAGCGCAGCAACCCTTTCCTTTGATAAGATAAAGATCTCCAAAACATCCCGAGAGACTGTTACTGGGTGAGGAATATGAACACGTGCATATAACATCTTGAAAAGCTCATGGAGCTCAGGATCAGCTACGATATTGAAGGGCCGGTGGCGTCGAGCACACCACATGGCAAGGGAGTATCGAAAGCGGTGAGCGGAATAGGTTGAACCAGCAGCGAATGATGATATTTGCTGCACAGCAGGGTTTTCGCTGTTGGGGTCGCACTTGTCTATGTGTTTGGAAAGGTTCCCAGTCGAATCTTCAAATCGGTGGCGTTGAACTGAGATACTCGGATTTCTAAAACATATAAGATAGATATAAGAAAGAAAAAGTACAGGAAACACACCGTTTACATACAAAGCGGTAATATATGTCACTGTTTATCTCAATGATTGTTGGTGAGAGAAAATGGTTGTAGACTGACGAACGCCAGGCTTTCTTCTGTAATTCTGAGTCGGGGTCAGCAGTAAACAAGATTCAAGATTGATTGAACATACTGAGAATGTCTTCGGGTGACTTTCCATTGTATTTCTCCTGAGCCTGCCCTCGTCTTATTGCTGCACCATTTGCTTGTGATTCATTCTGGGCAGTAGATACCCAACTAACAGATCGGCCCTGGTTGAGAGTCGAGGCCTCAGAGGGTCCTGGCGAAGGGAGGCGAGGTTCAGAAAACGAGGTCGGGGTGGTGCGCAGTCGTTTGTTCATGCGAGACATTGGTCCAATGGTTGGCAATAAGAAAAAGGGTGCTATTAGAGTGTTATGAGTCGCCACGAGTGGCGGTTGAACCCCAATTGCCACAGAAAGAGAAAAGCGGGTGAGAGCCACCACTATGGTGGCAGGACTGCCACATTTGATCCAGGTGGCAAGTCAGGCAGTGACTGAGGCAGCTGAAGATGGAGGTTAATCTTAGGGTAGAGTTGAGGCCACATTTACATACCTATGCACAGGTTACCTGTGGCAGATACCTGCCCCCAAGGGGGTCTACCCGTACCCGCCAGGTTTTGATGAGGAGGCAACTAAACAGATCTGAAACCGGAACCTGCAGGTTTCCCACGAGTATTACCTGATTTATCCACAGGTCTACCTGTATCCGAGTTATGCCTTACATCATACTCCAGGTGGTCATCATCAATCGTAGGGGGCGGAGGGGGAGGCAGGTTCTGAGAAGGGAAGGAAGGGGGGTGGTATGGTGTCAACAGCAACTCATTGAAGACCCGATGGATGCGCCAGGCCCGAGGGAGCTTGAGGCGATACCCAGCAGGTCCCACCTTCTCCTCAACTGCAAAGGGGCCTGCTCTCTTGTTGTCAAGCTTTTTACAGGGCCGGTCCATCTTCAAGTTTCTAGTATCCAGCCAGACCAGATCTCCCTCAGAGTACTCCTGACTTGGGTGTTTCCCCTTATCGTAGCTCTTCTTCATCGCTGCCACCACTTTCTCCATTGCCTCCTTGGCTGCTCTTCGGGACTCCGTGAGCTTAGCCATCCACTCGTCTGCCGCCGGGTTCACCTCAGAAGGTGGCTGGAGCCCCCCATTCCATGGGTGTTGTCCATAATCAAGGAAGAAAGGTGTCTGTCCTGTCGCTGAGTGCTCACGATTATTAAGAGCAAACTCCGCAGTGGACAACCATTCAGCCCAGTCATCCTGGAGATGGTCCACGTAAGCCCGGAGATAGATCTCCATCTCCTGGTTCGCCCATTCCGTCTGTCCATCAGTCTGTGGATGAAAGGCAGTACTTGGATTTGCCTTTACCTGGATCATGGAGTAGAACTCCTTCATGAAGCAGGACACGAACTGGGACCCCCAGTCACTCACAACCTTGTGAGGGACTCCATGGTCACGAAACACTCGATCCTGGAGGAGACGCACCACTCCAAGTCCTGTGAGGTCGAGCCCGATCGCTTCGAGCAGTGTCGACAATAACAAGGATGGCATTATGTCCACAGGAGAGGGGGAGGGGACTGACTATGTCCCATGAGATCACCGACCAGGGACCATTGGGCACCAGATGGGGGTGCAGTGGGGCAGCACGCTTGGTACGGTCGGGCTTTGTCCGCTGGCATGTCTCACACCCCTGGGCATACCGATCCGCATCTTTTACCATGTCCAGCCACCAATAACCCTTCACTAGTGCTGCTCTCAACTTCCGGGGCCCAGGGTGTCCAGCAGCGGGGAGGTCATGCTCAAACTCGAGAATGGCCTCACGAGCTCCTAGGGGGACCCAAGTGACTATCCCCTTTCGCCAGAGTCCAGCACGATCTTGTGTCCACTCATCATCAAGCTCCTCCGGCTTCTGTATGTGTACCGTGCTATTTTTCTGGAGTAGCATCTCCATTTCCAATGTGAATGACACACGGACTTCTGTTTCTGGGAAAACCTGCACCAGTGCATCCTCCTCCACCATCTCTCCATAGTCCGGTCTCCGGGAGAGTGCATCTGCCTTTGTATTTGACTTGCCAGTGCGATACTTTATCTCAAAGTCAAAGCACTGGAGCTCTCCAACCCAACGAACCTGCCTCGGCTTCAACTTCTGGGGCTTCTGGAAGTACTGGAGGTTTGCATGGTCCGTCCAGATCTCGATCGTCTCCTCTGCTCCAATGAGGTATGCTCGCCACTCACGAAGTGCCCGAATCACAGCCAAGAACTCCTTGTCGTACACATCGTAGTTCTTCTCAGCTGCAGTGAGGGCCTTGGAGATATAGTCAACAACTCTCCAGGTTCCATCCGTCTGCTGCTGCGAGAGCACTCCACCAGTTGCCAGGTTGCTTGCATCTGTCTCTACCTTCCATCTCCCTTTGTCCTGAGGCAGAGCCAAGACTGGGGCTGATACGAGTGCCTGGCGGAGATCTCGGAAGGCTGCTTCCTCCTCCTCCTCCCATTTCCATGGAACATTCCTAGTCAGCCAGAAGAGTGGCTTTGCCCAGGCAGAAAGATTCGGGATGTGCCGGCGGAGGTAGTTCAGCATCCCATTGAACCTCTGGACATCCTTCACATTCTTAGGACGCAGCCAATCTCGGACTGCCGCACCCTTGGCCGGATCATGCTCTAGTCTGTTGTGGGAGATCTTCATCCCCAGGAAGATGATCTCACTCTTCTCAAACTCACATTTACTGAGTTTGAGACACAACCCATTCTCTCCAAACTTCCTCAAGACCCGATCCATCCAGTACCGGTGTGTAGCCAAGTCCTCTGCAAACACAATGACATCATCCACATAGGCCCTCACATGTCCTCCTGCAATCTCCTCCCTCAACACATGATTCATGAAGCGTTGGAAGGTAGCAGGGGCATTCTGCAGTCCAAACCACATGACAGCTGGTTCGAAGAGTCCACGGGGTGTCAGGAAGGCGCAGCGGTGCTGGTGCTTGGGCCAGACCTGCATAGATGGGAAACCTCCCTTTGCATCAATCTTAGAGTAGATCGACGCTCCTTTAAGCACATCCACTGTGTCTCGGATGCGGGGGAGGGGGTACTTGTCCTTGATCAGGTGTGCATTCAGCCTCGAGTAGTCGATGATTGGCCGCAGCTTGTCCTTCTCATGTTTGAAGAAGAAGGGGCTGGCATACGGGGATTTCGAGGGCCGGATTCATCCAGAAGCAAGCTGCTCATCCACCCAACGGTTCATCTCCACCATCTCCTGCTGTGTCAAAGAATACAGCTTGGAAGAGAGGTGCTCAGGGTCCTTTTTGAACTCAATCTTAATATCGAAGTCTGGTTGGGAGCGGGGAAGTTCATCCCACTTCGCTTCACTAAACACCAAAGGGTAGTGGCTGGGCCAATCGGGGGTAGGGCCAGAGTTGGGAAAACGGGTGTCCAGAATACTCATGGATGTGAGGGTACTCGTTTTCAGGGGTGCAGGGGCTCGAGGGGATGGGGAACACTGTGGGGGGCAGCGGGTAAGGCTCAGCTCTGCCTTCTGCCAGTCAATATCCAGGTTATGCCGCTTGAGCCAGTCATGCCCAAGGATGACCTTGTGGGACTGGGTCTTTCCCAGCAGAAAGTGGATCCACTCCTGGTGGTCACCAACTCTCACCAGCACCTCTATCCCATACCAGACCTTTCCATTCCTGTTCTGTGTCCCATCCACATTATACATGGTGATTGGGTTCAGCAGGAGAGATGGCTCCAGTCCCACTCCTTTCGCCCACTCCAAATCCATGAAGCAGTTGGTGCACCCTGAGTCAACAAGGGCCTTCATTGTGGTCCCTTTGCCAGTGCTGAAAGCCTCCAAGTGCACCTGGATGGCTAGCTCTTGTGGCACATGTTTCCGCACTTCTGGCCGCACTCTGGTTAGGCGCTCTGCCAGTCTCACTTCCTCCTTCACCTCAGCCCCAATTCGGGTATGTCTCCACTGCAAGATAGTATATCGGGGTACACTTGCAGCAGGCACAGGGACGGAAAGGGGGCTGGCACACTTCTTCTCCTCTGTGGGAGTCCTCCTCTCTCTCTCACACAGCTCTATGCAGGCTCAGAGCCATGCAATCTCTTTCTCATATCCCTCCGCCATTTGGGGGGCACATGGTGCTGCCCGGGTTTGGGCCCTTGGGACCTGCAGACACGTACTGTATCAGGCAGGGGGCAGAAACGGACAGCGTGGCCAGTCTGGTGGCATCGGAAACAACATCTCTCATCAGCAGGGGCCCATCCTCGGGCCATGGCCACATCTGGAGTACACAGCAGAGGGGTCACAAGAGGTCGCGAAACAGTCACGGCAGGTCGCAGTAGGGTCGCGGCGGGTTGTGGTAGGGTTGCGGTGGGTCGCGGTGTCCATTCCGTGAGTATCCCATCCAGTCGCCTTTGCTGGGCATCAAGCCTCTCAGCCAGCACCTTCCATTCTCCATATGTCTCTGGCATCGGGGAGACACCATAGATTCTCTCCACCAACCTCCTACTCAGGTTCAACTCCAGCCAATGGACTAGGATTCCTGAGTCCTTCTCTGTACTCAACTTCGCCCGTTGGAACACCGTCTCGAATTTCGTGAAGAACTCTGGTGCTGTCATGGCACCCTGTTTCAGCCCTGCAATATCAGCAAGGGCAGTTGCATGGTCATTCGGGTCATCAAATGCACACTTCATCTCCTCCACAAACTCTGCCCAGGTTCTGGCCTCGCCACTACCCAGGATCTCTTCCACCTTCATATTCGCCCACTCTGCAGCAAATCCTTCTCCAGTAATTTTGCTCAGAGCAAAAAGGACCTTCACCAGGTCCACAGCATAGACAGTCGGGTTTGCCATAAACAGGAGGTGAAGGGATCGGAGGAACGTATGGAAGTTCCTTTTCTGCCCATCAAAGGGGGCAACAGCTAGGTCCAGCATTCTGTAGCACTGTAAAATAAAATTCCGGGCCTTCGGCACTCAGGATTTCTTCGATCTCTTAACAGTCCTGTCCTCTTAGGCTGCTCTTCTGTGTACTTATGTACCTATAGAACTCTTATTCTATGAAATTATTGGTAGCGTGGGGCCCAAATGGTGTCCCAGGTGGTCGCTCCACAACTCCTAATGAGTTGCCCGTGTGCCCTTCTGACAATGGTCACAGAGCAAGGGCCCTGTCCACTGGACCAGGAAACTGCAGAAAGACTATGTAGGGGCCTTTCCTTGCCCTGTACACTACACAATTCACTGGTACATAGCTGTAAAACAAAGTTCCAGGCCTTGGGCACTCGGTATCACTTGGGGAGGGTCACAGTTGACTTCCTCCTGGTCTGGTCACATGTATCTACACACAGTAAAAATTTCGCGCGGTTCTGTTACACACCGCGGGCAGGGTAAAGGAGAAGAGGATGATAGGGGCTGAGCTGTGACAACGTGTCACAGTTTGAAATTAAGGGTCCAGGCTAGCCGGGTTAGGACACGGGGCTAGGGCGGACAGGCGGATCTTAGTATTATATCAGACTGGGTCTCACACAACTTAAGCGTAAGGTCATGACGACAATACTAAGATAAGGGGAAAAGAGTACAAAAATGGAAAGGATGCAGTATATATAGTGAGAGCCTCGGGACTTGCCGACTTTCCCACGCTCGGACCCTCGGATCACGTGATGCGCCCAGGCCCAGGTCATGTGATCTTACAATTATGTAATCTGACCACAGCCACAGGTCATGTGACCTTCCAACAACCCTCTCCAGTTTCTCCACAACTGCACTTTGGGATGGCTTACATAAGCGATCCTAACACAATGCCAGTACTTGCAAAACCAGCACCCTGCAAACTGCCTGAGAATATCTCCCCTGCCAGCCATCCATTTCCTTTGAAACTTGGTACATGGCTTCCCCTAGCACCTCCCTACACCTTGTGTACTCACTTTCCCTTGTGGTAACCTGCTCCCTCCACTATTTCAATCACACTAAGATTGGAAGCCCCTCCCAAGCAGTAATGGTAATTTCAAGCTCCAGGAGTGAGTATTGATGTTCTCCTTTTGCTTTTTAAGATTTAAGGGTTTCAGAAGGTGGGAAATTTGATGGAATAAACTGCATACTCATATGACCTTCCATTCTTGCTGTAGAGCCTTCCTTTTGTGTCTTAGTGATATTTTCCATATCTTGAGTCATATAGCAGTAGGCAAGTTCTACACAGATAGTAGGGGTGAATAGGAATTTTTAAGAGATGTATGAGCTGCTGAGTCATTCCTTGAGGGGCTGGGTACTGTAAACTATCAGCTACCCTAACATTCCCCCCCTGCATCAACTTAATCATTCCAATCATTATTCCACATCTTTACTGGGATTCCTATGACATCTGTGAGCCCTAGATGATCTAGGAAGCTAATTAGATCATCCAACTCTGCTGGCTTATCCTCTTCCTTTGTCCCTCCTTTCAATTTTGCCCAATGCTGATTCTGGAGTGAAAATACAGTAGTGTGACTGACCAGGAACCACCTCAAGTCATCAATAACCTTGGATTTGAAGTGGCAGGTCCCTCAGCATCCATCCTCATCATCTTCATGGCCTTCAAACATCTCTTCTACAAGTGATTGGCACCTCATATGCCCAACTTTTTCAAGAATTCATTCTGCAAAGATTCCAAAGGTGCTGGGGTGCACATCATAAAGCTCTATGAATCCTTCCCATTTCCACAAGCTCTCTTCTCCCTTCCTAGCACTCCTGCACATTGTCTCTGTAATCTACTTCACCCCCTGATGACCAACACACTGCAGGGTTCCAATGGAGAGTCAAAAACCTTCAACAGGCTGCACAGTAACAAGTGGGTAGTTGTCATGGTAGATTTCAGCATAAATATAAATAATAATAAAAACATACCAGTGCTTGGGTTTGACTGAATAGAATGTGGACTGCTTGTGTCTGAAAAGGAGGGCCTCATGGGTGGGGTTGAGGGACGTTCATCAGAAGAGGTTTGCCTTTAATAACAACAGCCAGGAAGTTCATCTGGATCTTCTGGAGTGCCTCCAATGGTATGCAGTGTGGGAGAGGCCCCTTTGACATGCCAGGGATGTAATTGTGTGTTGCACACAGAATGATCTGCCCCAGGCACTGCAGAGTGTACCAAAGCCCTTGTGCAAGCCCTGGTTTGGTCCCATACAAGTTCTTGGGTCCTCCAATGAGATAGGAGTCAGGATTGGTGATGATGTAGTGCAGGAATGATGAGTCAAGGCTGTGAAGAAAGAAGGTTTGGAGGTAAGTAGTGAGGAGGACCTCATGGTTGAAGTGAAGGTGAGAGGTAAGTGGCAGTGGTTTTAGTGGGCATTCTTGAGCCATAGGATGATTTCCTGGAGATTCTTGGGCCCAAAGGCCATATTTATATACCTAGCACACCCTTTTGGCATCTCTTGTTCATCCTGTAGATGCCCAATGACTCAGAACCCATCCTTCCTGACTGGAACTTGCTCTGAAACATCCAGGTTTGTCCTCTGCCAATCTGTCTACCTCTCTGACTCATCTCCTTGCTCAGCAGTGATCCCTAGATGAGCTAGGTTGCTCCTGCTATGTCTTGAGGACTTCTGGTGCATTCTTGAGTTGTCTGGCTGTCAGCCATTTGTCTGCCTGAGGCCCATATCCAGTAAACCTTGTTTTGAATAGCCTAATTCATTTATTCCCTCTCTTCCTGAGTTTCTCATCTGCTATCCTCTCATCTACTATCCTCTCAGCTTCATACTCAGGCAGATCCTGAAAATCTTCCCTCTGAGAGGTTTAGTAGGCCTAGTACCTAGCTCTCTAGGAGACAGATTGTACTTCTCCAGGCAAGCTATGTTAATGACAGGATGTATTCTAAGGAGACAGGCATCCTAAGCCTATAAGTCTAGGACTGATCTTCTGAATGATCTCAAAGGGTCCTTCATACTTCATTATCAACTTCTGACCCTTTCCTTTTTCAGTCCTGTAGAGTTTAAGCAAGTGAGGATTGATCAGAGTAAGATCTCCTTCCTCAAACTCATAGGCAAGCCTTCCTTGATTAAGCTCTCTTCTGAAACACCTGTCCTAGAAGCAAGGCTTCTTTGGCTCTACTCCTCTCTGCCTTAAAGTGAGCATATCACTGGCTTGTAGGTCTAATGCACTAGAAGACATCTCCCCCACAGAATGTGAGTCTTGACTGACTGATCTGGTGAAGGAACCAGGAGAGTGCATGATGGTAGAGCTAGTGATAGGGTGGTATCCTCTGAGCAAGTAGACAGGTGAGAAGCCTGTAGCAGTGTGTGGACTAGTATTGTAAGACAAGGCTAGTCCATCCAGGAGCCCACTCCAGTCATCTTTCTGAGGACCAACATAAGTCTTTAAGGCTACTTCTAGACTTTGATTCAGAATCTCAGTCTGTCCATCAGCCTGAGGGTGATATGAAGTAGTTAGAGTCTCAGAGACCTGCTCATCCCCATGAGTCTACAAACTTCTCCCCAGAAGCTTCCCTTCCATCTGGTATCCCTGTCAGAGATAACCTGTCTGGGTATGCCATACTGAGAAATGACATGATGAAGAACAGCTTGGCTGTCTTGTCTCTACTTCCTTGACAGTGGTAGTGGGGATGAATATGGCATACTTAGTGAGCTTGTCCACTATGACCAGTATGCTGTCATATCCATTAGACTCTGGTAGCTCAGGGATGAAGTCTATAGTGACTACTTCAAAGGGTTGTGAGGGTATGGGAATGGGTTGCAACAACCATGTCTTCTATATTTTGTCTGTTGGCAGATATCACAAGTAGAGGTGTACCTCTTAATATCTCTAGACATTCTAGGCCAGTAGCAGGTGGAGGTCATCCTGTTATAAGTCTTGTAGTATCCACCATGAGCAGTCTCAGAAAGGGAGTTATGCACTTCTCCCATTATTTCCAGCCTGAGACCTTGTGGTACACATAGGCTATTGTTTCCATTCCAATCTTCAAAATATACCAACCCATCAGTATGTTCATAGTACTGAGGGTACTCTGGGTTAGATATATCTTGTTCTGCCCTCTTTGACTTAAAGATCCTAGAGAAGTGGGAGTCTTCAGAGTAACCAGCTCTCCATTTCTCCAGTTCCTTGGAGTCAATGCCAATGAGGAAGGAGTAAGATTTTGAAGTTTGATAGGGCATTGCAAGAGCATGTCCATCAGAGGTGAGAACCTCCACACCCTTTGAAGTCAGAGGATCTTGACCATCATAATCTTCTTCTGAGCTGATGTACTTGGTAGCAACTCTAAGAAGCTTCTCTTCAAATCTCTCACCCAACTCCTTATACATATTGAGAAGTGGATCTTCAACTTCAGAGGCTTGACCAGACCTCCAATCCCTGTCTGATGAAGCCTTGAGTTGAAGTTCCTGAGTAGGGTCTGAGAAGGGTCCTAGTTGGTAAGGAACCCTCCTCAGCCTAGATATAGGATCTACATTGGAGTAAACTCTACCAGCCCTATGTACAATCCTGAGGTTTGGGTAACATGAAAGCACTGTACCCCAGCTGAGCAACCTCCTATTGACATTCTGATAAGTTCTGCTCCAAGTAAGGGCATGTTTTGCCCTTTGCAGTCAAGAGGTTGCTTCAGCATGCACAACATCTTGGCACTAATGGGAGGATACATGCTGCAACATGCTTCAAACATGTCATCCTTACCATTGGAATTCACATCCTTCCATGGGCTAACCTGCTAAATACTCATGGCCAACCATCCACTACTCCCAACATTGCTTCCTGGGTTTCATTTGGAGAAGTTTCTGAAAATCCAATGTCAAGCACAAGCCTTTGACCCTTGGAGGCCAATGTGGCAGCAATGGAGAAGAGTGCAGATGAGCTGTGCAATGTGGATCCAAATGGCCCATGGCTTGCTTTGGAGATTCAAATGCAACATTTGCAGAAATACCTGAATCAGTACATTCTCCCAGATGACTTTGCCTTCCCTGATTTCAAGGAATCTGACTCAAGTTCAGAATATGTGCATGACACCTACACATATATCCATGAAAGAATCAACCTTCACAATCCTCTCCACCACCTTGCCTTACTTGTTGCCATCATCTTTTCCAAATTGTGCCCAAATGTTTTCACTGAGGCTGCAAGTGCAAACTTAGCTGCCCCAGAACTCCAGGAAAGTGAGGCAACAGCACACATATATCTGAGCAGTTTGCCATGGTCAAACCATCTTGCTGCTGGAAAAAAGGGAAATACATGCTGAGACACCTACATTTGCATGGTGATGACTTACATTCTGGCTCTCTATAATCTTGACTGCTGCATGATCTGTTATGGCAGTTACTACACTTCCTCCAAGAAGCACTGGAACTTGACTAGTCCTCCCTTCAGGGCTAATGCTTCTCTTTCAATAGGTGAGTAATTCCTTTCAGCAGTTTTCAGGATTCTTGACCAATAACTGATGACTCTCTCTATGTGGACAACAGTGTCTTCAAAGTTATCAGCTCAAGAATCTTGATGAGTGGGTTCCCCTGGTAAGCCTTCCATAACTTATCATAAACCCTTGTTCCTTTCAAGTCCTTGACCTTAATAGGCTGAACCTGTTGGAGTATAGCCCCAAGGCCATAGTCACAGGCATCAGTGTACAGCCTATAAGGCAATGCATTGGCCCTAACAGGTGCATTAGTAAGGACTTGTTTGCACAGTTCAAAGGCTTCTTGTTGCAAAGACCCTCAATCCCACTTACTGTATGGTCCTTCTTAAGAAGCTTAAACACAGGACTAGCTATCCATGCACAGTAAGGGATATAGGCTGAGAAATACTGTACACCATCATCCCTAAGAAGGTCTGTAGTTCACTAACAGTCTTTGGCTCAGCTAGTTGAACTAAGGCAAAGTGACATTTTCTTGGAGCCAGAATGATGTTTCCCTTGATGATAGCCTTGAATGCAAGGTCTAGGTGCTTCAAGTGATCTTCAAAGGTAGTAGAGTAGACCACTATATCATCAATGTATACCAAGGTGCAAGTACACCTTGCATCACTCTCTGGAAGGTACTAGGACCATTCCTGAGTCCAAATGGCATTCTATTGAAATGGTGAAGACCTCTATGGGTCCTAAATGCTGTTTTCTCTCTGTCCTCTTTCTTGATAGTGATCTGAGTGAATCCAGCAAGTGCATCCAAGGTAGACAACCATTGACATCCAGTTAATGCTTGGAGAATATCCTCCTGCCTAGGCAAAGGAAATTCATCTGGGATAGTGATAGCATTAAGTCTCCTGTAGTCAATGACCATCCTTGGTTTTCCATTTCTATAGACAATGAATGCAGGAGCTCCCCATGGACTCTTAGAAGGGGATATGACTCCATTATTTAGTCAAGTGTCAATTTGCTCATCCATAACCTCTCTTTTAGCAGGTGAAGATGAACCAAAGGGTGGTAGGGATATCTCTTTAGATTCAGGCCTCAGCTTAATCTCCAATTCTCCTGGATGACTTCCCAACCTTCCATCAAGTCCAAAAGCAAGTTGGTTAGTCAGTAATACTTTGTGCAAAGCCTCTGCTGATCCTTAGTGAGATCCTTAGAGATATCCACTGCCTCTAACAACTCTCCAGTCTTGACAAGATCTGGTGGAGTTTCAGAACCTTTGGGTCCTCCTTCTAGAGGGTCCTCTGCTAATGGGTCTTCAGTCCCTGAGTACTGAAGAAGGTCCTTGTCCTGCAGCTCTGAGGCAGCCATGCTAAACTTGAGAGTGTGAATGGATACTCCTGACAAGTGAAGCATAGCTCTCAGCTTTAAATATGTCTTCACAGTTACAATGGGAAGTTTCCACTAGCCAAGTCTTAGGATTGTGAGCAACTCCAAGCACCTGACCCTTATGGATGACAATAGGATAACTTGCAAAGTTGGTAACATGTATCCTAGGGTTATCCTTAGTGATGAATCACTGATGGTAGAGTCAGGACAAGCATACACATCCTCCAGACTTCTCCCATTGAAGAATATATTATCTATGTAGACATGGTCCATGTACTGTCTGCCCACAACTGAGAATTTGTTGTGTGAGTTTGGAGCCTCATTTGCTGGTTACTACTCTGGCTCTGCTGCCCGAAATGCACTGGCTGGGGTGCATGTGAATCCACTGCACTTCATGCTCTTCTCATACTGCATGTCCAGTGGTTGGCTGATTCTGTCTAAAAAGAAGTTTCTCTTGTGGTACAACAATTTCTGGGCCCTCAATGGTGAATCCCATGTCTTCTCAGGCCACAGTTTCTTCATTGGTGGAATGACAGAGCTGCTTCTGTGTGGCATCCTGCCTGATGTCATCAAGACCCTTGGGCACTGGGAATCCAACTCTTTCCTGAGCTACTGGCAATCCACAGACTCATTGGCCCACATACACCTGGAGGGGCCCATGAGTGTCCTCTTAGTCAAATGAGGTATCCTTGCCACCTTGCATCCCTCCAGGTTGAGGGGGTGCCATTCTCTGCTCCAGCATGTCATCACCCATTGGCTCAGGCTCACCCTATTTAGACTCTAGCTTATCATTACTTATACATATATAAAAACTCTTTTCATTAGTCCCATCATTTGGCCTGAGTACAGAGCCAAGACTGGCAATGCTGGTAACACTGGCAGCACTTGATGGCTTGATGGTCATGTCATCACGCATGTCACACCACAACCACGACAACGTCTCGCCATAGCAAAATGCCTCATACTACCACTACTGTCCCAACTCGTACCCCATGCCAGCCAAGGAGCCCCTGGGGGCTCCCCTGCCCTGCTCCATGCATGTTAGCTACGTGGAAACGACCAATGAAGTCGAAACTCTCCACAACCAACTCCTAGCGCTGTTCATGCGTGCCTCTCCGCTCCTGGATACGCTGATCAAGCAAAAGAATGAAGACTATTCCCGCAGGCTTGCAGAGTATTTTGACTCTTCAGCTACCTCCCACTGGGCAGTCCTGTTTCCGAAATCTAGGAAGGTGGTCAAAGAACCTTCTGTCGCAGAGTCCATGGAGTTCAAGAAGATTTCATCCAACCTTGCCACCCTCTCGCACCAGGTCCAATCAATTGGCACACGGCTTGCCAATGCCTCCATAGCAGCTCCGGGCTCATATGCAGCTGTGGCCACCAAAGCAGCTCAGAAACCCACACCCATGCCGACTACCCCCCCATCCAAAGCCCCTCCCCTGCCTAAAACCAATTCGCCGCGGCCCAGACTGGTCATCAGACTTGGGCCCTACTCCCACTATGCCTTAAAAAGACCGTTCACCTTGCTCAAGGACCTAAACAATGGGCTTACCAAGCTGGGTCACGCAGTTCAACTCTCGGAGATGCACCGAACCACGAAGGGTAACTTGGTCGTGACTGCAGCGCCTGATGTCCTGGCCAAGCACTTGGCCTTGGTAACCACAGCCTTGACAACAATTGTGGCCCTGTTCTCCGAACACCCTGTATCAGTCTACCAGGATGTCAAGTGGTCAAAACTGCTTCTTCACAACATCTGGACTGGCAAAACAAATCGTATCCCAGCACACAGTTCTGACAAAATCCACCGAGAACTCATTGCCCACAATCCTGTCTATCAGGAGTTGTCCATCATGCAGAAACCTAGCTGGGTTAAGAACCCGGCCAATTTTACCAGTGACAGGTCCAGCCTCTGCTTCGCGTTTGAAGATCCTGATGGCAAGATCTGCGGCCACCTATTACGCTCCCACAAAGTCCTTTACCTGTTTGGGGATAGGTCCCCCCTCAGGGGTTGGTGAAAGGCAAAGGAGCTGCGCCGCATAGAAATGAACTTAGGAAAGAAAAAAGTGGACACCCCGGAAATGGGAGCCAACGCGACTCTACTCCAATCTGGCAAGCTTAAACCATCCACAACCGCCCCTCCTCTTCCCCCCTCTCACTCCCTTCCGTCCAAACCTCCCAACACCCTTACTACAGTGTGCAGCCAACCCAAGAAGCTACCTGGTGCATCAGAGGTAGTGGCACCCCCATTGGAGTTAGTGCATACTCCAAGGGCCCCAAGAATTCAGCATTGATCAAATTCTCGATACCTCAAAACCATGATGCGGAGATGATATTAGATGATGGGGATTCTGATGATGATGAGTATACTACAGAGGAGGAGCTCACTGTAGGCATCCCCCACTCATTTCAGAGGTAAAATTCCTTTGCAGGTTATGATTGCTATACAATTTCTCCCTCTCCTTCCTCCTCATTCCGTCAGGTTCACAAAATCCTTTCATTTAGTCAGGGTTAATGCATCCTAGCACACCAATGCCTAACTACCTCAGAATTACAGATGGTGTGGCAACCATTACTCCTAGTCTTTTAGCTACTGCATCTTTGTCTTAGCCACATGTGGCGGTATATAAATGCTGATTCAAAAAATAATAAAATAAAATAATAAATTGATGGTCATGTGACTTCAGTTTTGCTATTTGGTATCAGCTTTGGTATTTGCTATGGTGGCTTACTTCAGTAATCCTGACAGGAGGCACCATCAGCAAAAAGCACCTCCAAGACTTCTTGTATATTGCAGTCCCAAAAATGGAAGCCTTGGTGCTGCTGGGGGGGGAGGCTTCACTGCATCATTGTAGAAGGTCAGATAGAGCCCTTTGGAACTTGCTGAATCATTGGTTGGAACAGGATCTCAGCATCATCATGTGTGCAGATATCCCTTGTCTCAATGCATGTCAAGAGGAGGGCCCCCAACTGCACACTGGTCACAGGCAATCTTCCATTTAAGGGTAAAGAGCTGTCCAAAACATGCAGCAGCTCAGCAATCAAAAGGAGACCCAGAGAGAGCATCTGTCACCAGTGGTTAAGGATGGCACATGTGACATTTATAGAATCAAAGGACTAGCCATCCTCAGAACAACAGGATACTCACCATGACTGCCATTAGGGCTGGGGAATCAGTGGCACTTGCCCAAGACTGGGGGCATGACACACAGTGGGTGAACAAAGGAAACATCAATACTGATGAGGCAATGGGGCCCTTACTGATGGGACACTGCACATTGTTGAGAAGGTACTTGTCCTTTCCAGTGGGCATCATGCTGGACTGAACCAATGTGGCCACCTTGGTTGAGTTGTGCAATTGATCCTTACATTATGTAAGAATTCTGTGGTCCATGTGTTGTGGTTCTGCAGTGATGTTCCTTGAGTCTTCACTAGTAGGGTGCTGTGTAAAAATTTGAACATTGAAATCCCTGAGTAACCATATTGAATGCCTCCAACAACTGTGGGACAAAGCAACATACACTCAATGGTGTTTGGCCTATATCCACAAGGACTGTTGGTATTGTTTGGCCTTGTGCTCAAAAGTCTGTGCAATTATCCTTTTCATTGTACAATGTCTACCTGTATATCTGACTGCTCTAACCACTGTTTGAAGCTTTCCTGGCTTATAACCTCCAGGCCTGCACCTTTTCCTTACCCACTTTTTTTTTGTTTGCTCATCATCCTCTCCGATATTGTCCCACATGCATTACACAATGTTTCACCCATCCCATCTACCTGTCATCATCACACACCATGCACTCATACATGCAACAGACTGCAATTTCACCCCGCAAATCCTAGTCCGAATGGGCCGACCGACCGACACCCAACCCTTGCTGGTTGGCCCCAGTGAAACCTGACCGTCCTGTTGCGTGCAAGTGTGTGTTCTGTACACCCTAGTCCTCTTTCGGTCTGGTCTCCTGCTGCGGGGGGGGGCGCGGGGGTGTCGGGCGAAAAAAGACACCGGCGCAATGGCAGCTTGGCCTGCTTATATTTCTGCTCACCTACACTGCGTTGCCGGACCCCCCTCCCCGTTGTGTTCTGTTCTTGGGCCTCGGCCCGATATCGCACATCCTCTTGGCGGGCGATATGGCGCTCAGATGACGGCACGTTATCTGGGTGCGCTGCGAGAAATGGCGAGACATAGACGCTGCTAGAAGAGCGGGGTTCTGGTGGGGTGGTTGGTAAGGCAACGGCTCCAATTTCCTTTCTTTCCCCTCCCCCCCCTTTTCTTTTTCTGCTTTACGGTGGTGAGAGGGTGTTCGATCGGGAGATATTGGCCTTCCGTTTTAGACTAGCGTACAGTATTGAGATGACTGAGATCTCGCGCTGGAAAAGATAATGATTTTGGTGTCGAGAGTTCTTTGTGACTTCGATCTTTACAAAGTGGAGACATGACGAAGTGAGTAATCACATTAATCACATGCAGTACACTCCGAAACGCGTTTTTGTCGGTGGCTGGAACATCGGGAGGGGGGAGGACATGACAAAGTGTTTGGGCTTTTTATAAAAAGCCCATTTGTAAGACTCCTCCCGAGGATTCACCTTGAGGCGATATAGTGGGTGGCAATGTAGCAGCTAGAGTAAGGTCGTGTGCTGTGATTGAGAGGAGGGCTGTGGTATTCTTCTTCTCTTCCGTAAGAAGGATTCTCCGTCCCATGCGCGCACGCTCCGCGGCGGCCGGGCCTAATAGCGTTACAGCACTGTGTGTGCACCCGTAGGGTTGATGTCGTCCCTTTTTCCTAACGATGTGCTTTACCGCGCGAGGCTTAGCGGCGGCGTACACACACCAGCTTCAATGTGCAAGCAAAAGCGCTGCTTGCAGCTGCAGCAGCAGACGCGCAGGTCTCGGTCCGTGGACACAGGTCCATCCATCCTTCTTTGCTCGCCACCGCAAGAGAGTTTGCGCTAGTCTCGGAAAAGAACGTAATTGCATGATCTCTCTCTCTCTCAGCTCTTTTTTGCTTTCTCATCTCTCAGCCAGTGCCGGCAGTCGGTGTGCATCGTACCGGAAGGCACGGTTAAAAAAAAAAAAACGAACCTTTGACGAAACGGGCGTAAATTGCGCCGCTCAGATCGGAGTCTTCCCCTATTTAGGGGGGGTGCTAAACAAACACACACATAGCGCTGAGATGAGCCGCGGATAAAATTTTCCCAAAATCTGTGGAATCTGACGACGGGAGGGGTTTTGTTGAGTTTCCCACCCCTTTTTGTTTTTTTTGTTTTATTATGTTCCCGCTGTTTGGTGGTTTTGTTTGTTGTGTTGTTGTTGGGTTTGGATTTTTGGGTTTATCCGCGGATGCAAGGGAAAATATAATGATAATAATAATGAGACAAGACAAGACAAGACCGTGGCAAGGTGTTTGCGTTCTCAGGGAATAAGAGGTAGGGAATGAGCCCAACAAGCACTTGCTTACCGCCGCCGTGAGCCTGTGCGTGGGTTCTTGGGTCCCAGGGACGAATACGGACAGGAAATGAATGAACATGAACACCAGATAAGGATGCAGCGCTGCGTTTTGTGCTGCCAAGACGTGATCGATCGGTGGTCGTCGTCGTCGCGGTGGTGAGGTGGTGGTGGTCTCTCGCGCTGGGGCTTGACAACGTAAACGAGAAGAGTGGAGTGGGTACTACCTGACTGTATTGTATCGCTAGGCTAAAGTGGTCCCATGTGTGTGTGTGCAGATAGACGGACGGACGGGTCTTGTTTTCCCTTCTTCTGTGAGACCCACGCTAGGCTGGATCTGACTGAAGTGGACACACTTTTCTCTCTCCTCGTGTTTTGTTGTTGTAATGAAAAAATTCAATGTGTTTAAATTTGCTTGCTTTTTCGTCTTCGAGTGGTATAGTTAAGGTATATTTTATAACTACAAACGCAAAAGGAGGTAGGCAGAGGAAACAGAGTAAGAAACAAGGAGAAAGGAGCAAACAGCAGAGAGAACAAACAATCGGGAGAGCGTTAGAACGAGACAAACCGGTAGAGGAAAAAGAACCCCAACAACAACAAAAAAAGGGAGAAGAAACGAAAGAGGAAGAAAGAGAGAGCCGTTCCCCCGTCTCTGGGAAGGTGCTGGTCTAGGTCGGAGAACCGCGAGAGAAAAAAAAGACATCAATTAAACAGAGACGACAGCAGATATAGAGAGAGGGGAGAGAGGGAAGGAAAACGTAATGAAGATGTGAGAAAGGGAAAAGAAGAAAAAAAAAAACAAAGGGACAAAACGTCATATCAAAAAGGGACCCGTAACGGCGTGGCGTGTAAAAAGGCGAGCTCGGGAAGCGAGAAGCTGAGGTGGGTGAGAGCGCGGGTCGGGTCCTCGAGCCCTGGGCCTAAGATAAGAGTGGCAAGGAGCGGCAAAAAAGGGGGCGATTGATGAGGCGGTGATGGAGAGGAGCAAGGGCGATTGATTGGCAATAGAGAAGTAAACGGGGAGTTCTCGCGTGTGAAAAACAGTGACGTTAACGGCTCGCGGGAAGATGGGGGGAGGGGGGGGTTTCCCCAGGCACAAAAACGTTAGCAGGATGGGAGAGAGATAAAGCACACCAACAAAAGATGATCATAAACGAGAGAGAAAATGGAAAGGAGCGGAGATGGGAGATGGGAGGGGGGTCGAGAGCGAAGGGATCTTGGTCCGATACGGATAGATAGATAGCACGTCAGGAAAGAACGCCGGCGGAACCGAGAGCAGGGATCAGAAATCAGCGGCGCGGGACTGGGATTTTTGACGTGATGCATCAGAAAGAAAAGGGGGGGGGGGGGGAGGAAGAGAGGGAAAGGAGAAGAGATTAAGGCAAGTAGCGAGGGAGCGTCCTCGGGCGAGTGGAGCGAGCGAGAGATGGTGATGGCGTTGATGAAAAAAAAAAAGTAAGAAAAACAGCAGCGATTTCCATGGGGAAGTCCCTCATTGTGGCGTGCCGTACCCCGACCCGGGCGCAGACCCCGAATGGTGCGAAGACTGGCCCTCGGCCCCTGATGGGTAGAACCCGTGCTGCTGCTGTTGCTGCTGTGACGGTGACGTCGCCTCATTGCCGCTCCCCTCCTCTCGATGCACGCTTGCGCGCCCCTCGTCCTCGTCTTCATCATGCTGCTGCTGTGCCTGTGCCTGTGCCCGGCTCCGCGAGTACCCATACACACCCCCGCCCCCTCCTCCCTGGTTGTGCGACGCGAACGGGCTCGACGACAGCGTCGGCGGCGCCGACAGCGGCACGACGTGCGGATACCCGTGGTGCTGCTGGTGCTGCTGGTGCTGCTGGTGTTGCTGGTGCTGCTGCTGCGCGTGGTGCCCGTGGTGGTGCTGCGAGTGGTGCGGCCCCGCCGAGTGTGGCCCGCCCGAGTGCGCCGACGCGCGCCCCAGGAACGCCGTCCCGAGCCGCGGGGGCGCCGGCGGTGGCGCGTGCGCGAACTCGCCGTACGACGAGCGGCTCGTCGTGGACGACGTCGGCGACCCCGTCGCCGCAGACAGGATCTGCCCGCGCGCCGCGGCCGCGGCCGCCACCGCGTACTCCGTGGTGTTGCCGCCGCTGTGGTGCGGGTGGTGCGGGTGCTGGTGGTGGTGCTGCGGGAGCGGCAGGGAGAGATGGTGCGGGTGGTGCTGTTGCTGGTGGTGGTGCGGGTGCGTCTGGTGGTGCGAGAGCTGCTGCTGTTGGTGGTGCGGGTGGTGGTGGTGGTGGTGCGGGAGCGACTGCAGGGACATAGGGTGGTACAGCTGCAGGCTATCCGTCGGCATCGAGGCGCGACGCGCCATCGGGTCCAGCAGGTTTGTCGTGCGCGCGCTCGGCGGGAATGGTGCGGTCGTCGTCGGGTTCGACGCGGCACGGTGCGCAGGCGCCAGGATCCTCCGGCGTGCCTGGAGGGAGAGGGAAAAAAAAAGGAAAAAAAAGAGTTAGACGACCCATAAGAATATCAACAAAATAACCCACATTGATCATCCAGTTCGACACCTGGCTCATGCTCAGGCCCGTCGCATGGCACAGCTGCTTCTTCTCTTCCTCGCTCGGGTATGGGTGGTCCGAGTGGCGGTGCAGCCACGCCTTCAAGAAGTCAGTCGTCTCCTTCGGAAGCTTCCCGCGCTTACGCTGCTGCGGACGGTCCACCAGCGTCGATGCCGTGTTGCTGTTGCCGCCGCCACCGCCACCACCGACGACGACGACGCCGTTGCCGGTGTTGCCGTTGTGGTTGCTGACGCCCGCCGCGCTGTGCAGCACCAGCCCGCCTGCGCCCTGCCCCGCGCCCAGCCCCCGCGCGCTCGCTCCGGGGGGCGCGAGCCCCACCGTCGGCGAGGCCAGCGCGGACGTCGGCGAAGGCACGTACGACGGCGTGCTCGGCGACACCACAAAGTCGCTTGACGGGAACGACCACTCGTTCTTCACGCCCGCAGCCGCTGCCGCTGCTGCCGCCGCCACGGCCTGCTGCTGGTGCTGCTGCTGCATGAGGGCGGCACGACTCCGGGTGTGGTCGTTCTGGCCGGAGATGCGCGTCGAGCCTGCGAAGAGCTGCTGGTGCGACGAGGACGGAGGCGGCGGGGGGTGCGACATGGGCACGCCGCTGAAGGAGGCGTGTCGCAGGGCGTTGCTGTCCTCGTACTTGAGCTGTGGGCTACACAGCTGGTTCGGCGTCGAGTTGGGACGGACGATCGAGCCCGAGGACGCCGCCGCGCTCCACTCGGCGTTCTCCCCATACTGGTGGTGCTGCTGGTGCTGATGCTGGTGCTGATGCTGCTGATGGGAGAGCGCAGGCCGGTAGTCCGGCGTGACCGGGGACGTGTAGCACGACGCGGCCGCGGAGTGCGGGAAGCCGGAGCTGGACGAGGCCGAGGTCGTGCCGTTGGAGAGGGCCGAGGTCGGGTAGGGCGAGTCGGCGGTGGCGCTGCTGCTGTAGGCGCCCGAGTCGGAGGACTGCGGGAACTGGTAGGACGAGAGGGACGAGGAGGGAGTCACGGGCGGCGGGGGCGGCGGCGGGGGCGCGTAGCTTGGGCGGCCGCTCCCTGGGGGTGACGGGTAGGGCGCATGGCGGCGACTGGGGGTGCTGGTGCTGGTGCTGTCAGAATAGAGGGTGGGGAGGGACGCGCGGCGGTACTCGGGACGGAACTTGTCCTCGAAGGTGGTAAAGATCGAGGGGAGCTGGACCTTAGGGTTCTCGAGGCCGGCGGTGGCGCTGTCGAGCGGGGAGTGCTGGTGGGAGTGGTGGTGTTTGTCGTGGAGGTGGTCGCGCACGGGGGCTGCGTTGGGGGAAGGACTGTCGATGTCCCAGGGGACGCCGTTGGAGGGGTCGCCGGCTGAACGGGTCTTTTTTGAGGGTGTTGTTTGTAGGGTGGTGTTGGTGATGTTGGTGGCGGTGGTGTTGGGGGTGGAGGGCGGGGGGTGTTTATCACTGCCCTCTGTGTCTGCTGCGGAGGTATCCGAACTGGACATGCGTCGGGAGTCGTAGTCGACCTCGGAACCAGGAGAGCTGGCAGATGACGGGTGCGGGGTAGAGCGATGAAGTGTCCTGTCAGCGTCAGCTGAGAGGGGGGAACAGGGTAAAATGGCAGCTGACATTATAGCAGGGGAAGTGGACGGTGACAGATCGTCTGGGAATGACAGAGAGCTGCCTTTTGGATCCGCCCTGGATTTTGAAATTTCAGAGGGTTGGGTGAGTAAAAAATGCCACGCGCGCGCGTTTGTGCGTTTCAGCGAGAGAGAGGAGAGGAGGATCAAAGCGGTGCGGGAAATTGGAAAAAGGAACGGGAAGGACGAGCGCGGAAGACGCGGTCGCCACGGAGGAAGTTTCGGGGGAGGAGGAGGGGGAGGAGGAGGGAAAGGAGATGGGAGACTCACAAAGCAAATTGGAGTTGAGCAACGTTGTACGAGTTCAAAGGGACAGTTGGAGACGGTTTTTGGTCGAGCATGAGAGCGACGAAGGAGGATTAGTTGTAGATTTTGAGGAGGAAGAAAGAGGAGGAGGAGGAGGAAGAGGAGGAGGAGAAGAAAGAAGAAGAGAGTCGGAAGATGGGATTTGTGGTTTGTGGGATTGTTTATTTAGTAGTAAGATAGAGAAAAGGGAAAAAAGGGATCTCTGTTCTGTTCTGTGAGAGAGGGAAGAAGAAATGAATGAATTTGGTGAGAGAGCGTTGATATTATATAATATTATATAATATAATATTATAGGATAAGTCAGGTACAATTGGGATCGATCAATCTCAAGATATGTCTATATTTGGTAATTTTATTCGAAGCTTAAATAATATAATCAACGGAGTTAAAATAAATAAAATAAGATTGTATTTTTCTTGTCTAATCTTCGAAATGTGTCATCAGAAACAATCACTTCATCATCACAGACACAACACATCCATACACTGGGGGGGGGAAGAGTGAAAAAAAGTCTCACCACCTCGTATCCAACAACAACCGTCGTCGCTATTCACTCTTTTTTTGTTTTTACCCCTCACCTCAGGGAAAACGATGACCGGTCAACGACGAGAGAGTAAGGGACAAGAAAGGGAAGTTTGACTTGACCACAAATAGCCATATGAAAATCTTCCACGATGCCGATTAGCTCACTCGAACGCACAAAGGAAAAAGAAGAAGAGAACGAGGAAGTAAAATATATATAACCCCGTTTTTAGTTCTGATTCATTTCAGGCACAACACACACATAAACAACAACAACAAACAATCGGGTGATCTCCTCCGCAATCCAATCCAAAGTAAATTCGATCATGACGAGAACTGTCCTTGTCCCACTAAGCGAACTTTTGATCACAAGTTCAATTGAACAACTCTTCGGACCGACAACATCGGAACGGTGGATTGGGTGGGTAGATAGATGTGGCCTTGAGAAAAAAATAAGGATGGGAGAAAGTTGGTGTGTGTGTGTGTGTGTAATCATTCCCTCGCCTTACGTGATCTACTGTTCCATTACGGTAACGCCACCATTGTAACCGCCACTTTCCCCTCCCACACCACCCTCCCTTGACCGATCCCATATTACCCACACAACTCCCACCCCATCTCTCGCTTGTACGCCGTCGTAAATCTTTTCATACTCAACATCGCTGCGATCAATGATCCAATCACCAAGAAACACACACACTCCACCCCGCGTGATCGAGGACAGTGATTTGCGTGAGTGGATACAGGTAAGGTACAGTAGGGGTACAGTAGGGTTGTACAGTACGGTACAAGGAACCAGATATCATCACAACAACCGCTTCGTTAAAATATCGAATCAAAAAAAGGTTCACAAAACGAGTAAGTGCGGCAACACGATAACGACAAACATCATTGGGTATCAATGGAGCGAGAGAGAGAGAGAGGAAGGGAGAGGGAAAGATCGAAACGAGGCAGACACGATAAAGAAAAAACCAGCACCCACTTACTCACCCAGCTCGCGCTGCTGCCGCCGCTTCGCCATTCCGCCCAAGACCTGCATCGCCTTCGTCTTCTCCCGCTCCGTCACCTCCACCCCGTCCAGCTTCTTGATCCGCGGACACGCCCGCATCACCAGCCCCCGGTACGCCAGCCGCCCCAGGTACGCCTCGTCCGGCAGGTCCCGCCGGAACTTCGCGTCTAGCTCCTGCCAATCCGTGTGGTGGTGCGTGTAGTGGCTGTGGTGCTGGTTGTGGGCGCCGCCGCCCTGCCCCTTGTTGTTGCTGTGGTGGTGCTGGTATTGGTTGGTGTTGCCGCCCCCGACCCCGCAGCTGCCGCTACTACCAATGTTGCTCATGCCGCTACTGCTCGCTACCCCCGTCGGCGACGCGTCTCCTTGAAGCAGCGACCCAGGCACGTCCTTGACCAGCAGCGGCAAGTACCACCCGAGGGTACACGGGTTCATCCTGAGAACACAGAGGCGAAAGAAAAGAAACGGTGTCCAGAACAGAGCCATATTGATCACCCATCCGTCCATCACCACGTCGAATATGTTACAACGGCGCGTGTGCGTGCGCAGATCAGAGGGGAAAAAAGGGAAAGAGATAACACACCCAAGGATAAGGGAATCAGGAACCACCAAAAGAAAAAAAGAGAGGGGGGGACAAAAGCGGCAGCCGCGCACCGAAGGTCGAGCATCTCCAGCTCGGGAAAGCCCTGCAGGAGCCGAATCAGCGGCTTCGCGCTCTTCAGGCGCGAGCCGATGATCGTGAGCTTGTTCAGCCGCTCGAGGCCCTCCAGCCCCGCCGCGTCCTCCAGGAAGTTGTAGTTGAGGTTCAGCGCGCGCAGGTTCGGCACTAGCTGCGCCAGCTCCGCGGGCAGGCTCGTCAGTCGGCATGCGGCCAGCTCCATGTAGACTAGGTTGTAGCACGGCTCGGATAGGAACCCGTTCTTTAGCGGGTTCCCTGGGGGGGGGTAAGAGGGGGGATGAAGAATGATTAAGCGCCCAGTTGTGCCTTTCTCATTGGAAGAGTGGAAAAAAACGCACCGGAAAGGTACAGTCGTTTGACATCGCGGATGTCACGCGACGACAGATTGCTTCAAACAGAGTTCAGCGATCAAAAAAATAATAGAAGAAAAAAAAAAAGACAGAAAACCAAAAAAGGGAAAAAAACAGAAACAAAACAAAACAACTCACAATCCGCGTCCGCTCTGGTGCCGCAGGCTCAGGTTCTCCATTCTCGTCACACGCCCGGGCGTCGCGACCACCGTCATCAGGTTGTTGTCCGCGTAGAGCGTCCGCAAGCCCTGGAACGGCGCCACGTCCAGCTGCCGCAGCCGGTTCCCGCTCACGCGCAACATCCGCAACTTGGGCATGCTCGCCATCGCGGTTATCTCCTCCAAGCAGTTGTTATCTGATCAAGGCGTCCCCCCATCAAGCGGGGGGGAAAAAACAAGGTCAGCAAAAACCGCCGCTCCACAAGTAATGGCGCCCCTTCCCCCCTTCTCCACGGGGGAACCGAAACCTTACCAAGGTTCAAGCTGATCAGCGATATCAGCCCTTCCAGCCCTGAAACCCTGCCTAATCGGTTGAGGCTCAGATTCAACATCTGCAGTTTGGCCCTGCGATAAGGGAATGAACCCCGTGAGTCACACATCTCCCAAGGCGGCCGCGGAAATAAATGCCCCCCCACTAAACCCACCATTGGAAATCCCCCAAATGAAGTTCCTGAACACGGTTTCCTTGCACGCTTAGCTTTTCCAGCGATCGCATGGTTTCTAGGCCTCCCAGGCTGGTGATATTGTTGCCATCAGCGCGCAATTCTTGGAGATGTCGAAGGCACTCCAGTTCTGTAGCCCAAAGTAGTCAGTGTTGTATTTTAACCAAATCCTAGTTGAGAGCGAGAGCACCCACGGTGCAAAGACTCGATATCATTATTCCGGATATCGAGGCGCTCGATGTTATGGAGATGACCGAACGACGTTAATCCCGTCAGACTTGAAACAGGGACAGATAAGCAAGCGCCTCCCGCAAACCATTTGCAAATAGCACGAACTTATTCATGGCGATGGAAAGTGTCCGCACCGTCGACGGTACCCCGCTGAGCCAGGAAAGTTGGTTCGAATTCCTGCAGGAGGGGGTTCAAAAGGGCAGCGAATTCAGACCGGATAATCAAAGCGTGTGTCCGCTACCCACAGATTCAACTCGTCGAGCCTCGGCAGGAACTCCTTCAGCCTAGCAACGCTGTCGATGTTCTTCCCCGTCAGGTCGATGCAGGTGAGCTCCTCCCAGTGGGGGTTGTAGGGCTGCACGTCGGTGATGACCTGCACCAGCCGGTCGTGGGCCACCCCGAACGAGCACTCGGTCAAGAACGTGGCGTTCCCAACCCCAGTCATCGACGCGCGCGACGTAGGCCGCGAGATCAGCCGCATGTCGCCCATCGTGGATCCGCCCTTGGGCATCGGCATCCTGGCGCTAAGCGGTTGTATCTCGTCACTCGACGGCCGCGAAGACGAGCTCGCCTTCAGGGGCGAATCGATCTCGTCCGCGTCTGGGCGCCGGCACCACACACGTTTTTCAATGCACGTGTTCTAAGCCACAATCAGAGTATCGCGCACTCACCGGACGAATGATCCGAGTCGTTGGAGTGTTCTTGCCCGTCCATCATGTCGGCAACGCGTCTGGAACTCGATGAGGGCACGGACTCACCGCTGCTGCTGTGTTTGGTGTCCCTGCCTATTCCCCGGATTGGACCCTCCCTCTTCCCGTCCGAGAAGCTGACCGATCGGCGTGGGACACGTCGGTTCAGCGGTGTCTGATCTTTACATTTGCTTGGATCTTTCAGGGCAGAAGGGGTCGCGGTTGCACTTTTCAGGGCTGAACGCATGGGTGTCCCCGACTTGGACATTCCACCACCAGCGCCGTCGGAGGGTATCGAGAGACGAGAAAATCTAGGTGGTCTCTTGGTATTGTCGGTTTCGGGCGGGTGCTGCACATTAGGAAGATAGACGCTGTTCATCTTTATAGTTTGATCGTCAAAAATGTCCCCGATGCCGTTGGATTTGATAGGCACCTCCTGCACGATGCCCGACGTTTGGTCAAAGGATTCGAGCTCTTCCTCCCTCTCAGACGGCGGCTCTTCCTCCTCTATGTCCATAGCGCTCCCGGAGTCGTAGTCGTGTTGTTGCTGTTGGTGGTCTAAGGGTTTGTCTTTCGAATCATGCAAGCTCTCGATGTCCTTGAACGGATCCTCACTCTCTGCTGACGCTTCCGCGCCGGCGGGCCGTTGTCTCTGGTTCTCCGGGGCAATGGTGCTATTCGCCGTGCTCTTCACCCATTTCATCGTGGCCTTGTCAAAGACCATCTTGCCCACTCTCTCTGGGAGGGCGGGCACGTCCTCGGGCGCGATACGCCGCATGTGCGAGGGCCCAGCTTGATTCGCAAATGAACGCGCGCTCCCCGCCGTCAGGGTCGTGCCAGACGCGGTGCTGGAGGACACAAATCGGTTGATGTCCTCGCGGGGGACCGGGCGCTGGGCGTTGAGGAGATACGCGTCGTCGGACGGGGGGACAAACGCGCTGCGACGCGCGGCGCCCGTTTCGTTCGGTGGCGAGAACGGCGAGACGGAGATGTGTGGCACCAACGTGGGTCCCTGTGGAGCGGCAGGTGGCTTCTGCAGGGAGAACCTTGACATGTCCTTGACTAGGCCGTGTTCGTCGGTGGCGCCCGCGCGCCACAAGAGCCTTTGGGGGCTTTTCCTCACTGTCGGTCTGGGTGTGGCTGTGTGTGGCTTTGGTGCCACTTCGGTGGAACTGGGGTGCGTGTCCCGAGTCTCCTTTCTAGGTTGCTGCGAGGCTGTTGCGCTTACGGGAAGGGAGCGTAGTGATGTCGATTTTTCATGCTGACTTGAGGGGCAAACTTCGGTGTCCCCAGAAAGTATCCGTTTTTCGGCATGCACATCATTTTTAATTTGAGCCATCAACTCTGCGGCTTGTTGTCGATAATCCATAGACGAACTCCTGCTCCTAGAATGTCGCAGAGCACCCGACCCCGGCCTCGCATCAGGTAACATCATGCGATGCACAGATTCTGCATTTGGCCAAGTCAGCCTTAGCTACCGAGTGACACGGGAAGTCAGATCGTACCAGACAATTTGCGTTCAACGTCCTCCTCGGGACCAGCCAAATCGTGGCTCCCAGGCAATGGTGCGTGCGTTGCAGAGGAGGCGGCGGATAAGTCGGGTGCTTGCTTAATTCGTTGCATGAGAGAACGCGATTCTCCAACGTAATCCTTTCGCGGCTTGGGCCTTGTGATTGTTGCCCAGGCGCCATCGCCCTCTCCGTAAATATCGCTCTCCGGACTGAGCTTAATGCGCTTGATGCTCCTGAGATCATCCCGGCTGCCAGCGGAAGGGGTGTTGACCGCGATGGAGTCGACGATAGCGGAGAGATGCTCCCGCGTGAACGTGTCGTATTTAAAGCGGAACAGTCGCAGCCGCGGGTCGGTCGCGGGGGTGTGGCTGCCCCCCCGGAACCCGGCGAGAGCGTTCCCGGGCGTGCTCTGCGCCAGCGGGTACCCCGGTGCGCCGCCGAGGCGGGCCAGAGTGGGCGGGGTGGCGCGAGGCACACGGAACGTGAACTCGGACGAGCGCCCGTCGCTGCCGTGCGCGGGTACCTGGGCTCCGCGTCCCATGTGATCTTGCGCGATCCGTGCGGGGGGAGAGGACGGCGACGCGTGGCTCTGGAGAGAGCCCGATGGGGCGCGTCTCGCGGGCGCGCAGACAGGCAGCGGAAGGTCTGCGGGCGGCGATGGCGGCTCGAACATGCGCTCCAGCGCTAGCGGGCTGAAGAACGTTTTCGCGGCGTTTCTGCTCCATGGCGGGTCTCTGGAGAGGAGACGCACGTGGGGCACGTCCTGGCGTACGAGGAACGTGCCGTTCTCCCGGGGCGAAGTCGCTGGGCTTCGTCTGGAGCCTTCGTCGTCAAGCGTTTTGATATGGGTCGGGAGCGGCTCCGTGAGGGAGATGGAGCTGCCGTGTTCATCGTCGTCCGATGTCTCCGTGTCGACGACCTCTCCGCCGAGCCACTCGTCGCCAAGTTCGTCGGTCTGCCATGCCGGCCGTGAATAGAGCTGCTGGTTAGACATCAGACGCGTCTATGGTAGTTTGCGCTGACCGTCAGCGGTTTCGTCCCTCAAGTGATGCGCCATGCATCGCCAACGTTGACCCTGACCTGCAGGCAAATTTCACGTGACCGTGGTGCGAATTTCACGTGACCGTGGTGCGAATTTCACGTGATGTCAAATCTTATTTGGCGCAACATTGCTGAGCAAAGGTCAACGCCATGTTCTCATGGGGGTTTACCATGGCGGAGCGCTCCTCTGTTGCGAGGCCTCCTCGGACCAACAAAGAACCGACCGGACTCGCATTTCTCCCTACTTCCGTTTGAAGCAACACGGCGCGTCTGCCGAAAACTCCTTGCTTGTTTTCACAGAGTAACGTAAACTTGCTCCACAATCGTCTTAGAATGGAACTTACGCACCTCGGCTTTTGATCATGAGTGATTCCCCGGTGGTGTCTCCTTCCCGATCTGCGCGTAGGAAATGACCGCAGTTACTATTCAAGGTTTTTCCGTTCTCTCCAAGTGCAGCAGAAATACACCACGCAAGACCACGTTTTGATGCGCAACCTGCGGTTGATCAGAACACCCACACTCACGAAATCATTACGACATCGTCGTGCACAGATAACTCCCTCTGAAATTTATTTGGTGAACGTCACCAGTTCTTTGGCTTCATCATTTCCTTACGACAGCATAACCCTAGAGGGGGGGTCATGACCTGGACCCTTTTTTACTCGGCCGGTGCCTCGACGAGATAATGAAAGATGAAAGGAACAAAGTTCCACTAGGGCGGACCTAACCCGACGATTGATGCGAGCACTGTTCTGTTCGCTCGCCTCGCCCGTAATCCATGCGCAGCAGCGCGGGTCGGAAGCTTGTTGCGAGTCATTAGAGATTTGCTGCCCCTCCGTTCCTTTCATTTCTGTGACTTCTCCTCGGGCAAAATCTTCGGAGAAGACAGGAAGTGGTAGACATCAATCTGATAAGGCTATATATCGAAAGAACCTAGGCGATCTTTCGCAGCAATATAACCCTGCGACCGACGAACGGCGTCTGATAGAATGCATCACACATTGCATCGTCCATCACGCACGATGCTGAGAAGTCGCCCTTTTATTTACCACCCAGATTGATGGAATACACGCTCACCCTGGCCCAAATTGGGGAAAGAGAAGGCGCCCGAACTCATCATCATGCATTTAGCAGCCGCCAGCCTTCCTTCGAAGTAGGTGTGCTGTCACAACCGCAAATCATCCAAAAAACGCGTAGCCCCACAAACTTCAGACCTTAGCATTGCCGTACGAGGTCAGGCCTATAATGGGTAAAAACATAGGACATCCGGGTAGTGGGAAGTTCTGGTGAGATTCGGGTCAATTGCGCGCCAATCCCTTGGGAGCAATATCAGGAACATTTAACGCAGGGTTTTGGTCTCGTGAGACAGAACCGAAAAGGAGGCAAATCATATTTTGTCCCGGATGCAGCCGTAGTAGTACGTCCCCATCAGAAACGAAGTTACGGTTATTCCCCTGGGCCCTCAAACCTTCGTCACAAAATGGGATTAGCGGATGATCATAATTTGTGATGGCTGGCGATGCCGTAAGTTAGGACTGCTCGGACTCTGCATCAGTCGCCAACTGTCTCCATCGAATCCAGAACGAGGCTGACCGCAGCGTGAGAGTACGCTGCACGGAAGGAGGAAAAACAAAGTACATTTCGCGGGGAGAGAGAGAGAGGGGAGGAAAACAGGGGATTGATGCTACCGTTCACGGATAGAAATATGGGGATGTATTTGATGCTGATGGAGACCCCTTGCAATTTTCACTACTTCTCTTTTCACATAACCTAACGGCAACGATGGTGCGATGATATAGCGATGGGTGGGAGTAGCCGTCATAAAGTGGCAAGGTCTAATGTTTCTAAATATGTGTTGCTTGTGAGGGGGTTGAGACGATGAAGTGTGCAGGCGGTCAGGACACGAATGCAGTGATAATTGCCGATTGTTTTCTTTGATCTATCTATTTATTTTTCACTTCTTCTTCCAATTTTAGTGGGCTGCGAAGTCTGGGAGTGCAGCCGTGCGCGTTGATTTGCCGTTTACCGATACGACCGGAGAGCCGACGAAGGGATTCGTGAGCCGGTAAAGAGTCGTGACGAGAGGGGATTGCGTGAAAGTACAGGTCGAGAGATTCGTGAGTGTGCGTGTGGTGTGAGATGATAGACAGAAAAGAATGGACACGCAGGTCAAAGCCCTACTCAGACGCGTGCCCGTCCACCACCAAGACGCCTAGGGCGGCCTCTCGCGTCCATAGCGGCGCGTGCGTAGTGCCTTTCAAGCTCAGGCTGCGGGCCCATATCGAATTCGTTCGGTGAATCGTTTTCGTTCCGCGCGTTGTGGCTCCCAGCGCCTTTCGAGACGTTGCCCGCCTTGCCGGCGGCGACCGTGGCAGCATTTTGGCAGCTCGCACACAGCGGGTGATGCAGGCGCGGAGTTTTGGTCGGATATGGCGCGCGCCCGAACGACGGGAACACGTGCCCGCGCACGCTGCGTGCGCTGCCGCTCGTCGTGGTCGGGGTGCCCGCACTGGCTGCGCAATCGTCGTGCGCGGGCGAGAACCGGAAGCCGTGGTCGACCTGCGCGAGCGGGGCGGAGCCATACAGCTCGGATACGCCAACTGTCCTGTCCTGGATAGGCGCCAGCACGGACGACGCGGGCGTCTGCTGTTCTGGTTGATGCGGGAGCAACGGCGAAGGCGAGAGCGCGGGCTCGTCCTCCTCCGAGCGCGGACAGAACGGGAAGGGGTACATGAACGGCTCCTGCGGTACTGCGGTGTGCTCTGTGCGCGACACGGGCGGACGCCAGAACAGACGCCCGTACAGCGGCGACATGCGGATCTCTGGTTGGAGCGGGGGTGAGCCCGGCGTGCCGAGGCCCGATGTCGACGGGTCGTGCAGACTGACGGGGGACATCTCGAAGAGGAGGTCTGGCGAAAGGGCGCGGCAGGCAGGAAGTACGGGCTTCGAGCCTGCGGCGTTGCGGACTGCGGGGATAGCTATGGGCAAAGAGGGCTCGAGGGAGGGGATGCGAATGCGAATGTGGGGTTGGCGCCCGGAGCTGGGAGGAGTGAGGAGAGTCATGTCGATGCGATCTGTTTGGGGAGTGAGTATATTAACAGGGAGAGAACCTGATACGTGTGGGGCTGCTGCGTACCTTGGGGTGAAATGCTATGATAGAGAAATTTCAAGAGTGGCTCGTGACACCAGCGTCGATGGCTCTAGAGAACTGAATGTCTGCTCGCTGAACACACCTACTGATGGTGCTGAGGCCGTCGAGAGCTACAGTTTGGGGGTGAGTGTGAGGTTGGGTGCACCGCCCCGCACTTGGAAACGCACCAGGAAAGGGCGTTAAGTTGCCGAATTGGAGCCTTGGTGAAGAGTGGGTCGTCTTTAAAACGACGAGGAGTACTTATGGGAATCGAAGCGAATGATTACTGTAGCATTAAAGGGGAACTTTGCCCAAACGCCGTTGAATGGATAGGTGGAATGAAGGAGGAGGAGAACTTGACTGACTTGCACCGGAATTAAAAAGGTGACAATTAAATGCTGCATTTTCCTGTCAAACAAATTTGATCGAAACGCGTGATCGTATAAATTGACTTGCCTGTATATATCCCAAATGACAAAGGAAAAGAAAAAGGAAAGAAAAGAACAGTGTTGCACGTCAGCAGCGCGACTGGTGGTGGTGACTTAGTACGGCAAGAAGGTTCGAGGCGACTCTCCATTGTTATTACTACATCTGATTTGGCACTTGTTTTTTGTGTAAAAATCGTCTTGTTTTTTTGTACCTGGTGAAGAATGACTCATTTTCTGACATCAATTGGCTTTGTTGGCGGTCTCCAAGCGCCCACATGAAATGATGGTGAAAAAAAAAAACAGATGCACATGGCGCTTTATGGTACTACAATGTGCTCATCGATCTCGTCTCGCGTTGGTTACTGTGCCTGCACGGCAAGAAACAAGGGGAGTCTTCAGCGTCGCAGCAATTCGGGGCCGGATGAACCCGCACAGCAAGGAAGATCTATGATGTAATCTCAGACCCTAACCTAATCCAAACAGTGGAGTTCAGCCCTCAAGGCCAGACTTCGCCCGCCCTCAGACTTAGCCGCAGTCATCTTCCCATCGCCCTTCACCCCATCGCTTTTCACATAATCAAAATCTAGCTATACAACGTGCAAAGATCATGTCCACTTACACCGTCGAGGTACGTCGCATTTGTATTGGCCTCTCTTCTCTTACACACCCACTGATCATGGACGGAAAGGTTACCGGCATGGCCCCAACGACCACCGAGTCGAGCCTACATGAGTTCTTCTCGTGAGTGTTCTCTTGCTGTCTCCTCGTTAGGTCGTGGACAATCTTGCCCAAACCGTTTCACAGGTTCTGCGGAAGGTACGGCCCTCTCGTTTGAAAGCCTGTCCTCCTGGATCTCTGACGCCGTTTCTCAGTATCCAGTCCATCAGTTTAGCGGATAAGAAGGCGGTTGTTCACTTCGAGAAGCCCGGCGCCGCTAAGACAGCTCTGCTGGTACTTCTTTCACCCGCTCCCACCCTTTCTTCGTACTTAGCGCAATCGCTTCATCCAGTTGAATGGAGGAGTTCTGGACGGCGCCAACCTCACCGTCACCTCCGAAACTGTCCACCAGGATGAAGAACACCATGACGATTCGAGGCCCATCGATCAGTCTGACAAGCCGCGTGCCGGCAGTAAGCCTCTGTCTCTCACGTCTACCATGTCCGTTTTGCTAAGCTCAACTGCATCGATTCTCCCCAGTCGTTGCTGAGTACCTCGCGAAAGGTTACAAGCTCTCGGACCACATCTTGACCCGCGCGATCGAGATGGACAGTCCGTCTTCCTCACTCCCCTTTTCTTTTCTCTCTAGCACTGATCATCTTCTCCCACTCCAGACAAGCAGGGCATCTCCAAGCGCTTCCTCAATTACATGCAGTCGCTAGACAAGTCGATGGGGGAACGCGCCCTCGGCCCCGATAAAACCATCTCGAGCCATATCCAGACCAATATGCAGACGGCGACACAAACCGCTACGGTGCAGATGAATAAGATCGACCCGCAGGGCCGCTACGCGGATCGGTTCCACACGGTCAGCGGTGTTGGCTTCTGACTGGTTCTGAACTGATAAATGCTCTCTTTTCTCCCTCTCTCTCCCCCCCCTTCTCTTGATTTCATTGATCAATCGTTTATCAGTACTACACCAAGGCGCTCTCTTCGCCTTTGGGCCAGAAGGTGCTCTCCTTCTACACCTCGACTTCCAAGCAAGTCAAGGACATCCACGAGGAGGCCACGCGCATCGCTGCAGCTCACAAGGCCGCCGAGGCATCTTCTTCCTCCGACCAAGCGACATCGACGACCGCGTCGGAGGAGAAGGCGCAACCCAAGAAGGATTAAGGCTTTTTTCGGACAGCTAGTGGGGATTAGAGGAGTATTCAATAGCTGATCCTTGTATTGGTACTGTGCAAGCTGAAATTCCGGTTAACAATTCGAAGTGTGTCTCACACCTGCGGTGTGGTCATTGACCATGACGCCTGGAGACCCAGTGGGAGCTGTGCTTGGGAACCAAAACTTATGTGCCTAATGTTTATTTCCTACTGCCCCTTGCAATCTACCCTATTGGCTTGTAAATTTACATCAATGTTATGGACCCACAAAGCAGATTGGGAGGGGAAATGAATGTACAAAACTGCACTACTGTATCCATTGATGGACTACTACTTCATTATGACCTCACTTATGTTCAGTTGCTGGCAATTTTTGGCTCAACATCTTATAAGGTTTCTCTGATTAGTTTCTTGTTTATATACAGCATATTGGACTTCCTTCGGGCATGCCTAATTAGCACATGCTTTACTCAATGCATCGATTCTTAGTTGATCAAGAAGCGTTAAGCAGCACAGATTTGAAATGCTTGTATATATAGATACATTTTCAACACAGCAGACATAAATATGCCCATCTGCTTTGTGTTATGGATATACTATAGACATAGTGTGGAATTAAGTGTTGGGGTGGTGACATTGATAGCTGGTTCCTGCTATACTGTGCGGAGTGAAATGCACCCCAATGTATGCGAGGCTATCATCAAGGCATAAGAAATGCAATCAATACAGTTGGGTGGCCGGTGAGAGCGAGCGGGTAGCGCAAGATAAAGGTGGTTCCTGGTCATTTCGTTTGGGGCATGCTTGAAGGGGAATCCGGGATGTCCAACGAGGTGATCTCAGCCTTTGAGCTGTCTCGTATATGGAGGGTAAACCAGCAGTGGGGCGACAGAAGGGCTTGCACGTTGCACCACAGAAGGGGTCGAAATCCAGTCGTTTTCGCTGCATCCACCACTCGCGTTACACAGCGTCAAATGGCAGAGCCTGGATGGGAGGAAAGCGGCTCATCTCCTGCGGGGACGTCGCTTCCTCGGCACCGTAATCCCATCTGAACAACGCGGCCTTGAAAGCGGCCTGATGCAGCGCGGGGAATTGCCGTGCCCACGCTTGGAGTAACTGGTAGTCGGCGTGTTCGCTAGCTGGATCAGCGCTTTCACACCGGAGCATCGTAAGTAGGTGTATATTCTGCAGGGTCCTCGCGAGGGGCAGCCGGATGAGAAGCCGGATGAATTCCTAAATAAAATTTAAATACGCGGATTTAGCATCCAAAAAAATTCTTTTTTCCCCAACCGCGAGGCAAAGAAAAGAAAGTAAAGGAAAAAAAGGCCTACCTCTCGGACCATGGCGCCAGGCTGTGTGCAGACTAACTTAAATTGCGTGAGGCGCGGAAACGAGCAGACGGGTAGCAACGTGTGCGCTGTAGCATGGCTAGGTCGGATCGTCAACACTGACAATCGAGGTGCAAGCTCTGCAAGCCGCAAGAGAAGGTCGAAATCGAATGTCACATCGGCATTGAGAAGCATCCCACTCCGAGCAATGAATGGGACATAGCGGACCGGGCCAGCGTAGGTGACTAGAGGCAGCACGGTGGTCCGGGTCAGAAGACTAGGGTCCGTAGAGGCCATCCCAACGATGTACAGCCTCTGCAACGTTGGACACCGGGTGAGGAAGTGCGAAAGAACCGGTGGCTTGGCGGTGAATACTCGCTCGAGCCACAACTGGCGCAGGTTTCGCAGCGAGTGCACTGATAGGGGCAACTCACTGTGATAGACCATGAGGTGCACGAGCTCGTTTGGGTCAGGGCAGACAGGCCACATTGCCCCAGGCCTATGATAAGCGATCGTAAATTGCGTTAGCGGGACTCTAGGAGGCCGAAAACCTTGGGGGAGGTTGGGGGACATATAGCAGTGGAAAATGGCTACGGATGTTAAGTTGGGGAGTTTCCCTAGAATGGCCATGCGATCCGCAGAGAAGAACGTAGCAAAGCAGCATAGAGTATCTAGTTTGGGGAATTCTAAAAGAAGCTTGAATATGCTGTCGTTGATGGTGGCTCCACCGTTAGGGCGAAGTTCATTATCATTTAGCGTGATCTTGCAAAGGCGGACATGGGGAGCTACGTCGCCTGACCGACAGAACGCCATGCGAAGCTTAAAGTCTTCCAGGTAAGCGTGAGCATGATCTTGTACCCCAGGGAGCATTGTTATCTGGATTGCACGGAACAAAATATGTAGAGTCGTAGCGCGCATAGATTTGCATAACATCGACATTTGCTTGAGATCATGGAACTCCAGCATTTGGAGAATTCCTAGATGCAGTTCTGTAGGCAATGAAAACAGATGGACTTGGTTCTTCGACTGCAGGTAGATCATGGAATTAGATGTGCCCAGTCTATCTGTGGACAGCGAAGCTCAAAAGAGTTTGGAAAGAACATAATTAGGAATGGATATCGCACCAGACCGGTTGGCCTGTGTAACTAGGTGATAGTCAGTAACGATAGAATGCTCCGAGGAGGACCAGGTGGCTTACTTTCTCGGGCAGCTATACTGTCTACGAAGACCTGTGGGGTCGTCGACGGACTCGGTCAATGACACGGTCATCTGTAGACGTGGGCAAGGGTTAAGAATCACCATTGCGCTGGAAGAGAACCGCGAAACTTGTCGGGAAGGTCGTGGATGAGAAGGAGAAAGAACTTGAACGATGTCATGACCGTGTGCGTGAGAACGTTGCGCATCCCAAGGATGGCGTGCAGTTATGCAATGGACGGATGTAAATCATGCTTGGATACGCTCTATATCTGATGGTTTAGAAGCGAAGCGTGTGTGGCAGAGCGGTAGCAGACCTCGGAACCCTTCCTGCGCGTACTACGGCTGCCCTTTGTCAGACCTCAATCCCAGCATGAACGTACAGTTCATAAATAGCCTCTCATTACCCTCTGGTCGACCTCAGCATGCCCTGGAAAATGACGGGCATACCCATAGTCACTCACAAGGAGACCATGGACATACACACGGCGGTGACCACGGGCACACACACGAGCACCTGGACCACCCAGGTATGTCATCATGTCTGGGTTGCTGGTGCGGTGCGAGGGACGAATGCTACCAGGTTCACACAGGCAGATTCTCCGAAAGGGACATGCCGGATTACACCTTCCGAAATTTTGAGGAAAGAGGGTTCACAATAGGCATAGGGGGGTAAGTATCCTGTATTCTGGCGTATATATCGGCCCGTTTCATCGAACAACCCTTCGTTGCAGACCGGTGGGATCGGGGAAAACGGCGCTGACACTGGTGCTATGCCAGCGCCTGCGTAAAGAATACAATATCGGTACAGTTCATCGATGCCTGACCGATTGAGCGGTTGCTGCATGAGTCTCGCCTACAGCGACGGTGACGAACGATATCTTCACCCGTGAAGATCAGGAATTTTTGATCGCTCATCGCGCATTGCCAGCATCGCGCATTCTTGCAATTGAAACAGGCGGTTGTCCCCATGCTGCCATCAGAGAAGACATTTCCGCGAACATGGGTGCGTTGGAGTCGCTCCAAGCCAAGTTTGGCTGCCAGTTGTTGTTCGTCGAGAGTGGTGGTGATAACCTCGCTGCCAACTATTCAAGGGAACTGGCAGACTACATTATCTACGTGATCGACGTGTCTGTGAGCCTGGATACAGCTCAGGTGAATAGCATCCGACGTTCTGACTTCCGCATGTCACAGGGAGGAGATAAAATACCCAGGAAAGGTGGCCCGGGAATCTCGCAGTCTGATCTACTCGTGATCAACAAGGTTAGGGCGCTACCCTCGACCCTCTTACTTATTCTCTCATTTCCTGTCGTTAGATTGACCTCGCTCCTCACGTCAACGCCTCGCTCTCAGTCATGGAACGAGACGCGAAACTCATGCGTGGCGACGGGCCTACGGTTTTCACAAGTATCAAGGAGAATAAGGTACCCTCTTTTTTCTTCTTCTCTTAAATATGCATTGCCGTCAACACCGACTCTTCGCAGGGCATTGACGATGTCGTCGACATGATTCTAGCCGCTTGGAGGCTGGCTGGCTGGCCTGGGAAGGCCGTACCCGTCGGCGATGTTTGACCTCTGGGGATTAACGAGCCCCCTACACATCTTGTATCACCACAGTTCACCGTGTTGTGAATTTACCAACTGTGCTTCTATGAAAAGGCTGCAGGCTAGTCCACACACTGCATTCCTCTCTCCACCTTCAGAATCATCTCGGCAACGGCAAGTCACAGAAGGAGACTACACCAACACGCCCAATTGCGAGATGCGGTTACTTCATATAGATGTGGTAAAAGTGATCTCTTGAGGAAGAGCAGAGTCAGCAGCAAATATTTACATCTGCACAATGTGTCAAGATGTTGGTGGAAGGTGGAGTAAAGTACTTTAGGTCACACAAACCTCCAATACCATCATAAGGCCCAGAAACTCAAACCCCAGCAGATGCAGTGGTACTCAGAGTTGCAAGCATTTAACTACATCATCAAGTACCACAATGGAAAAATGAATACCCAAGCAGACTTCCTGTCAAGAAGACCTGACTCTGGACTGGGAGATGATGAAGTAGACATTGTCCAGGTTCTGCCAGCTGAGACAAGATCACAAGAAATCATGAGAAGGGTCAAGGTGCCATTGCCCCTATGAGAAACAGTGATAGTGTCAGTGTCAGGATCCACCCATTTTTCCCTACCCAATTTGACTCTATCATTGTCTACAGACCTCCCAATGCCCTCTCACCACCTTACAGACCACCCTGTGCACTTCTGAAACCTGCCATCTTCTTCCAGAGCCCTCCAAGGCTTCCCCTGCCTTCATATGACACTCATGACCATGATGCTATAATTGTGTAACTCTCCTCCACCTCACCTTCCATGTACCCACTGCTCAAACCTCTCATATCAACACATGACACACAGTCATGCAATCTCTTCATCCAGCACATGACTCACCATGTGGCACCACCAGTGCTACCAATGTCACCAGCACTACCAGTGTTACTCGCATTACCAGTGTTACTCATGTGACCTCCTGCCCAAGGTCACCTGCATCACTAGCATCACCCACATGACCCATCTCATGACACCATGACCTTAACACCCAAACACACCACCAACAGTCAGCTGCATTCCTACTTCAAATATGTTCTCCTCTTTGCCTACAGTAGTCTATAACTACAATATCTATGATCTGAGGATCCCCCCATAGTTATAGTTATGTATATGATTATTTATTAGGTCACAACCCATAACTGGTCATCTTTGCAACCTTACCTATGTTTCCCTAACCCCTCATGACCTTAGTAGAACATGCACACAGTCACTTTATGACTAGTTATACCCCATACTACTATAGTCTCATCACTTGGAGACCCTTGTACTTTCCTAAAGTAGCTATGCCCTCAGCACATATGTATATAAGTCTCACATGTACTTATGGTACTGTAGACTTGATATTGATGCACTTTGGTTTAAGCTTGAGGTTATTATGCCCTTTAAGCTTGGAACCACTGCAATTGATAGGTCTTGTCTCACTTGGTGACCTCAACAACACCAAGACACATTCTGCTTCATTCTAACTTGTCCCCCATGCTTGTACTGTCATAGTAGATCCAAAATCTGAAGTCTGAAGGTTGTGGTGAGGTTGCAATGAAGTTGTGAGGGTCACATGGTAAGTGGACATTCTTCAGGCTAACTTTGAAGTAGAAAGGTGCAAGTGGAGAATATCAAAACCTAGGGAAACACATGTGTCTGGTACAGGGATATATATACTGAGTCTATGTTAAGATCTGATTCTTTGCTCCAAGAGGGAGGGATAGTGTAGAGGAGACCAAAATGGGCAAAGGCAAAGCTGGAGCAGAGCGGAGTCTGAGTGGAGTCCGGATTGGAGTTGTGTGAGGACTTCTCCTCTACACAAAAGGAAAGAATTAGAAGGGGGTCGAAGGGTGGGACTGTGGCCTCAACTTATGGGTTGTGCCACCATGTGTATACGTGTCCCAATTTAACCTTGCTGGTACTTTGCTTTCCAGGACAAGGAAAGATGAAGTCTGAAGGGAAATCACCTGGAGTCCATTGGAGTCTGCTGGAGTTTTGCAGAACTTGTTGGGACTGTTGAGAACAGTGAGGACGAAGTCCCTTAATGCACAGACCAAGTGACAAGAACCAGAAATAATGTTAATATTCGAACTGAGGATCATGGAGATACATGGGGGCTTATATGCTACTAAGGTAGGGCATAGGGCAGACTGTGAAACATGAGTATATCAAATATCTATAGTAATTTCACCTGAGGAGTGGGAAAGGCATAGATGATACATGTAAGGCAAAGAATAAGTTCCCATGGGTAGTGGGCATTGTCCCATAGGTTGCTAACCATGGACTAGCACCAGGGAACATGCTAGAAGTAAAGTCCATGTGGTCCGAAGGACCGATATTGAAGTCTGATGAAAGTCTGGACCAGAGCTTCAGAGTTGGAGCTGGAGCAGAGATGGAGCAGAGCAGAGTTTGGGCAGAACTGTGTTGGAGATGCCAGAGATGCATCGGAGTTGCTTCAGAGGTGCTTCGGAGGTGTTTCAGAGGTGTTTTGGAGGCAATTAGGTGACTGGATAGGGCCGTGACAGTCTAAACCCATAGAGACAGTGTAAGTACAAGGCTGTGAGGGAGGGATGTCTAACGGAAGATGGAGTGAACATATCCAAGTAACAATCATGGTGGTGTCATGACATTGGCAGGGACTATAAGGGGTTGATGAGGGGGTGTGTAGCTGTTGTGGGAGAGGACAAAGACACCAAGGGAATGGGATAGCGGTAATGTAGGAAGTTCAGTAATACAAGGTAGGGATAGGGATAGTTGTTTGATGTGAAAGTGACAGCTGTCACTATGTTGACAGGGTGATGCCATCCCAGTTGAGGTGCCATCACACAAATGGGCTGTACTGTCAGTAGTCATCACGTGGGTTCCTGTGACCTACCAGTCATGTGACTGTGACCTTTGGTGGGTCATGTGATGTTGCCATGACATATCCCCCTTCCTAAGATTTGGACTCCTGGACAAACTCAGTGATGGCCTCTTGATGTGCCATCACACAAATGGGCCATACTGTTGGTAGTCATCACATGGGTTCTTGTGACCTTTGGTGGGTCATGTGATGTTGCCATGACATATCCCCCTTCCTAAGATTTGGACTCCTGGACAAACTCAGCAATGGCCTCTGTTAGGGCCTGTCCCATCTTGTAAGTAGTACCGAAGGTCGACTTGTTGGTGACCAATCCTGGAAACTCACTAAGACCAGCCAACTGTTGAGCACAGTCAAGAATGCTCGGTCCCAGAAGGTTGCAGGGATGTCTGACAAGATGTAAGAGCAGAAGAGACAAGCTGGAATAAGAGAAACATCACTGAGAAGGTCGCGAAGTCAACAGATGAAGTGTGAAGAAAGAAATAGATGAGGTGGGAGAAAGAGCTGTTGTCGAGAAGGTTGTGAGTGGTCACAACAATGTCAAGAAGTGAGTCAGTGAAGGCAATGACTTTGCCAACCAACAAGAGAACCTGTAGGGTTCGAAGAATCAGTACCAAGACAAAGTAAAGGAGATACTTAGGTGTGCAAGTTGTACAAGTGCAGAGGATGAGTTTAGAAGAAAGCAGAATAGTCTTGGTGTTGTTGAGGTCACCAAGTGAGACAAGATCAATCACAGTGGTTCCAAGCTCAAAGGGTGTACTAGCCTCAAGCTTAAACCAAAGTGTGTCAATATCAAGTCTAGAGTACTGTAAGTACATGTGAGACTTTATATACATGTGTACAGGAAGTAAAACAGAAAAGGAAAAGTACAGAGGTCACCAGGCAACAGAACTATAGTAGTGCAGGGTATGTTTAGTTGTATAGTAACTATGCACATGCTCTACTAAGGTTGCAAGGGGTTAGGGGTGCATAGGTAAGGTTGCGACCTAGTTAAATAAGTATATACATAACTATAACTACAGGAGGATTCTCGAATCATAAGCGACATAGTTATAGATTATTGGGGAGAAGAAGGGAAGCATAATTTGAAGTGTACACACAGCTGATCATTGGTGGTGCATTTGAGCGTCAAGGTCATGAGGTCATAAGAGCGGTCACATGGGTGATGCAGGTGACTTTGGGCAGGAAGTCACATGGGTAGCGACAGTAACATGGGTAACAGCCATAACATGTAACACTGGTAACATATTAGTGCTGGTAGTGGTAGCGCCCAGGGTGCCATGCAGCAAGTCATGTGCTGGCTGAAGAGGACGTGCAATGGCGTGTTGCACGTTGATATGAGGGGTTCAGGCAAAGAGTATGCATAGGGTGGGTTCGCAAGGAGTTGCACAAGTATGGTGTGGTGGTCATGAGTGTCATGTGAATGCAGGGGAGGTCAGAGAGGCTCCCAGAAGGGGACGGCAGGTTCCAGAAGTGTGTAGAGGAGCTCGCAAGGTTGTAGAGGGCTGTTGGGAGGTTTGCAGGTGTCAGTAAAGTCAGCTTGGGCAAGGGAAAAATGAATGGTATTCTCAAATGCCATGAAACCAAACTCAAGTGTGAAACACACATATATGACGAAACCAAACTGATAATAAATCAGAATATTCTGGATGATGCCCTGGCTCGACAAGCCACGGAACGGGCACGATGTGCATGTCTTTGAGAAGTTGTGGGCCCCAGCAAGACGAGGGGTAGGGTCACAAGTCCCAGCAAGACAAGGGACAATGTCGCAGGCCCAAGCAGGGCAATGGGTGAAGTCACAGGCATAGTATCCATTGCCCACGGAATTCCTGAAAGCATGGAAGAAAATTGGGTCAGCAAAGGAGAATAGGGAGTGGAATGAGAGGGTGTGAGAGGTGTGAGAGGTGTGTAGCAATAGTCCTCTTTCCCCTTCATGCTTTCTAATTGTTGAGCCACAGGATTGTGACAACTGCATCATGAAGAGCTGGCAGTGCGAGTGCAGTGCGAGTGCAGTGCTGCCAGCAAATGTTGTCAGTGCACGGAGGACCATGGGAAGTGTTCGTGGGTCCAGGAGTTTTGGCAATGGTGCATCAAGAGCACATACAGTTGGGATGACATGAAAATTGACGAAGTGCTGCTAGGGGCGGAAGGGTCGACAGCAGCGGCAGCAACTATGCCAATAGTCGTGAGTCAGGCAGGGCCCAAGTACCCAACATTACCAGTTCCAGGAATTCCAACACAGGTGGGATGTGGGAAGCGAATGAGGGCAAGGTCACTGTCACCAACACCCAGCCTGTTGACATCAAAAAGGCGAGTCACGAAGCTGTTGTTGTCAAGGGAGTTGGTGGAGGAGGGAGAAAAGGTCATGGGGACTTTGGTCCCAAGAGGCAACCTTGAGAGGGAGCTCGTGATGCTCCAGCAACAAGTCACGGAGCCCACACAGAAGACAGTGTGGGTGCCAAAGTCCACGAGGGAGACAGAGTTGGAGGTGGAGTTGGCAGCAGTGAGGCACAAGTTGGAGGAGGCATGGAGGAGTGCGAAGGGTGAGTTTCAAAGCTTCTTCTATCAATTTGCAGCTTTACTGAACCCGTGAGTCTGCAGGAAAAGGTAAAGAGGTGGAAGGGATGTGAGGAGAATTGTCAAGGGTACTTGTGTCCAAGGTGTTAGGGCCTGTCCCATCTCATAAGTAATACCAAAGGTCGACTTGTTGGTGACCAATCCTGGAAACTCGCTAGGACCAGTCAACTGTTGAGCACAGTCAAGAATGCTCAGTCCCAGAAGGTTGCAAAGACATCTGAGTAGGGAAGAGCACGGGTTTTGTAACCCGCACGGGTCACGGGTACGGGTATGGATTTCCTTACCCGTCAGCTTCAAAACAAGCCCAAAAACATCCAAATCGGATCAGAATTGACTGAGATACAATTAATTCATTGTTTTGATCATATCTCTCCCAATTCTTGTCTGATTTGAATGTTCTTTGGCTCAAAATGATGGGTAAACCCGCACGGGTTATGGGTACGGGTATGTGCGGGTATGGGTACGGGTAGAGCCTTGGATACCTGTGGGTTACCCACGCTCAGCCCTACGTCTGAGAGGATGTAAGAACAGAAAGAGATAAGCAGAGAGGAGGGAAATGTTGCTGGAAAGGTCGTGAAGTCAGTAGACGAAGTGTAGAATGGAAAAAGACGAGTTGAGAGAAAGTAGATGTCGCTGAGAAGGTCATGAGGTCAACTGATGAAGTGTAGAAAGAGAAATAGATGAAGTGGGAGAAAGGGACAATGTTGAGAGAGTTGCAGGTAGTCACGATGGTGTTGAGAGATGTGTCAGTGAAGGCAATGACTTTGCCAACCAACGGGGGAACCTATAGGGTTTGAAGAAGAGGCATCCATGTAGCCCCATTGTAATGTATCCAGTAAATTCCACCCAGATGTGTTACGATGTTTCCTCCCACTTTACACACTGAGAGTGCATTATAATGCCACTGCCTGTCACCTATAAATGCCTCTTGCTTGAGATGGCATTATAATGCCCATGTCATTGAAGACCCTGAGGCCATTATAATGCCCATGTCATTAAAGGCCCTGAGGCTGTTATAATGCCCATGTCATTAAAGGCCCTGAGGCCATTACAATGCACACCCTCTGGCACAATGACATTACAATACCCTCATACTTGACATGGTGGAAAAGCCCAGCCCAACTCAAGCCCCAGCCTGCTATGGTAATATTTGATGAATGTTTGTCTATGTTTGAGCTTATAAGCCCAGCCCAGCTCAAGCCCCAGCCTACTATGGTAATTGAATCTTATATATTGTTTTAATTTGAGGCCATATTTTGATGTTTATATAAGCTGAATTTCAATATAGAGGCATTTGATGAATGTTTGTCTGTGTTTGAGCTTATGATAAATGTTTGTCTGTGTTTGAGCTTATGATGAATATTTGTCTTTGTTTGAGCTTATTATAATGCCATCTCAAACTAGTTTATTGTAATGTCATTGTGCCAGAGGGTGTGCATTGTAATGGCCTCAGGGCCTTTAATGACATGGGCATTATAATGGCCTCAGGGCCTATAATGACATGGGCATTATAATGGCCTCAGGGTCTTCAATGACATGGGCATTATAATGGCCTCACAAAGCCTTCAATGACATAGGCATTATAATGGCCTCACAAAGCCTTTAAGGACATGGGCATTATAATGGCCTCAGGGTCTTCAATGACATGGGCATTATAATGGCCTCAGGGTCTTCAATGACATGGGCATTATAATGGCCTCACAGGGCCTTTAAGGACATGGGCATTATATGTTAATAGAATCTGGTTGGCGGTGTGCTGATCGGTGAGGATCCTATCGAAGGACGACGACGGTGACGATGAGCGAAGTCGAGTCGGTAGCGGTAGTGGTAGTCCGGGGCACAAAACTGGATAACCAGATGGGTATCTACTACATCTGGTGAGCTACTTATATACTACTGTGGTCATGTGATAGCTAATAATAACTACCAATGGCGTTAGTACCTCAAAGTAATCACATGACTGTATTACTAAAGGGCCCGGACTGATGACTAAAGAGAATTGACTAAACGCTTATCTGATCAATGGGTGAGATAACCCAATTCCAACACTCCCCCGTAATCAAATCCATCGATCAGTCTTCAGGTAGGAGCGGTGGCGACAGCAGGCGTGCGGGCACGGCGGCGGTCTCGATTGGATTGCGCAATCCGGCGGCGCAATTCGGTGGCCTCGGCGGCGATGGTTGTGGAGGCGGCATAGAGTGGCGGCGGCGGATAGTAGTAGGGGGCTGGTCCAAGCGGCGGCGGGAAGTAAGGGGCGGCAGGGGGTGGCGCCTCGAAGGGGCGCTGAGCCCGTCGCTTCTTGTTCTGTGCGATGCGGCGTCAGACGGCGGAGGGGTCAGTGGTGCGGCAATCGGATGCTGTATGACCACGAGCGTGGCACTTGTCACACTTGGCATAGCGCCCAGGTGCGGTAGAGGTGCCTCGGGTGGCTCGACCTGTGGAGGGAGCTGCGACGCTGGCACGGGCGGCGGCGACGGTGGTCTCAGCGTCAATGAGGCGGGTGCGGGTGTCGGACATATTCGTATCGAGTTCGTCGAGTAGGGCATTTGTGTCATCCATACGCCGCTCAAGCTGAGCGAGGCGCTCGAGTACCGATGCGAAGAGTGAGTTTACTGACGCGCGCCATGTGGTGATCAGCGAAATAACCCAGACGATGATAGCAGAGGGGGTGCTGGTCGGGCGCGTGGAAAGTAGATTGTCCAGTTCTTGTGGCCGGCTTCGGGTCGTGTCGGTCGATGGGGACGAAGACATTATCGAGGAGGCGCACAGGTTGGTATCTGGTTATGTTAATAGAATCTGGTTGGCGGTGTGCTGATCGGTGAGGATCCTATCGAAGGACGACGACGGTGACGATGAGCGAAGTCGAGTCGGTAGCGGTAGTGGTAGTCCGGGGCACAAAACTGGATAACCAGATGGGTATCTACTACATCTGGTGAGCTACTTATATACTACTGTGGTCATGTGATAGCTAATAATAACCACCAATGGCGTTAGTACCTCAAAGTAATCACATGACTGTATTACTAAAGGGCCCGGACTGATGACTAAAGAGAATTGACTAAACGCTTATCTGATCGATGGGTGAGATAACCCAATTCCAACATTATAATGGTATCACAGGGCCTTTAAGGACATGGGCATTATAATGGCCTCAGGGTCTTCAATGACATGGACATTATAATGGTCTCAGGGCCTTTAATGACATGGGCATTATAATGCCATCTCAAGCTAGAGGCTAGAGGGCAGTAGCATTACAATGCACTCTCAGTGTGAAAAGTGGGAGGCAACATCATAATGTGTCCAGGTGGAATTTACTGGATACATTACAATGGGGCTACAGGGACTGTTGTGAAGAATCAGTACCAAGACAAAGGAAGGGAAATACTTAAGGCGCATGAGTTGTACGAGCATGGAGGACAAGTTTAGAAAGAAGCAGAGTGGTCTTGGTGTTGTTGAGGTCACCAGTGAGACAAGACCTATCAATTGCAGTGGTTCCAAGCTCAAAGGGCGTAATAGCCTCAAGCTTAAACCAAAGTGTGTCAATATCAAGTCTACAGTACGAGAAGTACATGTGAGACTTATTGTTAGAGTTTTATCATGTGATCCCCTTTCTCACATCACACCCCCTATTTTGCTCTTCACACCATGCGCACACCCTTCCCTTTCACTTGTCACATGCTGCATGCTACCCCTCTTTCACCCTATCACGTATGACTCATGCCATGCCTCACTGCTCACACATGTCGATCACCTCTCGTTGTGACTCACCATGACTTGTGCCTCTGTAATATATAAGCAGCTACGCATGTAACAACTTCCCTTAGGTTGTTACTCCCAATCACATTCTCGCCTTGCTTTCTTTTGGCCGACTTCAACCAAGTCCCTCAAAACTCTGAGAGTCAACCCGACAGTTGTTGACAAGTAACAACCTCTCCTTTACCTACCTCCTCACAGACCTAGGCACCTCCACCCTTGCCTGAGTTGAAGCAAGACTCATGTATTCAGAGAAGAAGAACTGGTGCGCTATTGACAGCATTTGAACGACACGAAAGGCGCAGAGCCTTGATAGGATTCGATGAAGAAACAGACTTTGAGCAGTTAACCCCACCAAGTACACCACAAGGAAGGACTTATGAGCAGTTCCTTTACCCAAGACATTCTGAGGCCACGCAACTGGTGCCAAGATATCATTTTGCTACCTGAAGGATTTGTTTACCAGTAGACCCGAGTACAAACAACCCCACATCCGTCGCACACTGACCTGAGTGGTGAATTTTCTGAACAAGACTAGTAGCCCTACTTTCAGAAGTCGCAGCTGAGCAAGCTTACCAACAAGAGAGCTTGGAATTTCTGGCTGAAGAGGAAGATTTCTTTGAAGATGAAACTGAGTACCACAGCGCCCTCGAAGAACTCAAGGATGACACCCATGCATCTGTTGCAATACAAACCGACGACTTGCTTGAATACTGTTCTTCCAAAGCACAAATGGACCTCACTTTTGCAGGATTCCAAGATTGCTTATGCATAGACATTTTTCAAGACCCCCCGCACATTTACCTAGAAGAACTCGACTGAACAAGATGGCCGATGCTGCTCCCGAAGCTGCTCCCGCTCCCGCGGCAGCGCCTGTAACCCTTGCATTGAAAATCACTCCCTATACTGGAAAAAGAGAGGATTTCCAGACCTTCCTCAGGAGCTTACACCTGGAGTTCCAAGTAAATGCTGTCAAATACCTGAATGATTTCCTCAAAGTTGTCTTCACCCTGAGCCACATGACAGAAGACTACGCTGCTGAGTGGGCAAACCAAGCTGCCACAGTACTACTGGAAGAAGGAGGAGAGGACGTCATTTGGGCCACATTCGAGGCACACATGAAAGAAGCTGTTGCCCCCATTGAGGACCAAGCCTTGGCAGTACACAAGATCAATACATTCCGGCAGATACAGATGGACACCACTCAATTCTTTCAAAAATTCGAGACACTCATGAGCCAAGCTGGCTATGAGGAGGACACTCATTGGAATGTCATCCATGCCTTGTTGATGAGGGCCATGCACCCTAAGTTGCTGGAAAAGGTCCTCACCTGTGCAGATCAACTGGCGGATTATCAAGCCTTTTGAGTCTTGACTATACGGTTGGACTGACAGCACCAATTATACACAGCCGTACAGAGAGAGATGCGAGCACAGCCAGGATCACGCCCTGTTTGGAACCAGCCAGCGCAGCACCAACCCCTGCAGAATCGTTTCTGGCGTTCGCCTCAGTGGCAACCGCAGACAGTATGGGAAGGGCCAGGTCAATGGGGCCCAGCGCCACCTCAGCCACAACGTGCACAGTGGCAACCACATCCACAACAGCAGCAACAACAACTGCAGGCACTACCTCCCAGGCAGTGGAATACACAAGCTCCACCCGGCACCAGGCAAGGTACCCCTATGGACACGAGCCGAGGAAGCAGTCCCCATCATCTGTTAGTTTGTTATAATTGTGGGCAGGTTGGTCACCCTGCACGGTTGTGCCACGAACCACCCCAATGTCATGCCACCCCTCGTCAACAAGCCAGAGCTGGTAGCACATTTGAAATGCGCTCACCCCCTGGATATTACACAACGCCCCCTTTCTCCCCCTATCCTGTCCCGGCATACCCTGCCTCTCACCCAACTTCGCTAACATCGTTCAACCCCTCATATGCCCCCACAACTACTGGGCAAAACGAGTTTGAAGAGATGGAGAACACGATTGCGCAATTGAGAGGCCAATTGCACCTCCAGACCAGGCCCCGAGCACCAAAACCAGGACCTGCCACGGATGCTGCCTCCACCAATGAACCACAGGATTTTCAAGAAGGATCCGCTTGAGTGCTAAAGCTGGGTCTGTATATATTGTTCCTGCTCGCCGCCACCATGTAAATTGACCTGCCAATGACACACTATTGTTCCCTTTGTCAAAGGAGGCTGAGAGGGCCAAGCACACCCTCAAAGACCTCACCCCTAAGAAATTACCAGGATATGATGATGACATACACTGGGAATCTGACCCTAAAACCACATATGGAAAAGGAGGGGAATGACAATTGGATATGCCCAGGTTTGTAACTACGCTGGACACTAAAGAGACCCACAACATCAAACTACTCATTGACTCTGGCTGTACCATGTCTGTTATGGACTTAGAATGGGCCCTGGGTAAAAAGATGAACCTCATAAAACTCGACACCCCTATAGTCTTCAAAAATATTGATGGGACTACAAATGCCTGTGGAGCTTTCAAGCACTCTGTAGCCCTTCACCTCAATATAGGAGGACATGTGGAGATCAAGCAGTTCCTGCTGGGTTGAGTAAGTGGACACTGTGCGATTCTAGGGCATGACTGGCTCTGGTATCACAACCCTAGGATTCGATGGTCAGAGAAATACATCTGCTTCGACAAGTGTGAAACAAAGGACTGCCATATTGAGGATTACACTTACGGTTTCCGAAAACCTACATGATACAACCACCACAATCAACTGGAAAGCATTGTACCCCCAAGTATTTGCAGGAAAGGCCAAGCAGAAGCTACCCAAGTCCTTGCCTGGAGTTGATTATGAAATCAAATTTAAAAATGACCCTGGGTTCTTACGTTCGAAGATCTACCCACTTACCAGTAAAGAAGATGAAGCTTTAAAAGCATGGCTCAAGGAAAACCTGGAAAATGGCTGACAAGTCTGAGGAGAATCGGACTATGTAAGCCTGATCTTCTTCAAAGACAAAGGAGACAAATTGTGGCCCATCATCAATTATAAACGCCTCAATTCCTTTTGCATCAAGGATATATACCCACTGCCCAGGATCGATGAGACTATAGCCAGTCTGAAGGAGGCTGAAATATTCACAAGTCTCGATGTGGAATGGGGCTATTGGAACATCGCAGTGGCCAAATGGGCACGAAAATACGCCGCAATAATCACCAAATATGGCACAGTATGGCCCACAGTCATGCAGTTTGGGTTAATGAATGCCATCAGTCTTCCAACGAAGAATGAACTACATCCTGCGTATGCTGCTAGCCACTGGCAAAGTCTTTGTGTACATTGACAACATCCTCATTGCAATGAAGATGCTCAAAGAGCACCGATGCCTACTACATGAGGTATTCAAGGTACTCCAGGAAAATGACCTCTGCATCCAGGAACCGAAATGCAAACTGGAGCAGCCAGAGGTCACATTCTTAGGACTATTGATTTCAAAAGGGAATATTCAACACTCACCAAAGAAATGCAGAGGGATAGCCGACTGGCCTGTACCAAAAAACAAACATGCCCTCCAATGGGGAATCTCAGGTTGTTGAACTATTTCTGGAGGTGCATACAGGGATTCACCACTATTGCCAAGCCACTCTATGAACTTCTGAGTGACAATACACCATATATTTGGACAGACCGACAAGAACGTGCCTGGAGACACCTGATCGAGATATTGCAAAGTGATGTGGTGTTGGCAATCCCACAAGACAAGGGCAAATGGAAGATGGAAGTGGACACGAGTAACTATGCCACTGGAGGAGTACTCTTGCAACAACAACCTGATGGTATCTGGTGACCGGTGGACTTCATTTTGAAAACCTTCTCCCTGGCGGAGATGAACTATGCGACATACAATAAAGAATTTCTAGCCATTATCTATTAGGCGCCAAAGAACCCTTCGAAATCCGTACCGACCATGCGAATCTTCAATATTTCCAGAAAAGCCAGAAGCTCAACCCCAGGCAAATGCGATGGCATTCAAAATTACAATGCTTCAACTTTGAAGTAAAGTATAAACCTGGAAAAACAAACATGAAGGCTGATGCACTATCCTGACGACCAGACCATTGGGAGGGGATGGACAAATACAAAAAACCTACAGTACAAGTCTTCCTGACTCATCACCTTGCTGCATTGCTGATCCCCGAGCCAACAATTGACCAACTATTACTGGAAGCACACACAAACACTATACCGCCCAAGGTGACGCCCTACGAAAAAGGCACAGATGGACTTTTCAGACACCAAGGAAAGGTCTGGGTGCCCCAAGACCTAGTACACAAGATCTTGATAGAGTTACATGACTCTCCACTTGGAGGACACCCTGGACCCGGAAAGACCTTGGAAAGTGTTGTGTCAGGACCCATTCATTTTTCCTTGCCCAAGCCGACTTCACCCACATCCACGAGCTTCCCGACGACCCTCTACAACCTCGCTAGTCCCTCTATACACTTCCGGGACCCGCTGTCTCCTTCCGGAAGCCTCTCCAACCTCCCCCGCGCTCACACAACACTCGCGACCACCATGCTGTACTCGCGACGCTTCCTATTACTTCACCCTATGCGCATACTTCACCCGGACCCACCAATCCTACGCGCTACACACCGATACGCATCTACTTCCACCAGCACGTGACTTGCCACGCGGCACCCCCGGCGCTACCACTACCAGCGCCAATATGTTACCAGCATTACAACCGTTACTTGCGTTACCAGCGTTACCCATGTGACTACCCGCCCATAGGTCACCTGCGTCACTAGCGTCACCCACGTGATCGCTCTTATGATCTCGCGACCTTAACACTCAAACGCGCCACCAACGGTCAGCTGTATGTACACTTCAAATATGCGTCCCTTCTTCTCCTCAGTCGTCTATAATTACGCTACTTATGATCTGAGAATCCCTCCGTAGTTATAGCAACGTATATACTTATTTAACTAGGTCGCGACCTTACCTATGCATACCTAACCCCTCACGACCTTAGTAGAACACGCACCCAGTCACTTTATGACTAAACATACCCCGTACTACTATAGTCTTGTCGCCTGGCGACCTCTGTACTTTCCCTTTTTCATTATACTCTCTCTACGTACGTATATAAGGTCTCGCATGTACTTATGGTACTCTAGACTTGATATTGACACACATTGGTTTAAGCTTGAGGCTAGTACGCCCTTTGAGCTTGGAACCATCGTGATTGATAGGTCTTGTCTCTCTTGGTGACCACAAGATTGCCAAAACACACTCTACTCTGTTCTAACTCACCCTCTGCGCTCCTACAACCTGCACGATCTAAGTATTCTCTATTATTCGTCTTGGTACTGATCTTGGAACCCTACAGGTTCACCCGTCGGTTGGCAAAGTCATCGCCTTCACCGACACATTTCTCAACACCGTCGCGACCACCGCGATCCTTCCAACATTCTCTATTTCTTTCACCTCATCTTTTTCCTTCTCTACGCTTCGTTGGTTGACCTCGTGACCTTCTCAGCGTTATCACTTTCTCCCACCTCATCTATTCCTTTCTTCACGCCTCGTCAGTCGACTTCGCGACCCTCTCAGTGTCACCCATTTCCCCCCTCCTCGTCAATTTCCTCCTTTACGCTTCATCTACCGACTTCGCGACCTTCCCAATGACGTCTTCCTCCTTTATACTTGTCTTTCTTCGCTCTTACATCTTTTCAGACGTCTTCGCGACCTTCCAGGACCGAGCATTCTCGACTGTGCTCAACAGTTGATTGGTCTTAGCAAGTTTCCAGCATAGGTCACCAACAAGTCGATCTCCGGCACTACTATCGAGACGGGACAGGCCCTAACATAATATCAAGTCTCCCCCTCGCCCCACCACTCAACACCCGGATAACACAAACCATTATGTCTTCCAGTCACACTCCTCCCCAACCAACCACTCATCACTTCCAGACACGCACAGGTAGCCGCGTGATCACTCCAATGATCTTGGAGACTACTTGCGAGCTGCCTACCACCGTACAAGAATGACCCGCGTCCATCGTTCAATCACAGCCCGAAGAGCCCGCCCACATCGCACCTAGCCATGCCTCGTCCTTGCGCGAAGAAGCCGAGACCCTCGTGGAGCAGTTCGGCTACCTGCGCTTCGACCGCCCTCGCCACCGTACTTACCAAATTCTCAACAATACTCGCCGCCAATACGAAACCGGAACTCTCGATGAAGAATTAGCGTATCTCATTGAGACGACAAATCTCTGCAAGGCATTGGTACAATTAACGGATGGATTCCGAGCTAACCCGCAGAACCAACTCTACGAGAGTCAACGCCAATATCCAGGCACTACCGACCGAGGAGCCCTGTCTCCCGCCAACCTGGATACTCCCTCGCGACCTCCGAGAGTCGCCCAGCCTACAAGAGGACCCCGAGACATGGCCCCACTTTTCCAAGTCGCGGCACAATCCCTGCAGAACTTTGCCAACCCTGCCGCGCCCGACGAGCGACCCACCATTGTCTCCAGGATCCCTAGGTACACCGCCCCTCGCAGCAGCTGGCCTACGTGGACGCAGCCAACCACTACTCCGAGTAGGGCGCTCCCTCGCGACCCTATAGGGACTGAAGCAATGCTTCAACCTGCCCCTCGCCTCGAGATTCCGGTCGAGCCCTTCCGTATTCCACAACCGGAAGCGCGACCAGTACCCCAGATGGAGATGCGACCAGCATCTCACCCTCCGTCACAGGCTGAAGCCCCGCAGGTCCCTCCGGTCCCCCCTATGCCTCCACACCCCGCCGCTGTGCTTCGAGATGAGGCCCCTGGTACCCACCACCACCATTACTATTACCAGGCCCCTCCCTCCGAAGGACCATCGGCCCAAGACGCCTTCGCTCGAGAATCCAAGCTCGACACCAGACGTCCCGAACCATTCAATGGTCATGACCGATGCAAGTGGAAACCTTTCATCACGGAATGCCTAATGACTTTCTTCGCCAAGCCCGTAACCTTCCAAGGAGATCATGAGAGGGTTACTTTCGCTGCCTCTTACCTCACGGACACCACACAGAGCCACTACACCTCCCTCCTTCAATTCAATGCCGAACACCCGGCTCTACATTCCTGGGAAGGATTCATCCGCAAGTTTGGAGGGATGTTTGGAGTGGTCAACACGCAGATTGAAGCTGACCAGAACCTTCGCTTGTTGCAGATGGGCGAAAACGAACGGTTTTCGAACCACATCATCCGTGTCAGGATCGCTTACATAAGCAGGTTGGAAAGGCCAAGAAAGGATCGCAAAAGAGTTGCAGGAAGTTTGCGGACGAGTCACATGACCCGAACGGGTGGTGGATTACATAATGGGAAAATCACGTGACCAGGGCCTGGACGCATCACGTGACGCACGGGGTCCGAGCGTGGGAACGCCGGCAACTCCCGAACCGCTCGCTATATATACCACGTCACTTTCTTACTTGTACCCTTTTCCCCTTATGTTAGTATCGTCATCATCAACCTTACGTTAAGTTGTGTGAACCATGAGACTAAGTCTGACACAATACTAACATCAACCCCTGTCCGCCCTAGCCCCGTGTCCTAACCCGGCTAGCCTGGACCCCTATCTCAAACTGTCACACTCTGTGACAGCTTATCCCCCTCATCCTCTTTCTCTTTACCCTGCCCACGGTGTGCAACAGAACCGTGTGAAATTTTTACTGTGTGTAGATACACGTGACCAGACCCGGAGGAAGTCTACTGTGACCCTCCCCAAGAGACACCGAGTGCCAAAGGCCCAGAACTTTGCTTTACAGCTACGTACCAGTGAATCGTGTAGTGTACAGGGCACGGAAAGGCCCTATACATAGTTTTTCTGTAGTTTCCTGGTCCAGTGGACAGGGCCCTTGCTCTGTGACCATTGTCAGAAGGGCACACAGGCAACTCACTAGGAGTTGTGGAGTGACCACCTGGGACACCATTCGGGCCCCACGCTAGCAACAAGTTTTATAGAATAAGAGTTCTATAAGTACCTAGATACATAGAGAGCAGCCTGAGAGGACAGGACTGCTAAGAGATCGAAGAAATCCTGAGTGCCCAAGGCCCGGAATTCTATTTACAGCGTCTGCGTCCGAGACCGGGTCGAGCCCAGCTCCCCCCCGATTCCCCTGTTACCGACGTCCCCGAAACCCCATCACCACCACCAGGGTCTGTGATGGCTGACCACGTCGCCCTGCCTGAAGTCCATGCCACGAGGCTGGATTTAGTCATCGCCCCATTTGATGGGCAAAAAAGAAATTTCCATACATTCCTCCGGTCGCTCCGCCTCCTGTTTATGGCGAATCCGATAATCTATGCCACGGACCTGGCAAAGGTCCTCTACACCCTCAGCAAAATTACTGGCGAGGGGTTTGCCACAGAATGGGCAAATGTGAAGGGAGAGGAAATCCTGGGTAACAACGAGGTTGGAACCTGGGCAGAATTTGTGGAAGAGATGAAGCGAGCGTTCGATGACCTGAACGACCGTGCGACTGCCCTTGCAGATATTGCGAGGTTGAACAGGGTGTCATGACGGCCACACCCTTCAGCGTACCCAACTCCCATCTTATAGGGCCAGCCCATTTTGACTGGTGGCCATCTTATAGGCCCAGCCAAGCGTCGGCCGAGATATTACATAATAGGCTGGGCCGAGATCTTAGGTCACCCAAAATTGGTAACTAGAGGTTCAGATGACTGGATATGCATGGGGCCCTTAAAATAGGCTTGGCCCAGGTCAGTAGGGCTTGGCTCAGAATAATATTCTTCAACCTGCATTCCAGGTCTAATATCACCACCTTACATCTGGTAGCACCCATATTATGATTTTCCAGCCCTAATGCACTGCTCACTCATCTAAATTACCAGATACTGTAGTAATACCACCAGATATTAATGTACCTGAGCAAGAAGAGCTTAGCCCAGACAATTATTCTGCATCCAACATCCTATATCAAATGTCCCTTTATTTAATATGACACCCTACAATAAATTGTTCATTATTGAATGTTAGGTGTGACATGTCACAGTGTGACTAGCACCAAAGTACTTCGTCGCTAGTCACATTGTGACACATTGTCACACTTGAAATCTGGGTTAACTGTAACTGAAGCAGCTATGGAAGTGCAGTAAATATGTTGTCCATGTTCTAATATAGCTGCATCAGAGGTCTCTGTATAGCTGCAAAGGAATATTGGACTTGACACATTAATACCACCAGATATTGATGTACCTGAGCAAGAAGAGCCTAGCCCAGACAATTATTCTGCATCCAACATCCTATATCAAATGTCCCTTTATTTAATATGACACCCTACAATAAATTGTTCATTATTGAATGTTAGGTGTGACATGTCACAGTGTGACCAGTGCCGAAGTACTTCGTCGCTAGTCACATTGTGACACATTGTCACACTTGAAATCTGGGTTCACTCCCTTCAGCACACCCACCCCCTATCCAAAAGGCCTAGCCAATTTTGACTGATGCCCTTTTCATGGGCCCAGCTGATCATCAGCTGAGATATTGCTTTATAGGCTTGGCCAATCAACTTGATATACCAAAATCACACTAGGCATACAGGGATCCCATGGTACTGAAGATGCCCTTTCAAAAGGGCTGGCCAATATACATTTTAGAAACCAGTGTAGAGGGCCTGAAGCACCCTATTGAAACACTTCTTGCACATACATGACAAATTAGACCAAAGAAGCTGGGGATAGCATACACAGATTATGAAGCCAAAAATCAGAGATGCTATTTGATAGATGCATAAATTGTAAGGTCATCTTCCATTATCTAAGGCTCCTGATCAGTGTATATAAATGAGATATTGTAACTTCACATAACTGGGTGAGATGAAAACAAATATGCCTTCCAATAGGCTTCCAATTGGTAGGAGCAAATGCAACCTTCAAATATCCAATGGAACCATCACAAGCTAGGGTGAAAGGTGGTGTGTCAACTGATTCAGGATATTCTTTAGGAAAGGATGGGCCTTAATATCCTTTCTGGAGGGTACATGGACAGCACAACATAGGATGATTTGACACTAGGGATTATTTGAAAGGATGCCACTGGCCCACATAGGGTTAGGGTTAGGGCAGATAAACTGCAATAGATTCAGGGTGATCTCTTATACCATATCCATTTGTCAAAGCTAATCCACAAGTACAAATTAATTACAACAAATCTAAAGAAAAACATGTCTGGCATTTACATCAGAGGATGGGTGGCCAAATCCACCTCTGACAAGCCATTCATATCTTAATATGTGCTTCATTGCAAAGGGGGCACTGCAATCTAGGCAAGCCCCACTTCACCAAAGCAAGAGTCCCCAGTCTCAAGTAGATAAGAAAACAAGAAGATGATCTGTAAGAAACTAGGGTGGGAGGACACCAACCACATGGCAGTCAGCAGTCCATCCCAGAGCCCATACAGCAGCCCCAAGGTATGAGCAGCAGATAGCACAAAAAAACTTACAAAGATGGGGTTGGGGGAGGTTGTCTGCATAATAGACCACACTCACATCCTTGGCCCATTTGGCCACCCCAGGTGCAGGTATGAATGAGGGTTGGTTGGGGCCAGCCTGCATATAAGCAGCCACCAAACCAAAAGGCCCATATGGCCACCCTCTTCACATAATATTCTGAAAAGCAACATCAATGAGCACCATACCAGTAAAAAGTGTGAATAGTAATAAAACCCACATACCTCTGCAGGTGTCAAGCTCATACAGACACCTGAAGGCAGACAAGAGCAGCATTCCCTGTATGGCACTGCAGTTGCCACACAGAGAATGCTGCCCTTGTCTTCCACAAACCATAAGGTGGACATGGCAGCACAGGAAGGGCAGTGGGGGGGTGGGGCAGCAGGTGGGCAGGGCAGCAGGCAGGCAGGGCAGGGTAGCAGGCAGGCAGGGCAGTGGGTGGGCAGGCAGGGCGGGGTAGCGGGCAGGCAGGGCGGGGTAGCGGGCACATGGAGCAGCGGGGGGGCAGGGCGAAGTAGCGGGCAGGCAGGCAGGCAGGGCGGGGCAATAGGTGGGCAGGCAGGGCTGCGGGCGGGCAGGGCGGGGCAGCGGGCAGGCAGGGTGCGGCAGCGGGCAGGCAGGCGGGGCAGCGGGCGGGCAGGGCAGGGCTGCGGGCAGGCAGGGCGGGGCAGCGGGTGGGCAGGCGGGGCAGCGGGTGTAGAGGCGGGGCAGCGGGCGGGCAGGCGGGGCTGCAGGCGGGCAGGGCAGGGCTGCGGGTGGGCAGGGCTGCGGGCAGGCGGGGCTGCGGGTGGGCAGGGTGGGGCGTCAGGGCAGCAGGGTGGCGGGCAGCGGGGCAGTGGAGCAGCGGAGCAGGGGCAGCTTGGCAGGAGGGGAGGGCGGGATGCTGGGAAAGCAGGGTGGTGGGGCAATGGGGTGGCAGGCAACGGGGGCAGTGGGGCAGCAGAGGACGTTGTATGCACTGTGTTTGTTTGGTGCTCACCATATAAAGTGTTTCAACATTTGGCTCTGTTTGTTCATGTTGATATGTCATGTGACTCAGCCCAATGACACAATCACAAGCCTTTTCTTGGCCCTGTACTCAGGCCAAGCTAGAATGGGAGGATTTTATGTACTAGGTTCTATATGATGTGATAAGCTAGAGTCTAGATGTGGGTGAGCATGTACAACCCAGTTTGATTCAGATAATCATGAAGCTCTGAAAAGAAGAGGTGTGAAGGCTCAGTTGCATAGAACCAGATCCAGAGGTGGTGCATGAGAGTGGTGCATGAGAGTGTGAAGCCCAGCATTGTTGAGAAAGGGGTGTGCTGCAAAGGGTGCACATCGATAGAAGGGATTGAGGACTACTGCAGCAATGAAGATCTCCTGGTCAGCAACAATCCAGCACTTTTCTAGACTGTCTATAATGGCACAGATCCTCTTCATCAGTAAACCCATGATATTGCATCATCAGAAAGCCAAATGTGAGCAGCACAGTGTTGAGGCAGCAGAATGAAGCTTGTATAATATTTGCAGCAATTACAAGGGGCTCTAGGTGTCATTTAATACTGTGGCAATGCAGTCATTAGGACTTGAAGCCAACCATAACAGCAGGATATAGACCAGAGCAGGGAGTGCCAGAACACAGATTCATGATGATGCTGATCATCTTTTGAGCATGTGCTTTGGCCACTCTATCACCAGTAACAATCTGCTTTTTTGCAGGAAGCCTTGCAGCATCAGCTGAGCAGATACAAAGAAGAGATGCCTGCAGCTCAAGCAGGTGTCTATATGCCTGCAGCTCAAGCAGGCGTCTATATGCCTGATAATGAGCTGTCCAGCAAGTGAGAACTGTGTGAATGACTGTCTTCACAGTGCCTGTTGCATTGAGATGAGCTGTCTGGAGTAGAGCAAGCACATATGTCTTGCTGCAAAGCCATGTTATAACCTCATTTGCCATGGTAGTATAGAAAAGAAGGGCAGCTCCAGACTTGAAATAATCACCAACAACAAGGTTTATCTACAAAATTATCAGTCCATAATTATGCCTGAGTAGAAATTACACAAACCTGGTGTGCATAGCAGTCAAGGACAATGATGTTCAGATATTTCTGTCCAACTATATGTTGAGCCTTATGACATTCACCAGAGGCATCAGTGACAATTGCCACAACAACTGCACCCCTCTCAATTTTGACCAGCTTGATGACTTCCTCAAGGAGTGGGATCAGATTTTCAGCTGTTTTGCGCTCTGCAGACACATCATGGACCTTTACAGTTCGAATCTATCAACATATCAGTACATATGAAGAGTATGTGAAATGGCAAATGCATACCTTTCCATCCACAGTAATCATAAATGCAATAAGGTGGTGATAATTAACACCGGTCCACCCATCTGCTTGGATTGTCACATCATGACCTTTGGCAGCAGCCTTTGCTTCAGCCTGATACATAGCAAGAGCAGCTGGAACAATATGATTGGTGAGGACTTTCAAGATGGGGATCTTGCAGTGGGTAAAAATTCATCCAAGAAATCGAGCCATGCAGGATTATCAATCCATGACAATGAGAATCCCACTGAGGCTGTTATTCAAGCCATATGGTTCTCAAAACTGTGTTGGTGGGCCACAGTCCATGTGTCAGTAGTTTTGCCTGGACTGAACCAAGAGGAAGTGCATTGGAGTCCTGAAAGGGAATGATTTCGAGAATCCCATGCACTTGATGCTTGGCCAGTCATCGAAGAACCAGCTTCTGATGGAGCAGGGCTGAAATTTGGAAGGATTGGTGAGTTCAAGAAGGGAGGTGATAAAAATGGTACAGCAGGTGAAGGTGGCACAGATGATGAAGGTGGTGGTCATGAGTCTGAGGGTTGTGTTGCTGAGAAGCTTGTACTGCTATTTGAAGCCCCAACAGGAGGCATAGGGCCTGGCATGTGAAAGAGGAGAGGTTGAGTTGCATATAAGGCTGTTTCTGCACCTGTTTGAAGCCCCATTCGATTGTTCATGTGGCATGAACCCTGGCCTGGAGATGGTGTCTCACTATGCTAGATGTGGTCATTCCTTGCTCACTCAGTTGTCTCTGTGAGCTGCAATTGGCAGTAGCAGAGATGACACAACATTGTTGTTGGAACACCACAAAGCCAACCATAGGGCATATGTGGTCCAGATTTCAAAGTCCAGACTAGTGGACAGAGTCAAAACAGACATAGGAATGCATGCGAGCACATAAGGTACACTTCTATAGCATCAACCCCATGAGCAGCCTGTCACAGTCCAGATTTGACACCAGCTCAGTCCTCCTCTTGAACAGCCACAATGTGATTGTCCAAGCATTTTGTGCAATAAACCTTGTCCTTTGCTGACAAGCCTGTGCAAGTCATGCCCTCAGGTAGTTCAAGCTTTATAGATGGATGGTCAGTGAAATAATCTCGCCACCATTTGCATGCATTTGCTCTTGTCATAGCTGCAGTTGAGACAAGTTGAGACAAGGTGATGGGTAACAGGTGTTGCTATAGGGTTGAAGCACACTCTTGATGTACAGCACAGCTGTAGTATGTGAAATGGAGTGATATTAAGTGCATGTAGCCAAAGCACAGCAAGCAGGAGACAAGATTCACATGTGTCTGCTGTGTGACATGCCATGACTGCATCATGCAAATGGTAAATCCATATAAGGGAATTTGGCACATGACCCAGAACTAATCAGGGTCTGGCTGAGTCAAGGATCCTTTGACTGTCAATGACTGTCAATGACTAGTCAGCAAAGTCAGTGACTTGACTTTTCACCAAAGTCATTGACTGCCCAACACTGAGCAGAGGACTGTGTTTGTTTGGTGCTCACTGTTTCAACATTTTGCTCTGTTTGTTCATGTTGATATGTCATGTGACTCAGCAATGACATGATCACAAGCCTTTTTTTTCTCTTTCTCACATTGCTGTCACCTCTCTGCCTCGCACCCTCAGAGCCTTGCAGTCCACTCCCCTCCCTCTCCCCTTGCCACTGCCTCCCTTGCCCCCTCTGCTCTACTGCCTGTCCAGCTGCCCTATCGCCCCACCTCCCTGTTGCCCCATCGTCCCATCACCGCATCGCGCTGCTGCACGCCACACTGCTGCCTGCCGAGCTGCTGCTCTGCTGCCCCACAGCCATGCTGCACTGCCCCGCCTGCCCGCAGCCCCGCCCGCCTGCTGCTCCGCCTGCCTACTGCTCCACCGGCCTACTGCCCCGCCTGCCCGCATCCCTGCCCGCCCACAGCCCTGCCCGACCGCAGCCCCGCCTGCCTGCAGCCCCCTGCCCGCAGCCCTGCCCGCCCGCAGCCCTGCCTGCCCACCTATTGCCCCGCCCTGCCTGCCTGCCTGCCCGCTACTTCGCCCTGCCCCCCCGCTGCTCCATGTGCCCGCTACCCCGCCCTGCCTGCCCGCTACCCCGCCCTGCCTGCCCACCCACTGCCCTGCCTGCCTGCTACCCTGCCCTGCCTGCCTGCTGCCCTGCCCACCTGCTGCCCCACCCCCCCACTGCCCTTCCTGTGCTGCCATGTCCACCTTATGGTTTGTGGAAGACAAGGGCAGCATTCTCTGTGTGGCAACTGCAGTGCCATACAGGGAATGCTGCTCTTGTCTGCCTTCAGGTGTCTGTATGAGCTTGACACCTGCAGAGGTATGTGGGTTTTATTACTATTCACACTTTTTACTGGTATGGTGCTCATTGATGTTGCTTTTCAGAATATTATGTGAAGAGGGTGGCCATATGGGCCTTTTGGTTTGGTGGCTGCTTATATGCAGGCTGGCCCCAACCAACCCTCATTCATACCTGCACCTGGGGTGGCCAAATGGGCCAAGGATGTGAGTGTGGTCTATTATGCAGACAACCTCCCCCAACCCCATCTTTGTAAGTTTTTTTGTGCTATCTGCTGCTCATACCTTGGGGCTGCTGTATGGGCTCTGGGATGGACTGCTGACTGCCATGTGGTTGGTGTCCTCCCACCCTAGTTTCTTACAGATCATCTTCTTGTTTTCTTATCTACTTGAGACTGGGGACTCTTGCTTTGGTGAAGTGGGGCTTGCCTAGATTGCAGTGCCCCCTTTGCAATGAAGCACATATTAAGATATGAATGGCTTGTCAGAGGTGGATTTGGCCACCCATCCTCTGATGTAAATGCCAGACATGTTTTTCTTTAGATTTGTTGTAATTAATTTGTACTTGTGGATTAGCTTTGACAAATGGATATGGTATAAGAGATCACCCTGAATCTATTGCAGTTTATCTGCCCTAACCCTAACCCTATGTGGGCCAGTGGCATCCTTTCAAATAATCCCTAGTGTCAAATCATCCTATGTTGTGCTGTCCATGTACCCTCCAGAAAGGATATTAAGGCCCATCCTTTCCTAAAGAATATCCTGAATCAGTTGACACACCACCTTTCACCCTAGCTTGTGATGGTTCCATTGGATATTTGAAGGTTGCATTTGCTCCTACCAATTGGAAGCCTATTGGAAGGCATATTTGTTTTCATCTCACCCAGTTATGTGAAGTTACAATATCTCATTTATATACACTGATCAGGAGCCTTAGATAATGGAAGATGACCTTACAATTTATGCATCTATCAAATAGCATCTCTGATCTTTGGCTTCATAATCTGTGTATGCTATCCCCAGCTTCTTTGGTCTAATTTGTCATGTATGTGCAAGAAGTGTTTCAATAGGGTGCTTCAGGCCCTCTACACTGGTTTCTAAAATGTATATTGGCCAGCCCTTTTGAAAGGGCATCTTCAGTACCATGGGATCCCTGTATGCCTAGTGTGATTTTGGTATATCAAGTTGATTGGCCAAGCCTATAAAGCAATATCTCAGCTGATGATCAGCTGGGCCCATGAAAAGGGTATCAGTCAAAATTGGCTAGGCCTTTTGGATAGGGGGTGGGTGTGCTGAAGGGAGTGAACCCAGATTTCAAGTGTGACAATGTGTCACAATGTGACTAGCGACGAAGTACTTCGGCACTGGTCACACTGTGACATGTCACACCTAACATTCAATAATGAACAATTTATTGTAGGGTGTCATATTAAATAAAGGGACATTTGATATAGGATGTTGGATGCAGAATAATTGTCTGGGCTAAGCTCTTCTTGCTCAGGTACATCAATATCTGGTGGTATTAATGTGTCAAGTCCAATATTCCTTTGCAGCTATACAGAGACCTCTGATGCAGCTATATTAGAACATGGACAACATATTTACTGCACTTCCATAGCTGCTTCAGTTACAGTTAACCCAGATTTCAAGTGTGACAATGTGTCACAATGTGACTAGCGACGAAGTACTTTGGTGCTAGTCACACTGTGACATGTCACACCTAACATTCAATAATAAACAATTTATTGTAGGGTGTCATATTAAATAAGGGGACATTTGATATAGGATGTTGGATGCAGAATAATTGTCTGGGCTAAGCTCTTCTTGCTCAGGTACATTAATATCTGGTGGTATTACTACAGTATCTGATAATTTAGATGAGTGAGCAGTGCATTAGGGCTGGAAAATCATAATATGGGTGCTACCAGATGTAAGGTGGTGATATTAGACCTGGAATGCAGGTTGAAGAATATTATTCTGAGCCAAGTCCTACTGACCTGGGCCAAACCTATTTTAAGGGCCCCATGCATATCCAGTCATCTGAACCTCTAGTTACCAATTTTGGGTGACCTAAGATCTCGGCCCAGCCTATTATGTAATATCTCGGCCGACGCTCGGCTGGGCCTATAAGATGGCCACCAGTCAAAATGGGCTGGCCCTATAAGATGGGAGTTGGGTACGCTGAAGGGTGTGTGACGGCACCTGAGTTCTTCGCAAAGTTTGAAACGATGTTCCGAAGAGCGGGGATGACAGAAGTGGCCGATTCGGACATCCTGGTCCATTGGCTGGAGTCGAATCTGAGCAGGAGGCTAGTGGGAAAGGTCTATGGTGTTTCGCCAATGCCAGAGACCTACGTGCAGTGGAAGGCACTTGCCGAAAAGCTAGACACTCAGCAGCGTCACCTCGACGGAGTCATCGCACAACAGAACTCTGTGTGTCCTGCTCTGCCTGCAACCAGCCGCCCCCTCCCTCAACAAACCCACTTCGCCCCAGCCCCCCGTCCCTTCCTGGCCCAGCCTCTGGCCCGCACCCCTGCCCCTCCCACCATGCCGCGTCCCACCAATGCCAGTGATGCCATGGTGGTGGATCGTGCCTGTGCCCCTGGAGTATTGCGCACCTGCTTCCGATGTGGCCAAGCTGGTCACATGGTGAGAGATTGCCAGCTCCAGGACACATGTCCGCAGATCCCGAGGCCACAGGTCCGCGCCGTGGAAAGCCAGGCATGTAGTGCAGAGGACTATGAGAACGAGATCGCACTGCTCCGAGACCGCCTGGATTTGCTCGAGAGAGAGAAGAGGGCTCCTGTTGAGGAGCCAGATTTTGGAGACGAGGCCCAGTGAGTCCAAACTGGAGTCTCAGGAGTAGATATCCCAGCCCCCCTCCCATCCCTGTACCCGCAGCTAGTATCCCAAAATACACTATCTTGCAGCGGAGACACACCCGGATTGGGGCTGAGGTGAAGGACAAAGCAGAAACGGAAACCGCTAAAAGTGAAATACCAAAAAGAGAAAAGGGGACTAGCAGCCAAGTGGAGCCAACAAAGCACCTCTGCAAGGTGCTGAAGGACACCCTATTGCGTATGCCCCGAGAGCTCTCCATCCAGGTGCACCTGGAGGCTCTCAGCACTGGCAAAGGGGCAACTACGAAAGCCCTTGTTGACTCAGGCTGCACCAACTGCTTTATGGACTTGGAGTGGGCGAAAAAAGTGGGATTGGAACCATCTCCCTTGCTGAATCCAATCACCATGTATAATGTGGATGGAACACAGAACAGAGATGGTAAGATCCGGTATGGGATGGAGCTGCTTGTGACGGTTGGCGACCACCAGGAGCGGATCCACTTCCTGCTAGGGAAGACTCAGTCCCACACGGCGATCCTTGGGCATGATTGGCTAAAGCGTCATAATCCAGAGATTGACTGGGTGAAAGCTGAAGTAAGGCTCACCCGCTGCCCCAACTCCTGTGCCTCCTCCCCACACAGCCACCGGTCCCCTGTTCGACCCTCAGGTCCACCAAAAGTGAGTACCCTGGCCTCGGCCAGTATCCCGGACACCCGTTTTCCCAACACTGGCCCTACCCCTGATTGGCCAAGCCGCTACCCTTTGGTTTTTAGTGAAGCAAAGTGGGATGAGCTCCCCCGCTCCCGCCCTGACTTTGATATCAAAATCGAGTTTAAAACAGACCCTGGACACCTCTCCTCTAAGCTATACTCTCTGACGCGAGAAGAGATGGTGGAAATGAATCGCTGGGTGGATGAGCAGCTAGCTTCTGGACGAATCCGACCTTCGAAGTCCCCGTACGCGAGCCCCTTCTTCTTCAAACGTGAGAAGGACAAGCTGCGGCCGATTATCGATTACTCTAGGCTGAACTCGTATCTAATCAAAGACAAGTACCCCCTCCCCCTCATACGAGACACTGTGGATGTGTTAAAGGGGGCGACCATCTATTCCAAGATTGATGCGAAGGGAGGTTTCCCATCGATGCAGGTCTGGCCAGAACATCAGCACCGCTGTGCTTTCCTAACGCCTCGTGGACTCTTCGAACCGGCAGTTATGTGGTTTGGGCTGCAGAATGCGCCTGCAACCTTCCAGCGCTTCATGAACCATGTGTTGAGAGAAGAGATTGCAGGGGGGCATGTCCGAGCCTATGTCGATGATGTTATAGTGTTTGCAGAGGATTTGGCTACACATCGGTATTGGATGGATCAGGTCTTGAAGAAGTTTGGGGAGAATGGCCTGTGTCTCAGACTCAGCAAGTGCGAGTTCGAGAAGAGTGAGGTTTTCTTCCTGGGGATGAAGATCTCCCACAACTGTCTAGAGCATGACCCAGCTAAAGGCGCGGCGATCCGTAACTGGCCCAGACCGAAAAATGTGAAAGAGGTACAAAGATTCAATGGGATGCTGAACTACCTCTGCCGGCACATCCCGAATCTCTCTGCCCGGGCAAAACCACTCTTCCGGCTGACAGGGAAAATCCCGTGGAGATGGGAGGAGGAGGAGGAAGCAGCCTTCCAAGATCTCCGCCTGGCACTAGTATCAGCCCTAGTCTTGGCTCTACCACAAGACAAAGGGAGATGGAAGGTAGAAACGGATGCGAGCAACTTGGCGACTGGAGGAGTTCTCTCACAGCAGCAGGTGGATGGGACTTGGAGAGTTGTAGACTACATCTCCAAAGCCCTCACTGCAGCTGAGAAGAATTACGATGTGTACGACAAGGAGTTCCTGGCTGTAATCTGGGCACTACGCGAGTGGCGGGCTTACCTGATTGGGGTGGAAGAGACTATCGAAATCTGGACGGACCATGCTAACCTCCAGTACTTCCGGAAGCCCCAGAAGTTGAAACCGAGGCAGGTCCGTTGGGTTGGAGAGCTCCAGTGCTTTGACTTCGAGATCAAGTACCGTACTGGGAAGTCAAACACGAAAGCGGATGCACTCTCACGGAGGCCAGATTATGGAGAGATGGTGGAGGAGGATGCACCAGTACAGGTCTTCCCAGAGGCTGAGACCTGCACATTGTTCACATCGGAGATGGAGATGCTACTCCAGAAAAACAGCGCAGTATATGTGCAGAAGCCAGAGGAGCTTGATGATGAGTGGACGAGAGATCGGATGGGACTCTGGCGGAAGGCAGAAATCACTTGGGTGCCCCCAGAAGCACGTGAGGCAGTGCTCACCTTTGAGCATGACCTCCCCATCGCAGGACACCCTGGTCCGCGGAAACTGAGGGTGGCTCTGCTGAGGTCCTACTGGTGGGTGGGCATGGTGAAGGATTCCAATCGGTATGCAGGTGGATGCGAGACATGCCAACGAATCAAGCCTGATCGTACCAGGCGCGCCGCTCCGCTCCATCCGCACCCTGTCCCTGAGAGCCCCTGGGCAGTCATCTCTTGGGACATTGTTGGGCCTTTCCCCCTCTCACGTGGTCACAATGCGATCCTTGTCATTGTCGACAAGTTTACAAAATGAACTCTCATCGAAGCTATTGGCCTTGACCTCACAGGACTTGGTGCTGCTCGGATCCTTCGAGACCGGGTCTTCCGCGACCATGGAGTCCCGCAGAAAGTTGTGAGTGACCAGGGAACCCAATTTGTGTCCAGATTCATGAGGGAGTTTTATGGGATGATTGGAGTTAAGGCAAACCTGAGCACTGCCTTCCACCCACAAACAGATGGACAGACAGAGCGGGTCAATCAGGAGGTTGAAGTGTATCTCCGGGCCTATGTTGACCATCTGCAGGATGATTGGGCAGAGTGGCTATCCACAGCCGAATTCGCGCTCAATAACCGTGAGCACTCAGCCACTGGATTCACACCTTTCTATCTGGAGTATGGCCAGCACCCTTGGAATGGTGGTATCCGGCCGCCCTCTGAAGTGAACCCTGCAGCAGACAAGTGGATGGCCAAGCTCACGGAATCCCAAAGAGCAGCCAGGGATGCAATGGGGAAGGCGGCAGATGCGATGAAGGCTAGCTATGATAAAGGAAAGCGCCCAAGTCGTGAATACTCAAAGGGGGACTTAGTCTGGCTGGATACCCAGAACCTGAAAATGGATCGACCATCCAAGAAGCTTGACAACAAGCGGGCTGGACCCTTCACTATCGAAGAGAAGGTTGGACCAGCAGCATACCGACTCAAGCTCCCCCAAGCATGGCACATTCACCGGGTTTTCAATGAGTTGCTACTCACCCCGTATATTGCTCCCTCTTTCCCTTCCCAGAACTTGCCTCCACCCCCACCCCCCACGATTGACGATGACCACTTGGAGTATGAGGTGGAGGAAATTCTTGATGTCAAGAAGGTTGGACGGGGAGTGAAGTATTTGGTGAAGTGGTTAGGATACCCTGCAGAGGAGAACACCTGGGAACCTCGTTGCAACCTCACTAACGTTGCACTGTTGCTCCAGGACTTCTTCCAGCAATACCCTGACAAGGCGAAGTTGGCAGGTCGAGACGCCCAGCCTTAAGAGGGGGGTGATGTCAGGATCGCTTACATAAGCAGGTTGGAAAGGCCAAGAAAGGATCGCAAAAGAGTTGCGGGAAGTTTGTGGACGAGTCACGTGACCCGAACGGGTGGTGGATTACATAATGGGAAAATCACGTGACCCGGGCCTGGACGCATCACGTGACGCACGGGTCCGAGCGTGGGAACGCCGGCAACTCCTGAACCGCTCGCTATATATACCACGTCGCTTTCTTACTTGTACCCTTTTCCCCTTATGTTAGTATCATCATCATCGACCTTACGTTAAGTTGTGTGAACCGTGAGACTAAGTCTGACAATCCGTTTCGAGTCCTTTGCTTTCGAATCCAACTGGAATTCGGCCGCCTTACAATCCAAACTCTATTGCTCAATGTCCACACGCATCAAAGAGGCCATGAAAGTCATTCCGCGACCCACGACGTATCAAGAACTTCGCGATTTGGCAATGCAAATTGACCAGAGGCACTGGGAGTATGAGAGTGAGACCCGCCGAACTCAATTCCGTGCTAACCCTCCTACTCCTCGTCCCCCTGTTCAACAAGGCGGAAATCACAATTACCAAGCGACGTCGCGACCTTACCCCACCACTGGAAATAACCCTACGACGCCCCGACCAGCCACAGGGAACCCCGCGACTTCACCGCAACCCACCAATCCGCCTCGCCAGCCGAATCCGAATCCGAACTCGCCCTACATCCCCCTTAGCAATGAGGAACGAGAACGTCGTCGTCAGGGAAATCTCTGTATGAGATGTGGAAAGCCCGGACACTACAGCGCTGCTTGCCCCGATCAACGAGTAGCCGGACAAGCTGTCTTCACGCTAGAGGAAGGAGAGGAAGAATTACAGGAAGAATACGAAGTTGAGGAAGAAGTGGAAAAAGATGTGGATGACCCGCACGAAGAGTTAAACGAGGAAGCGACTCAGGAGCTTCCGGGGGAACTCTGAGTCGTGACGAACCAACCCCCATACTCGTGCGGGCTGCGACTAGTTCCTCTTCCCCTCAGTTTCCTCGCGACTTTTCTAATACGCCCATTGCTTCCCAGTCCTCCCAATCTTTCCTCATAAAGACACAAATACCAGATTTCAGCTCGATTCCCTTAAATACTCTTGTTGATTGTGGCGCATCAATGAATTTCATCGATTTCACCCTTGCGAACTCCCGTCCAAACCTCTTAATGCCACTTCCGCAACCTCTACCGCTTCAATACTTCGACGGAAGTTCCTCCAGCTCCAATATAACCCACTACATCCACGCTAATACGAAATTCCCCAACAATACTATCCAATCCATTAAGTTCCTCATCACTAAAACTCATCCTCTCACCCCTGTGGTTCTAGGGCTCGATTGGTTGTGAACCTGGAACCCTAGGATCGATTGGACCAACCTCACTTTTAGTTTCGGACAGACAGCCCACTCCGCGACTATCCCTCTCACTCTTCTGGACGCGAAACCCCTGAGTAAACCTTCCCCTGACCTCGCGAACTCGACACCGAAACCCTCTAAACCCCCGCGAGTTCAATTGGTCAAGGCCACCACGCTTCTTCGATTGGAACAACAAGGAGAATTTATAGGTCTCCTATACTTCCAACCCGCAAGCAACCCCTACGACGACGAATCCATACTCGCGAGTTCCGCGACCACTCAACCCCCTCCGAAACCCGAAGAAACAATCCCGCACAAGTATCACGACTTCCTGGACGTCTTTTCTGAAGATCTAGCCCAGGAACTACCTCTGCACCGCAACTATGACCACCGAATCGAACTTGAAGAAGGAGAAACACCTCCTCACGGGAAGCTATACAACATGTCAGAAGTAGAGTTAAAGATGTTGAAAGATTATTTGGATGACATGTTGGATAAGGGCTTCATTCGGCCGTCGAAATCCCCCACAGGTGCACCGGTACTCTTTGCGAAGAAGAAAGATGGAGGCCTTCGCCTCTGCGTCGACTATCGAGGTCTCAACAAGATCACCCGCAAAAATCGCTACCCCATTCCTCGAATTGAGACCCTCGTCGACCAATTGCGCTCGGCCAAAATCTACTCGAAGATCGACCTCCGTGTTGGGTATAACAACGTGAGGATAGCTGAAGGAGACGAGTGGAAAACTGCGTTCTGCACTCGCTACGGCGCGTTCGAATATCTTGTCATGCCGTTTGGACTCACGAACGCACCCACGACCTTTCAGCACCTTATGAACGATATCTTTCACGATCTGGTCGACGTCAACGTAGTAGTCTACCTCGACGACATCTTAATCTACTCTGACAACCTCAAACAGCATCGCAACCATGTCCGAGAGGTCCTACGACGTCTACGCAAGGCAGACTTACACGTGCGACCCGAGAAGTGTGATTTCCACACCACGACGGTCGAATACCTTGGAGTTATAGTATCCCCCGACGGAATTGCCATGGATCCTTCAAAAATACAGGCCATTCTAAGTTGGCCCGTACCCACGAAGATCCGCGACCTTCAGAGCTTTTTAGGCTTTGCTAATTTCTATCGAAGATTCATAGATAACTATTCTGGCATCGTCATTCCACTTACGCGACTCCTCCGCAAGGATACGCCTTGGAAGTGGAGCCCACGATGCCAAGAAGTCTTCGATATCCTCAAACAAGCCTTTACCAAAGCTCCCGTCCTCTGGCATTACGACCCCGATCACCCCATTACCCTCAAATGCGACGCTTCCAACTACGCGATAGCAGCCATTCTCTCTCAAACCGATCCCGCGACTAATGAGCTACGTCCCATCGCTTTCCACGCACGTACTATGATCGCCGCAGAGCTCAACTACAACATTTACGACAAAGAGCTCCTCGCGATACACGATGCGTTCAAGCAATGGAGAGCATACCTCGAAGGCGCGCGATATCAAATTCAGGTCTTTTCAGACCACAATAACTTACGTTATTTCACCACCATGAAGCAACTCAGCCGTTGACAAGCCCGCTGGGCAGAGTACCTTACCAGTTTCGACTATGTAATTCATTATCGAGCAGGAATGCTAGGCGCGAAGCCAGATGCCCTCACGCGACAACCCGACATCTACCTGAAGAAATCCGACCAACCCGCGACCAATGCACAAAACAATAAGGTCGCGATACCACCGGAATTACTTCGAGCAGCCGTCATCCTCAATGAAGAAGCCCTGATTTCGCGAATTCGACACGCCCCTCGCGACTCCTACTTCTCCAAGAAATCATGGGGCGCTTCACAAGGTCGCAACAAAGCGTTCTCGCTCTCGCCCGACGGTTCACTATTACTTCGAAATGGCAAAATATACGTCCCCGACCACGACTCTCTCCAATTCGATATCCTATGCTCCAACCACAACCACAAACTACGAGGACATCCAGGTATAAGGAAGACAACCCAACTAATAAATAGGTTGTTTTTCTGGCCAGGACTCCGAAAAGACGTAACCGTCTACGTCCGTGGTTGTCACACCTGCGCAAGGGCAAAACCCGTCCAACACAAACCCTACAGACTCCTCAAGCCCTTGCCCATAGGTGAGCGACCTTGGTCTTCAATTTCGATGGACCATATCAAAGCCCTCCCTCTCTCTGCGACCTTTGACTTGATCCTCGTCATTGTCTGTCGACTTACGAAACAAGCGATTTTCATCTCTACCAATACTACTGACACCGCGAAAGAATTAGCCCAGCATTTCGTCACCCACGTCTTTTCAAAGCATGGGCTACCCGCAGATATAGTGTCGGATAGAGGAAGATTATTTGTTTCTAAGTTTTGGTCTTCGTTATGCCAAGCTTTGGATATTACTTCAAATCTCTCCACAGCTTACCATCCCGAGACCGACGGACAAACAGAACAAGTCAACCAGGTTCTAGAGCAATATATCCGAATATATACAAAACAAACTACCAGCAAGATGACTGGAATTACCAACTCCCGCTCGCCGAGTTCGTATACAATAACACCCCTCATAGCGCGACTGGTGTCTCCCCGTTCTTCGCGAACAAGGGATACCACCCAAGACTCACGATTTCCCTCGAAGGGATACCCGCGCATGAAGCCCACATGGTCGCGACCGATCTCAAGACACTCCATCAGCACTTACGAGATCAACTCAAGGTCGTGAACGAGGCCTACTCGCGCTTTGCGGACAGGAAGAGAGAGGTTACACCGGACTGGAAAGAAGGAACGAAGGTGTGGTTAGACTTGCGGAATGTGAAGACGAAGAGACCGATGAAGAAATTGGACTCGAAACGAGCCGGACCTTTCCCCATACTCGCGAAAGTTTCGACTCACGCATATCGTCTCCAGTTACCGAAATCGATGCGAGAAATTCACGACGTTTTCCATGTTTCGTTACTCGAAAGGGTCTACGACGACGCTTTCCCCCAGCGGCAACAGCAACCCCTGCCCCCTATCAAGGTCGACAGCGAACAACATTATGAAGTCGCCGACATACTAGATTCTTGAAGGAGGGGTAGGAAAGTGCTTTACCTCGTACGATGGGAAGGTTACGGACCCGAGGACAACACCTGGGAACCAATAGAATCACTTTCCGGCTCGAAGGAACTCCTCAAGGACTTCCACGCGACCTACCCGGAAAAACCTCGTGCAACTCGTGCAACTCAATAATTTTCCTCGCCTCTTTCTCGTTTTTTCGTCACTTTCTCACTTCGGACTTCACAGCAATTCAAATATACACAATAAAAATACAACAAGAAAATTTTTATCTACTGGTCGCGAGCTTTTTCCTTCCCCTTTTGCGACCCTTCTGCTCCTTCCCCACCTTCCACACTCGCGACTTTTTCCTTTTCCCCCTTCTCCTCCTCTCCAGCCTCGGGAGCCTTCAACTCAAAACCCCAATTGTCCACCCTTGGAATATCCAACAGCTCCCTCCTCACGCGACGTTGCTCCTGCTCTGCCCATTGCTCTACCCACGACGAGAGTTCTTCCGGCGACTTCATCAAAAGGTCTTCATAGGCGAAGAAGACCGTCTCGAGGCCTCGCCGTCCTCGAAAGCGAGCCTCGCGGAGCTCACCGACCATACTCGCACATTGGTCGCGCAACTCTAAAAACCAATCTTCAGTTTGTTGCTAAAAACAAAACCCGCGAGGACTTACCTTTTTCCCGCTCCCTCAACGCCTTCAACTCCTTTTCCATCCTCTCTACAGTTGCGAACAAACCTACAAAACAAAGATTAGTTTGTGTTATACTCGCGACTATGGAACTTACTTCGTTCCGATTCCTCAGCCTCCTCCAGCTCGACCTTATGGTCTAGATAAACACAAATAACAGATTAGTCCACCTTCATACCCGCAACCACTAAAACTTACTGTTCTCCGACTCTTCGGTCTCTTCCAATCTTCGCCGGACGTCCCCCAACTCCACCCTCCAACCTAAACCAATAAGAAGATTAATTCGCGATCTCACGGAGTAGAATGATGACTTACCTTCCGCCTCCTTTTTCATCGCTGCAATCACCCTGCTCACCTCCTCGAACTCCTTGCACGTCCCCTCCGCCCCCATTAACAATCCTATAGACGCGAATGAGTCAACTTCATACTCGTGACTATTTCACTTACCCTCTTTCTCCTTCCGCAACTTCTCCAACTCCCGGCGCGCGTTTCTCAACTCGACTTCTTGGTCTGAATCACATGGAAGTCAATCTACAAGGCAACAATTCGAGTAAAAACTTACCTTGCCACTCCCCATGGAGTGCCTCAAACTCCTTTTCCGCTCCCTCAGCCCGCGTCGTCAATTCCGTGACTTCCGCGACCTCCTTGCCTTTGCCAATAAAAGTCGTGAGCTCAGTATGAAACTACGGGAACCAGGACAAACTGATATTCACCTTTCTTGCCCCACCGTAATGCCTCCAACTCACGCTTAGCCGCCGCCAATTCCACCTCCAATTCCGTCTCCCGATGCGACTTGTATACCCACGCTATCTTCTTCGTGGGTTCCACGAGTTGCTGACGGAGCGTTGTGAGCTCCCGTTCCAGATCCGTCCTGGGGACCAAGGTCCCCGCAACCTTTCCTCCTCCCTCCACCAACCCCTTCGATGACGACGGCTTCGCCACTTGCCTCCTTGTTGATGGACCAGGCATCGGCGACCGCGACCTTGTCCTTGCTCGCTTTCCGCGTACCGCTCGCATTGGGGTCCCCGGAATCGTAATAGTGGGGAGCTTGGCTCCCACTCGACTCACGACTGTTGGGGTCGCTGTCGCAGCTGATCCTGGTGCTTCTGCCTGCCGCAGAGCCTCATCGATTTGCACATCGCTCCACCCAAATTCGGCCTTGACGCGCCATCGACGAAATTCCTGGACCCAGGAACACTTCCCATGGTCCTCTGCGCACTGGCGACACTTGCCGGCAGTGCTGCGCACACACTGTCGGCCCTTTGCGACGCAGTTATCGCAATCCTGGAATGTAACAATCAGAAGAAACGAATGGGAATGAGAACTACTATTACGCACCTCTCGCTCCCTTTCGTTCCACTCTTTGTTCTCCATCACTGACCCTATTTTCTTCCAAGCTTTTAGGAAGTCCGCGGGCGACAGGTCAGCCTCGCCCGTGATGTTCTCCACCACCCCGCTTGACTCCGCGACGTCGCTCACAGTCTTATTCGTACTCGTGACGTTGCCTCGTGTCTTGCGGCAGCCCGTGGCTTCGCGAAGACGCGCGCATCGCTCTTGCTCAGCCTTTTGACGGGCCAGCGCGTCTTCTAGGATCCCCAGATTGAGGCTGGGTTCCGTTTCATCGTATATGCGCATTTCGCGCGTGACCTCGTTCTCGTCCTTGTTGGTTTCAGTTTCGTGTTGTTTGATGAAAGCGGAGACCATGGTGGTTGGACTTAGAGAAAAATTTCGGGTGTCGTGACCTGATCAACAAACATCGCGCTGACTAATCACCACGTGATCTCCACTCTTGCAGGGCTCGAGGCTTGAAGGGGGGGTAATGTCAGGACCCATTCATTTTTCCTTGCCCAAGCCGACTTCACCCACATCCACGAGCTTCCCGACGACCCTCTACAACCTCGCTAGTCCCTCTATACACTTCCAGGACCCGCTGTCTCCTTCCGGAAGCCTCTCCAACCTCCCCCGCGCTCACACGACACTCGCGACCACCATGCTGTACTCGCGATGCTTCCTATTACTTCACCCTACGCACATACTTCACCCGGACCCACCAATCCTACGCGCTACACACCGATACGCGTCTACTTCCACCAGCACGTGACTTGCCACGTGGCACCCCCGGCGCTACCACTACCAGCGCCAATACGTTACCAGCGTTATGACCGTTACTTGCATTACCAGCGTTACCCACGTGACTACCCGCCCATAGGTCACCTGCGTCACTAGTGTCACCCATGTGATCGCTCTTATGATCTCGCGACCTTAACACTCAAACGCGCCACCAATGGTCAGCTGTATGTACACTTCAAATATGCGTCCCTTCTTCTCCTCAGTTGTCTATAATTATGTTACTTATGATCTGAGAATCCCTCCGTAGTTATAGCGATGTATATACTTATTTAACTAGGTTGCGACCCGTGACAGGTCATCTTCGCGACCTTACCTATGCATACCTAACCCCTTGCGACCTTAGTAGAACACGCGCCCAGTCACTTTACGACTAAACATACCCCGTACTACTATAGTCTTGTTGCCTGGTGACCTCTGTACTTTCCCTTTTTCGTTATACTCTCTCTACGTACGTATATAAGGTCTCGCATGTACTTATGGTACTCTAGACTTGATATTGACGCACATTGGTTTAAGCTTAGGCTAGTACGCCCTTTGAGCTTGGAACCATCGCAATTGATAGGTCTTGTCTCTCTTGGTGACCACAAGATCGCCAAAACACACTCTACTCTGTTCTAACTCACCCTCTGTGCTCCTACAACTCGCACGATCTAAGTATTCTCTATTATTCGTCTTGGTACTGATCTTGGAACCCTACAGGTTCACCCATCGGTTGGCAAAGTCATCGCCTTCACTGACACATTTCTCAACACTGTCGCGACCACCGCGATCCTTCCAACATTCTCTATTTCTTTCACCTCGTCTTTTTCCTTCTCTATGCTTCGTCGGTCGACCTCGCGACCTTCTCAGCATTATCACTTTCTCCCACCTCGTCTATTCCTTTCTTCACGCCTCATCGGTCGACTTCGCGACCCTCTCAGCATCACCCATTTCCCCCCTCCTCGTCAATTTCCTCCTTTATGCTTCGTCTACCGACTTCGCGACCTTCCCAACGACGTCTTCCTCCTTTATACTTGTCTTTCTTCGCTCTTACATCTTTTCAGACGTCTTCGCGACCTTCCGGGACCGAGCATTCTCGACTGTGCTCAACAGTTGATTGGTCTTAGCGAGTTTCCAGCATAGGTCACCAACAAGTCGATCTCCGGCACTACTATCGAGACGGGACAGGCCCTAACATGTTGCTCGACAATTTACTTGGCCAGGAATGAAGGAGGACGTAATGGAATATGTAGCTGGTTGTGAGAAATGCCAAAGAACAAAACCTGACCATATGAAATGACGTGCACCTCTACATCCACATGCGATACCACCTTGCCCATGGCACATGATTACTTGGGACCTTATCGGGCCATTGTCAAAATCTGCTATGCACAACACCATCCTTGTGATATGTGACAAGCTTATGAAGATGACTTTGCTAGAGGCTATGGACACAAAACTCATGGCTCTAGGAGCAGCCAGGATCTTGCAAGATCGAGTCCTTCGCAGCCATGGAGTACCCTGCAAAGTAATAAGTGACCGAGGGTCTCAATTTGTATCAAACTTCATGGAAGAGTTCTACAAGATCATTGGTATAAAAGGAAACCCAAGTACGGCTTACCATCCACAGACTGATGGACAAACCGAGAGGATGAACCAGGATATCGAGATATACTTGCGATCATATGTTGACTTCATGCAAGACGACTGGTCAGACTGGTTACCCACAGCAGAATTTGCTCTAAACAACTGGCAACATTCCGCCACCAAGTATAGCCCTTTCTACCTAAATTATGGATTCCACCCTTGTATGGGGAACATTAGCCTGCCCGACACGCCACACACACCAGAAGCCTCTGACTTTGCCATGAAACTACAGAAAGCCAGAGAAAACGCAAAGAAAGCCATGGAAAAAGCTGCACAGTACATGAAAACCACTTATGACAAACACAAAACAAAAAAACACTTGACTACAAAAAGGGAAACCTGGTCTGGCTAGATGCCACAAACCTAAACACGGAGTGACCATCAGAAAAACTCACAGACAGAAGAGTCAGCCCCTTCGCAGTAGTAGAAAAAGTGGGACCATCTGCATACCGACTCAACCTACCAGTCACATGGAAGATTCACCCAGTATTCAATGAAGCACTGCTCATGCCATATGTAGAAGGTAAATTCCCTAATCAGACACCAGATAAACGCCCACCCCCCAAACTAATTGATGACCACATACAATATGATGTGGAAGAGGTACTGAAAAGTCAGAGGCATAGATGGAAACTACAATACCTTGTCAAGTGGACAGGCTATCCCCATGAGGACAACATGTGGGAACCTAAGGCGAACCTGAAAGATGCGGCCAAGGCCATCGCGGACTTCCACCACAAGCACCCTCAGGCAGCATGTTCTCTCACAGTGTCTTTTGTTTGAATGCTCACATGCTCAACAACCCTGAATGGAAACAAAAGGCTTAAAGCCACAAACGACATCATTCGTCTAACGCTTTCTCCCCTCCCTCTATAAACCTGCCCCTTTTCCCCTCTACCATGCCGCCCGACCGCACACCCACAACCCCCTGCCGAGGGACGCCAGGACCGCTGTACTTCGCCTGCCAGGCAGCTGGATGGCCAAACCGCCTGCCATGCCTGCCACCCCCGGAAACCACATGCCTACAACCTGCACCGGACTTGCGACTCATGCCAGTGACACTTGAAGGCCTGCCCTCGTCACCTGGTACCACCGCCCATATGCGCCACATCCTGGATGTGGTGCAGATTCCCCACGCATGTAGAACATTGGGGTTAGACCCTCCCCCACTCATGACAGATGATCCCCCAGCTCGGATGCCCCAGTTCCGACTAAACAGGGACCTCCTTGAGCCCGAAGACGATGTATGGCTCCACAGGATGGCAGAACGGCTTAGTGTCAGCTTCAGCTGCGCTATGTGGACTGAACTCCAAGGACTTCAGTTTGAACAACAACAACAAGTCCTGTGCACCTCCCCCACCCTCGTCAAGCTCTGGTTAAATTGCTGGAGCTTATGACTACGTTTCGAAATTCCCCTGCTGCCCAAACCAGTCCTCTGAGAAGAATGGGCTGTGCACCACCAACGAGGAGGCCCCCCCTGGATCATACCAGTCACAACTGATGTAATATCCCCGTGGATCATCCCCGATGCCTACGAACACCCCCTTGTGCCCAATACACGTGATACGAGTATTGACCCCCCCACTGAAGCCAAACCACCAGCCGAACTGCAATGACACGAATGCGAAGAGAGCCTGGAAGCCTGACGAGTCCGTCGGGACGTCGGACCACTGGGAGGGGACTATGTTAGAGTTTTATCACATGATCCCCTTTCTCACATCACACCCCCTCTTTTGCTCTTCACACCACGCACACACCCTTCCCTTTCACTCGTCACATGCTGCATGCTACCCCTCTTTCACCCTATCACATATGACTCATGCTGCACCTCACTGCTCACACATGTCGATTGCCTCTTGTTGTGACTCACCATGACTCATGCCTCTGTAATATATAAGCAGCTATGCATGTAACAACTTCCCTTAGGTTGTTACTCCCAATCACATTCTCACCTTGCTTTCTTTCAGCCAACTCCAACCAAGTCCCTCGAAACTCTGAGAGTCAACCCGACAGTTGTTGACACTTATATACATGCATACAGAAGAGTATAACGAAAGAGGAAAGTACAGAGGTCGCCAGGCAACAGAACTATAGTAGTGCGGGGTATGTTTAGTCATATAGTAACTATGCACATGCTCTACTAAGGTCATGAGGGGTTAGGAATGCATAGGTAAGGTTGTGACCTGGTTAAATAATCATATATGTAACTATAACTACAGGGGAGTCTTCGGATCATAACTAGTGTAGTTATAGACTACTGGGGATGAGAAGGAAGGCATATTTGAAAGGAATATACAGCTGACCATTGGTGGTGCATTTGAGTGTTAAGGTCGTGAGGTCATAAGAGTGGTCACATGGGTGACAGTAGTGATGCAGGTGACCTTGGGCAGGAGGTCACATGGGTAATGCTGGTAATGCAGGTAACGGTTGTAACACTGTGTTAGGGCCTGTCCCATCTTGTAAGTAATACCAAAGGTCGACTTGTTGGTGACCAGTTCTGGAAACTTGTTAAGACCAATCAACTGTTGAGCACAGTTGATAATGCTCAGTCCCAGAAGGTCGCGAGGACATCTAAGAAGATGTGAGAATGAAGAGAGACAAGTAGAGAGGAGGGAGATGTTGCTGAGAAGGTCGCGAAGTCAGTAGATGAAGTATAGAGAGGGAAAAGGACAAGTTGAGAGAAATAGGTAATGCTGAGAAGGTTGCGAAGTCGACCAATGAAGCGTGAAGGAAGAAATAGATGAGGAGGGAGAAATAGATGATGTTGAGAGAGTCACGGGTAGTCGCGATGATGTTGAGAGAGTCGCGGGTAATTGCGATGATGTTGAGAGAGTCGCGGGTAGTCGCGATGATGTTGAGAGAGTCACGGGTAGTCGCGATGATGTTGAGAGAGTCACAGGTAGTCACGATGATGTTGAGAGAGTTGCGGGTAGTCACGACAATGTCGAGAGGTGTATCAGTGAAGGCAATGACTTTGTCAACTGATGAGAGAACCTGTGAGGTTCGAAGGAATCAGTATCAAGACGAATAGGAGAGAATACTTAAGTGTGCAAGTTTATATGAGCGCGGAGGACAAGTTAGAATAGAGTAGAAGTGTCTTGATGATCTTGAGGTCACCAAGAGAGACAAGACCTATCAATCGCGATGGTTCCAAGCTCAAAGGGCATCGTGGCCTCAAGCTTAAACCAAAGTGCATCAATATCAAGTCTAGAGTACCGTAAGTACATGTGAGACTTTATATATGTACTTACAGAGAGTATAACAGAAAAGGAAAAGTACAGAGGTCGCCAAGCAACAGAACTATAGTAGTACAGGGTATAGCTAGTCATAAGTGACCATGTGCATATTCTACTAAGGTCGTGAGGGGTAAGGGAAACATAAATAAGGTTGCGAACCTGACTGTGTTAGGATTGCTTACCTAAGCCATCCCAAAAGGAGGTGTTGTGGAGAAATTAGAGAAGATTGTTGGAAGGTCACATGACCTGTGGTGGAGGATTACATAATCGGGAGATCACATGACTTGGGCCTGGGCGTGTCATGTGATCCGAGAGGTCCGAGCGTGGGAACACCGGCAAATGCCGAAGCGTTCGCTATATATACTACGTCTTTTCCATTCTTGTACCCTTTTCCCCTTATCTTAGTATTGTCGTCATGACCTTACGCTTAAGTTGTGTGAGACCCAGTCTGATATAATACTAAGATCCGCCTGTCCACCCTAGCCCCGTGTCCTAACCCGGCTAGCCTGGACCCTTAATTTCAAACTGTGACACGTTGTCACAGCTCAGCCCCTATCATCCTCTTCTCCTTTACCCTGCCCGCGGTGTGTAACAGAACCGCGCAAAAGTTTTACTGTGTGTAGATACACGTGACCAGACCAGGAGGAAGTCAACTGTGACCCTCCCCAAGTGATACCGAGTGCCCAAGGCCCGGAACTTTGTTTTACAGCTACGTACCAGTGAATCGTGTAGTGTACAGGGCAAGGAAAGGCCCCTACATAGTCTTTCTGCAGTTTCCTGGTCCAGTGGACAGGGCCCTTGCTCTGTGACCATTGTCAGAAGGGCGCACGGGCAACTCATTAGGAGTTGTGGAGCGACCACCTGGGACACCATTTGGGCCCCACGCTACCAATAGTTTCATAGAATAAGAGTTCTATAGGTACATAAGTACACAGAAGAGCAGCCTAAGAGGACAGGACTGTTAAGAGATCGAAGAAATCCTGAGTGCCGAAGGCCCAGAATTTTATTTTACAGTGCTACAGAATGCTGGACCTAGCTGTTGCCCCCTTTGATGGGCAGAAAAGGAACTTCCGTATGTTCCTCCGATCCCTTCGCCTCCTGTTTATGGCGAACCCGACTGTCTATGCTGTGGACCTGGTGAAGGTCCTTTTTGCTCTGAGCAAAATTACTGGAGAAGGATTTGCTGCAGAGTGGGCAAATATGAAGGCAGAAGAGATCCTGGGTAGTGGCAAGGCCGGAACCTGGGCAGAGTTTGTGGAGGAGATGAAGTGTGCATTCGATGACCCGAATGACCATGCAACTGCCCTTGCCAATATTGCAGGGCTGAAACAGGGTGCCATGACAGCACCAGAGTTCTTTGTGAAATTCGAGACACTGTTCTGATGGGCGAAGTTGAGTGCAGAGAAGGACTCAGGAATCCTAGTCCATTGGCTGGAGTTGAACCTGAGTAGGAGGTTGGTGGAGAGAATCTATGGTGTCTCCCTGATGCCAGAGACATATGGAGAATGGAAGGTGCTGGCTGAGAGGCTTGATGCCCAGCAAAGGCGACTGGATGGGATACTCACAGAACAGACACTGCGACCCACTGTGACCCCCATGCGACCCACCGCAACCCTACCGCGACCTGCCGTGACCGTTTCGCGACCTCTTGTGATGCCTCTGCTGTGTACTCTGGATGTGGCCATGGCCCGAGGATGGGCCCCTGCTGATGAGAGATGTTGTTTCTGATGCCACCAGACTGGCCATGCTGTCCATTTCTGCCCCCTGCCTGATACGCGTCTGCAGGTCCCAAGGGCCCAAACCTGGGCAGCACCATGTGCCCCCCAAATGGCGGAGGGATATGAGAAAGAGATTGCACAGCTCCGAGCCTGCATAGAGCTGTGTGAGAGAGAGAGGAGGACTCCCACTGGGGAGAAGAAGTGTGCCAGCCCCCTTTCTGTCCCTGTGCCTGCTGCAAGTATACCCCGATATACTATCTTGCAGCGGAGACATACCCGAATTGGGGCTGAGGTGAAGGAGGAAGTGAGACTGGCAGAGCGCCTAACCAGAGTGCGGCCAGAAGTGCAGAAACATGTGCCATGAGAGCTAGCCATCCAGGTGCACTTGGAGGCTTTCAGCACTGGCAAAGGGACCACAATGAAGGCCCTTGTCGACTCAGGGTGCACCAACTGCTTCATGGATTTGGAGTGGGCGAAAGAAGTGGGACTGGAGCCATCTCTCCTGCTGAACCCAATCACCATGTATAATGTGGATGGGACACAGAACAGGAATGGAAAGGTCCGGTATGGGATAGAGGTGCTGGTGAGAGTTGGTGACCACCAGGAGCGGATCCACTTTCTGCTGGGAAAGACCCAGTCCCACAAGGTCATCCTTGGGCATGACTGGCTCAAGCGGCATAACCCGGATATCGACTGGCAGAAGGCAGAGCTGAGCCTTACCTGCTGCCCCCCACAGTGTTCCCCATCCCCTCGAGCCTCTGCACCCCTGAAAACGAGTACCCTCGCATCCACGAGTATTCTGGACACCTGTTTTCCCAACTCTGGCCCTACCCCCGATTGGCCCAGCCGCTACCCTTTGGTGTTTAGTGAAGCGAAGTGGGATGAACTTCCCCGCTCCCGACCAGACTTCGATATTAAGATCGAGTTCAAAAAGGACCCTGAGCACCTCTCTTGCAAGCTGTATTCTTTGACACGGCAGGAGATGGTGGAGATGAACCGTTGGGTGGATGAGCAGCTTGCTTCTGGACGAATCCGGCCCTCGAAATCCCCGTATGCCAGCCCCTTCTTCTTCAAACATGAGAAGGACAAGCTGCAGCCAATCATCGACTACTCGAGGCTGAATGCACACCTGATCAAGGACAAGTACCCCCTCCCCCGCATCCGAGACACAGTGGATGTGCTTAAAGGAGCGTCGATCTACTCTAAGATTGATGCAAAGGGAGGTTTCCCATCTATGCAGGTCTGGCCCGAGCACCAGCACTGCTGTGCCTTCCTGACACCCCGTGGACTCTTCGAACCAGCTGTCATGTGGTTTGGACTGCAGAATGCCCCTGCTACCTTCCAACGCTTCATGAATCATGTGTTGAGGGAGGAGATTGCAGGAGGACATGTGAGGGCCTATGTGGATGATGTCATTGTGTTTGCAGAGGACTTGGCTACACACCGGTACTGGATGGATCAGGTCTTGAGGAAGTTTGGAGAGAATGGGTTGTGTCTCAAACTCAGTAAATGCAAGTTTGAGAAGAGTGAGATCATCTTCCTGGGGATGAAGATCTCCCACAACAGACTAGAGCATGATCCGGCCAAGGGTGTGGCAGTCCGAGATTGGCCACGTCCTAAGAATGTGAAGGATGTCCAGAGGTTCAATGGGATGCTGAACTACCTCCGCCGGCACATCCCGAATCTTTCTGCCTGGGCAAAGCCACTCTTCCGGCTGACTGGGAATGTTCCATGGAAATGGGAGGTGGAGGAGGAAGCAGCCTTCCGAGATCTCCGCCAGGCACTCGTATCGGCCCCAGTCTTGGCTCTGCCTCAGGACAAAGGGAGATGGAAGGTAGAGACAGATGCGAGCAACCTGGCAACTGGTGGAGTGCTCTCGCAGCAGCAGATGGATGGAACCTGGAGAGTTGTTGACTAATCTCCAAGGCCCTCACTGCAGCTGAGAAGAACTACGATGTGTATGACAAGGAGTTCTTGGCTGTGATTTGGGCACTTCGCGAGTGGCAAGCATACCTCATTGGAGCAGAGGAGACGATCGAGATCTGGACGGACCATGCAAACCTCCAGTACTTCCGGAAGCCCCAGAAGTTGAAACCAAGGCAGGTTCGTTGGGTTGGGGAGCTCCAGTGCTTTGACTTCAAGATCAAGTATCGCACTGGCAAGTCAAACACAAAGGCAGATGCACTCTCCCAGAGACCAGACTATGGAGAGATGGTGGAGGAGGATGCACCGGTGCAGGTTTTCCCAGAAATAGAAGTCTGTGTGTCATTCACATCAGAAATGGAGACGCTACTCCAGAAAAATAGCACGGTACACATACAGAAGCCGGAGGAGCTTGATGATGAGTGGACACGAGATCGTGCTGGTGTCAGGATCCATTACGTAAGCCGCCGTCACTAAGTCCGCAACGCGCTAGGTTCCAGTTACGAGGACCGAGTACGGGACCACGCGACCCCCCTGGCGCTTATAGGCCCGCGACCAGCACCCATCACGTGCCCCCACCCACGTTCCTTGCGATTTCCCACGCTTTGCAATTCGTGATGGAGGCGGATCAGCTAAAATGCCTCTGACGTGCCCCATCAACCAATCTAACCTAAACGGGCTTAATTGAGGTCTCCCCTCGGGCAGCCAAGACCGCGCCAAGCATTCCCTCTGTCGTCCTCCCCACATTCGTACCTCACCGCTACCTTCCTTATTTGGCGTCCCCTTTTCCCTTTGTTGCCTCCCCTATCCTGCGCGACACAGAGCGCGTAGCCTCGTTCCTCTTACTTATGACTCACTCCCTACACAGCCCCCTTCTCCCAGTATATATAACGCCTTGTAATGAGTGTAGGCCCTCACGTTGAAATCGAGCTTCTTTCCCCTTCTCGCTTCTGTGAGGGACTCGGACTGACACAATTTCAACGTCCACCCCTTGCTACCTCGACCCTGTCAACCCCCGGTTGGCCTAGCTTTCTCTTTACCCCCTGCCCGTCATGTGCAACAGAACGACGAGAGAATCACCCTGGCGTATCCAACGCGTAACGAGGACATAACGGACGAGTGGCTCACCACGGTCCTGGACTTTGGAGAAGACGAATATTGGGCGAGGTGCTTTGATACTCGCGTACGAACTGAATTCTACCCAGACACACCGACGGAATCCGACGTCTCAGAGACGGAAACTGCGGTACTGAGACCGCGAGAGCTACGCCCTTTCGAATTGTGGATTATTGAGGAGGAAAGAAGACTCGCGCCTTATTTCGGAAGGCTATACGCACAAGAACAGAGCAGACGAGAGCAGAGATTGAGAGAAGCCCTAGCAATTGCATTACCAGACTCCGCGACCTCAGGCACGAGATCGCCCGCACACAGCACCATCGACGTTAACCTCGACGACCTCGAGGACTACATAAACAGCGACAACGACGAGTCGACGAACGAACCCACGTACGTTTCCGTGGAGATCCAGACAGAGCTTACCCTCCTCGGAGTCGAACAGTTCATCGTCCACAAATACCGACCCCTCGCTTTCATCCCCCGTCCTATCAACCCCATTCCCCCCAGCACCACCAGTTCATACCAAACCCCCCGTAGACTTCGCGAGTTTAGACGAGCGCCTAGCCCGGCAAGCACCGTCGCCACCACCACCACCACAATCACCTGCGACTCCAGAGCCGGAACCGCGACCCCAACCCACGAATCCATCGCCGCCAGAACCCTCGCCGCCGCCCTCGCCCGCACCCGAAATGGCGGACGCCGTCCCCGCAGCCCCAATGCCGAGGCTGGACCTAGCCGTTCCCTCTTTTGATGGAAACAAGAAGAACTTCCGGACCTTCCTCAGGTCCCTCCGACTACAGTTCCTGGGAAACCAGGGGCTCTATGCCAGTGACCTGAACAAGATCCTATTTGCGCTGAGTAAGATTACAGGAGAAGGGTTCGCTGTGGAATGGGCGAACATGCGAGGTGACGAGATCCTGAATGCTGGAGTGGCAGGAACTTGGGAAGATTTCGTTGTGGATCTGCGGAGAGCCTTCGACGACCCAAACATTACTGCGACCGCCCTAAACGACATAGCGAAGCTGAAACAGGGAGCACTGGAAGCCGCAGAGTTCTTCGCCCTTTTCGAAACGCTGATGCGCAAGGCGGAACTGGACCTGGTCGACGACTCTGACGTGCTCATCCACTGGCTGGAGACGAATCTCAACCGGAGGTTGACCACGCGGGTCTACAACTTCAACCCCATGCCAGTTACCTATGCCCAGTGGAAGCATCTGGTCGAGACCCTGGACGCTCAGCAACGACGGCTTGACGCGATCATCCGCGAGCAGAACGCCAGCCGCCCGGCCCCGCCTCAGTTCCAACAGTCGCGACCGCTGCCTACACCCCCGCGCTATCCGAACCAGAACCCCCCACGACCCGCGCCTCGCTTCCCCTCCGCTCCACAACAGCAGCAACGCGCTCCTGTTCCACAGATCATGCCCCGTCCCGCTGGTGCCGGTGACCGGATGATCGTAGACCAGACGCGAGCTCCTGCGGCCAAGCGTCGATGCTTCCGCTGTGGCCAGGTAGGACACATTGCCCGCAACTGCCACCTCCCGGACTCGCGACCCTATGTCCCGAGGCCGCAGGTACATGCGATGGTCCCTGGCCCAGTAGAAGTGGAAGAATATGAGAACGAACTCGCGCTACTTCGCGACAGGCTCGCGATCTACGAGAGAGAAAGGCAGATGGCTGGTGCCCCACAGGCCCAGCAACACCAACAACAGCTCCCGCCGGCTCCCACCCAGGAGCAGGATTTTGGAGGAGAGACGCAGTAAGTCCGAACTGGCGTCTCTGTAACAGTACAAGTCTCGTTCCCGCCCCCACCCCTGTACCCGTAGCAAGTATACCCAAATACACGATCTTGCAACGGAGACATGCCCGGAGCGCGAATGAACTTGAGGACAACAGAACAACAAAAGTCGCGGAGGAGAAACCAAAGAAGCGAAAGAGAGAGTTGACCCTACCGGCGCACTTTGAGACTCTAACCACGGCTGAGTGGGGAGGCGTTAAAGTCCTGATCGATTCGGGATGTACTAACTGCTTCATGGACCTAGCCTGGTGCAGGGAGCTTGGACTAGAACCTGTGCCGCTGCAGAACCTGATCAAGGTATACAATGTGGATGGATCGGCAAACAAAAGCGGGCCTATTCGCTACGGCATCGACCTCCTGTTGACCATAGGGGACCACCAAGAGAGAATACACTTCTTGCTCGGAACAGCCAAGTCGCACAAGATCATCCTGGGACACGACTGGCTATCCAAACACAACCCGGAGATCGATTGGCCACTGGGGAAGGTCTCCTTCAAACGCTGCCCCGCGAGTTGCCACCTCGACCCGCTCCTCACGAGTCCCTGGGCCTACCCAAGGAGCAGTGATTGGGACAATGCACTGCGAACAACCATGGATATCCGCTTTTCGGACACCGGAGACATGCCTGACTGGCCGTCACTATACCCAACGGTCTTTAGTGAAGCCAAGTGGGACGAGTTACCTAAACCGCGACCCGATTTTGACATTAAGATCGAGTTCCGCGAGGACCCGGGCCACTTATCCTCCAAACTGTACTCGCTGACGAGAGAAGAGACGATTGAGATGAATAGGTGGATTGACGAACAGCTCGCATCAGGAAGGATAAGACACTCCAAATCGCCCTATGCCAGTCCGTTCTTCTTTAAGCAAGAAAAGGACAAACTCCGACCGATCATCGACTACTCGCGCCTCAACTCATTTTTGATCAAAGACAAGTTCCCGTTGCCACGCATCCGCGACTGTGTAGACAAGCTGCGTGGAGCCAGGATCTTCTCCAAGATCGATGCGAAGGGGGGATTTCCGTCCATGAGGTTGTGGGAGGGGCACCAGGAGAGATGCGCGTTCCTAACATCGCGAGGTTTGTTCGAACCTACGGTAATGTGGTTCGGACTCCAGAATGCCCCTGCGACCTTCCAGAGGTTCATGAACCACATCCTGAGAGAGGAGATCGCCAGCGGACACGTACTCGCGTACATCGATGACGTCATCATCTTCGCAGACGACCTCGCGACCCACCGCTACTGGATGGATCGGGTACTGCAGAGATTCCGTGAAAATGGGCTATGCCTCTGGCTAAGCAAGTGTGAGTTCGAGAAGGCTGAGGTGTTCTACCTTGGGCTCAGGCTCTCGCATAATCGCCTCGAGCACGACCCGGCCAAGGCAGAAGCTATCCGAAACTGGCCAGTGCCCCGAAACATCAAAGAACTCCAGCGCTTCTTGGGAATGGTCAACCACTTGCGGAGATTCATCCCCAACCTGTCCACGCGAGCCAAGCCCCTGTTTAAGCTCACCGGCAACGTCCCCTGGTGTTGGCAGAGCGAACAGGTCACGGCCTTCCTGGATGTGAAAGGAGCGCTTGTCTCAGCCCCAGTCCTCGCCCTACCCCAGGACTCGGGCAGATGGAAGGTAGAAACGGATGCGAGTAACCTCGCGACGGGTGGTGTTCTTTCGCAGCAGCAGCCTGATGGAACCTGGAGACCGGTCGACTACATCTCCGAGGCCCTCACAGCTGCCGAGAAAAACTATGATGTCTACGACAAAGAACTCCTCGCGGTCATCAGGGCTCTAAGAGAGTGGAGAGCATATCTAGTGGGAGTGGACAAGACCTTCGAGATTTGGACAGACCATGCCAACCTGCAATACTTCAGAAAGCCCCAAAAACTGAAGCCACGACAGGTACGCTGGTACGGAGAACTCCAAAGTTTTGACTTTGAAATCAAGTATTGGACGGGCAAGAGCAACACCAAAGCCGACACCCTCTCGCGAAGGCCAGACTACGGAGACGCTGCCGAAGAAGATGCCCCTGTCCAGATGCTCCCCGCTGACATGAACGTCCGCACCAGCTTTACCTCGGAAATGGAGACGCTCCTCCAGAAAAAGAGCGCGGAATATGTCACGAAGCCCACGGAGATTGATGACAGTTGGACGCAAGACCGCCTCGGGCTTTGGTGGAGAAACAACACCGTGTGGATACCCGCGAGCGTTCGCGAGGTGGTGCTCAACTATGAACATGACCTCCCCACCGCAGGACACCCCGGAAAAAAGAAAATGAAAGCCGCAATGGTCAAGGCCTACTGGTGGCCCGAGATGGTGAAGGATGTGGAGAAGTACGTATCCGGGTGCGAAGGTTGCCAGAGAACCAAGCCCGATCGAACCAAACGCGCCGCGCCTCTGTACCCGCACCCAGTCCCAAACGGCCCATGGTGGGCGATCAGCTGGGACATAGTAGGACCGTTACCACAGTCCTGCGGGTTCGACTCCATCCTTGTAATCGTAGACAAATTCACCAAGCACACTCTCATCGAAGCGATCGGTTTCAACTTGACCAGCCTGGGAGCTGCGAGGATCCTCCGCGACCGAGTATTCCGGAACCACGGAATTCCCCAGAAGGTTGTCAGCGACTGTGGCCCACAATTCGTCTCTCGATTCATGAAGGAATTCTACCGGATGATTGGGATAAAGGCTAACCCGAGTACCGCCTTCCACCCCCAAACTGACGGACAAACAGAGCGAGTAAATCAGGAGATCGAGACCTACCTGCGAGGATATGTCGACCATCTCCAGGATGATTGGGCAGAGTGGTTGAGCACAGCAGAGTTTGCGTTGAACAACCGGGAACACTCCGCGACAGGCTATACACCCTTCTTCTTGGACTGCGGCCGACACCCCTGGAATGGAGGTATACACCCGCGGACAGAAGTGAACCCAGCTGCAGACGAGTGGATGGCGAAGTTGGAAGAGTCGCGACGTGCTGCCAAAGAAGCCATGGAGAAAGCCACGCTAGCAATGAAGAAAAGCTACGACAGCGGAAAACGACCCAGCCGCGAGTATGGGAAGGGAGACTTAGTTTGGCTCGACACGCGAAACCTGAAAATGGTCCGCCCAAACAAGAAACTCGACAACAAACGCGCTGGACCCTTCGTCATCATAGAGAAGGTGGGGCCAGCTGGTTATCGCCTCAAGCTGCCCCCGGCCTGGCGAATCCATGACGTATTTAATGAGTTGCTCCTCACCCCGTTCATCCCTCCTTCTTTCGCTTCTCAAGCCCGACCACCTCCGCCCCCCCCGACCATCGACGACGACCATTTGGAGTATGAGGTCGAAGAGATCCTGGATGTGAAGAAAGTAGGACGAGGAGTGAAGTATCTGGTAAAGTGGCAAGGCTACCCCATCAAAGAGAATACTTGGGAACCCCGCCAGAACCTTACCAACACCGCAATTCTCCTCCGCGACTTCTTCCTCAAACACCCGGATAAGGCGCGATTGGCCGGTCGAGACGCCCAGCCTTGAGGAGGGGGCCATGTCAGGATCCATTATGTAAGCCGCCGTCACTAAGTCCGCAACGTGCTAGGTTCCAGTTACGAGGACCGAGTACGGGACCACGCGACCCCCCTGGCGCTTATAGGCCCGCGACCAGCACCCATCACGTGCCCCCACCCACGTTCCTTGCGATTTCCCACGCTTTGCAATTCGTGATGGAGGCGGATCAGCTAAAATGCCTCTGACATGCCCCATCAACCAATCTAACCTAAACGGGCTTAATTGAGGTCTCCCCTCGGGCAGCCAAGACCGCGCCAAGCATTCCCTCTGTCGTCCTCCCCACATTCGTACCTCACCGCTACCTTCCTTATTCGGCGTCCCCTTTTCCCTTTGTTGCCTCCCCTATCCTGCGCGACACAGAGCGCGTAGCCTCGTTCCTCTTACTTATGACTCACTCCCTACACAGCCCCCTTCTCCCAGTATATATAACGCCTTGTAATGAGTGTAGGCCCTCACGTTGAAATCGAGCTTCTTTCCCCTTCTCGCTTCTGTGAGGGACTCGGACTGACAGCTGGACTCTGGCGAAAGGGGATAGTCACTTGGGTCCCCCTAGGAGCTCGTGAGGCCGTCCTCGAGTTTGAGCATGACCTCCCTGCTGCTGGACACCCTGGACCCCAGAAGTTGAGAGCGGCACTGGTGAAGGGTTATTGGTGGCTGGACATGGTGAAAGATGCAGATCGGTATGCCCAGGGGTGTGAGACCTGCCAGTGGACGAAGCCCGACCGTACCAAGCGTGCTGCCCCACTGCACCCCCACCCTGTTCCTGATGGTCCCTGGTCAGTGATCTCATGGGACATAGTCGGTCCACTCCCCCTCTCCCGTGGACATAATGCCATCCTTGTCATCGTTGACAAGTTCACAAAACGGACACTGCTCGAGGCGATCGGACTTGACCTCACAGGACTTGAAGCAGCGCGTCTCCTCCGGGATCGAGTGTTTCGCGACCATGGAGTCCCTCATAAGGTTGTGAGTGACCGAGGCTCCCAGTTTGTGTCTCCGTTCATGAAGGAGTTCTACTCTATGATCCGAGTAAAGGCAAACCTGAGTATGGCCTTCCACCCACAGACTGATGGACAGACAGAGCGGGCGAATCAGGAGATGGAGATCTATCTCCGGGCCTATGTGGACCACCTCCAGGACGATTGGGCTGAGTGGTTGTCGACTGCTGAGTTTGCTCTTAACAATCGTGAGCACTCCACGACAGGACAGACGCCTTTCTTCCTCGATTATGGACGACACCCTTGGAATGGGGGACTCCGCCCACCTTCTGAGGTGAACCCGGCAGCGGATGAGTGGATGGCTAAGCTCACGGAGTCCCGAAGAGCAGCCAAGGAGGCAATGGAGAAAGCAGTGGCAGCGATGAAGAAGAGCTATGATAAGGGGAAACGCCCAAGTCGGGAGTACTCTGAGGGAGATCTGGTCTGGCTGGATACTAGAAACCTGAAGATGGACCGGCCCTCTAAAAAGCTTGACAACAAGAGAGCAGGCCCCTTTGCAGTTGAGGAGAAGGTGGGACCTGCTGGGTATCGCCTCAAGCTCCCTCAGGCCTGGCGCATCCATCGGGTCTTCAACGAGTTGCTGTTGATGCCATACCATCCCCCTTCCTTCCCTTCCCAGAATCTACCTCCCCCTCCACCCCCTACAATTGAAGATGACCACCTGGAGTACGATGTGGAGGCAATCCTTAATGTCAAGAAGGTGGGGCGTGGGGTGAAGTACTTGGTGAAGTGGTTGGGATATCCAGTGGAGGAAAATACTTGGGAGCCCCATAGGAACCTCACCAACGTAGCACTGCTGCTCCGGGACTTCTTCCTTGCCCACCCTGACAAAGCCAAGCTAGCTGGTTGAGACGCCCAGCCTTAAGAGGGGGGTGATGTTAGGATTGCTTACCTACGCCATCCCAAAAGGAGGTGTTGTGGAGAAATTAGAGAAGATTGTTGGAAGGTCACATGACCTGTGGTGGAGGATTACATAATCGGGAGATCACATGACTTGGGCCTGGGCGCGTCACGTGATCCGAGAGGTCCGAGCGTGGGAACGCCAGCAAATGCCGAAGCGTTCGCTATATATACTATGTCTTTTCCATTCTTGTACCCTTTTCCCCTTATCTTAGTATTGTCATCATGACCTTACACTTTAGTTGTGTGAGACCCAGTCTGATAGACTGGTCATGGGTCACGACTTAGTTAAATAATCATATGGGTAACTATAACTACGAAGAGGTGCTTTGGTCATGAGTATCATAGTTATAGATGACTGGGGAGAAGAAAGGAAGCATAATTTGAAGTAGTGCTCAACTGGCCACCGGTGGTGTGTTTCATCATTAAGGTCATGAGGTCCAAGGGTGGTCACGTGAGTGGTGGTGGTGACGCAGGTGATGCTAGTGATGCAGGTGACGCTTGGGTGGGAAGTCACGTGGATAACGCTGGTAATGTATTAGCGCTAGTAGTGGTGGCGCCAGGGGTGCTGCGTGGCAAGTCATGTGTCAGCTGAAGAAGATGTGCAACAGCGTATCATGTGTCGAGGTGGTGGGTCCAGGCAGAGTATACGCATGGGTGAGGTGGAGGGAGATGTCACAAGTATGGCATGGTGGTCATGAGTGTTGTGTGAATGCGGGGGAGGTCGGGGAGGCTTCCGGAAAGAGAAGGCGGGTTTCAGAAGTGCGTAGGGTGGTCCACAAGGTGGTGAGGGGGTGTCAGGATGTCCGTATGTGATGATAGAGTCGAATTGGATAGGTAAAAATGGATGGGTCCTGACATTACCCCCCCTTCAAGCCTCGAGCCCTGCAAGAGTGGAAGTCACATGATGATTAGTCAATGCAATGTTTGTTGATCAGGTCACGACACCTGAGAATTTTCTCTAAGTCCAACCACCATGGTCTCCACCTTTGTAAAACAACACAAAACTGAACTCAAGTGCGAACTGCACATCTTCGATGAGACAGAGCCCGTCATCAACAAGGGGGTTCTGGCAGATGCACTGGCCTGTTAAAAGGCTGAACAGGCGCGATGTGCGTGCCGTCGAAGTGAAGCTGCGGGTCGTGATAAGGCGTGAGGGAACGTCACAGGCATGGGCGAGGCAGCAGGCGACGTCGCGGGCCCAAGCAGGACGGCGGACGACATCGCAAGCCCCAGCAAAGTGGGGGGCGATGTCACGGACAAGACTGATCTGTCGCCCACGAAGTTCCTAAAGTCATGGAAGAAAATCGGATCAGTGAAAGAAAATAAGGAGTGGAATGGGATGGAGCGAGAGGTGCATAGCAGTATTTCTCATTCCTCCATCTCTTCTAATTGCTGAATCACAGGATTGCGACAACTGTGTCGCAAAAGGCCGGCAGTGCGAGCGCAGTGCTGCCAGCAAATGTCGTCAGTGCACGGAGGACCATGGGAAATGCTCATGGGTCCAGGAATTTCGGCGATGGCACGTCAAGAATGAATACGGTTGGGATGATGCGAAGATTGATGAGGCACTGAAGTGCGCAGAAGGATCGGAAACGGTGGGCACAGTGACGCCCAAGGCTGTGAGCTGAGTGGGGGGAAAGTTTCCCATCCTACCGATTCCAGGGACCCCAACACAAGCAGGACATGGAAAACGGGTGAGGACAAGGTCGCAGTCACTGACGCCTGGTCTGTCAACAAGGAGGTGAGTCGCGAAGCCAGCATCATCAAGGGAGTTGGTGGAGGAACAGGAGAAGGTCGCGGGGACTTTGGTCCCAAGGGCCAATCTCGAGAGGGAGCTTGCGACGCTCCAACAGCAAGTCGCGGAGCCCATGCAGAAGATAGTGTGGGTGCCAAAGTCCTTGAGGGAGGCGGAGCTGGAGGTGGAGTTGGCTGCAGTAAGGGACGAATTCGAGGAATTCGAAAGGAATTTTGAAATCCTCCAGAGGGATTACTGGAGTAGTAATTGCTTTTTATGTTATCGCATCGCCAATTAAATTTTGTATCATCCAGGGCAAGAGGAAAAGTTGAAGGAGGCGTGCCGAGATTTGGAGGTAGTGAGGGGGGGAGAGATGCAAAAGGGCGGAAAAGGTAAGTTCCAATATTTTCCTAGTATTCCATGACTTTACTAAAGTCACGAGTCTGTAGGGAAGGGCAGAGAGGTTAAGGAAATGGGAGTGGACTCGACAAAGGCATCTGCATCCAGTGGGGTGGATGTAAAGGTCGCAGAGTTGACGGCGTGGAAGGAGGAGGTGGAGAGAGATTTCGAGGCTCTCCATGGGGAATGGCAAGGTGAGTTTTATTTGTTTTTTATGCATACTTAAACTTATTTCTTCTTTTCCTTATTAGAACAAGAGGTCAATCTCCGGGGAATGCAACGCAAGTTGGAAGAGGTGCAACTTGAGTTGGAGAAGTTGCGAGGAGACTACAAGGGTAAGTCCCATAATTATGATGGTCAAAATATGTTGATCTTCGTTTTCAGAATCATTGAAGATATTAGAGGAAGCGTGGGGAGAATCGCAGGAGATGAGGAGTGCTTTAGAAAGGTTGCGTGGGGAGAAAGAAAGTAAGTGACCCATTTGGATTTAAAAATAAGTTGATGTTTGACAGTCTGCTAGGGATGGACAGGGTTTTGCTGGCGTTACATGGACGAATCAGCGAATTCCGTGCATGGGGGCGTCATGGTTTAGAAGTGGTGTTCTTTGGTTACGAAGAGTTACTTCGTAAGCTGTCGAGTGGGGTGGAGTTGTCATTGGTGACAAAATGGGTGGAGAAGGAGCAAGATCAGTTGCGCGCCGAGTTAATGGGGTTCCCACGGGTCGATCAGACTGGGCAGTTGTTGGAGGACAAAGAGGGAGAGGAAGAGGAAATGAATGAAGCAGGTATAGAAGGTGGGGAAGGGGCAGGAGGGTCGCAAAAGGGGAAGGAAAGGGCTCGTGACTAGTAGATAAAAATTTTCTTGTTGTATTTTTGTTGCGTATATATTCTGTTGTGATTCTGAAGTGTGAAAGTGAGAAGAAAAGACGAAAAGGGAGATGAGGAAAATGTTATTGAGTTGCATGAGTTGCGCGAGCTTTTTCCAGGTATGCTGCGTGGAAGTCCTCGAGGAGTTCTTTCGAGCTGGAAAGTGATTCGATGGGTTCCCAGGTGTCATCCTCAGGTCCGTAACCTTCCCAACATACGAGGTAGAGCACTTTCCTACCCCTCCTTTGAGAATCTAGTATGTTGGCAACTTCGTAGTGTTGTTCACCATCAACTTCGATAGGGGGCAGGGGTTGTTGTTGTCACTGGGGGAAGGCGTCATTGTAGACCTTCTCGAGTAATGAAACATGGAAGACATCGTGAATTCCTTGCATCGATTTTGGCAACTGGAGGCGATAAGCGTGAGTCGAAACTTTCGTGAGTATAGAGAAAGGTCTGGCTCGTTTCGAATCCAGTTTCTTCATCAGTCTCTTCATCTTCACATTTCGCAGGTCTAACCACACTTTCGTCCCTTCCTTCCAATCCGGCATAATCTCTCTCTTCCTGTCTGTGAAGCGCGAATAGGCCTTGTTTGCGACCTTGAGTTGATCTTGTAAGTGCTGATGGAGCGTCTTGAGATTGGTTGCGACCATGTGGGCCTCATGTGCGGGTATCCCTTTGAGGGAAATCGTGAGTCTTGGGTGGTATCCCTTGTTTGCGAAGAACGGGGAGACACCAGTCGCACTATGGGGGGTATTATTGTATACGAACTTGGCAAGCAGAAGTTGGTAGGTCCAATCGTCCTGCTGGTAGTTCATATAGATTCATATGTATTGCTTGAGTATTTGATTGACCCGTTCGGTTTGTTCGTCGGTCTCAGGATGGTAGGCTGTGGAGAGATTGGAAGTAATATCCAGAGCCTGACATAATGAAGACCAAAACTTAGAAATGAATAATCTTCCTCTATCCAACACTATGTCCGCAGGTAGCCCATGCTTTGAGAAGACGTGGGTGATGAAGTGTTGGGCCAGTTCCTTCGCTGTGTCGGTAGTGTTGGAGGAGATAAAGATTGCTTGCTTCATAAGTCAGCAGACGATAACAAGAATCGAGTCAAAGGTTGCAGAGAGGGGGAGGGCTTCGATATGGTCCATCGAAATTGAAGACCAAGGTTGTTCACCTATGGGCAAGGGCTTGAGGAGTCCGTAGGGTTTGTGTCAGACAGGTTTTGCCCTTGCACAGGTGTGACAACCACAGATGTAGGCGGTTACGTCCTTTCTGAGTCCTGGCCAGAAAAACAACCTATTTATTAGCTGGGTTGTCTTCCTTATACCTGGATGTCCTCGTAATTTGTGGTCATGGTTGGAGCATAGAATATCGAATCGGAGAGTGTCGTGGTCAGGAACATATATTTTGCCATCTCGAAGTAATAGTGAACCATCAGGTGAAAGCGAGAATGCCTTGTCGCGACCTTGTGAAGTGTCTTGAGACTTTCTGGAGAAGTAAAGGTCATGAGGAGTGTGTCAGATTCATGAGAATAGAGCTTCTTTGTTGAGGATGACGGCTGCTCGAAGGAGTTCCAGTGGTATCATGACTTTATTGTTTTGTGCATTGGTCGTGGGTTGGTCGGATTTCTTCGGGTAGACATCGGGTCACCACGTGAGGGCATCTGGCTTCGTGCCTAGCTTTCCTGCTTGATAATGAATCACATAGTCGAAACTGGAAAGATACTCTGCCCAGCAGGCCTGTCAGTGGCTGAGTTGTTTCGTGGTGGTAAAATATCGCAAGTTATTGTGATCAGAGAAAACTTGGATTTGGTATCTCGCGCCTTCGAGGTACACTCTCCATTGCTTGAACGCTTCATGTATCACGAGGAGCTCTTTGTCATAAATGTTGTAGTTGAGTTCTGCGGCGATCATTGTACATGCATGGAAGGCAATAGGACATAGCTCGTTAGTCACAGGATCAGTTTGGGAGAGAATGGCTGCTATGGCGTAATCAGAAGCATTGCATTCTAGGGTAATGGGGTCATCGGGGTCATAGTGTTGGAGGATGGGAGCTTTGGTAAAGGCTTGCTTGAGTGTTTCAAAGATTTGTTGACATCGCGGGCTCCACTCCCAAGGTGTATCCTTCCAGAGGAGTCATGTAAGTGGAATAACAATGCCAGAATAGTTATCTATGAATCTTTGATAAAAATTAGCAAAGCCTAAGAAGCTCTGAAGGTCGTGGATCTTCGTGGGTATGGGCCAACTTAGAATAGCCTGTATCTTCGAAGGGTCCATAGCAATTCCATTGGGAGACACTATAACCCTGAGGTATTCAACTGTCACAGTGTGGAAATCACATTTCTCAGGTCGCGCGTGTAGGTCTGCCTTACATAGATGTCGTAGGACCTCTCGGACATGGTCGCAATGTTGTTCGAGGTTGTCCAAGTAAATCAGGATGTCGTCGAGGTAGACTACTACATTAACGTCAACCAAGTCGTGGAATATATCGTTCATGAGATGCTGAAAGGTCGCAGGTGCATTTGTGAGTCCAAAAGGCGTAACAAGATATTCAAACGCGCCATAGCGGGTGCGGAAGGCAGTCTTCCACTCATCTCCTTCAGCTATCCTCACATTATTGTACCCAGCATGAAGGTCAATTTTTGAATAGACTTTGGCTGATTGTAATTGGTCGACGAGAGTCTTGATTCAGGGGATTGGGTAGCGATTCTTTCAGGTTATCTTGTTGAGGCCCCAGTAATCGACACAGAGATGAAGGCTTCCATCTTTCTTTTTTGCAAAGAGTACCAGTGTGCCTGTGGGTGACTTTGATGGCCAAATGAAGCCTTTCTCCAACATGTCATCCAAATAATCCTTCAATGTCTTTAACTCCACTTCTGACATGTTGTATAGTTTCCCGTGAGGAGGTGTCGCACCTTCCTCAAGTTCGATTCGGTGGTCGTAGTTGCGGTGCGGAGGTAGTTCCTGGGCTAGGGCTTCGGAAAATACGTCCATGTAGTTGTGGTACTCTTGTGGAACTATTTCTTCTGGTTTTGGGGGAGAGGTTTGGGTGGTCGCAGAACTCGTGAGCAAGGATTCGTCGTCGTAGGGGTTGTTTGCAGGTTGGAAATACAGGAGTCCTATAAATTCTCCTTGTTGCTCCAAGTGACAAAGCCTAGTGGCCTTGACTAGTTGAACTCGTAAGGGTTTAGGGGGTTTCGGGGTCGAGTTCACTAGGTTGGGGGAGGGTTTACTCAGGGGTTTCACATCCAGAATGGTGAGGGGGATAGTCGCGGAGTGGGCTGTCTGTCCGAAACTAAGGGAGAGGTTAGTCCAATTGATCTTGGGGTTCCAGGTTCGCAACCAATCAAGTCCTAGAACCACAGGGGTGAGAGGATGGGTCTTGGTGACAAGGAACTTGATGGATTGGATGGTATTGTCAGGAAATTTCATATTAGCAAGGACATAATGAGTGATGTTTGAACTGGAAGAACTTCCGTCAAAGTATTGAAGTGGTAAAGGTTGTGGGAGCGGCATTAGGAGGTTCAGACAGGTGTTCGCGAGTGTGAAATTCATGAAATTCATGGATGCGCTGCAATCCACAAGAGTATTGAGAGGAATTGAGCCAAAATCTGGGATTTGTGTTTTTATGAGGAAAGACTGGGAGGACTGGGAAGCAATAGGTGTATTAGACAAGTCGCAAAGAAACTGAGAAGAGGAGGAACTAGTCGTGGCCCACGCGAGTATGGGGGTTGGTTCATCATCACGACTCAGAGTTCCCCCAGAAGCTCCTGAGCCGCTTCCTCATTTAACTCTTCGTGCAGGTCATCCTCATGCTCTTCCACTTCTTCCTCAACTTCATATGCTTCCTGAAAGTCTTCCTCTCCTTCCTCGAGCATAAACATGGCCCATCCTGCTACTCATCAGTCGGGGCATGCTGCGCTAAAATGTCCTGGCTTTCCACATCTCAAACATAGGTTTCCCTGATGGCGTCGTTCTCGTTCTTCATTGCTGAGGGGCACATAGAGTGGATTCGGGTTCGGATTCAGCTGGCGAGGCAGATTGGCAGGTCACAGTGTGGTCGTGGGGTTTCCTGCAGCTGGTTGGGGCGTTGTAGGGTTGTTGCCAGCAGCGGGATAGGGTCGCGACATTGTTTGAAAGTTGCAATTTCCACCTTGTTGAGTAAAGGGATGATTTCCACCTTGTTGAGCAGGGGGACAAGGAGCAGGAGGGTTAGCATGGATTTGAGTTTGGCGAGTCTCACTCTCATACTCCCAGTGCCTCTGGTCTATTTGCATCACCAAATCTCGAAGTTCTTGGTACATCGTAGGTTGCAGAATGACTTTCATGGCCTCTTTTATGCATGTGGACAGCAAACAATAGAGCTCCGATTGCAAAGCAGCTGAATTCCAGTTAGATTCGAAGGCAAATGATTCAAAATGGATAATGTGGTTTGAGAACTGTTTGTTTTCGCCCATCTGCAACATACAGAGGTTCTGGTCAGCTTCAATCTGTGTGTTAACCACTCCAAACATTCCTCCAAACTTGTGGATGAATCCTTCCCAGGAGTGTAGGGCCGGATGTTCAGCATTGAATTGAAGGAGGGAGGTGTAGTGGCTCTGCGTGGTGTCTGTGAGGTAAGAGGCCACGAAAGTAACCCTCTCATGGTCTCCCTGGAAGGTTATGGGTTTTGTGAAGAAAGTCATAAGGCATTCTGTGACAAAAGGCTTCCATTTACACTGGTCATGACCATTAAATGGTTTGGGGCGCCTGGTATCGAGTTTCGATTCTTGAGCAAAGGCATCTCAAGCCGATGGTCCTTCAGAAGGAGGAGCTTGGTAATAATGGTGGTGGTGGTGGGTACCAGGAGCCTCATCTCGAAGCGTGGCGGCAAGGTGTGGAGGCATAGGAGGGATCAGAGGGACCTGTGGGGCTTCAACCTGAGATGGGGGGCAGGATGCTGGTTGCGTCTCCATCAGGGGTACTGGTTGCATTTTCAGTTGAGGAATACGGAAGGGTTCGACTGGTACTTCAAGGTGAGGGGCAGGTTGAACTGTTGCTTCGATCCCTATAGGGTCATGAGGGAGTGCCCTGCTTGGAGTAGCAATAGTCCCAGTTAAGAAAATACACTAAACCCTGGCAAAAGTACATAATTATGTTTAACTTTTGCCAGTAATTGCTGACATCAAATTTAGTTATTGTGAGCCACAGCAATTTCTCCAGGAATATGTTTGAGCATAATGAACTTGGTGCAGTAGTTGCTATCAAATAGTTAACTAGACTCAATGACTGTGTTTTGTTGATATGGAATAAATAAGCTCAAATACAGACAAATATTTATCAAATGCCTGTTAGGATCGCTTATGTAAGCCATCCCAAAGTGCAGTTGTGGAGAAACTGGGGAGGGTTGTTGGAAGGTCACATGACCTGTGGCTGTGGTCAGATTACATAATCGTAAGATCACATGACCTGGGCCTGGGCGCATCACGTGATCCGAGAGGTCCGAGCGTGGGAACGCCGGCAAATGCCGAAGCGTTCGCTATATATACTACGTCTTTTCCATTCTTGTACCCTTTTCCCCTTATCTTAGTATTGTCGTCATGACCTTATGCTTAAGTTGTGTGAGACCCAGTCTGATATAATACTAAGATCCGCCTGTCCACCCTAGCCCCGTGTCCTAACCCGGCTAGCCTGGACCCTTAATTTCAAACTGTGACACGTTGTCACAGCTCAGCCCCTATCATCCTCTTCTCCTTTACCCTGCCCGCGGTGTGTAACAGAACCGCGCAAAATTTTTACTGTGTGTAGATACACATGACCAGACCAGGAGGAAGTCAACTGTGACCCTCCCCAAGTGATACCGAGTGCCCAAGGCCCGGAACTTTGTTTTACAGCTACGTACCAGCGAATCGTGTAGTGTACAGGGCAAGGAAAGGCCCCTACATAGTCTTTCTGTAGTTTCCTGGTCCAGTGGACAGGGCCCTTGCTCTGTGACCATTGTCAGAAGGGCGCACGGGCAACTCATTAGGAGTTGTGGAGCGACCACCTGGGACACCATTTGGGCCCCACGTTAACAAAAGTTTCATAGAATAAGAGTTCTATAGGTACATAAGTACACAGAAGAGCAGCCTAAGAGGACAGGACTGTTAAGAGATCAAAGAAATCCTGAGTGCCCAAGGCCTGGAACTTTATTTACAGCATCCAGGGCCTGTGATGGCAGACCATGTCGCCCCGCCTGTAGCCCAACCTATGAGGCTTGACCTATCTGTTGCCCCCTTTGATGGGCAGAAAAGGAACTTCCGTACGTTCCTCCGATCCCTTCGCCTCCTGTTTATGGCGAACCCGACTGTCTATGCTGTGGACCTGGTGAAGGTCCTTCTTGCTCTGAGCAAAATTACTGGAGAAGGATTCGCTGCAGAGTGGGCGAATATGAAGGCAGAGGAGATCCTGGGTAGTGGCGAGGCCGGAACCTGGGCAGAGTTTGTGGAGGAGATGAAGCGCGCATTCGATGACCCGAATGACCGTGCGACTGCCCTTGCCGATATTGCAGGGCTGAAACAGGGTGCCATGACAGCACCAGAGTTCTTCGCAAAATTCGAGATGCTGTTCCGACGGGCGAAGTTGAGTGCAGAGAAGGACTCAGGAATCCTAGTCCATTGGCTGGAGTTGAACCTGAGTAGGAGGTTGGTGGAGAGAATCTATGGTGTCTCCCCGATGCCAGAGACATATGGAGAATGGAAGGTGCTGGCTGAGAGGCTTGATGCCCAGCAAAGGCGACTGGATGGGATACTCACGGAACGGACACCACGACCTGCTGTGACTGTTTCACAACCTCTTGTGACCCCTCTGCTGTGTACTCCAGATGTGGCCATGGCCTGAGGATGGGCCCCTGCTGATGAGAGATGTTGTTTCCGATGCCACCAGACTGGCCATGCTGTCCGTTTCTGCCCCCTGCCTGATACGCGTCTGCAGGTCCCAAGGGCCCAAACCCGGGCAGCACCATGTGCCCCCCAAATGGCAGAGGGATATGAGAAAGAGATTGCACAGCTCCGAGCCTGCATAGAGCTGTGTGAGAGAGAGAGGAGGACTCCCACTGGGGAGAAGAAGTGTGCCAGCCCCCTTTCCGTCCCTGTGCCTGCTGCAAGTATACCCCGATATACTATCTTGCAGCGGAGACATACCCGAATTGGGGCTGAGGTGAAGGAGGAAGTGAGACTGGCAGAGCGCCTAACCAGAGTGCAGCCAGAAGTGCGGAAACATGTGCCACGAGAGCTAGCCATCCAGGTGCACTTGGAGGCTTTCAGCACTGGCAAAGGGACCACAATGAAGGCCCTTGTTGACTCAGGGTGCACCAACTGCTTCATGGATTTGGAGTGGGCGAAAGGAGTGGGACTGGAGCCATCTCTCCTGCTGAACCCAATCACCATGTATAATGTGGATGGGACACAGAACAGGAATGGAAAGGTCCGGTATGGGATAGAGGTGCTGGTGAGAGTTGGTGACCACCAGGAGCGGATCCACCTTCTGCTGGGAAAGACCCAGTCCCACAAGGTCATCCTTGGGCATGACTGGCTCAAGCGGCATAACCCGGATATCGACTGGCAGAAGGCAGAGCTGAGCCTTACCCGCTGCCCCCCACAGTGTTCCCCATCCCCTCGAGCCTCTGCACCCCTGAAAACGAGTACCCTCGCATCCACGAGTATTCTGGACACCCGTTTTCCCAACTCTGGCCCTACCCCCGATTGGCCCAGCCGCTACCCTTTGGTGTTTAGTGAAGCGAAGTGGGATGAACTTCCCCGCTCCCGACCAGACTTCGATATTAAGATCGAGTTCAAAAAGGACCCTGAGCACCTCTCCTCCAAGCTGTATTCTTTGACACGGCAGGAGATGGTGGAGATGAACTGTTGGGTGGATGAGCAGCTTGCTTCTGGACGAATCCAGCCCTCAAAATCCCCGTATGCCAGCCCCTTCTTCTTCAAACATGAGAAGGACAAACTGCGGCCAATCATCGACTACTCGAGGCTGAATGCACACCTGATCAAGGACAAGTACCCCCTCCCCCGCATCCGAGACACAGTGGATGTGCTTAAAGGAGCATCGATCTACTCTAAGATTGATGCAAAGGGAGGTTTCCCATCTATGCAGGTCTGGCCCGAGCACCAGCACTGCTGTGCCTTCCTGACACCCCGTGGACTCTTCGAACCAGCTGTCATGTGGTTTGGACTGCAGAATGCCCCTGCTACCTTCCAACGCTTCATGAATCATGTGTTGAGGGAGGAGATTGCAGGAGGACATGTGAGGGCCTATGTGGATGATGTCATTGTGTTTGCAGAGGACTTGGCTACACACCAGTACTGGATGGATCGGGTCTTGAGGAAGTTTGGAGAGAATGGGTTGTGTCTCAAACTCAGTAAATGCGAGTTTGAGAAGAGCAAGATCATCTTCCTGGGGATGAAGATCTCCCACAACAGACTAGAGCATGATCCGGCCAAGGGTGCGGCAGTCCGAGATTGGCCACGTCCCAAGAATGTGAAGGATGTCCAGAGGTTCAATGGAATGCTGAACTACCTCCGCCAGCACATCCCGAATCTTTCTGCCCGGG